>OZ024732.1:33867165-34535952 GCA_964016875.1 Fallopia convolvulus | reverse complement strand
TGAATAAATCTAAATATCTCTAATAGATGGTACATGTGGCATATTGCCTCTCCGATCTTTCTTCCTAAGTAGTTGTGTTGGAGTTGATGGTAACATGGCTTTTGTCCTCTTGTTGTGTGGATCATGATTTGTGGTAGTGGACTTTGGCCCTTTGTTGTCTTTTGTGTTGTTGGACTTTTGTTTGTGGGTTTAAGCCCGTCTCATGTGGCTTTGTTGAGTAGTGGTGCAGCTGTTTGGGCTTGGCCCTTGAGTTTGTGTTTGTGCAGGTTTGTTTTGAGCGTGATTAATACTCATTCAACTCAAGAGTTAGACTGGTGTTTTGGCTTCAAAGTGAGTCATTAAGGGTAAACTTGTTTCGTGGCTTCTGAAGATCGTTCGTTTTGGTAGGACGAATGTCAAATGTCCTTCCATACATTCCCGATTGGTTGACCTAATTGCCAGACACTATTTTTAGTGCTTTACTCCCTCGAAAGTGAACATGAATTTGGTCTTTTTGTTTGGTTGGATGTATCTTTTCATGCTCGTGTTGTTTCTTTGTGTTTTTTGTGCCTCTTCTAGCCGATTTCGAAAAGTCCTCATTCACACGACCTCTCGATTCACCAGACCCGTCCGATTTGCCGAATGTTTACCTTCATAAAAAACAATTATAAGATAAATTTTAAAAATTATATCATATAATTTAAAATTTTCTACTATATTTTATTTTATTTACTACATCAAGTTAAAATTCAACATTTTTGAAAGCTCACATTAAAAGTAAATATATTATATAATTTAAATTTATTAAGAAAATTTTATATTGTAATTTGTGACATTTAAAAAAATATTCAAACTTTCTTCATATCAAAAAATTATATAATTCAAACTTTGGTCACAAGAGTTCGAAAGGTCACGCCTAAGAGAAGGGTTTTCTGCTTTTTTGTAAGATGAAGCGCTGAAGAGTGGAGAAGAAGAAAGCCGAGTATTTATAGGCAAATAAAGTTGGGTCTCCCCTAGTCACCTTTTAGGCTTGACTCCCGAAGCCCGTTAAGGAAAAACCAAAGCCCATAACAAACATGCGACAAAAGTCAAAAGCCCCCAGGGAAGAGCACGAAGGTCTAGCCGCCAAAAGTACATTCCCTTGAGGCCCCTCGCCAACGCTTGCACATCGCATTTTTCTCAAAACTGGTGTCACACCTCGAAATAAAAAAAGGAAGAGTGACATCGGGCATTTATGCCTTGCGATTCTTGAAAGCGAATCACAAGTCACGGGGTTGGTGCGCGACGCGCAAACGGACAAAATAAGCCAAAGTCAAGCCGAGAGGGAGAAGCTCGAGTCTGGCCCCACAAAGTGAGGATCTCGGGGAGGGGGGGGGGGGGTAAAGCCAAATACCGGGCACTTCCAACTAAGAGGGAAAACACTCAACATTGCAATCCCAGGTAAGAGAGGTTGCAAGGACAAAACAAAGTGCCTATTGATAGTGAGCTCGCACACGTTCAAGTTAGCACAACTGCCCTCCTCAACCAATGAAAGGCCACCTCCCCTTCGACCAACCAAAGACCATGTCTCTCTCGACCAATCAAATGGTGACGAATCGCTCGTCCCACATCGGAACAACACGAAAACCGCTCTTCCCAAACGTCTATAAATAGGGCACGAGCGTGAATGTTACCGGGGTCGAAAAACAACTCTAACTCAAGATCTATTTTGCTCGCAAAGATCGACGTGTTGAAACAATCGTAAATACCGTAGTATAATCCAATAAAGGTCAATAAAAGACCTCATGTCATTAAAGAGAAACTTACACGCGTTAGTAGAACGATCTCAAATAAATCCTAAAGTTGTAATCTCGAATCTCAATAGAAAGATGTCGAATAATCCGAAAGTTGTAATCCTGAATCACCATTATAATAAAAACGATGGTCTGTTTTGTCCATTCTAATAATTGTGTGCCTCGATATTAGCGCTAGTTTATTCCGGGTTTCAAGAAATTTAAAATTGTCAAATTTAATACAAATATTAAAATATGTTTGATTTTAAATTGATAATTTAAATTATATAACATAAAATCTACTTAACAAATTTAAATTATATTACATATCTATGTTAATTAATTTATAGAGTATGTTTTTAAATTTATCTAAAGTTTTGCTAAATTAGAATTCGATTTTAACCTATTAGATTACAAAAAAAATTATTAGAAAACAAGCAAATTTGTTACATTCTAACTAAAGTTTATAAGTTGGAGTATGAGCCAAACTTGTGTAATAGGTCGGGGATGCTATCTGGAGTAAAGTATTTGTTTACAAAATACCATCCAAAAAAACTAAAACTTCATGAATACTAAACGATTTTGTTAGTCTTATCAAATAGACACTTAACATCCATCTTTGATATATAAAACAGGCTACTAATAACGAAATGTTATATTAACTTGCATGTATATATTTCCTACCTCTACCATTCTAGCTAGCTAGTCTAAAAGTGATGGATATTTACAATGAGGATGATGTAGGATGTTTTTGTTTTTTGCTTTTTGTTTTCGACTAAAAAAAAGATGATCTTTTTCTATGGTAAGCTACCTCTAATACTCTAATAGGCCCATTTTGGGGGTAATGGCGGCTATCTGAGATACATGAATATGTCCTACAACGGTGAGACCAAGTCTTGTTGTTGATACCCGCCGACGGGCTGGCTGAACGTGTCACCCCCAAACGGCTCCATGTAACTCATGAACCCGAAATCAAGGGCGCTCTGGACTTCCCTATCGCACGTGACCTCCCCCAGCGACAGCACGTGTTCCGACCCGCTTGAATCCGTAGTGTGACACCTTAGTAGGGATTCTGACGTGTCAAAATGCAGTAGGTCGTTTGTTGGCTTCATGCCTTGTAATTTAGCTTGTTCAAGTGTGTGGATCATGGGCTTTTGGTCTTCGAATTCGGGGTATTTGTTGGGCTTTTCATCGATGGTGTGTTCTTTGTCTAAGTTGCCTCCTTTCTTGTTGTAGATCCGACATAGCACCCAATCATCAAGCTGCAACAATTAGGAACAAGTAACGGTCAATCACACACCGCCATAAAACAGGGCAGGAGGAATAAATTGATTGACTGAATAAAAGTAATTACCCGAAGTCCGGAATGCTTTCCAGCGGATCTATCGACATTGGCGAGGCGATACTCATGCATTATCCAATTAGTCTTAGCACCCCTTGGCGGCTTGCCGGCGTAGAAAACCAAAGCCTTCTTTATGCCCATCGTCGTCGGCTTTCCGATGGGCTTATCCGCTCCGGTCGCCTTCCAATACCCGGTTCCCGCAGCCCGGTTCGGCCTCGAACCGTTGGGATATTTCCGGTCCCGATGCGAGAAGAAATACCATTCCTTCTCCCCGCTCAATGCCCTCTCTGCCAACAAAATCAATCCCAAAATTATTCTCAAATTTGCTGTTGCGAATCGCAGATTGATTTGCATAAATCGAAAGTACCCGGCCTACCTGGAAGCTGCCAGGGATCGAATTTGTAGAGATCGACCTCGGCGATGATCGGAACAGAGATGGGCTGGTTCGCGCATTTCCGACAGAGGTAATGAACAACCAATTCCTCGTCCGTCGGGTGGAATCGGAAACCCGGGGGTAGCTGCAATGCTCCGGTCGCCATTCAAACTCGAAGCCCTGTGAATCGCTTGCTTGAAAGAAATTCTTGGATTTTTCTTCTTTGTTTATAACAGCCGACCGAACATAGAGATAAGAAGGGGTGGAAGCGCCTCGGGCACTATATATTGCGGCCTAAATTGAAAAGAATTGGGTCACGTGCGAGGACAAGTGGCAGGGGAGGCGGGCTGAAAAGAGGGGCTAGAAGGAGTGGAAATGGCACTACTGGGTGGAGGGCCACCACCAGCTGGTAGTGGTAGATGGCGCGCAGCCAAGCACACGTGTGGAATGGCCTATCAGAGGGTGACACGTTGACTCTGGGGGCACGTTTTGGTTCGACGGGTGTTGCTGATTGCGTCAGCGCTTCCGTCACGAGTTTCGTCCGCTTTGGAAAAGTCGGCATCCGGTCCGTAGATTTTTCGCATGGTAGTTGACCGGACAAAATAGGGGGCTTCCACGTAATGCCCTGCCGTTGAACTTATGATTGTCACTTAAAACCTTTGAGTTGACTTTATTGAACACTCAAACTTATAATTTTGTACCTATTGAACACCTGGCCAGAGATTTTAATGACATTTGTATTACACGCGCGCCAGCCCGTAATACAAGTCATTACGCATTATTTAATTTATTCCACGTTTGTTTCTAGATTACGCCACATAAGCGCCAGCCCGTAATACACATCATTACAGTATGGAGAGTTCAAAAAAAAATTCTCGAACTTAAAAAGGAATTTCACGAGATTTCTCATAAGCCCGCCTTCTTGCTCGACGAAGAACAGCCAACCCTCTCCGGCGGTTCACAGAGAAGAACGACGCATAAACGACATAGAAGAAGAACCAGCCCCACCTTTGAGTTAGGGTTTGAATCCTAGACGGCCTCGACGATGTATCCTAGCTGAGTCGAAGAAGGAAAGGTTAGTTAGGGCGAATTTTTCGTTGGGGCATTTTTTGTTTTTCTTCGGATTTTGTCTCTCTTCAGTGGTTTGCATTCGATTTTGTGATTGTGCTAGTCTGAATTGTTGGGAATTAGGTTGTTTTTGATTTAGGGCTCGAATTTGGGGGTTTTGATTTAGGGCTCGAATTTGGGGGTTTTGATCGAGGGCTCGAATATGGGAATTTGGTGGTTTGAATTCGATTGTAGGGTTGGCATTCGAATGAGAGTGTCAATCGAATGAATTTGGTGGTTTGGATTTGAATTTGATTGTATGAAATGAACTTTAAGTTTATTGTATGAAATGAGAGTGGCAATCTGTCTTTGTTTTAGGATCAAAATGCCGACAGTGAACGTTTGCTGGCATCATGGAGGTAGGTTTGTTCACGAACCACAGACTGCTTATGTTGATGAAGTTGGAACTGGACACAGTCCGGGGGTTATTACAGATTTGTTAAGCTTCTTTGAATTGAATTGGTATGTGAACTCACTCAACTATACAGAATTCAGAGGGGTATATCATAAGGGGGAAAATGATCAATTTACAGAGACGAATGATACATCACTTCTTGAGCTTTCTTACAAACTGAAAAATGGAGATGAGGTGCATTTTTACATTGATCATGTCATTGCTGATCCTGAATTTGCCAATAATAATGCTGAGGGCATTGAGGTTCTTATCTATAGGGGTAGAAGTCAAGATCACCCTATACAGTTAGATGGAGGTGAAGAAGCTGAAAATGCAGGAAATGAGAATGCAATTGTGCCTATTGGTTATGATTTTTCTCAAACTAGTAAAGTAGCTAGAGAAAGTGAAGATATTGACAACAGTGATGAGGATAGTGAAGATGGAGGTGAAGATAGTGACAAGAGTGATGATTTTTCTCAAACTAGTAAAGATGATTCTTATTCTTCTAGTAGTGGAGATAGTGACAAGAGTGATGATGTAGTCTTTGATTTAAGTGGTGATAGTGATGTTGATGATGAGTTGAGAGAATTGAGAAATGAAGCTAGAGAAAGCAATCCTAGAAGAAGGATGCATCAGGAGAGTTTGAGGAATGCTGAGATACAATTTGGTGATGTTGGTCCAGATGAAGGTTATGAAAATTGGGACGAAGATGCAAATGACTACACTAGAAAGTTGGGTGGAGATGAGCCCTATTTTTACAGTGATTCAAATTACAGTATGGAGAGTGACTTCTCAAAAGAAGAAGGCAACCATGGGGAGGGACTAGGAGGAGGAGCAGACATGTAATGTATGACCCCAAGTCTCAGTGCCCAACTGGGGAATTAAACATGATCTTTGAGAATGTTGAGCAGTTCAGGGAAGCCTTGGCTAAGTATTCTGTCATGAAGGGAGTAAATTTGAAGTTGAGTCCTAATGAAAAAAGAAGGGTCACTGCAAAGTGTACACATCCGGGCTGTAAATGGAGAATTCATGCTAGTTTTGATGGAGGTTCATGTAATATCCGCGATATTCCAAGCTTTTTATAATATAATATTTATTACCAATTATTTTTCTCTAACTTCTAGAAATCAAATTAACTTTTATTATTTTTCTTTTGAAAGGGTTTATCAAGAAAAAAAAATTAAAATAGAGAAAAATTCAATAAAATAACTTGAGGGGCATAAATTAATAAAGTGAGGTAAATTAATAAAAAGAGCATTAGATAAAAATAAGGTCCTTTAGAAATTAAATTTATTTCATAAAATAGATTATACAAAGGCCTAAGAATCCAATTTACAAGCTTTGCAAAAAGAATGCAAGAGCCGGGATTTGAACCCGAGACCTCTTGCACTCTACCCTCACACGCCCCTCTCCAATTCCGCTAGACCAATTGCAATTTCTTGGTCACTTAATCCAACCCTATCCTCTTATATCACTCTCTCCTTCCTCTCCTAGTAATCACTCTTGATCTTAAAAAATTAGCCCATTACAAACTCTAAATTCTCCATTAAAACACCACCAAAACTCCTCCTTCTCTTCTCCTTGGAGCCGCAGGACCACCGCCCCCTCACCGGAGCACCACCTCCGGACGCCGTCGCCCTCCTCGTGCCGCCGCCTGCCTCGCCGGACTCCTGGCCGCGCCGCCCCCGCCCGCCGGACCTCCTCCTCTGCATTCCTCCAGTGTTCTGTAATTTACAGAATACTCAAAAGTAAAATTCTATCCTAAAATATAATTATCCATTTATGTATTTTCTTTAATTATAAGGCTTTTATAAATTGTTTGAAAATATTTAGGCAAATAGATGGAATAAAAATATTGAGGGGGAAATCTTGTTAGTTGAAGAATAGAAACAATCTAGAGTTACTATGGTAACTTAAGCTAAATAAAACAAATAGATAAATTGAATTAATTTATTGGTAGCATACTTTTTCATAGAATAAATAGACCTTTATAAATAAATGGGACATATAAGGTTGTAATTACTATTATCATCTCTATACAACAATTTTTAACAATGTTTCTAGTAGATAAAAGTGGTTGCATGTCTTAGATATTAGATGACATATTATAGTATTAAAATTGTAGAGAAACTTTATAAAAAAATTTTTTTGCAAAACTTGTAGACATAGACCATAGTTGACCATGGACATTTATTTTATGAAAACACAATATTATTAATGAAAAATATTACTAAAGTCATCTATAAGAAATATAGGATTTGTAATAACCTCTAAGTGTAGAGAGTTACAATGGATGTAGTTTTATAAAATATGGTAGTAGTGATAAAAAAATACTTATGGACTATAGTTAAAATGGATCTTACAAAAAGGATAAGTCAATAATAGTCATAATACTAAGGTCATCACATGAGGAAAAAGTTAATTTAATAAGCTTCTAGTGTAGAGAATTATTAAAAGACCTAAGTTCAAGATTAGATATATTAAGTATGATATTATATTAATTCTAGAATATTTTTTTAGCATAAAGTGACTTGGAGGAAAAGAAATCCTTTAGTTATAAGAAAGATTTTATTTTTATAAACTAAAATATGATAATATAGATTAAAATTATGAAGTGGATATTTATAAGCCTATTCCTATAAAAGAACTAAATTAATAAATTAGGCAAGTTACCTTATAAGGAAAATTAGAAACTTCTAGTTATGGAAACTTCCTTGTAAAGAAATTATAGACATGACAACTTTATATAAAGAGAATTATGTAGTTAAATACTTTTCTATTAAGAAAATATTATTAATAAAGTATTTTTGGATAAGGTAGTCAATATTCTAAGGTCCACCCAAGAAGAATCGGAAATTTGAGAGTAATAGTTTATTTAACATATATATATTTATATATGTAAAAGGGATTATTATAATAATTATTTTTAATAATTATTCTAGTAAAGGTTTTACGGAATAATAAGGATATTACAAAACCAAAATAATAATAAAGGAATATTATTATTTTAAGGAAAATAACTTTCTAAATTATTCCAATAATAATTTAGAATCTCAAAACCTCTTAGGAAATATTATAAGAGGTAATCCGAACTTTAGAAGGAAAATCATGATTTTAACTTGTATGAATAAATTAACGTTCCCAACATACTTTCTATTCCAAAGAAGTCTACAACCTAGTAGTACTTCTCTTGCTCATCGAGCTATCCCCATTTGGATATGCTCTCGCTCTCTTTCGTACTTTTTAGCTCCACATAAACAAGCCCATCGTAAACACAACCCGCTTATCCCTTACGCCAATAATTTGAAATTACCGAAATACCCTCGGGAAGTTCTATTCCTGCTTGCTTAGTCTCCTAGACTAACTTCTTTCCGCATGTTTGCCTGGAATTCTATCGCCCCTCGCGAATTATGTCAGATCCAGGAAACCATAGCAAGGCGTAAAGTGAAGTGGAGTGAAGGAAGTTCAAGATCGTTCAAGATGTACTTATATTTTCATTTTGGTTTAAATATCGCTTTATCTCAAGGACATGTTGGTTTTGATGTTTGATTTCAAGTAATTTTAAGTGTGAAGACAATGTAAGTTATTTTGTAAGAACTAAGTCTCCCTCGGGAGCACCCTTTTCTAATTATGAATTATGTTTATTCCGCATTTTATGTTCTATATCATTCTAAAATCCTTGGGTGACTTTGGACGGTAAAATCCGAGGTCACTGACAGTAATACCCAATGTTGCAAAATAGGGGTGTTACAATTGTGGTATCAGAGCTAAACCTTTTTGTTTTAAAACCGAAAAGTTTTAAAACCGAAAATTTTCGAAAACCGAGAACTTTTCAAACCCTAACTTTAATTCCGTTATTTGACGCTTCCATTTATAGAAGATTTCTTCCTTTACCTTTTAAAGAAAACCTAAGATTTACTAACTTTTCAAATTCAAATCTCTTAGCTAAGAAAATAGGTTTTTTCGAAAGATATTAAGAACCTTACATAGCAAATATCTAGTTCTAGAACTAACCTTTTCTCAAAATCTTTCTACCTTTTGAAGAACTTGAAATAGTATGAACTTTTCAACTTGTAGGTAATATTACTGTTTCCTTAGAAACTTATACTTTCACATTAGAAAACTTGTTTAGTAACCCTAAACACTTATTTTCTAAAATCATATGTGCTAAACAAGAAAATCATAGGACTCCTAAATAGGGCCAAGAAAATGAAAAACATAAAGTAATGTTTTGATTTAGTAATTTGTACATCCATGGCTAGCCCGAACAACAACCACCTTGGAAACCATGTCAACGGAGCCAACTTCGGGATGCAAGCCCCGAACCCGTACTTTCCCTATCATAACGAAGACGATCACCTCGGGGTCAATATGGAAATTGACCAAGTCGGGGAGCCGTGGCAGGAGTCGGAAGAAGATCCCGAGGAAGACCCTAACCGTCCCATAGAGCTACCGGAAGATGATCCAGCACCTGCCGATTTGCCCCCATCACCCGTGTACGAGCCCGAGGACTACCCCTCGAAGGATGAGGAGATGGCACCGGGTTATGAACCCGAGGATTTCTCCGACGAGGAGAACGAGGAGTTGGTACCCGAGTACCAACAAGATGGGATCATACCCGATCTTGACTTTGAGCACGGGGAAGAGGATGAGTTTGATGAGGAGGAGTTAGAGCTACTGTGGCAAGCACAAGCGGATTGGGACGCTATGAACGAAGCGTCGGAAGAAGAAGACGAAGACGGGGTGGTAATCGACCCAAAAACACCACCACCACCGCCGCCGCCAGCGAGTCCCAAGTGGTAATACGTTCCTCCGGCCCCGATGCCCCCTATGATCGAAGTCCCGAGAGTCATGCCGAGTATGGAGGTTGTCTCACCTTCGCGGGCGTCCGAGCTCGAAGGGCCAATACCGCCAATGAGACATTTCTGGTGTAACGAGGACGAGGAGTTTTACGGCAACTCCAATCCATGAATGTCGATCATTCAGGGGAGAGACGCTATGGCCCGCCCTCACTATTCGAGCGGGCAAGACAGGCACCTAGGGATGTGTAGATGGAAGGATTCACCACTTGGATTGAGGGGGAATCATCCAACCGCCGGGCTCGCCAGCCCTTGGTCAATGCTCCCCCACCATCCGGCGTCGTTCCCACCAGAAGTTGGAGGGTGAACCGTGGCCTGCTTTAGAGCCGCCAGAGAGAGTGGATCTTGGAGACGGAGAGGGAGCGAGAGGAATGGCTCCAACACCGGATTTGCATCGCGGAGCTGCAAGCTCGCGAAAACCGTCGCCACCGCAGAATCGAGCAGGCCAACATCCTCCTTAGCAACGACACGGGGATCATAGACGAGACTCTCTTCGAGGAAGGATTTCTGGATACATAAGCCGACCGTGTTTAGATTTCTTTAGGGTTGTATTTCTCTTTCCAAGAAGTGAGCATAGACCACTTCTTTCGACTTCATTTTTGTCTTCAGGAAGTCGAATCGGCTTAGTTTCTTTTTCTAGTTTGAAATGGCTTAAGTTACAAAAGCCTTGTACTCTCTATTATGAACCTATTAATTAAGTTCCTCTTTTAACTATTAGAACCTGTTTGTCTATTCCTTCTGCATACTACACTGAATTAACAAATAAAAACAAATCCAAAACCTTCAGATGGTCAACACAAGAGCCACCAATCGCAGTACCACTGAACCTAGGGAAGGCAATGACGATAGCGAGTCCGAAGCGCGAAGAGGGCCACGAGTGAATCCACCTCCTGCACCAGCAGCTCCACTTACGTTCAACGCAGAAACTGTGGATGCACTACGCACTCTCGTACAACAACTGATATGAGAGGAAATTCCTGCTGCGGTTCCTAAACCCGTGGACCCCGAAGCACCAAACGCGGTGCCAGAAGAAGTGCAAGAAGAAGTAGGTCAAACGGCAGAAGTGGTTCCCGTGAAGCGAAATCTGGTCAGCTTCACTGAGGGAATAAAAGCTTTCAATGCCATGAAGTCTGATTCGTACGACGGAACCGGGGATCCGTCAGGAGTACAGTACTGGTTTTCTCACGTGGAGAGGCTTCTACGCAACATACCCTGTGCCGAAGCAGACAAGGTGCATATGGCTGCACTGAAATTGAAGGGTGAAGCAGGTGAATGGTGGGAAAGTTCTAGCTTATCTAGCCGTCAAGATCTGAGTTGGGTTATGTTCAGAGATAAATGCGCCGCTTTTTCACGGAGTCCATGCGAGAGGAAAAGTTAGATGAGCTCCACTCTCCAAAGTTGCATGGATTAAGTGTGCTAGAGAGAGCCAAGAAGTTCAATCATCTCCTGCAATATGCTGCGGAGGAGATCACCAAGGAAAAGCAGAATATCAAACACTTTCACCGCTGGATGAGCGACCACATCAAGCCATGGATGGCAAATCGCTCCTTCAACACTTTGGAGGAGTACGTAGACCATTCTCATCGGATGGAGACAACTCTGAAGGTTCCGGAGCACAAGAAATTCGGTGGAGGGAAACCTCACCACTCCAGCCATAGTGGGTTTAAGAGGCCTGCATCTCCCCAAGGCTCTCAATGGTCAAAGAAGAGCAAGCTCAAAGCTTTGTCAGTAGGATCAAGACCTGGCCCTAGGACTGAATCAGTGAGGCCCCCGCTCATCTGTCACAACTGTGCAGAACCCGGACACATAAACCGGAAATGTCCTAAACCTCGCAAGAAGTGCTTCAACTGCAACAAGGATGGACATCTCCGATAGTTCTGCAGACGGTCAGCCAACTCCACAAGTCAAACCCGCTCGAACATTGTGCCCCAACGGCCACAAGCGTCAAACAAGCCAGCAGGAACTACATCCGTCCAGTCCACGGCCAATCAGAAGAACAAAGGGCCTATGCATCCCCAGAGTCAAGGACATAGATTGTACGAGATGCACACCACAAATAAGCCCGAAGAACCTACCTGCCAAGGTACTCTTCATATCCGCTCTAAAGATGTGTTTATACTCTTCGATTCCGGTGCTTCGCATTCCTTCATATCCTAAAAGTGTGTAGAACTCTTAGGATTAGACAATCTCGAGGAGTGTGAACCGTTCATCGTAAATCTTCTAAATGGGGAAAAGATAATAGGAGTAAGACAGTTAGCTAAGTTTCCCTTATGCATTCAAGGAGGAAACTTTCCTTCCAACTTGATATGCATTCCAATGGATCCTTATGACATCATTCTCGGAAGAGATTGGTTGTCTCTACATGGAGCAATAATTGACTTCTACACCCGAACTGTGACCATCAACTCGGGAGGAAAACACGTCTGCAAGTTCAAAGGGAAACGTGAAGAAGAAAATGGGAAAGTGATCGCCTATGCATCAAGGCAACTCAAGGTTTATGAAGTAAATTATCCGACGCACGACCTCGAACTGGAAGCGGTAGTATTCACCTTAAAGATTTGGCGACACTACTTGTACGGGGTTAATTGTCAGATCTACAATGATCACAAGAGTTTGAAGTATGTGTTCACGCAAAAGGAACTGAACATGAGGCAGAGAAGATGGTTGGAACTCCTGAAAGACTACGACATAGAGCTACTCTATCATCCAGGCAAAGCTAACGTCGTAGCAGACGCTCTCAGTCGAAAGACACAACAAGAGGGCATGGTAACAATGTTAACCGCCCAACCGAAGTTGCAGCAAGAACTCATCAGAGAAGGCATTGAGGTTTGGTTCAGAAGACAACAAGGATGTCTAAACACATTGGAAATCCAATCTGAATTGATTGCAGAAATCAAGGAGAAGTAGACTGACGACATCATGTTGATCCGAATCAGTGGCGAAGTGCAAGAAGGCAAGGCACCTGGATTCGTCATTCAAGATGACGGTTCCCTTTGGTTCCAAAACTGGATTTGTGTGCCAGCAGTGGACGAGCTTCGAAAGATCATCCTGATAGAAGCCCACTCGTCTGCTTATTCAGTACATCCAGGAGCAAGTAAAATGTACAAGGATGTACGCAGAAATTTCTGGTGGCCAAACATGAAGCAAGATGTCGCAGAGTTTATATCTAAGTGTTTGGTTTGCCAGAAAGTAAAGATTGAACACCGAAGACCCGAAGGAAAGTTGCAATCCCTTCCTGTGCCAGAATGGAAATGGGAAGACATAGCGATGGATTTCGTGACCGACCTACCAAAGACTCAAAAGCAAAAGGATGCTATCTGGGTCATCGTGGATCGGCTTACCAAGAGTGCTCACTTCATTCCCATTCAGAAGAAATGGAAAGCTCCAAAGCAAGCCACATTTTTCGTCAAGGAAATAGTCCGCCTCCATGGGACCCCAAAGACGATCATCTCCGATCGAGACGGTCGATTCATGGCCTCTTTTTAGAAAGGACTACATAAAGGCATGGGTACAAAACTGAAATTCAGCACAGCATTTCATCCTCAAACCGATGGTCAATCGGAAAGGACCATCCAAACTCTTGAGGATATGCTATGAGCATGCGTGCTAGACCGCACAACAAGTTGGGATGACAGCTTACACCTCATAGAATTCACTTACAACAATAGCTGGCATTCCACCATTAAGATGGTCCCCTTTGAAGCCTTGTACGACAGAAGGTGTCGCTCTCCGCTCTGTTGGGACGATAACGCCGACAAGATCCTTCTAGGTCCCGATCTAATAGAGCAAACTGCCTCCGAAGTCGCCCGCATTCGTCAAAGAATGTTGACCGCTCAGAGTCGACAGAAGTCTTATGCAGATCCGAAGAGACGAGACATCGAGTTTGCTGTAGGAGATAAGGTTTTCGTCAAAGTATCTCCTTCAAAGGGCGTGTTCCGCTTTGGGAAGCGAGGCAAGCTTAACCCTCGCTATGTAGGACCCTTCGAAGTCCTAGAAAGAGTCGGCAATCTGGCCTATCGAGTTACTTTACCGCCATCTGCTCACCCTGTGCACAATGTGTTCCACGTGTCGCTCTTAAGAAAGTATGTGCCCGACGAATCCCACGTGATCAGCTTCGACGATGTCGAGATCCAGTCGGATGGCACATACGAAGAGAGACCAATCAAGATTGTAGATCACCGAATCAAGCAATTTCGCAACAAAGAAGTACCTTTAGTCCGGGTACTCTGGTCCAAGGATGGCAACGAAGGTACAACTTGGGAAACCTGGGAAACCGAGCAAGACATGCAGAGGCGTTTCCCAGAGTTAATGTCTTCTTGAACATCGCTAGTATGATATTTCTTTTTAAGGGGGTACTAGAACCCGTAGTTTCCCTCACCGAACGTGAGTCTTGTAATAGCTTGTGTCTCTACATCCTGGTACCGTCCTATTTTCTCCAAGTTTCGGGAACGAAACTTATTTAAGAGGGTACTATTGTAATATCCGCGATATTCCAAGCTTTTTATAATATAATATTTATTACCAATTATTTTTCTCTAATTTCTAGAAATCAAATTAACTTTTATTATTTTTCTTTTGAAAGTGTTTATCAAGAGAAAAAATTAAAATAGAGAAAAATTCAATAAAATAACTTGAGGGGCATAGATTAATAAAGTGAGGTAAATTAATAAAAAGAGCATTAGATAAAAATAAGGTCCTTTAGAAATTAAATTTATTTCATAAAATAGATTATACAAAGGCCTAAGAATCCAATTTACAAGCTTTGCAAAAAGAATGCAAGAGCCGGGATTTGAACCCGAGACCTCTTGCACTCTACCCTCACATGCCCCTCTCCAATTCCGCTTGACCAATTGCAATTTCTTGTTCACTTAATCCAAGCCTTTCCTCTTATATCAATTAGCCCCCTTCTTCCAATTTGAACATCAGACTAATGTCTGACTTGAATTGACGTAGATGTGATGGAGGCCAATGCATGCCTTCTCCACCTCTCCTTTCTTACAAGACTCATCATGGTTGCATCACCCTCCATTATCCTCAAGGAAGCACAACTTGGACCAATCCAAGAGCATCCTCCCTCTCCTCATTGGGCAATCACCATTGGCATGGATTGCCAAGCTTCCAACCTCGCCTATAAAAGGACTCCTCATTCACCATTCTACTCACATGCTTACACTCTCTCCTTCCTCTCCTAGTAATCACTCTTGATCTTCAAAAATCAGCCCATTACAAACTCTAAATTCTCCATTAAAACACCACCAAAACTCCTTCTCTTCTCCTTGGAGCCACCAGACCACCGCCCCCTCACTGGAGCACCACCGTCGGACGCCGCCGCCCTCCTCGTGCCGCCGCCTGCCTCGCCGGACTCCTGGCCGCGCCGCCCCCTGCCCTCCGGACCTCCTCCTCTGCATTCCTCCAGTGTTCTGTAATTTATAGAATACTCAAAAGTAAAATTCTATCCTAAAATATAATTATCCATTTATGTATTTTCTTTAATTATAAGGCTTTTATAAATTGTTAGAAAATATTTAGGTAAATAGATGGAATAAAAATATTGAGGGGGAAATCTTGTTAGTTGAAGAATAGAAACAATCTAGAGTTATTATGGTAACTTAAGCTAAATAAAACAAATAGATAAATTGAATTAATTTATTGGTAGCATACTTTTTCATAAAATAAATAGACCTTTATAAAATAAATGGGACATATAAGGTTGTAATTATTGTTATCATCTTTATACAACAATTTTTAACAATGTTTCTAGTAGATAAAAGTGGTTGCATGTCTTAGATATTAGATGACATATTATAGTATTAAAATTGTAGAGAAACTTTATAAAAATATTTTTTTGCAAAACTTGTAGACGTAGACCATAGTTGACCTTGGACATTTATTTTATGAAAACACAATATTATTAATGAAAAATATTACTAAATTCATCTATAAGAAAAATAGGATTTGTAATAACCTCTAAGTGTAGAGAGTTACAATGGATGTAGTTTTATAAAATATGGTAGTAGTGATAAAAAAAAAAACTTATGGACTATAGTTAAAATGGATCTTACAAAAAGGATAAGTCAATAATAGTCATAATACTAAGGTCATCATATGAGGAAAAAGTTAATTTAATAAGCTTCTAGTGTAGAGAATTATTAAAAGACCTAAGTTCAAGATTAGATATATTAAGTATGATATTATATTAATTCTAGAATATTTTTTTAGCAGACTTGGAGGAAAAGAAATCCTTTAGTTATAAGAAAGATTTTATTTTTATAAACTAAAATATGATAATATAGATTAAAATTATGAAGTGGATATTTATAAGCCTATTCCTATAAAAGAACTAAATTAATAAATTAGGCAAGTTACCTTATAAGGAAAATTAGAAACTTCTAGTTATGGAAACTTCCTTGTAAAGAAATTATAGACATGACAACTTTATATAAAGAGAATTATGTAGGTAAATACTTTTCTATTAAGAAAATATTATTAATAAAGTATTTTTGGATAAGGTAGTCAATATTCTAAGGTCCACCCAAGAAGAATCGAAACTTTGAGAGTAATAGTTTATTTAACATATATATATATATATGTAAAAGGGATTATTATAATAATTATTTTTAATAATTATTTTAGTAAAGGTTTACGGAATAATAAGGATATTACAAAACCAAAATAATAATAAAGGAATATTATTATTTTAAGGAAAATAACTTTCTAAATTATTATTAGAATAATTTAGAATCTCAAAACCTCTTAGGAAATATTATAAGAGGTAATCCGAACTTTAGAAGGAAAATCATGATTTTAAGCCTTTTCGTAAGTTTCCGTATCAATAGGCCGGAATCCTCGCTCGTAGTAGGGAATCGCATAAGTTTCGTCAAAGCTCGTTTTCTAGAACTCGTTATGCTAAGGCAAGTGGAATTTCCCCTTATGCCCTTTTTTATCCGTCTACATGATATTTCTCGATGTTGGGAACGACTTGTTTGCTTAAATAAAGAATGAACCTAGGAAATATCGATTGCTAGAAATAACGGCTATTGTTAGCATAGATAGCTTTATATACGCCTTGTTAGGATTATTTATGCTAGTATATACGCCTTGTTAGGATTATTTATGCTAGTGCGGTTATTATCTTGTTTGTTACGGTCTCGCTTAGAGATCAACGTCGAACGAGTGAGGGGCGTGGAATAGCCAACACCTCTACATAACCCCACTAAGTCGTAAGTGCCTACGCGTTTGAAGTACGACTTTCGGAATCATGATCCCATCCGCTCCGATTGCAAGGAGGGATGAGCGCACTCTAGCTAAGTGCCGGGAAACTGAGTTTTCCTTTAGGTGACTCGGATTATCCGTGTCCCACCACTTTCTCTTATAATTCATAAATGAAATCGAACGTCTGTTTATCACTAAATAAGATAAGTGCCCAATGCACAATTAAGACATCAAAACCGGACCGGTCTCAAATGATCGATCCGGCTCTCGGTCCGCTCAGGGCGCGAGAGGTTTTTGAATTGTATGAATAAATTAACATTCCCAACATACTTTCTATTCCAAAGAAGTCTACAATCTAGTAGTACTTCTCTTGCTCATCGAGCTATCCCCATTTGGATATGATCTCGCTCTCTTTCGTACTTTTTAGCTCCACAAAAACAAGCCCATCGTAAACACAACCCGCTTATCCCTTTCGCCAATAATTTGAAATTACCGAAATACCCTCGGGAAGTTCTATTCCTGCTTGCTTAGTCTCCTAGACTAACTTCTTTCCGCATGTTTGCCTGGCATTCTATCGCCCCTCGCGAATTATGTCAGATCCTGGAAACCATAGCAAGGCGTAAAGTGAAGTGGAGTGAAGGAAGTTCAAGATCGTTCAAGATGTACTTATATTTTCAAGATCCCCTTCGCGAGGGGCTGAGCGAAGGAAGAAGTTTTGGGCATGTTACTCCTCCTAAATACACAACATAATTGTGTAGATCACAAGTAAGGATAAAATAACTACAATCTAGTAATACTTGAAGAATGTAGGCATCACTAACTTCTCTAGGATAAGCCAATGGCCCAACCATTACTAGGACTAGGGATGTCTATAAAAAACCAAAACAAAAAAATCAAAACAAAAAAGGGAGAACCGACACTTGTTTTGGTTAACCAAACCAAGATTATTTGAATTTTCGGTTTGGTTAACAGAACCGAGAATATTGGTGGTTTCTCGGTTCAGTTTCGGCTCTTATTTTCATACTTTTGGTTAACCGAAAAAACAAAAAACGCGGGACCGTTTAATTAATATTTAAGAAAAAATTCATTTGTATTGAAATGTTCTAACCGAGTGGGTTATTTTAGCTACCTAGACATGTAAACTTAGCTTGTATTGAAATGTTCTAACCGAGTGGCATAATATATTTTTTAATACATAGTTGATAATCTTATTTGCCTTTTAAATGTATTATTATATATACATAAAAGTACATAAATGAGTTCTGGTTAACCGAGATTCATGCTTAGGTTACGGTTAGTGATTTTAACAAACTGAATTCATGGTTAACCGAACTTCGGTTAATCGAAATCTCGGTTAACCAGGTTTGGACACCCCTAACCAGGACCATTATCAATATATATCCTTCAATGGAACTCCATCAATACTAACATCATTGTCGGAATGAGACCGAGCTTGATGAATAACCTACAATAATTATAAAAAAGGTAAGGGAGCACATAAATGAGTAATAAAAAGTGACAATGCACTAGATGAGCGATAAAAATGTGCAAATAAGGTTGTTTTTATTTGTTCACAAGAACTACCAATGTCGTTCATGTAAATTTATGCACTAGATGTGTTGACATTGTTATCGAACACATGGTGGGCGTCAACCACACTTTCAATTGAATCCGGCTAAAAGCTTAACAACCGATGTAAGTACTAATCATACTCACAAATCTTAACTCAAATTCACAAAGTGTGGGGATTAATTGTCCAGAAATTACAAACCCAATGGAAGAGCATAAGTTCATCAAAAATCCATACTAAAAACCTAAATCCACCTTGAAAAACGAAAATTCTACGAACCTAGATCCATAAGGAGGATATTAACCGTCTATGAATGTAGATTGAGGATCAAAAATCAATTTTCTTAAGTTTCCATAGCAATTGGAGGCTTGTTGGCTTAAAAAATGAGAAAATGGGTGCAACTCGTGAAAAGGGGGGATTGGAGAAGAAAGTGAGCAGTAAAAAGTCCAAAATACCCCTCTTGAGTAAAAACAAATTAAAAAAACGGGTGGGATCCCCTCAATCTGTCTAGATCTAACGGAGGAGCTAATTTCTCATTTTATAGGTTAACATAATTTCTCATTTGATCCTCAATCTATAAGAATAACACCACTTAACTAATATATAATTTTTATCATATTTATTTATTTTATAATTATATTATCCGAGATTAAAAAAATAAATTTAGGATATGCATTTAAGTGCAATCTCATGCCAAAATTCTCCCAACTTTTGGATCGTAGAAAAAATCGGGTAAATAATAATATTTTGATAAATTCAAAACAACAATTTGTACGAGATGGTTAGGATAATAATAATAATAATAATAATAATAATAATAATAATAATAATAATAATAATAATAATAATAATAATAATAATAATAATAATAATAATAATAATAATAATAATAATAATAATAATAATAATAATAATAATAATAATAATAATAATAATAATAATAATAATGTTTGGATACAAATCATACAATTCATTAAAATAGTATTTAAAAAATAATTTGTGCTAGATCATTAGGTACTAGCATTTTTAATTAAATATTCATTAAAAAGTATTTTTATAGATAGATTCAAAATAACCATCTATGAAAAATTTCAGAATAATAAAATATTTTTAATCAAATTTTTATTTAAAAAATATATTATAGTGGTTTAATAGAAAGTGAAAGAAGTGGAAAATGGGTAGTTTTTTGATAAAATTTTATATAAAAAATTAATTCTAACATTTTCAAATAATGACAAGTGGTACAAAATTTTCTTCCTACATGATTTCTATTGGGCCAAAAGTTTTCAAGCCCGTTTTAGCTCAGTCTACGTCCGAAAGAACAAGCGGTTGGAGAGAGCACAACGACCGGTAGAACACGACGTTGGAGGTGGAGCATAACCTTCGGAATCGTGGGTAGTAATGACCATAGGATCTAGGGGTGGAAGAATAAAACATGTAATCGAGCTTAAAGAGAGGTATGTTGTAATCACCAAACGCTACTGTTGTAACAAAATTCTCAAATCGAATACACAAGAGTGATAATCGAATTCTCGTGCTCTCGTCTGTACTTTGATCAATCCCAATTTATCAATTAGATTAAACCCTACATTTGATATCCGGAATCGAGAATATCCGTTGGTCAGATTTTTTACCAAAACAATTTCTACTTTAGTATTTTATTATTCGATAGTTTGTGAACGTTGTTCCCATGTAGATCAATTTCTCTATCTTGAGAACATTGTAGTCCTTTCTTGATTGTAAAAAAAGGTTATACCGGTAAAATAAGGAGTAGATCGCAATTTGCAATATGCATACACAGGGTCAAAGCTCCTTTTTCCCACTTCAATGGCGGGCTTGAATTTTGACAACTTAAAATGTGATATAATAACACACGTGCGGTGACTGGTGATGATGTAGGCATTCATGCTGCCTGCTTAATTTTTCCAATCTAAAATTGTTTACTTTTTCTGCACAAAAGCTTTAACTTTTGGGATTTTTTATTGTGTGTCCATTCATGCTGCCTGCTTAATTTTTCCAATCTAAAATTGTTTACTTTTTTCTGCACAAAAGCTTTAACTTTTGGGATTTTTTATTGTGTGTCCTTGGACACACAATAAATATTAAGAAATTCCATCTTTTTACTAAACTAACTTGACTATTAAATATCATGTTTATTTTCAATGTTTACTTTAAACAAAGGAAAAAAAAAAAGAATGTACCGTATTAATTATGGGGTGGAATACCAATTACTTTAAACACTTTCCAAAAAAGCAAATCACTAATTACTCCCACCAAAAACCATTCCCTTTATCTTTCAATATTGGAAAAAATCTACGGTCATATTGACTGGTTTAAAACTTGAGCAATATACACAGAAAATTTCCCCTTGTCCACGTAAAAAAATTAAAGCAATATTTCTGTGAGCGGGTAAAACAAACATAATTATCATAGTTGTTTTCGCTATAAAGGTATTTATTAAAATTACTGCGCAGTTATTTCGTTATTTTCTATATAAAATTATATGGCGCTTATGCAACTTAATGGAAGATTTTATTTTTCATTAAATATAGAATTAAAGTTGGAGAAAGGGTGGAATATTCCTTACTTGGGTTTTAAGGCAGTTGGCCATCCCTAGGAGGATAATATTTCCGGCCCTGGAAATATAATTTCCGCCCCCCCTACCTCTCCCTCTTCCATTATAAATACATGCCCTAGGCATGTAGGGAGAGACACATGTGCATATCGGCATATTCAGAAATCATAGGCAGGCTAATATTCGCTTAGCTCGACTATTTAGGGTTTCACCGCTCTCTTGTTGTACCGCGTCGCTCAAACGACAAATTGCTCTTCTGACTTAGGCATCGGATGTGGATTAGGGGGTCCCCGCCCCCTGTGTCCATTGTTTTACAGTTTTTCTAGGTCAAGAGATCGAAGAGGAGCGGAAGAGGTGGAGTTCTTAATTGGTGTATTTAATACGAATTGAAGACGAGATTTTGTACACTAACAATTTCCATCTTCTCAAAACACATAGAATTGGTGTTTTTTAGGTGAATCTAATTGGAAAAGGCAACACAAATGCCTTTTGATATGAATGAACTTGTTGCAACTGAAGAAAAAGAAATGGATGGGTCAAATGAAACAAACTTGGTACAGTTTATTGATTTGAATCAACCGACTCTTTGAAAGAAGAAGAAAAGTTGATAAAGGTGGAGCAGTTAATGATGTCCATGGAAGACGAAAAATACGTAATGATACAAGGGTAGAAACAGAGCAATTAATGAGTTATTTTTTTTGGAAAGAGAGTAAAATGGAAAATCCCTACATAATAATTTCTCTTTCTCCTCAATTTTAATAGGCTGAAAATAAATATGGTAATTAATAGTCAAGCTGGTTTAGTAAAAAGATGGAATCTCTTAGAGCATCCCTAACAGATTCTCCAAATTCTTGAAAATTGGAATTTTGAGGGATTTGGGCGACTTTTTTGCCCCAACAGTTTTTCCATCTCATTCTACATTATAGAGAGATTCTCCAAATATGGTAGAGACTTTCCCAAATATAGGGTGATCTCCAAATCCCCAAACTCTTAATTTTTTCTTTCCTTTTTTCTTTTTAGGGTTAAAATATATTTTCTTGAACCAAACCAATAAGCAATTACACTTTTTTTAAATTGAGACAAATATGAAAAAATATTGATTGTTTGAATGAAATGAAAAAATGTTAATTTTTATATGTAAAATTATAAATATGTATGTCCTTATTAGTTAATTAATAAATTATTTATCACTTTATAAATCAAGATTCTAGAATGTTTTTATTTTTTTATAAGTGCAATAACAAATAATTTATCATTTATTAGTCTAAGATTCTAGAATATTTTATTTTTATATTAATCAAATAATAAATATTTATCATTTATTATTCTAAGATTCTAAAGTATTTTATTTTCTTATTAGTCAAATAAAATATAATTTATCATTTATAAGTCTAAGATTTTAAAATATTTTGTTTTCTTGTTAGTCAAATAATAAATAATTTTTTATTTATTAGGTAAGATTCTATTATATTTTATTTCCCTGTAAGTCAAATAACAAATAATTTATCATTTATTAGGTTAATATTTTAAAATATTTTTATCCATAAGTAAGATAAAATTTATTAATTATTAATTAAGTATTGTACAATAATTTATATGGTAAAAATAAAAAGTATTTTTATTCCTTATAACTTATCATTTATTAGGGAATTTGTTGGTGAATGAGAGTTGATGATGTCCAAAACAGTAAAAGCAAAAAGTGGGCCCAGGAGGACCCCCATAGGCAAGTTAGGGACCCACGTCCATGCCCGGTTATTTAAAAACAAAACTCTGGACGGATGCGAGGTCTCTCAAACATCCCGGGACGAGGTCTCGACCTCGTCACCGACTCTACTAATGCGCCCGCCCGCTCGAACCAATCACCAGCAACCTCACTCCCAAACCAATCACAAGTAACCTCACTCATGGACCAATCAAAAGCCCTTATTTCGAGTATCCCACATCGAACATTGGCCTAAACTCAGCCCCCCAATTCTCTATAAATAGAGAAGAACCTCGTAGGAAGAAGGGGTCGAAAACCGACTTGAACTCAAGAACTCTCTTGCTTGTTAAAGATCGACGTGATAGGAACATCGTCAGAAGACCTCGCTACATATAAGAGAAACCCACAGAAAGACCCCGGAGTCGCGCAGGGATCTCGCTCACGCCTAAAACCTCACTACAGAAACTCACAAAACTCCCTACATCATATTCTCAAATCTACCTCGCCCTAGAATCAACCTCGCAATATTAGGTGCGGTCTCGGAACCTTGTAGGAGGTCTAGGTGTGATTCTCAGAGTTGTACATCAACCTCGTAGGTTTGTAACCTCGCTACCACGGAAGAATCATAAATAAAGGAGCAAGTGTTTGCACTCAAATATAATAATCTTATTTCTTGTCTCGTAGCGTAGCCGTTATTTTGGGTTTCATCACTGGCGCCGTCTGTGGGAACCTCTTCATCCTAAGCAGCTTCCCATTTCAGTGCAAACCTTGATTCCTAAAACCCCCTCAGAATGGCTTGTCCAAACAATTTCTTCCCCCAACATCCCGACAACATGGCTGAGACCCCTCCATGGGCGACGGCGGGTCCGTTAGAATACCCTTTTGTGGTCCCGCCAGGCTGGACATACAACATCCCACAAAACCCATACCCGTTCCAGGGATATGAACAGGGTGGCGCTCCTTTCAACCAGTATCCCTATTCGGGTTACGGGCAGTACCAACAGGGCCAAGCTCCCCCATACGTCCCGATCCCCCCCAAGGGCAACCTCACTTCGAGTACGTGCCCGCATATGTCCCGGGCTACATGCCGGGGCAGGAGGCGCCCACGAACGGATCTACCACAGAGAGACCCTCCCGAGATCCGATGCAGATCTCGCGATCCCGTTCGCGACGTGCAGAAAGGCGCGACATGGAGCTGTCCGAGACGGCGGCAAGCGCGCCACGCCCTCTGGCGAGGTCAAAGTCGAAGTCTGCTCGCCCATCCGTCGAGAGTGGGTACAGGAATCCCTTCATACTCGAGATCCAAGAGGCACACATGCCCAAAGTCGAAGTCGAAGTCTGCTCGCCCACAAATGGGACTTTACGACGGCACGGCCGACCCCGAGGACCACATAAAACACTACGCCGTCCAGATGAACGTCAACTCTTACAATGACGCCATTTTCTGTCGGATCTTTCCGACCACTCTGGACAAGGCGGCAATGACGTGGTTCACCAGCCTTAAGGTCGAGTCAATAGCCTCGTTTTCCCAGCTATGCGAGTCCTTCGTCGGGCACTTCAACGGCTCGAGAAAGCGCAAGAAGAACATGCGCGATCTCCGTGGCATCGAGTAGGGGGAAAACGAGAAGCTGGGTACCTTTTTTACGAGGTTCACCACCGCGGTCGCTGAGATCGCGCAAATCGACGAGGCCTCGGTCCGCGACATCCTCATGGGCAACCTTCGCCAGGGGGACTACACATGTCGCATTTTTCTCAAAAATCCGACCACATATGAGAGCCTGTGTGCTCGGATCACGGCACAGGTCTACGCCGAGGACGTTGCCAGCCAGAGCTCGTGACCGAGGACCGACAAGGAAATCGTGACCGAGGCTAAGGGAAAAGCTAAGGTGGCTGCGCCGGCCGCGAGGGACGCGTACATGACGCAAACTCACGACCGGCGTGCCGATTACAAAAGCAACAACAACAACAAAAACAACAACAATAACAGAGGCAACAACGACAATAGAAGCAACAACCGATACGACAACCGTGGCGGTGGGGGTTGGAGCTACTTCGGCGGGAAGCCACGAGGTTACAGAGGCAAAGGTGGCCCCGCCTACAACCCAAACGAGAAAAAGCGTGCCAACCCCGCGTCGAGGGCCAACCTCGTGCAGCAGGAACCAACCCGGTCCCGACCAAGCAACACAGAACAACAAGCTCCGGCAAGGCAGTCGCGCTCCGGACAAGCCGCGGCGCCCGATGGGTACATCAACACCATCTCGGGCGGGCCCTCGCTGGCGGGCTCGAGCCAGGCGGAAAGAAAAAGATACGCGAGGGCAAGTCACCATGAGCCCTCGGTATACAGCGTGACACAAACCTCACGGTCCCACGTAGGTATGGCCTTCACGATAGAAGACGCCGAAGGGATCCATATGCCCCACTCCGACCCCCTGGTGATACACGCTCAGTTGGGCTCGAAAATAGTGAAGCGAATACTGGTGGACACGGGTTCCTCCTTGGACATCATGTATTTTGGTGCTTTCGAGCAGCTAGGGATCTCCACGACATCCTTGAGACCCTACGTTGGGAAGCTCACCTCCTTCTCGGGAAACGAGGTCGATGTCGCTGGTCTCATAGACCTGTGGATGACCCTCGGTACTGGCTCGACAACGAGAACCGAGGTAATAGAGTTTACGGTGGTGCACCTGCCCTCGGCCTACAATGCGATCATCAGGAGAGTCTCCTTGATGAAATTCCAGGCGGTGGTCTCCATCTACCACCTGAAAATGAAGTTCCCCACCAGCTTGGGCGTCGGAGAAGTAAAGGGCAACCAAGAAGAGGGTCGCGTCTGCTACATGACCTTGGCTAAGCAAAAATGCTCTGTGTTCATGGTGGAGACTTCGGGTGAAGCAGACCTCGAGGTCCGGGATTTCACAATACCCACTCCCGAGACAGAAAGAAGGGTGATTACCCCCTTCGAAAACAAATCAGAAAAGATCTACCTCGGGGGTTGCCTCACTGGGGATGCAGCAGCGTCACTAGAGGCCCTGCTTGCTGGGTCCCGCGACGTGTTCGCCTGGACTGCAAAAGATCTCCGAGGTGTGCCTCGGACCCTGGCCCAGCACTCCCTGAACATCGACGTCGCCATTCGTCCTGTGGTGCAGCGTCGAAGAAAAATGAACGAAGAAAGGGCAACCGCCGCAAATGAAGAGGTGGCCAAGCTGTTGGCCGCAGATTTCATACGCGAAGTCCAGTATCCAAAATGGCTATCCAATGTCGTGTTGGTCAAAAAGGCCAGCGGCAAGTGGCAGATGTGTGTAGACTTCAAAGACCTCAACGAGGCATGCCCCAAAGACAGCTACCCCCTGCCCTCGATCGATGCACTTGTAGATTCGACTGTTGGGCACGAGGTCTTGAGTTTCCTCGACGCCTACTCGGGGTACAACCAGATCTCGATGAATCTCCGTGACGAAGAGGAGACATCCTTTATCACTCAACGGGGGACATACTGTTATAAGGTCATGCCATTTGGCCTCAAGAACGCAGGGGCCATATTCCAACGCCTCGTCGATCGGGTCTTCAAAGACCACCTGGACAGGAACGTATCCGCCTACGTCGACGACATCGTGGTGCGGAGCAAGGGCCCCGAGGAGCACCTGGCTGACCTCGCCGAGGTTTTCACCACCCTCGGACACCACCAGCTCAGCCTGAACCCCGAGAAGTGCGTTTTCGGCGTGTCCTCGGGGAAGTTTTTGGGATTCATGATCAGCGAGCGCGGGATCGACGTCAACCCCGCCAAAATAGAATCTATCCTCGCAATGAGGTCTCCCCGATCTCGTACCGAGGTACAGAGACTCAACGGCGCTGTAAATTACTTGGGGAGGTTTTGCTCCCGCCTAGCAGACAAGTCCCTCCCATTCTTTGCCGCCCTCAAAAAGAATGACAAGTTCGTCTGGGACGAGAAGCTCGAGACAACCTTCTCCGAGTTAAAAACCTTCCTCACCAAGCTCCCCACTTTGTCACCTCCACACGCGGGCGAAGATTTGCAACTATATGTGGCGGTGAGTCCCGAAACCGTCAGCGCGGTGCTCACAAGAGAGGCCATGCACCCGGTATACTTTGTGAGTCGCGTGCTCCAACATGCGGAGCAGAGATACTCCCCGGCAGAAAAGATGGCGCTGGCTGTAGTGACCGCCGCAAGGCGCCTACGCCCATACTTCCACGCACATCCCATCCAGGTTCTTTCGGACCTCCCACTTCGTCAGATTCTGCATCAGCCTTCCCTCTCCGAACGTATGACCAAGTGGGCCGTCGAGCTCTTTGAGTTCGATATCAATTATCTTCCGAGAACCGCGATGAAGGGACAAGCCCTCGCCGACTTTGTGGTGGAGGTCACCTTCCCCGAGACAGACACAAGCTCGGACGAATGGAAGGTGTTCGTTGATGGCTCACGATGTGACGCCGGTGGCGGGGCCGGGGTGTTCCTCGCTGGCCCCTCAATCGAGACGGAGTATGCTCTCAACTTCGCCTTTGATGCTACCAACAACGACGCCGAGTACGAGGCCATGATCGCTGGGATCGAGATGGCGCTACTCAACGGAGCCCGCAAAATCAGGGTCTACACAGATTCCGAATTGGTAGCACGACAACTCAACGGTCAATACGACACCAGGACAGGTTTTATGCCCGCCTACCAAGCAAAAGTCAAGGCCTTGGTTTCATGCCTCGAAACCTTCGCGGTGGAGTCAATCCCGCGGACCTCAAACACCAAGGCGGATGCCCTCGCCAGGTTAGGCTCCGCACTTCCCTTGGATGTGGGAAACCGCGTAATGGTGGAGAGAAAGCTCTCACGAAGCGTCGATAGCGAGGTCATGTCCATAAGGACCGAGGACTGGAGGTTCCCAGTGACGAGGTACATACAAAGCGGCATCCTCCCAGAGGACCCCGCGCTGGCCAGAAAACTAAAAATGCAAGCCGCCCGCTACTGCGTCGTCGGCGACCAGCTTTATCACCGGGGCTACGCTGAACCCAACCTGCTGTGCATACCGCCCGAGGCCACGGACCACGTCCTCTACGAGGCCCACGAGGGAGTTTGTGGGGGACACCCGGGGTGGAGGTCTTTGGCACACAAAATCGTCCATTTGGGGTACTTCTGGCCCACTCTCCGACAAGACGCGAGAGCTTACGTCCAAAAATGCGTCGGATGCCAGAAACACGGGAACGTCCAGCACACCTCGACGACTCCCCTCCGCAGCATTCACGCGCCATGCCCATTCGCAATGTGGGGAATGGACATTCTAGGCCCTTTTCCTAAAGCTGCAGGCCAAGTGCAATACATTTTGGTCATCGTGGACTACTTCACGAAGTGGATCGAAGCACAGGCAATGGCAAAAATCACCGAGGCAAAGGTCTGCGAATTCCTGTGGAAGAACCTCGTCTGTCGTTTCGGTGTCCCCATGACAATCATGACCGACCATGGCCCTCAATTCGACTGCGAAGAAACTCGGACTTTCTGCTCTGAGTTGGGCATCAACCTCAAATTTTCCTCCGTGGCTCATCCCCAGTCCAATGGCCAGGTAGAAAACGTTAATGCCCGCATCTTGACAGACCTCAAAAAGCGCCTGGGCATGGCACAGGGCCGCTGGGCCGAATTACTTCCACTCGTCCTCTGGACGTATCGCACGACCTCGCGCCTTGCAACGGGCGAGACCCCCTTCGCTCTTACCTACGGGGCGGAAGCCCTCGTTCCCGTAGAATCCCTAATTCCATCAGCAAGGGTGTACAACTTCGACGAAAAAGAAAACGAGGCCAACCTCAAAGTCGAACTGCAGTTCCGAGATGAAATCCGCGAGGTAGCGGACCTGCGCTCTAGAGAATACAAGCGACGTGTCGCCGTATACCACGACAAGAAGGTCAGACCTCGCCTCTTGGCCACGGGAAACCTCGTGCTAAGACGCACCGAAGGAGGAAAATTGGACCCTAACTGGGAAGGACCCTACATCCTCGGAGAATAAGTCGCGCCCGGGGCTTTCAAACTCAGGGACGACGAGGGGCGCACACTGAGCAAAACGTGGAACGTCGCACGACTCAAAAAATATTACATGTAGAAACTCGAAACCTCGTTGTTCCTCACAGTTGGTAAATAAAGGATTGCAGGCTTTTCTAAAAACGCTCCCTCGTTGAAAAATTCCACCCCTCGCTTCCCGCTTGGGGTTGGAGAATCTCGCTGAAAAGATCCACCCCTCGCTTCACGCTTGGGGTTGGAGAATCTCGTTGAAAAACTCCACCCCTCGCTTCCCGCTTGGGGTTAAAGAATCTCGTTTGAAAGAAATTCCACCCCTCGCTTCGCAGTTGGGGTTGAAGAATCTCGTTTGAAAAAATTCCACCCCTCGCTTCCCGCTTGGGGTTGGAGAATCTCATTGAAAAATTCCACCCCTCGCTTCACGCTTGGGGTTGGAGAATCTCGTTTGAAAAAAAATTCCACCCCTCGCTTCCCGCTTGGGGTTAGAGAATCTCGTTTGAAAGAAATTCCACCCCTCGCTTCGCGCTTGGGGTTGAAGAATCTCGTTTGAAAAAATTCCACCCCTCGCTTCCCGCTTGGGGTTGGAGAATCTCGTTGAAAAGACCCACCCCTCGCTTCCCGCTTGGGGTTGGAGAATCTCGTTTGAAAGAAATTCCACCCCTCGCTTCCCGCTTGGGGTTGGAGAAACTCGTTTGGAAAAAGTCCCACCCCTCGCTCCACGCTTGGGGTTGGAGAAACTCGTTTGGAAGAATTCCCACCCCTCGCTCCCCGCTTGGGGTTGGAGAGTCTCTTTGAAAAGTTCCACCCCTCGCTTCGCGCTTGGGGTTGGAGAATCTCGGTGAAAAGTCCCACCCCTCGCTCCACGCTTGGGGTTGGAGAAACTCGTTTGGAAGAATTCCCACCCCTCGCTCCCCGCTTGGGGTTGGAAAGTCTCGTTGAAAAGTTCCACCCCTCGCTTCGCGCTTGGGGTTGGAGAATCTCGGTGAAAAGTTCCACCCCTCGCTTCCCGCTTGGGACACGAACGAGGTTCGCGTACGGCTATTTTTAGGTTGGAACGAACTTCCAGAAAAACGAGGTCCGAACAGAGGCTCACGACCTCGTCGCAGGACTACAACGCCCGGTGTGGTCCGAGCCCCACAAAAGATGTGACACTCGAACCATGGGGTTGGACGGATAAGGACTGACGTATGCAAGAAAGTCTAAATCAAACAAGCATAGGAAAAGAAAGTGACGAAGAGCACAAAATCAAAAACAGGTGTTTCGATTACAGACCCCGTAGGGTCACCCAAACAAAAAAAAAGAAGAAAAGATGTTTTAATTAAAAAACCCGTAGGGCCACCAGAAAAAAGATATCATCATTTCTTCGAGGTTTCAACCTCGGGACCGATAAGATCAATGGTTTTAGGGGTTTCGGCGGAGGCAGCCGAGGCTTCAGCAGGAGCAGGCTCAGCAGGAGCAGGGGCAGCGGAGGCAAGAGGCGCGGGCGCACTGGTCGCGGGCTGAGATCCCGTGGAGGTTAACTCCGGGTTCCCTCCAATAAGCTCTACCTCGGGGGGCGCAGTGCTGGACACAGTCCCGTCCTCGTTGAGGAAGAACTCGCATTCCCCCTCGGGATCCTTCGACCCCATCTCCCCCATGGTTTCATTGTAGTTGGGGTTGAAGAAGACGATCTGGGGGTTGAGGTGCCCATACTAGGCCACCGCCTGTTTTACGCCCATGCGGACTGCCTGGTGGAACATTGTCCTCACACTCTCCACCAGCTCTGCCTTGTACTCCTCCGAGTCCACATACCTGGGATCCGCAGCCACGACCTCCTCGTTAAGCTCAACAATGCGCCCCTCGAGGCGCCTGATCTCCTCCTCGGCCCTCAGGAACTCCGCTTCCTTCGCCTTGAAGAACTCGTGTTCGGCAGAGAGCTTGTCTCGAAGCCCTTCAACCTCGCCCCGCAGAACCTCGGCCTCGCCCGTCGCCCTCTTCTCCCCTTCCCTCGCCGCCTTCACCTCCTCCCTTGTCGCGGCCTCCGCGGCCTCGACCCGCTTCTTCGCCGCAGCCTCCGCGGCTTTGGACGACTCCGCGACCTCGGCCAGCTCCTTGGCCTGTCGCTCGCACACCTCGCTGCGGGCCCGAAGCGCCGCCTCCATCTTGTCCATCCTCGAATGAAGGAGGACGATGCGGCTTCGGTTGTAATTATCAAAAAAGGCGTGCTGCAGGTTCACAGATTAATGAGAAAAGAAACAAGAAAGAGACAAGAATTAAACACACAAAAACAAAAAAAAGAAGAGGCTTACCATGGCCGAATACCGAGCGGCCTCGTCGTCGAGCGCCGCCTCGGTGAGGTTGTTGGCCCACTCGACCTCCTCCTTGCAGCAGCCGTTGTACATGTCCTCGCCTGCGAGCTCGGCTGCGAGCTCGGCTCGTTGATTGAAATCCCCTTGGGGACCCGGGGAGCAGGGGTCTTAGAAGTAGACGTCATAGGCTGTTTCCCCTTCGACGTCGTGGTAAGAGCGTGCAGAAAATCCACTGTCAAGAAAGGAGTAAAAAGAAAAAAGCAGGTGAGGACGAGGTCAGAAACGAATGTAACGAGGTGTATAACCCCGCAAACATACAAGGAAAAAGAAAAACAATCATGGAAATAGTGATAATAAAATACCCTCTGTGGCGTACTTGGCCTTGAGCGCCTGCCGGTCCTGAGAAAGGTAGCGCTCGTACGGCGCCTGGTACGCTGTGGCGTACTTGGCCTTGAGCGCCTGGAACTCGGCGACCTTGTACGGGCACACGCATCTCTCGTAGTTACCCGATGCCACAGGGAAATTAAGATATCTCCCGCTGAGGTCTCGGACCAAAAACCATTTAGGTTTCCACGTCCCAACATTCGACTGGGTCGTAATAATTTTAACGTTCGGTGTGCTGAGGTTGACCAGGGAACAGCGAGGTTCTCTCCTCGCCAAGACTAACGCCGACAAGTCACTGAGATTCGGCTCGTCCAAAAGCTCCCGGCTTCGAATTGTGTAAGCACATAACAACCGCCAGGCGTTCGGGAACAACTGAGCGGGGCAGACACCCATGGCCCACAAAAAATCAACGATGTGCTGGGCCAAGGGCGGCCTAAAGCCCGCTTGGAGACTGACGAGGTTCACGACCGCACACCCCTCGTAGGACGCCAGGGGTCGCCCCTCCTCCTCTGGCAGTGCCAGCTCGACTCCCTCGGGCCAGGGGAAATCTTTAGCTATGTCCGCGAGGTCGTCCAGCGTCAAATCGGTGGCCACCCCCTCGGACAGGAAGGCCTCGGGAGTGCTCGGACTCATAGGAATCCTTTCTTTGAGGACGACGGGAATACCGGACACAGCGTCGGTAATATAGGCCTCGGGGAAGCTCGATGGCACATACGCGGCCGAAGCTGAGGCAATTGTCGCATCCAACCTCGCCTCGACCTCGGCGGCGATCACATCAGGAGAAGAAGAGGAAGCCATTTCAACACCAGAATATATGCGCAGACGGGGGAAGTACGAATTGATCGAAACAGCGGAGTCGCTGGATGAGGGCTCGTTGAAGACCAACGAAGGGGAACTTGGGTTCTGAGAATCACTAGGCTCTACACTTCCTACGGACTCGGAGACCTCCTGATAGAAATTCTCTTGGAAATTAAAGACAAAGTCGGGCGGTGGGCTCGCAGAGGCTCTCCTAGGCATGAAAAGACAACGTCCAGGCCGCGAAAAGCTAGCACCTGGAAAAGAAAAGGTCAGTAAGGCACTAAAGGCAAGGCAAACAAAGAGAAAAACACGAGATCATGACCCCGTGAATGAAGGAAGAACGAGGTCAAGCCCGAGATCGAAGAACGAGATCATGACCCCGGGAAAGAAGGAAGGACGAGGTCGAGCCCGAGATCAAAGCACAAAGATCATAACCTCGAAAAGAAAAGAGAACGAGGTCATAACCTCGAAAAGGAAAAAGCACGAGATCATAACCTCGGGAGAAAATGGGCACGAGGTCGCAACCTCGGGAGACAAAGCAACGCGAGGTCGTAGAGGAAAAGGCCACGTGGCATCCTATGGGCTACTCTGACAAGATAGGACGGCAAAGAAGAATTTGAAGCGCCAAAAGAAAGGAAAGAGAAGAAAGGCCAACCAACGGTGGAAGCCAGCGGCGGAAGCCCAAATGTCCCGTCAATCAGACATCATGACGTTTGGGCTCCCGAGGGTTTTCGAAATTCGAAAAATAGTGGGCGGAGAGACGGAAGTTCAACCGTCACCCCAAGCAAAAAAGAGAGAGAGAAAAGCGATAAACCCAAAAGCCCAACGATACCTTCACGGCGGCAACCGCCCCCCTCCCCCCCCCCACCGTCTCACCACCGCAACACCGCCCCTCGGAGCGTAACGCAAAGAAAAAAGAGGGGAGAAAAGCAGAACGAAAAGAAAGGAGAGAAGACGAAAAACCAGGGGGAGACAAGGGCTCTACGGAACAAAAACCACCAACAACGCCACCACGCAGCCAACAAAGAAACACCCAGAAATCACAAACACCCACCCAGATGCGAAACGGAACGAAGAAAGAACAAAGAAACACCCAGAAATCACAAACACCCACCCCGATGCAAAACGGAACGAAGAAAGAACAAAGAAAAATAACAAAGGCAAACGCCAAAAACCACACAACCCTGCCACCGCCGCTTCGCCACCGTGACACCGGCACGAAACACCGGGCGACACACCGTCGCCCTTACGAAACGCGGGGCAAAAAGTGAACGAAGGAAGAATCAAAGGCAAAAAATACCAAAAGACAGGAGGAAGAAGATCAAGAACTTACTTGTTTAAAGGTTGGCGAACGAGAGGCGGTGGCGCAACTAGCGAACGGCGAAAAGCTCGTCGGAAACCGTCTGGAGAAACCGCTCAGAAGAAACCGAAGAGATAAAGAGAGAGAAGAAGCGAAAATATTGGAGAGAGAAGATGAGGGGGAGGCGTGTGGGATATGCCCTTATATAGAGCAGATTTGAGCCTCCCCCCACTCCCGAAAGGCTTCTTGGGCCTGTCTCACCTGGACGGCCCACTAAGCAAAGTACGGCGAAAAAGCCCAAGGATCTTCATCCGCGCAGAACAGGGCCTCACACCTCGCAAAGCGCCCTCCCAACCTCGAGAACTTCATAAACCTCTAAAAAACACCCCGCATCTCGCGAATCCAGGAAACTTATGCCCTGCGACCCTCGGGGCGAGGCCCCCAGGCCATGGGGTTGTGATGATGTCCAAAACAGTAAAAGCAAAAAGTGGGCCCAGGAGGACCCCCATAGGCAAGTTAGGGACCCACGTCCATGCTCGGTTATTTAAAAACAAAACTCCCGACGGATGCGAGGTCTCTCAAACATCCCGAGACGAGGTCTCGACCTCGTCACCGACTCTACTAATGCGCCCGCCCGCTCGAACCAATCACCAGCAACCTCACTCCCAAACCAATCACAAGTAACCTCACTCATGGACCAATCAAAAGCCCTTATTTCGAGTATCCCACATCAAACATTGGCCTAAACTCAGCCCCCCAATTCTCTATAAATAGAGAAGAACCTCGTAGGGAGAAGGGGTCGAAAAACGACTTGAACTCAAGAACTCTCTTGCTTGTTAAAGATCGACGTGATAGGAACATCGTCAGAAGACCTCGCTACAGATAAGAGAAACCCACAGAAAGACCTCAAAGTCGCGCAGGGATCTCGCTCACGCCTAAAACCTCACTACAGAAACTCACAAAACTCCCTACATCATATTCTCAAATCTACCTCGCCCTAGAATCAACCTCGCAATATTAGGTGCGGTCTCGGAACCTTGTAGGAGGTCTAGGTGTGATTCTCAGAGTTGTACATCAACCTCGTAGGTTTGTAACCTCGCTACCACGGAAGAATCATAAATAAAGGAGCAAGTGTTTGCACTCAAATATAATAATCTTATTTCTTGTCTCGTAGCGTAGCCGTTATTTCGGGTTTCATCAAGAGTAATGATTATGTGAATGAAATAACAAAAATGTTGATATTTATATGCAAAAATGTAAATATTTTATTTCCTTATTAATCAAATAACAAATAATTTATGATTTATTAAATTAAGATTCTAGAATATTTTTATTCCTTATAAGTCAAATAAAAAATAAATTTTCATTTATTAGGTTAAGATTCTAGAATATTTTTATTCCTTATAAGTAAAATAATAAATAAATTATCATTTATTAAATTAAGATTTTAAAATATTTTTATTTCCTTAAAAGTCGAATAACAAATATTTATCATTTATAAGGTTAAGATTCTATAATATTTTATTTTCTTATGTATTAGTTATTGTAATTTATATGGTAAAAAACGAAATTATTAAATTCAGTGTTCTCCAAAATAGAGAATCTGTTTGGAGTTGGGCTGAATTGTTTTTGGAGAATATGGCAGTTGGTTCTCCATTTTGGAGAAAATTATGGAGAAGCTGTTGGGCCAACACTCTACATCATAGAGGATGGTCGGTTTGATCACTGTTCTGTAGAACATTCCCTTTAGCTTGAGAGGTACCTTCTTGTCGCACAAAACGCTCGATGTCGCCCTCCACTTCTGCCAACCTCTTTGGATTCGATGCGTGATGTCCTCATCTATACCTTCGTCACTCTGCAAAATGACCCCAAATACCTAAAACTCTCCTTCCTCGTTACGACTTCCCCTTCTAAAAGCACGTCCTCACTCAGCGTTGCACCTTTCCCAAACTTGAACTCTACATATTCTGTCTTGGTCCCGCTCTGTTTGAAACCCTTAGACTCCAGCTTCACCCTCCAAGCTTCGAGCCTGCTGCTAACTCCAGCTTTGGACTCGTCCACCAACACAATATTGTCTACGAACAGCATGCACCACGGGATCTCCCCCTGAATCTCTCTCGTCAGGTTGTCTATCACCAACATAAAAAGAAAGGGGCTTAAGGATGAACCTTGATGTAAACTTGCCTCCACCTTAAAAAATCGATGTCCCCGCCTGAGGTGCACACAATAGTCATCGAACCCTTGTACATGTCTCTGGCAACCTTGATAAATGTGTCAGACACTTCCTTAGCAACCAAACATTCCCAAATCAGCTCTCTCGGTACTATGGCATACACTTTTTCCAAGTCGATGAAAATCATGTGCATATTCTTCTTCCTCTGTTTGTACTCCTCTGTCAGCCTCCTCAACAGGTCAATAGCCTCCATAAAAGACCTCCAGGGCATAAAATCGAACTGATTCTCTAACACTGACTAACCTCCTCAACCTCATCTTGATAACCTTCTCCTAAACCTTCAACGTGTGACTAAGCAGTTTGATGCCCCTGTATTTGTTGCACTGTTGCACATCTCCTTGGCCGTCCTAAAAATGACATTAAACGGTGTTGCTAACCACTTTAGGCCTCTCTCTCCCACACACTTCCAAACCTCCATCGGGATATCATCCGGCCCTACTACTCTCTTGTTACTCATTTGGCGAATCACTCCTTTTATTTCCTCCCTAAGGAAGCGTCTGTAGAAGCAAACGGGGTATTCTCGGCTTTCTCGGCCCGCCAAGTCATGTCGACTTTCCTTCGTCCAAGAGCCCTCATTCAGAAGACCATATAAGGGAAAGTAATATGGAAACTGTAACAAGACGAAGGAGTAAAACCAAAACTAATGTTAAAATATCACCAGAGGGTGCCGATGCCAGTGCCGATGAGGGCACCAGTGAGTGAGGCCCTTTCACAACGTTGGTGAGTGCCGATGAGGGCGCTCAGTTGAAGGTGGCGCGGGCTAGGAATACAGGGTGAGCAGCCGCGCCATATGGGAATACGCCCGCGGCGTCTGCCTTTCAACGGAATCAATGGGCCGCAAGTTTTGGACTTCAAGTTGGGCTTGGTTTTTATTAATTCCGATGTGTTTCCTGTATGGGTGATTGAATATTTGTTTCCTTGGATATCTTTAGTAGTTGTTAGTAGATACCTCTTTTCAAAACCTTGATCATAATTTGGAGGCTAGGGTTTGCTTAAGAGAATTTTCTCAAGAGACAACCTTGGAACCAATTTAGAAGCTTTTTCTTAATTTAATTATGCATTGCTAAATTCATTGTGTTTGACTAGTTAGTGAAATCATAGATTGCATACTATTGTGAGGTTTGATTGATTCTCAACAACCTGAATAGATTTTATTTCATGAGCCTAATTGATTCAAAGTTATTCTAGGGTGTTGTTACATTGGCCACCTAATAGAATCTCTAGGTTAATTTAGAACTAATATGATTAAGTCCCGTTTGGGATTGATTAGAGAAAGTAGCAACATTAATTATTTGGCCCCTTCGGGCTATTCAGTTGTAGAAGGGAATAAACCACAAATAACTTGATTAGCTATTTGCGTCAGGTATTTATTTCTATCGATACTTTGAACTTAAAGTTGTCGTTTAATTGAATCTAGAAGTTGTTCTAGGTTATTAGATGATTAGGATTGTTCAGATTATTAGCTCTTTCAACTAACTATAAAGTTTTGGATAATAATCAACGATTGATTATTCGAGTGAATTGAGAATCAAGAGAATCAATGATCAATAAGCATATCTATGATGGATTTGACTAGTTGAACACGCTTTTCTCATACTTGTTTAACACAATCAACTTTTGCATTCATATTTACTTTTTAGTTTGCATCTTTGTCTAGATAATCATTAAAAAAGCCCATCTAGGTTACTTGGCATTTAAGAAATAACATAAATAAACGAGTCTATGTGGATCGACCCTTGCTTACTATTCCACTACATTTGATTAAGTCGAGATTCTTTGGTAGGTATCTACTAAGTTTGGCGCCGTTGTCGGGGACTCGTCGCTATTTGTGTTTTTACTTTTGTGCTATTTTGGGTGTGAACCTGTTATATGGTTCATACCCGTGCTACTAACTCAAATCCTTTGCTTTTTAATTCGGATATTGACAGGACACTCTTCAAGCTAAGGAAGGAAATACGGGATCACTTTCAGGCTTTACCGTTCTCACTTGAAGAATCTGAATTTAAATTTGAAACAGTTGAGATGGCTGATCCAATATTGAGGCAGTGACTGCACCAAATCTGGCACAACAACCTTTGGCGGTGCAATTTCTTGCTCTTGCTGATGGAGTCAAGCTTGAGTTGAAATCTGGGTTGATTCACCTTTTGCCCCAATTCCATGGGCTTAGTGGTGAAGACCTCAACAAGCATCTGTTTGAATTTCATGTTGTGTGCGCAAGCATGAAGCTTGCTGATGTATGACCAAATTGCGCTAAGAGCCTTTCCTTTTTCTCTCAAGGATCAGGCTAAAGATTGGTTCTACTACTTGGCTCCGGGAAGTATTAATACATGGACAAAAATGAAGCAAGCTTTTCTAAAGAAGTACTTCCCTGTTATAAGGCTCAACATTCTGAAGAAGAGGATAAACAACATTGAGCAAGAAGCTCGTGAGTCCTTGTATGAGTATTATGAAAGATTCAAGAGGTTGATAGCCAGCTTCCCTTTCCATGGCTACACTGATCAAGACTTGATTCTATATCTTTTTAATGGCCTCTTAGATGATGAGAGATTCAAGAGGTGCATTTGATCTATTTACCCAACTGTTTGAGGGCACAAGACAGTATAGAAAAGAGACTGGCTCCAAAGCTACAAATTCTGTGGTGGCTACTTCAAAGATGCAAGAAGAAGTCTTTGAGTTGAAAATGATGATGAGGCACCTATTACAAGCACTTTAACGTTGTTGACTTTTCTAACCCCTTTTGGAATGTGACGCCCGGAAACAAGAAACAATAACAATTCTTTTAGTTCAAATAGCTCTACCAACTTTCGTGTAGTGAAACTTAAAGGCTTGACATTTAAATCCTCAGAAAATGACATTGAACATTTTTTGATGGCTTGTCTATCATTGATGTTGTGATACACAAGCAGGATCCAACATTAGGAGATGCATTTGTCCTTTTTGGTAATGAAAAGAAGACTTTCCAGCGGCTATTGAAAGTCCTGGAATGAGAATGATGGTTGGAGTTGTGAACAAATACATTGAATTTCCCATAAATTCACCAACACCGACCAAGAGTATGCAGATTCTTAAGCGAGTTATGGTTGTCGTCAAAAATCTCTTTAGTCGTCGATCACTGATGCAGTCAAAACTAACTCGCAAGCGAACGAGATCAATTATAGTACCTCAAGTGTCGATCCCACAAGGACCAATGTAATACAAATTATAACTCTACTAGTAAATTAGGCCAAAAATATATGAAATAAGGGAAATCAATATCTAAGAAATTAGTAAAGCAAATAAAGGATAAAAACTATGAGATAGATGTGTCTAAGGTTAAGGATCAGCACAACAATGTTTCAATAAATAAAATTATACTCTACCTGAATTTATTTGAAGGACCAACTATCTAAAGTAAACACTAATACCTTTCAGACGAATAGTGCATGTAGCCAAACTCAACAAACAGTCGTTTTCGCATAAAGCAAGTCTAATTTAGATCCTTAAAGCTCTTTAGAGACTAGGGATAAACAAATCTATCATTCATTGTCGCGTTCCGCTAGAATCGTTCAAACCTAGAACTACTACGATAGTTAAAAATCACACAAGAAATAATTCTCATGTTCAATACCTAGGGATCTGAAAAGAACCAATTTTTAGTCCTCAACTTATCAGTATTCTATTATTGTTATCTCATGTCGGTCTCAAACCCTAATAGAAATCTATATGCAAAAGCAATTATGAAATAAAGCAACCTAAGATTGAATCAAATATATTTCAATTCAGGCAAAGAATATAACTTAAGTAAATACACATTGAATGGATCACCAAAACCCTAGAACTAGGAATTTAGCCAAGCATGATTGAAGACATAATCATAATATATAAACTAGCCAAGACTTATTCAATACAATCAAAGAGTAAGAAAACTTAGTCTCAATTATATAGATAATCCAAAATAAGGGCTAGAACTTGAACAACACAATTTTTCAAACCAAGTGGCTGAATTCCTCCATTAAAGTCCCTAATGTGCGGCACAAAAAAAGACAAACGAAAAGAAAAAATAATAATTATATATTAAAGCAGAGGTTATAAAAGTATTAAACGACACATGTCGCTTTTAGACTGAACCACATCACCGCTTTTATTAAAATCAATCTTTGGCAAAATAATTAAGTTTAATATAAAAATAGTGTAATGTACGTACAATGTTATATCACTATAATCAATGGATAGTGTAATATACGTAGTTAAAACTAAACCTGAGCTAACTAATCTAACGTGTTTCCCTTACTAATCTAATTATATATATATATATATCCTTCTGCACAACAAACTCAAACACGCCGATTTTAATTAGCCTGATCAATAGATTGAAAGTAATGGGTTGCTCCTTCCTAAGCCCAAGTCTGAAGCCCAATGATCCACGTCTTGAATTTATATATAACCTCTAAAAATAGCCTTAAAATACCTAGAAAAAAAAATCGAGTGTAGATTCTGAATGCATAATAAAATAAAATAATATAAAATATGCAAAATATGTATGAAAATGCTCTAATTTTAATATGCAACTAGACTCCTAAAATATGACTAAATTAAGTATTATCAATCACCGGCAAACCCATTGTCCCGGTCATCTCGGCCGAAAAAAGGCTTTTACGCACGCCGAAAAAGGGTTTTCTGCACGACGATAAAGGGTTTTCCGCACGCCGAAAAAGGGTTTTCCGCACAAGGAGGGAACTAACGAAGAGGAGCAAACTTCCCTGCCAGAAAACCACAAATCTTAGATCAATTTTGTCGTTAGCCGCCGATCACCACCTAAAGCAGAGGATGAGCATCCACCGCAAAACTAGACATTCCTCCCACCATCAATCTCGCAAAGGCCACCGCCAGATCCATCAATCCCCAATTTCCACCAGCAAACAAGGTGCACAAGAATAAGAAGTTACCTGCGCGTGAAACTTCGCCGAAAAACCACACTTTGCTGGAAAACCACAAAGCTTGCCCCTTGCCTAATTCTTTGATTTTAAACGCAAGAACCCAAAGCCCACCACCACCCCCAACCCCCATCCATGGAATTTCATACTTGGTTATATCGGTGAAGGGACATACGCCAGCTTGGAGGTACCAAATTCCCCTCTTAAATTTCCTTGGTCTTTTGAATTTCCAATCCATGAGGGGGTTGATCTTACTTTTGAAGTCGATCAAGATGTGAAAAATGCAGATGAGGGATGGGAAGATTGAGTTTGAAGGGCTCTTGGGAATTTGTAGTTGAGGTTTTTAAAGGAGTGTTTGGTTATCTAATGGACCATACAGTGTTTTTGGGAGAAACTCCTAAACCAAATGAGGATTTCTCTGGCCTTTTCACTCCAGAAAATGGTGAATGATTTTTGTGTGAATTAGGATCGAAAACCAAATCCGTAGTTGATTCAAGCTTCTGGGTATCGAAGGAGAACCCCCTTTATGGGTTGATGGAAGAAGAGGAAAAAAAACCCTATTTTCAAGTCCATCTGTGAACTTAAATGTTCTGTACTGATTGTTGAAGAACAGAAAAATAAGATAGAATGTTCTTCTACCCCTATTTAGTCAATTGGAGATTCAATTTTCTGGGAATCAATTGAAAATTCTTTTTCTGGTGTGATACAACAACAAAACAAAAAGGAGACTTCTTCTCAACAGAAAGAGAATTTTCTTGTGTTGAAACTCGAAATAAACGAGCATGAAGTTCAAGGATTTAAATTAATAATTAAAAAAAAGAGGCATGAAGAAGTTTCACTATTTATTCTGGCGTAAAACTTGTGTTTAGAGTATGTGTGCTCTCCACTTATTCTAGTACTTACTATGAGTTGGTTTTCTCTTTTACAATATGCGACTTAGAACCTTTTAGGATTCTCCCTTATAAATCATGAAGCTCTTTGAAAAATTTCAACACATTAAGTTTATTAATAACAAAAGATCTTAAGTTAGAGATATTTCGACCCTTGTAAACTTCGCCTTCTCTTTCTCTATATAGACATTGGGGGAGACCGAAAGTTGAGATTCCTTGATCTGGGAGAATCTTATTGATGTTCAAGGTGTCATTTATTGATTGGTGGAATGTGAGGTGTTCGACATGTTGCCAAGTCATTGTTGGAAGATACAATTTTAGTTTGAGTTTCGGGATCTTTCAATGTGGGAGATATTTGTTGGATCTTCAAGGTGTTAGTTGTTAATTGGCAGAATGAGAGCCATGTGATGTGTTTCCTTGTCATTGGTTGAAGTCGCGATTTTAGTTGGAGTTTCGAGATCTTTTGATGGGGGGGAGATTTGTTGGATCTTCAAGGTGTCGATTGTTGATTGGAATTCCGAGACCTTAAAGTACGTTGTATCCCCACAATAAACTGTAAACATAGGGTTGAGCATGGGTCGGTTCAAACTGAAATTTTAAACCGAATCGAAACCGATATTATTCGGTTCAGTTTTCGGTTTAGGAATTTTCCAAAATTCAGTTTGTTTCGGTTTAGTTCGAATTTTGCAAAGAATAACCCTCTATTTATCTAAAATCGACAAAATCCAAAATCGAACCAAACCAATTATGTTCGGTTTTCGATTCACCTTACATGAAATTTCGATTTTCGGTTCTGTTCAATTTTGATATGATACTCAATCCTAAATAAATAACCATATATCTTGAATTCTTGTGCAAATTTAACCGTGCAACATTATGAAGAAAAAGGGAAAGGGATAAAACCATAAAAGAGTAGTTGTAGCGTTTATTTGTCGGGTAAAAATAACAGAAAGACCCTAAGAATTAGGAAACATACATGTGAACTACCGGCCATGTCACACTAAATTACCATATACAGTAAAACCTCTATAAATTAATAGGGTTGGGACCATGGTATTTTATTATTTTATAGAGATATTAATTAACCGATAAATTAATTTTTATTAATTTAAAGAGATTTTTTTATAATAAGAGCTTTCAAAATACATTATCATAGAAGATTTTATTGTAGGATTTTAGAAGGCCATGAGTTGGGACAATCTATCCATGTGAGATTAATATTTTGGATGATATCAATCTTGTAGTCTCAACTTGGATAGTTAGTGTTGAGCAAGAGGTAATAGCAAATTATTTTAGACATTGCAAAATTCGTTCATGAGTTGAAGTCTCAAGAAATTATTATAGTTGACATTGCAAAATTTATTTTTAAAACTAGGCTAGAATTGTTGGATCAGATAAGAAAAGTTAGAGATGAGCTCCAAATAGAACTAAGAAAAAACAAACAACACAACAATCATATTTCAATAGAATTTTTATATAATTATTAATTTATGATATTAATGGGACCTTATATTTATATAGTGGTTTTTTGAAAATATATTATCTTATTATCTTATCGAAATTTGTTAAATTTTGCATTGGCCCAAGTCGGGACCGGAGAAAAATATTAATTTAGAGAGTTTATTAATTTACCGAGTATTAATTTAGAGAGGTTATACTGTAGTTGCACTTGTCAGTTTTACTTCTTTGTTAAAAAAATAAATAAAGTTACTATGGTATAAATAATATAATTATATTTATTTATTAAGGTTTGCGATATGGTTAACAAATTAATAACAAAGCAGATAGCAGTTGATAGGATACACTTGGAGTGCAATTCAAGTTTTGGGCATCAATTCAAGACGAGACTGTGCTTCTAAGACTCGTAAGACAACCACAAAATTAAAAAGTTTATATTGACTCTCTAGCTTATAATAAAATTGATGTGGAATACTGAAATGTAAACAAAATTGGTGTACGTGTATTAATGATAATCATAAGAACTCAAATGAAACATCTATGCAGTTGCGTTAGAAATGAAAGAAGAAATGTCGGGTAGGAATGGGGAAACTAATATATACTAACGTGTAGAGGAATGTAATTAATTAGTTGAATTATTGGAAAGGAGAGTGATGGAGTTTTTTCACCCAACAACACCTAAACCCGTGACAAGTCGTTGACATTTTACTGACCCACTCATCCACGTAAAAAAAAATCATCACAAGAACACAACAAATCCTCCTCATTTCTGTTTGTTTGTTTGTTTTGTTGTGTTGTGCTCTCTTTTTCTTTCTCTCTCTGTGCAGATTAAAACACAGTAGAAGCTTGCTTTGAGCCCAGAGGCTTGGAATGGGGAGATGGGTTTGCAGATTACTCACATTGCTCATTATGATATTTACCCTCTTACTCGACGGCACCGGAGAAGTGACGACGTATGATGGGAGGTCACTCATAGTTGGAGGCCGGAGGAAGCTTCTGTTTTCAGGTTCCATTCATTATCCTCGTAGTACACCTCAGGTTCGTTTTTCCCTCTCCAATCTGCATTGCATCATCTTAATTTTCTTTCCAATTCTCTTTTTCGATCTTGTAGGCTGATTCTCTGAAGAAATTAATACAGTACATGACATGAGATTGCTGGCGTTGTTTTGATTTTGTTCTTCATTTTGAAAACAACCAATTTATGTGGATTTGTGGGCCACCAAATCCAGATAATATTCTACATCAAGCAGGCAGGCCCAATCTACACATGACTGTATATACATTATTTACTTATTTATTTACTTATCATCCTTGCATTTTTTTGGTATCTCTCTTCTACTAAAAATGCAAGGACATTTTTGATATCCTTGCACTATTGATTGGGAGAGTGACTGACTGAATGAGTACAAAACAGGGGTGTGAATATTTCTCTTTGTAAGAATTCATATTTGTATATACATTGTTATAATGAATATATGAAATTGCAATGTTGCATGAAAGCAGATGTGGCCATCATTGATAAGCAAGGCTAAAGAGGGTGGATTAGATGTCATCCAAACTTACGTTTTCTGGAACCTGCATGAGCCTCAACCTGGTCAGGTAAACCCTACACCTTCTAACCAAACAAAGACCATTTAATTTCCACCTAACTATACTAATTAGTTATGTTGTGTTACGTTGTTCCAACAGTACGATTTCGATGGAAGACATGACTTGGTCAGCTTCATCAAGGAGATCCAAGCTCAAGGTCTATACGTCTGCCTTCGCATCGGACCCTTCATCGAAAGCGAATGGTCTTATGGGTATCTACATCTACCTACCTATACTGATCCGTGTTTTAAATTAAAATCCTGAATCTTTCTTTCTTTCTTTCTTTCAGAGGCTTTCCTTTTTGGCTGCATGATGTTCCTGGCATTGTCTTCCGAACCAATAACGAACCATTCAAAGTACTTGACAGCAATTACTTTACTCCAATATTGATCTACCAATGTACATATCATGCATACTGGTGCAAATTATACTGTCTTATACATAAATCCACTTTGCTTGCAGTTTTATATGCAAAACTTCACCTCCAAAATAGTGGATTTGATGAAATCAGAGAATTTGTATGCCTCACAAGGAGGCCCTATTATACTGTCACAAGTAAGATCAGACAGATCCTACTGATCCTGCAGATATGTGTAAACAAGTAATAAATGTTCGCTTCCTCGCCAATTTTTTATTTCTAGCAATTGATTTGTTGGTGTAGATTGAAAACGAGTATCAAAACGTGGAAGCAGCATTTCACGAGCAAGGGCCTCTTTATGTTGCTTGGGCTGCAAAAATGGCAGTTGGGATGCAGACAGGGGTGCCCTGGGTTATGTGCAAACAAAGTGATGCTCCTGATCCTGTGGTTAGCCCTCCTTAGTACTAATAATTTTCTTTTCAAAAATTCTTTCATCTGATTTTAGATTTTTTTTTCATGCTATATAGTTGCTTCCCTGGTCTCATCTGTCATTCTTATAGTTTTTATGTCTTGTTGCATTTGCAGATAAATACATGTAATGGAATGAGATGCGGAGAGACTTTTGCAGGACCTAATTCGCCAAGCAAGCCTTCTTTGTGGACTGAAAACTGGACTTCTTTGTATGGATTATTATAGAATTTCACCATTTAGGCTTCATTTGATGCACAAATTTTATACATAATAATGACTTATAATAGTACCTTGTTAGCAAAAATAAGTACTTGTTTCAATCTGTGTGCTGAAAAAGTATAAGGTGTTTAGAGCTCATTTTGTTTCATTTCTTTAGCTAATTTAATTACCTTTCAATATTTTCCTTTATTTTTTCCTGAAAGCTTTCAAGTATTTGGTGGAGATCCATATCTGAGATCTGCTGAAGACATTGCATTTCATGTGGCGCTTTTCATTGCTAAGAATGGAAGCTATGTGAATTACTATATGGTACTAGTCTTATTTCTTGTTCCATCATCCTTGCATATTTTCAGTTTCCAGTGTGAAAGCTTTTGTGCTGATATGCATATTATCAATACAATCTGTATCCTTAAGTATCATGGAGGAACAAATTTTGGAAGGACGGCGTCTGCTTATGTTACAACAAGTTATTATGATCAAGCTCCTCTTGATGAGTATGGTGAGTCTTTATATCTACATAAAACACATGTAAATCTTCATTTTTAGATCATATGTGCCCAGCTCTTGATTTCTATGTTGTCATTATTTAGGTCTTTTAAGGCAGCCAAAATGGGGTCATCTTAAACAATTGCATCTGACTATAAATGATTGCTCTGAAACAATACTAAATGGTGTTCAGTCAAACTTCTCCCTAGGCCAACTTCAGCAGGTAACTTTGTGATACAAACCCAAACCATCATTTTTTATTAGTTTTAATTATTATCTTCATTTCTCTATTTTCCAATTAGTATCTTTAATTTCAGTTATTATTCTCACTTGTTGGTTTTTTGGCGCTATATATCTCATTTCTTGGTTTCTAGGCTTATGTTTTTGAAGAGACAGATGGATGTGTCGCGTTTCTGATCAATAATGACTTTAGAAAATCTGTTGGCGTTGTGTTCCGAAACAATTCACAAGAGTTGCCCCCAAAGTCAATTAGTATCTTACCAGATTGTGTCAATGTAGCTTTTAACACAGCAAATGTAAGTTCTATACCCTGCATTTTTTTGGTTTTGCACTTATTTTTAAAATTGTTATGAAAGTAGAATGGTATATTAATCCTTACCAAAACAGGTCACAACAGAATACAATGAAAGAAATGCAGAAGCCAATCTGATTTTCGACTCAGAAGACATGTGGGAAGCATTCAACGATGTAGTTCCCAACTTCTTAAACACTTCTTTTAAGGCAGACACATTGTTAGAGCAAATGAACACCACCAAAGACCAATCTGACTACCTGTGGTACACTTTGAGGTAATTGAGATTTCTTACTGAAAATCTCAATGTTTTATTATAAATATGATTCCCAAATTTCATATTCATGCACAGATTTGAGCTAAATTCTTCATGTGAAGAACCGGAAATTAGTGTCGTATCTCTAGCACATGTTGCTTTAGCTTTCCACAACAGCACCTACATTGGTAAATGCCACAATCATCAGAATCTTATATGTACAAATGAAATCGATTAGAATGGTCAATCGCTTTCTTGATCTTGAACAATCACACTTCAGGAGGAAACCATGGAAACCATGACATCAAGAACTTCACACTGGAGACCAAGATCCCTCTAGACAATGGCACCAACAACATATCAATACTAAGTGTGATGGCTGGACTGCCGGTATAATCATAAATAATGAGTCATAAATCTTAACAAAATCCTTATGGTTGTTGATCTATCTGCATATGTTTGTTACAAGGATTCAGGGGCATTTATGGAAAGTAGATTTGCTGGGTTGGCCAAAGTGGAAATAAAATGCTCTGAAAGCATCACTTATGATGTTAGCAACTACACCTGGGCATACCAGGTTCTTTGCAAGTCTTATCTTTCATTTTACTATGCTGTGTTCTGATTATATTAAGAGTTGTTAAATACACAAAATATTTGGAATGCAGATTGGTCTATTGGGAGAAAGCCTGCAAATTTATGAAGAGGAGAATCTGGAGAGAGTCGTCTGGAGTAGTCTTCAAGACTGCGCTTCTCGGCCTCTTACTTGGTATAAGGTAAACCACCGGAGCTTGTTATGATCTAAAGCTTGTTGTATGCAAATAGATGACCCAAAACCTAAAAGGGTATGAGCCGAAATCTGATGTATATATATGGATCTTCTTGTAGGCTATATTTGATGCTCCAATGGGCAACGACCCGGTTGCTATGAATCTAAGCTCAATGGGGAAAGGGGAAGCTTGGGTGAATGGGCAGAGCATTGGAAGATATTGGATTTCATTTCTTGCTCCCAAGGGTCAGCCTTCACAGATTCTGTAAGAAATGGTTTTGCACTAGCCTCATCTTATTAAGCTATTGGATTTTGAGTGCGTTTGGATTCCCTGGGATAATGCATTATTATGTTGCATTAATGCATTATCCCAAGTAATCGAAACACGCCCAAAACGGATCGACTGGATTGGAATATCTGAGATGCATGTATTTATTTTGGTTCAATTGAGCTAGGAAAGTTGAATTTTGATTTGGGTTAATAACAGGTATCATGTGCCAAGATCATTTCTGAAACCCTTGGGAAATTTGTTGGTTTTGCTGGAGGAAGAGGCCTCTGCAGATCCTCTTCAAGTGTCACTCAACACCATTTCCACCTCTGCACTCGCTTACCGCTAATATTCCAAGCAAAACGTATATATAATTTCTATCATTTCTCATGGATCATTTGTACAAGAAGAAGACCCACAAAATATGAAATTGAAAGAACAACGCATCATGTTTTACTGAATCATAGCTATATCCTATTGTAAACTCCTGTTTTGTCGGATTATAATGACTTATGTACATGGGAAAAAAAAGATACTATTGCATCACAAACATAACTTCTTACAATTAACAAACCTATTGGATTCCACATATTTAAAGGTGGACAATATAATAACACCATTGTTTGGAGTGACAGACAACCAAAACTCCAAAAGAAGTGAATATAACTTGGAATCAATGCCATAGACATAAGCATTTAACAAAGTTGATATCATACATACACACTCTTGCCAACAAAACTCACTAGAAAATGATTAAACCAAGAGGAAAACAAAGAAAGAATGTTATGGCACCAAGCTCTGCATCTCACTAACAGTACGTACCATGGTTACAAGTATTTCGGACCAGACGAGTTGACGACCAATCAAACAAAAATATTTTTTACAACAGTATTTGGCAGCTTCATCATCTGTGGGGTCGGCCCCAAGAGCATCATCTTCAGCACTACATCAACATAGGTGGTGATCACTGAGGAGTTTTACCTTTCAATGATTCAACAACAAAAAGGTCTCGTTGAACAACAAAGAATAATACAGAGCAATTGTTTCTGAAAGAACAATCCCTTTCACCAATGAACATAAATCACCATCTAAACCGTCTTCATGTATGCTAGAAGAGTTCCTCTGAATTGAATTTGTTCCATGCTTCCTGAGTTTTTGCAGAGAGTAAATCAGGATCGATCAGAACATATTATCAAGTAAGCCTAAAATGTACAAACAAAAAGGAGTCACCAATCAAGGTTTTTAGGCCACAAGCCAAATAACCAATATTTGTAGTTTGTAAAATGGTTGTGAAAAAATGGTAGATCAAATGCACTAATTCTCTATTTGGAAAGAAGAAAAACCCAGTGAACCGTGACCTACCTTTAAGAGGTCAAAAACCTTCTCAGCAACATATTTCTGTTGCAAAGTAGCCCCTTTTTGTTGCACCTTATCAGGATGAATACACAATGTTGCCTTTCTATAAACTTTTTTAACTGCTGCAGCCGTTATCAAATCGGTCAAGGAAACAGCTTGCCATCCACACTCCGGCCAAAGGACCTAAAATCATGTTAAAACAGATGAAATAATAGCAATTAGCCGAGGGTAAAACTTGACACTGGTGCCATTCCCAACAGATTCTTTTCATGAAAAATAATACATCATCCAGGATTAGATTTAACATGCATATCTTATGGTATAGTTTGACACCGACTACCACTAAAAAGGCAAAAAGCAGGTAGACAAAAGAATAACAGACGAGCTTCATTGCATTGTGTCCATTTGCCTGTAGAGGCCGATCTTCATTTTTTTACGTCTAACTTCACTCATAATTTTTTTGGCATTACAACCATCCTAAACGAAATCAATCACACGAACCAAACCAGAAGACTAAAGCCTTTCAAGGCTTCAATAAACTACGAATCCTTTTTAACAGAAATAAATCTCCTCCTAGTCTACTCAACAAGCTATCTTTTTACAATAAAGAAAGTTCTCGTGAAAGTACCAAAACGAATTAACGAGTTTAGTCCATGAATGCAGTGGACTCGTAAGGAAAATTCAATCACTAAGAGAAAAATATCAAGGATAAAATAATTCATCTTCCAGTAAGAAATCTTCTATGCATATACCAATCACCATGAATTCTTGTCAGACACTTGCCTAAATGCAACACCTCAGTAGGCTACTTTACTGATGCATGAAGCTTGAAACATACTAAAACATGAAAAATATTATGATGATAAATTCAGACACGTGCAGTGCATTGACAATCTATATAGCAATAAGTGCTACTTTTCCATTAAAACCCAAAATGAAGAATTCATATATTCTAAAATGCATGCAAGAAAAACATAGGTATCATGTACATAAGATTAAAAAAAAAGAATAAGAATAAACACATCATTTAAATATGAAAACATGATAGATGAATCATACATCAATTTATAATGGATTAAGAAATTCATGAATGATGCACTTCACCTCAGGTGGTAACAGACTATTATAGCAATACGAAAACTAAAATAGAAGATGCAAACTCACATATTGCAATGTCGATAAAAGGGCCCGCAAATTTCCTTCTTTGCCTGCAGCCCAACGCTTAATCTCAACATCAAATGTTTCACCAATCCTCTGCAAACAAAAGCAAAACATACTCAGATAATGAAAAACTGTAACAATGTAATTTTCAAAACTATGATGTAGAGGATTGTACATTAAACAAACGTAATTTTCTGCCATAATTTATAACAAATATCTGCAAACTGCAGAAATTCTCTTCCCATATGAGTGTAATTTAAACAAACAAAATTTTCAAAACTATGATAATGGAAAACTGCCACAGTACAAACTATAAGCGGCTTGCTTTGTTCGCATTTATGAATTATATTTTAACAAACATACTCAAAGCTCTCTTCTCCCACAATATATTTTCACACCAGAAATACTATAATCATTTGGATGTGTTGTACTGTGGCAGAAATCTTAAACCACACCAAAATGCAAACTGCAGAAAAATGGACATACATGTCTCTCTGCTTGTTCATTTTGAACATCAAGATCCCTTTGATTCTTCTCGGCCAATGCCTTTGCCTATACAAGGATAAACATGCAATTTGTGACATTCTGGTAATAAAAGTTTTTTTCAAAGGTTTAATCACTTAAAATCGTTCAGAATGAACATTTTGGCGATAACCATAAAATAAAATGAAACTCAAGGACACTTCAGCTTTGTTACATACTGCTCTCTCTTGAGTTCTTTGATGACGTTGCAATCTAGCTATTCGTCTTTCTTCAGTCTCCCCTTCAAATTCCTGGAATTGCCCAGCTGAAGAAGCACCTATTATAAGCACAATAAGATGACAATGATAACCATATACGAAGATTTAGGCGTATAGTTGGGGATCGGGGTAGAAAGCTAGTGGAAGGTGATACAGCAATAGTGCAAAACCAGCTACCTCCAAAAATTGAACTAAGATCATCAACAATATTGGTAGATGAAGATGCTTTTCTTATGTTAGTTGTAGATCCAACACAAGTCCTCACTGGCTCAGACTGTTTCTTAGGGAATTGGGTATCAAAGAAAGGGTCCTGAACAAGAAATTTGATAAGTTAAGCAAGACGACTAATCCAATAAAACCTCAAAACATAGTAGCAAATATCATAAATGATACCACAGAAGAGTTGGCTCTTGGCCTTGGAGCACTGCTTGCTCGAGAACCCATTCCAAAGAAGGACTCAAGGTCGTTTTCATTCTTCTGCTGATTTGCCCTTGCAGCTGCAGCTTTGTCACGGGCTTCCTTCTCCTTTGCCTCTCTCTCGGCTTTTTCTCTTGCTTCCCTCTCAGCTTTTTCTCTGTCTGCTCTTTGTTTTGCTTCAAATGCAGCACGTGCAGCTCGTTCACGAGCCTCTGCTTGTGCCTTTAGAACTACATTCCTTTCAGCGCGCTCTCGAGCTTCTGTCTGTGCTTTAACAGAAGCTTTTTCAGCCCTTGCACGAGCGTCAGCAGCTGCTCTTTCACGTGCTTCTCTCGTAGCTCTTTCAACTGCTTGCTTAACGCGTTCTCTCTCAATACGTTCCCTCTCAATTTTCCTCTGTTCTTTCTCTTTTACCTCCACTTCACGGCGCATTCTTTCTTCCTCTTCCCTCCGCTTCCTTTCTTCATCTTCCCTTACTTGTCGCTCTCGCTCCTGTCTTTCTCTAAATTCTCTTTCTTGAAAATCAGAAACCTTCCTGTCTTCTCGTCCTTGCTGCAATCTAGTGGCTTTTGCATTTTCCCTTTCCCTTGCTTCTTTAGCATGTTTAAATCTAGCTTCAGCCTTATCCATGGCTTCCTTCATTGCAGCAGCTGATGCAGCAGCATCTGAGTATCTCTCTAAACCATCACCAGATAGAGCATCAGAGTTTCCATCGGCATCATTCCAACTCCTTCCCTTAGCAAAATCCTCAAGTTCGTCAACTTGAGATGCAAAAGAACTCGTTCCTCCAGCTGAGGGTGATTTAGGAGTCTGAAAGAATTGAGCTGAAGACGTGGGAAATGTAGAATGGTCATCAATCTTCTTTTTTGCATATGGAGGAATATTGGCACCATGTCCTGCCTTTGAAATCCGAGCCGGTTTGGGAGGAGGGGGTCTTGAAGGTGGAGGAGCAGCCGTTGGTTGTGTAAAAAGAGGAACTTCTGAAACAGTCAACCACACATCATCAGAGGAATCTAGTTTGTTGTCATATACAGTTGATGTATGTCTTTCAGAAGTTGTGTCATCACTGGCATTCACATATGAAGAGGAAAATGTATTTGGAGCAGTATGAGAATCTACTGGAGCCGAATATGTGTCAAAACTAGGAGATTCATGATACTCCTCTGGAGCCACCTTCTCCTCTAAATTTCTCTGTGGACTCCCTACAGAAAATGATCTGTCCCTTGCTTCTACAGAATCTACACTTGCAGATGCTTGTCCAACCACTGTTCTTCCTGCCCTATCAGGGCTTCCAATCTTTTCCTTGTTATTAAGGGGCACAGAGTTCCCAAGACCTCCAAGAGGATCTATATCATCAAATAACCCCCCACCAGCAGAAATATTCTCGGAATTTTTGCTGCTTGAACCTCCAAGGGAATCTATATCATCAAATAATCCCTGACTAAAAGCAACGTTCTCAAACTTTTTGCTGCTGGAACTGGCAATCTTACTAAATTGCTCCAAAGGATCATCTTGAAGTCCTTGGGAGGATGGTCCACTATATGAACTTGATTTTAAACCTACAAACGGATCCTCCCCGTTAGTTGTGGTTTCTGCTTCCCCTCTTCCAGTTGGTTGTTTGTCCCAACTGCTATCCAAAGGATTCCTGCTTATACAGTAACACAAACCTTAGAAACTCAAAGGAACAAATTCAGGCAATAAAGTGAGCAAGGAATTACCTCCAAAATGTACAAAATCAGAAAGTAGTTAGTTTAAATTGAGAAACGGAGCAGGGATATGAAGATAAACTTGACAGTTTGAGGTAGAGAGGGCCCCCTTTAATAAAGGAAGAACAAAACCAACAGAAAAGCACAGCAGCGGGCACTTTCAGTTCACAATCATGATGAGAACAGGATATATCCAAAATTGCAATCGCCAATTTAATTTTTTTAGAGTGAACTCTTTGCCAAAAAAAACAGAATTAGCAATTAAGAGTACTCTGGCATACCCCCTTTCCCTTGGGCAAGGGTACCCCCATCTTGACCCCCCAGATTCCGCTGTAGCGGAGCCTCACTGGGTTAATGATGATGAGCAATTAAGAGTACCAAAGAAGCCAATTAGATGATCCCAAGGCATAAATTACTACAAAAGTCATACTCACCATCCACAAGATTCAGTATAGCCACTTTTTACAACTCCTACCAGCAAACCCCCTTTGTGAGCTTGCCCACATCCCTAATCACCTGGAGTTGCCTTCGACTTTCCCCAACACACAAAAAGTTGTGACATATCACTGTTTGGATCCCTCTATTTAAAATATCTTAGTAGTTCTGACATCAAGCTGACCATGATAGCATGATCAATTGGATCGAGCGGTAGAATAAAGTGTCTAATCTTATTCCTTTCTCTTGAATGATAAGAAACAAACAGGAACATATCTAGTCATGGGAGCAACTAGAACAAGTCTAACGGCCTTTAAATGCCAAAATGTTGGCACCTCATGAGCACACAATCAAGCTTCTTAGCAATAGTGAGATAAACATGTTCAGGTAAAGAAAGAAGATATGTTTTTATTCTAGTGTTTCTACATAAACTAGTAGGTAAAAATCTTCTAGTTCTAAGTTCCAAAGTCTAAACAGCGTGATATGATTTTCTCAGGATTCAAGGATATAGCAGAACATCCCTGAACTAACTCAAAGCTCCAGTTGGCAAAGAACTCACTTTTGGGACATCAAAAACCGCCAATTGCACAAGATACATGCTCTCAATTCTATACAAAATCGACAAACTTAACATTGCAGGTCACTGTCCAATGTCCATTTGAGCATGATAACAAGTATACAAGCATCAAAACTAGATATTGCTATGACGCTATAAACAGAAGAGGTCATTGAGCTAAAACTAAACAAAAAATGATGCCTGAAAATGACCCCAACATCTATGCAAAAAATCATGGAGATTAAAGAACACTAAACTAAACACTTACTCAGCTTTTGATTATACCTGTTACTAGGGGCTGTTCTCGCACCAAATCCAGGCAATAAATCATCAAAAGCAGGAATATCCTTGTCAGTCTTCCGCCCCGACCCACCCAAACCCTTAGATTCAGGTTCCTTCCGACCCAGGCCCCCTAAAAGATCGTCAAATGAATCATGCTCATCATCGTATACAGGCTTATCAAACACGGGCAACGACGAGAACCTGGACCCCGAATCGCCTGGACCACTGAAAATTGAATCCAAACCCCCTAAATTGTCAAAATCGTTCTTCTTCCTGCTGCTGCTAGACCGAGAGAATAAGCTGTCGTGATCATCGAGAAAAACGCTAGAATCGGAGGGTTTGGAATACGGTGCGGCGGCGTTGGTGGAGGAGGAGCCGGAGAGATCGAAATCGAAGACCGGATTGGCACTGCTAGGGCTGGACCTGGGAGCCATGGGTGCCGATTTGCCCTGGGGTTTGAACCCGTAATCGCCGGACAATAAGCCCTGGAAATCGTTCATTGTAAATTCAGCACTGGAATCTGGGGGACGATTCCGCCGGCGACCAGGGGTGGAGAGGATGAAGGATCGGAGCAGACAGGGCGGATTACGAGGCGGAGAGTGGTTGTGTAGATGGGGCGATCATGGAGGATGAGAAGCCGAATTTTAGGAGGTCAGATCTGACGAGAAAGGGACGATGAAGGGAACGAGACTTGGTAAAAAAAATTTTTTAGTTTTTTTTTTTTTTGAAAAATTAAGAATTTGATAAACAAGCCAGAATTGATCATGAAAAAATCAAAAAATCGACGCATATGAAAAAAAATAAAGGGCCAAAATACCAAACTGGTATTTAAAACCGTGACCTTTTATTAAATAAAAATTGGACATTTGGTATTAAAAATCAAAAAAAAAAGTCAAAATAAGTATTTTTGGTTTAAAAATACACAAAACTCATTTTTGATAAAATTAGATTTTTCTTTCCTTTCTAAGTAATAAATAATACTCACATTTTCTTAAAAAATTCAAATGAAATATGTGTCTGTGATATCGTTAAAAGTAACAACATCAAAGACGTTATTTTCAATTGTAAACATCCAATACATATATTATGACACGGTAATCGAATTATACTTTAAAGAAAATCAAAGTCCATCTACATATACCATGGTCACTCCCTAGAGCTTCCTAGAGTGTTTTGTCTGGCGAATGAGCAGGAGAGTCGCCGGATTGATGGTTTCTCCAGTGTATTGTTAGTTATCTCACCAAGTTTTCGATTCATTCCGGCGAATTCATGGCTCTTCTCCATCCTTCTTTCTTCTTTTTCACGATGGTGTTCTCATGGATCCATCTTTCTGTTTGTGTACATACGGAAATTGAAGTTGGACTTGGCAATTGCACACTCATACGACTCTGATTTCATCTCTATCCTGGATTTGGTTCCGATCTTGCCCTCCAATTATATATCATTGATGACAGACAATCTTTAGATGGGCGTACTTGGGCTTTTGTGTGTGTCCGAAGTCGGGATTCGGTTCTTTGATTGAGAAGTAATCTCCCTATAAAAGTGATTGGCGATAATCTTGATAGTCTCCGTGATTCTGTTGTTTCAGTTTCAATTTCGAGGGTCAATATAGATGTCTCCAAGACACTATTGAGGGGAGGCAAATTCTCTATTGATTGGCACATCTTCTGGTTGGTAGATTTGGTATCCCTTATGGACACTTGCCCTTCCTTTTTTCTATGTGTGGCAATTTGGGTTTTCAAAACCAAAATTGCGGAATCGAGGGTCACATACTCATTCTTGGTATATCCTTCCAGAGTTTCAAGTCCACTAATGTTGTTCGTCTTTATATTATGCTTCCACCATCTCTCTTAGGTGTTCCTACTACCACTTTTGTTTATATGGCTACAAATTTGCAATACAAGGCAGCATCTTCTCTACTGCTTTTATCCTGTTGTATTTGGAGGTGTTTCAAGGGAATTCAATACATATCTACTGCAACAACAATCGTCAATGTTAATGATTTTTCTATGGCCTTGAAAAGTGCTTCATAGTTTCAGTGGTGGGTGATGCTAATAATATTACTTACCAAATAGCGGATGTGGAGCCCATTTGTACATTAGAATCTATGTTTTAGAAACCAGACCACGATGATGTCTTGATAGCTCTTGTTCTATTCCGTTTTTTTAACTAAGACAAACTTGCATGAATACTCCACACAAATTGAATTCTTTAGTAATTTTAAACGAGCACCTAGTTGGAAACGTCAATTTATGGAGTTTGATATTGTTGCAGGTTTATAGAATTTGGTTTTGTCAAATGCAGGTTTATGGAGTTTGGAATTTGGCTAATGCTGGTTCACGGGGCGTGCTTGATCAATTTGTTAGTTTGAATGATTTTATGTTGTGGAGTGCAATGGTTTGTGATAAATATAGCAAAATGTATCTTACACATCCAGATATTGTGAATTTGAAATGTTATTTGCATAACTCATTCTTAATTAAACAATTAGCTCCTGTTATGACATCAAAATTGAGTCTATCCCTTAATTTTGTTATGCAGCTACCAAGTCAAGAGAATTAGAGGCCGAATATGGTAGATTTGTGTGGGAGATCCCAAATTTTGTGTTTATTGGTCTATCCTTTAATTTTGTACATACAATGTGTTTACCTTGTTGTATATATGAAACCAATTACAATGTGAAATGCAATTTTGGTTTTTACTTGATGAGAATCTTGATTGTATGGCTAAATATCCATTTACTTTTCAGTTTTCATTGGTGCATTTAGTGTCTTTAGTAGATATATGAACAAGCAAAGCAATTGAATAGCCATTTTTCTTTTTCCTTGAATAAGCTAATCAAAACGTCTGAAATGATCTGACTAATAACAAGGATCATCACATGACTTATAAGGATTGCACAAGATCATCACATAACTTAACAAGGATCAGGCTTATCAACAATGTTCCTCGATCTAGTTCACGCACCATCAAGCTGCACAAAAATATCATCAAGGATGAGCAAGTGCGATTAAAAAAATAAGCAAAACATCAAATTCAAAAGAAAGTGTCATCACATAACTTATAAAACTCAAAACTTATATAATTCAGCCATTTACAAGTGCAATAGATTCAAAATTTCAACACCTAAAATGTGTTGCACAAAAACAATCAAGGTTGTCAACATATCCAAAAATTCAAATCCTGAAAATTCCCAAAAATCCACCAAAATGTGTATATCATTTCCACTTAAAGTCGATGACTTAAAATCTAACAAAAGTTACGATATAGAGATACCCTAATGCATTATATATTTATATTCCATAGTTTGCACTTATAAGTACTAGAGACAATAGGACAAAAGGCCATCAAAGTTGCTACTCATGATGTGATAACATAATACATTATATTTAAAATCTCCTATCACGCTAAATCTCAGCAGCTTTATCCTGAACATATTTAGTTAATGAAATCCTTTAAAGCAATGATAATGGAAGAAAGAAGATACATAACGTCATAACGAGCAGATTTTGAATAGGATGAACCCAAATAAGATTGTTAATATGTCTCTCTATTGATTTTATATGAAACATATACATACTTGATTTTGGCTACTAGATTACGGGAGTACCTATCTTTCTGGACCACTAAGAGTTTAGGACCAAGAGCCAAAACTATAAATATTTATCCTAGGAATAAACTAAAGATATTTCCAAGTTCTTAGGTGAATATTATAATTTCCATAGCCCTTAACTGAATCCAAAATCAGTTTGCAATTACTTGCCGGCATTATATATCCTAGATAAATTCACAATTTAAGAACGGAATGCCTAATACCAAAACAACATAAAATCATCGAAAGTTCACAAGATCGAGCATCCCATTGGGATTTTTTTTTTGTGATTGTACACAACTCAAGATTAAACTTGATCGGTAGGCTAGTTACTTCTTGTTCATTCTTCTTTTTGGTTTTGATGTTCTACAATGGTAAAGCTCGTGAATCTACCTAAGACAATTATAAAGCAAAAACCAAGTCTTTGTAAAAAATTGAGCCACTTGGAAATTTGAAATATTTTTTATTTTTTCTAAAATACTTTCAGTTACCCACTATCTCAAAAACCACCACCCATTAACAAATTAATATTTTGTAATTTTTACTAAGAAAATAATTTTAATTTTTTTATTTTTTTTAACCATGTTCACTTTACCTACTTTTTCCACTATCCCAAAAACCACCACCAACTAAAAAATTAATATTTTGTAATTCTTTACTAAAAGAAGTGTTATTTGTGACAATGTGTTTGTAAAAGTTTTTTAAGAATAAGTCGAAAATTATTTATCAATGAATTTTATATTAAATTCGTACAAGGCACATGAATATCACTAAAAAAGTGTGATTTAGTCGTGAAAAATGTGTTTGGGAAATTTTTTAAGAACAGGTCGAAAATAATTTTTTTAAAATAATTTTTATATTAAACTCATACAAGGTATGGGAATAACACTATTTGGTCTTCATGTGTATTGGTGAAATCCTTGAAACCTAAGAAAATATTCATTTTTTTCATTTCTCTCTCGTCCACATCATCTCATACTCTCCCAATTCCATCTCATACTCTCCCAATTCCATCTCATAAAACCCACTTAAATATCAATGAAACCCACTTTTCTACTTTTCTCATTTACTAACAACCATTTATTTATCTATACACAATTACAAATATATCCTTCATTTATTAATTTTAAATATTTTTTAGCTAATTAAACAAATTACAATTTGGCTAATTTTATTATATTTTTGAGTTTTGGGTTTGTAAAAATATGTTTTAAATTCAAAAAAAAAATTGGGTAATTTGCCAATAACGCGGTTTCCGACGCTCATAATCTTCTCTGTCATCATTATGAATTTTGTGCGATTTTCTAAGTTAAAACCATGAATTATTTTAAAAAGTGGTTAAATATGTATTTTTTTACTCTAAACCAACTCAAAAAAACTAATTTAATTTTAAAATGAATCAAATATATATAAAATTGGTGTCTATGGATAGATAAAATAAAATTATGAATTGTAGTATAATTATCATTATTTATCATTAATTAAAAATTGGTTAAAAGAACCAAATACACTACCAACTTAAGCTTATTTAAACAAAATTGGCCAAAAGTAGATACCACATGGCACAATCCAATTAGTCAAAATTGGCTAAAAGTAGGGGGGAAATCCTCTCTCTTGAGTCTCAACTTTCGAAACCCAAATCCGATTTTCACCCTTAAATTTCTTTTGATGCCCCTAAGTTTTTTCCTTTTTTTTTGTGCCCAAGAAAAAAAACTTATTTCTCTTAATAACCATGAGGTTTTGGCTTTTCCCATTGATGCCTCTCTCCAGTTCAAAATTAGTTAATTTTAAGCTTATCATTATGTTAATCACCCTTAAATTAGTAGGATTCAACACTTAAAATACTTAAATTCATAACCAAACTACATCAATTTGAATTTTAAAACAATCCTCTATTTTAAGGGGTTGTTTAAAAAATTGTTTAAAAATTCAAATTGGGATAGTTAGGTTATGAATTTTGATGTTTTAATAGTCAAATCCTACTAATTGAAAGGTGAAAAACACAATGGTGAGCTTGAATTTAACTAATTTGAACCGGAGAGGGGCGTCAACAGGAAAAATCAAAACCTTAGGGGTACCAAGAGGAATAAGTTTTTTTCTTAGACACCAAAAGAAAAAGACACAAACTTAGAGGTACCAAAATGAATTTCCCTTTTCTTTTTTTCTTTTGGTGAAACTCACATGAAATAGGGGAGGTGAAACCCCCAATACTCACGCCCTTAGACCGTTCACAACGCGGGGTTTTTAAAATAAAATAATATTAGATCTCTAGAAAACAGTAGAAATGGATTAAAGCCCAACTCCAAGGCTTCAAACTAGGGACAGGACTGATGAAATAAAAACTTTTACAGTGTAACGTGTAGTACATCAGGACCCTTCATCATTTCATATTCTATTTGATCCTATGGCTAGAAAAATTTTAATTTCGGTAATATTAAAAAGTTTTCAGGACATTTTTCGGCTATAAAAAAAATTAAACCATAAAAATAATTTCAATATTTTTATTTTTATTGAATTTAACCATAGATAAAGCATAACTTTGAAGTTTTATTGAATTTTGATAAAGCATAACGTTGCGAAAAAGCATAACCATAGATAACCATAGATAAACCATAAAAATAATTTCATCATTTTATTGAATTTTTATTGAATTTCACTCGGGTAAGGTAAAAGCATAACTTTGAAGTTATTCATTACCCTCAGAGTATAACTCTCTACTCAAGCTTTCGATCATTCTCTCCTGCATTGGGGTTGGGTTGGGTAATGTTAAGAGGCCACTTAGAACTGCATACTTTTGAGCACGAGCAACTGCATTGTGGATGCGAGCATACTCATCCAACATCTATCTTTGTTGTCGCAACGTCTCTTGTTTAGCTGTTTGACTTTGCATATGCGCCTCAACTTGGGATGATCTGATTGTTTCCACATCTTCCATTATGGAATGTATTTCGGACCTTGAGCTCCCAACCACTTTCTTCCCCTTCTTTGCAGAATCCCTTCCAATTGGGCGAACGGAAGCATTGCTAGGTGCCCTAACTCCGTCACTTTCTGCACCAGATGTAGCAGATGGAGTGTCTGGATTGGAGTTGGATGAGTAATTGCCTACTTCCTCTAGTTTGGATCTTTTAGACCATCCCCCTTCTTCTGTACTCCATGAACTGGTCCACCTCATTTGATTCTCCAATACACGCCATACATGCAAGAACTTTAAAGTCCTTTTTGTGATCAACACGAAAAAGGTTCATTGCCCGGTTTAGCACATCGTCGTCATTCCAACCACTGGCTCTTTAGGCTTCTGCTGAGCGCATGCTGCCCACAAAGTTTGTGCATGCTGTATTCATGAAGGACCACCGATTTTACATGCACTTGGGGTTCTTGAAAGAAGTATAGGGGGCTTATCTTCCAATCTATACTTGTTGTAGTAGGCAGCCACTCGACTCCAATATTGATCTTGCTTTTGCCGGTGCCTTTTATTGGATCAGTTGATACATTCAGCCATGGACTTGCTAGTAATAACTCCTAATTTCTCTCCTTGCTCTAGATTTCACTTCATTGCCTTCGAGAATTGCTTCATCACGGGGTGCATAAGCACGCCTCTTTTTCTTTTTAAAGGCTTTTTGGGTAGCGGTGTTTGGTTTTGTTGTAGTCTCGATTTCATCTAGGCTTTGGACATTTTGTTGTGGGATCCATGATTGAGAATATGCATAAGCGCTTCCATGAGAACTTGGGTTTGAGGAGAAGTGTATTCATCTTGAGGGTTTGGATTTTCGGTAGTTGCATTCCATAAGTGTTGATAAAAATGGAAGGGATCTTGATAGTTTTTTTTGGTAGAAAGGGATCTTGATAGTTGTTGGGATTATATGGGACCATTTTAGACAATGAAAGAGGAGATTGGTTGAGAATGTGCAAGTATTTCTTCGAATATAACATCTATATATAGAAGGCAAACACATCCCACTCCACTCCACCCATGCTTCTGCATCCAACCCCATAACCCACTACACTCTACCCATGCTTCTGCATTCAACCCCACAACCCACTACACTCTACCCATGCTTCTGACCAAGGGCCCCACACCCCCACTTCACTCTACCCATGGCTTTGAATAAAGCCATCAACCAATACTCCATTCAAAGCATCTCTCTAATTAAGGTCACCAGATTCACTCTGACCAATGCATCTCTCTGATCGAGGACATTCAACCCATGCTTCTGCATTCAACCCCACAACCCACTACAATCTACCCATGCTTTTGACCAAGGGCCCCACAACCCACTCCACTCTACCCATGCTTCAAATCATGTCTCTCCTAATTTTTCCTATATGTACAACCTTTAATTCAAAGAACTAATCACCAAATAAGTTCCCTCTACACTCATATCATTCTCCCACATTCTACTGTCCCACATCATCGTTCTTCCAATCATACATGGATCCTTTCCAAAACATCATAGGTTCATTTTTTAATTTTGGATCAAGCTCATCTTCTGATGGGTTTGAAGACACCATTAATGAAAGATTGGATAGAGTGGTGGCCCTAGCAACCCAACAACTTGAAGAACACATTGAAGGTGAAAGCTCTTGACCAAGGAGAAGGCGACGATACATTGAGCGAGATCGTGAAAGCGGCCATCAGCAACTCGTCAGAGATTATTTCTCTGACGATCCACTGCCAGTGTACTCAGACGAGCAATTTCATAGACGGTTTAGAATGCAAAAACCCTTCTTCTTACGCATTGTCAACCAACTCTCATCCACGTTCGATTTTTTTCGTCAACAGAGGGATGCTACAGGAAGGCAAGGTCTATCTGCCCTACAAAAATGCATCGCAGCTATGCGCATGTTGGCTTATGGCATGTGTGCGGACCAGTTGGATGAATACCTTCGGATGGGTGATAGTACTGCGAGATCTTGCCTAAAACATTTTGTGGAGGGCATCGTTTCCTTGTATGGTGATACATACCTCCGTAGGCCAACTGCAGAAGACATACAACGACTCCTTCATGTTGCGGAAGGGTGCGGGTTCTCAGGAATGATTGACAACATCGATTGTATGCATTGGGAATGGAAGAACTATCCAAATGCGTGGCAAGGGCAATTTGCACGAGGTCATGGTAAGCCAACAATTATATTAGAAGCAGTTGCATCATACGATCTATGGATATGGCATGCATTCTTTGGAACACCAAGTTCATGCAATGACATTAATGTTCTTGATCATTCTCCCGTCTTTGATGATGTTTTGGAAGGAAGATCACCACCGGTGAATTTCATCTTCAATGGTCATGAGTACAAAATGGCTTATTATCTCACTGATGGTATTTACCCATCGTGGGCTATCTTTATGCCTTCAATTCGACTTCCACGAGGGTCTAAAGCGTAATGTTTTTCTCATTACCAAGAGGGCATACCGAAAAGACGTGGAACAAGCTTTCGGGGTCTTGCAATCTCGATTTGCTATAGTGAAGAACCCATCGCTTGCTTGGGATCCTCGTCATATTGAAAAAATAATGAAAGCGTGCATAATTTTGCACAAAATTTTGCACAACATGCTAGTGGAGGATGAACGAGATACGTATAGTTTGTATTGTGATGCATCTAGTTTTGAGATACCACCGACTATGGATGACACATATTCACCAAATCGACCAATGAACATGTCACAATACATAAGAACTCGAACAGAACTTCGAAGTTTTGGTTGAGCATGTATGGCAGCGATTCACGCATATTCATCTTCAAAATTAGTTTATGTATAATTCTGTGTGTACTTGTTTGGTGTGTTTTCTTCTATGTTTTTTGGTATGCCTTTTTGTGTGTTGTTTGGTGTGTTTCATATATTCGGTTTAATGTTTTCATTTTTAAGTGAAATGAAGTGTGTTGTTTGTTGTTTATATTAACCGATATGAATAATAGTCAAATTAATTTAATTAAAAAAATTGAATTAAATATTATACCAATTTAACAAATATTACCCGAAATCAACCTAAAATAAAAAACTTAGTATAATTGAGTAAATAAAGATGAAAAATAAAAATAAAGCAGTGGGTTTTAAAGAATAGAATGAGGATGTGTATTGTGGAGATAAGAGTAGAAATGAATTTTAAAATAGGGTGGATGAGTAAAAAAATTGGTTTGGAGGACTTAAAAACCCAAAAGTGAATTTGGGTTATGAGAAAATGCATCAAGTGCAACCATGAGTCCTTGACAGAGCAGAGTATTTGTATATATATGACTAGTACGTACTAGTCATTATAATAATCTACCTTTTTGGAACTGTATAAACATCATCCTTTACGAGGCAAACATTATACCAGGCTTACCAGCTATAAGGTGTTGTCACAACTTTGACAGCTTGGTTTAGATGGGTAAACACCATCTTTATTTTTCACATGTCGACCTTGTTCGTATGTTGCCCCTTATATGATAATGATTGATTGAAAAAAGTGTGGCATTTTTTACTTTTAGTGTAGTAGGTGTTCAACTGTACGTTTGGGTTGTCTTCAAGTAGTATTTTCTTGTCATTTGGTCCTTTTGTATTGTATGGTTAGGAATTGAAATGTAGAGTCCAGATGAAGCTCAGATAACTACGGCATAAATATAAATTATTAAAATTACTGAGCAACGATGGATCCTTACAAGAAGAATCAACCCGACTGATAAGAAACCCTATCCGTCGAATCTCCTCTTCTGTATTTCATTTACCAGACATGTAACGGCGCCCGCCAAATCCAAACAAAAGTCGAAAAGACTTTGAATACGGGCTCCTGACTTATGTTTGGCTTCAAATCAAGTATCGAATTTGAATTTGGAGCCCTTTTGTATTCCGGATGATAGTCGTATTCATCACCGAGTAACAAAAGGACACCGGTATTTGATATTCCAGACAATCAACGGTCTTACTCCATTCTTTGATTCGTAGTAGACACCTGCCTATGTCTGGAAATCTCAATAAGAGACGCTTAAAATCAAGATCCAAAACAAAAGATTGAAAATTCGAAGCCATGACAATAACAAGGAAAGAATAAAACAAGAGTTACAAATCAATATTGTTGTTGAATGTTGAGCCACAAAACAGAAGCAGAAGATTGATAGATTGCAAGCAGAGAGAGGATGCGGTGATGGGAATGGATAAATAGGGGGCTTACCCCGAAAGGCGAGAAAACCCTAGTGGGCTAAATGGACCACTATCGCTAAATTGGGCCCACCAACATAGTCGTTTGTAAAATGATATGGGCCCATCACCCATGGGCTAGTCCAAAAATGAGTCCATATCATGTGATCAAGAAGCAAGAAAAATATACAGTGCAAGAAAGATTCTAGGAACAAATTTGGGGCATAAGAAAGATATAAATGAAGGTAGTTGTGGTGTAGTGAAGGGAAACAAATTTTGTACAATTATCAAGAAAAGCTGAGCAAATAGCAATGCATGCAGGTTTGACTCTTCACTCCCATTAGTACGTAATTGGTTGGTTTGAAGGCGAGAATATATTCATTGGGCCACTAATTACTTACAATATTATTAATGAATATTAATGCAAATTAAACATCACCATGCCAGCTGCTTAATTGCCTTGTTCTTCTGCATCCCTCTCCCTCTATTTAATTAGTCATGGGTTCAAACATTTCCCAACCATCCATCTAGCTGATCCAAGAAAAGCCAGCCATGTCGTCTCAGGTCAAATCTCCGCTTTAATTTCCTTTACATACTTTTGATCGAGGGTTTAATTCCTCTTTGCTCTAGGATGAGTTCTTCTAGCTAGAGAAGAGATAAGACTTCAATTTCTTATCTCATATATATACTTTTAGTATATGCTTAGGTAGTATAAAGATTTCTGATAATTACATGATCGCAACTATATATGTTTACTCTTTTAATTATCATGTACTACTAGCTTCTGATTCGAATCTCGCTGGTATAAATGAAAGATGTGTGAAAATGCATGCATGCAGATTAATGTTGTCCTCAAGGTCAGCATGTCATGCCAGGGCTGTGCTGGAGCTGTTCGGACAGCTTTGGCCAATTTGGAAGGTTCGTTTTTATCAATAATTCTTGATGATTAATACACTGTATACATTATTACCTGCTCACAATTCTATATACATATAGTGCTCGATCTTATAATTAATCAAGAGAAATGTCACATTTTAATTAATTTCTCCTACTTTTTACTGCTCTGGCATGAATGATGATTATTTTCACTTTACCAAACACGTACACACCGGCCATGAACTTTTCAACCAACAACGTAAACCAATCACGATTCATTGTATATTTGTATTCATCTAGCTCGATCTTTTTGTTATGTGTTGTTTAGTACATGTTTGATTGATCTGTTGTCCCTTATTTATCAGGGGTAGAATCATTTAACGTTGATTTGGAAGAGCAAAAGGTGACAGTGAAGGGCAATGTGCAGCCTGAGACAGTGTTTGAGACAGTTTCTAAAACTGGAAAGAAGACGTCGTTTTGGGAAGAGCCAGTTTCAGCTCCAGCATCTGCATCTGCATCTCATCTTGGTAGTGGCTTCAACTTTGATCAACAAAACTTGCACGGGGCTGATCTCTAAACTAAACTAATTCATGCCAACCACGCACGCTTTTAGAACTCTATGTTTAAATTAAATAAGGGCATTAGGCCTAACTTATTGTTATTTAGTTATCCATATATATAAAAATATTGTATGCAAGGCATTAGCCAGCCTGTAATGCAGCTTGAGAATCACCAGTCTAGTCTAAAGAACTTTAGAGAAAAGTTTTCCATAAGTATTTTTGTCCAATTTTGTTCTCTATCATGATGAAGTTAGCCTTTATAAGGTTATATTAGATTTGGAAGATGTACAAGGGATAACCTGCATTTGATATTATAAAGAAGCAATTGACTATTAAGAAGCCACGCGACGGAAAATTATAAAGCATGCATATGTCAACACCAAACATATGCTGATCAAAGATTAATGAGAATCAATTATGTTGATCAAGCATATGCTGTCAAAATTTATTATACTTTTGAATAGAAAGTTAATATAAATGAATCTGAAATTTAATTAATGAAAATCCATATTTAAAATATAGTCCATATTAAATATGGTCCGTATTTAAAATATGGTCCATATTTAAAATTATTATTAAAAAATATAAGGAAGATAGAGAAATAATGTAATATATAAGATAATTACTATATAGATAGAATAATGGGTAGAGATATAGTAAATTGATTAAAAAATTATTAAATAAGATGAGTGGATAAATTAGAAATTCCATAATGTGATTGAATTACATGATATATAATTAATTAAAAAATTATTATTAAAAATAGGGTGACTGGAATATAAATTCTTAATATCGAAACTGCCAAAAATAATTTCAGGTTTAGAAGATATATATTAATTAGATTTGGTAGACGTACAAGAGATAACATGCATTTGATATTATAAAGAAGCAATTGACTATTAAGAAGCCACGCGATGGAAAATTATAAAGCATGCATATGTCAAAACCAAACATATGCTGATCAAAGATTAATGAGAATTATGTAGAATGAAGTTTTGTTTTAAGAATGGTAAAATATGTTGAAATAAGGGAAGAAGAAATACATCTGTTGTGACCCCCGTCATGGATGCTAGCCAGGAGGACGACGCATTCACACTTCGCTCGGATGGCCCCGTCACTCGTGCCAGGACTCGAGCAATCCAGGCCGCAACACAATCACTCGTGGCAAGCCTTACCGCAGGTCACGGCGCGTCCCTCGCCGCGCCAACGCACACTGCCTTGTACGTTCTCGGCGTCGAGGAACCTCAACCCGAGCCAACGATGCCACCCTCCAACACCTTGGCACCATCGGACTCGAGCATAGCACCGTGCCATGGATCGCAACTTGAGGTTCTCGTGCCCCTCGCGCCAGCGCCCGTGCCAGCGCCGTGACACTCGCCAGCCTCGCCAGCGTCGTGTCTTAGCCTCGCCAGCGCCGCGCCAGCCTTGTCGCGACACTGCGACCACGGTCACGGACGACCTATCCTTTTTATAGTAGTTTTTGCTTGTTTTCCACTTTATAACATTACTATTAGTGGTTTTATAGTATTAGAAAGCATTTAATGGGCCTTGTGCCGATGAATAATGGACTCGCGCCGCTGGGCCTAGTCTGCGCACTAGTCGTAGGCGCCCCGCAGCTTTTAGGGTTTTTCTTCTAGGTTTAGCTATGCCGCCTCTGTATAAGCAGGCTTATGATGTTATTTTCAGGGGAGCGCACACTTGGGATTAATATAGTTGAGGTTTTGCTCCTAATTCTTCCTCTCGTTCCAATTGCGCCGCCACACTCAATTGATCAAAGCTCTCAATTTTCGCATTGCTCACACTTGTTCGTGCCATCTTCGAATCATTCAAAGCCTTCCGCCGCACTCTTTGAGACCTACTACTCAAAAACCGCAACGATCCGTCGCATCCCATACGAGAGACGCATCAACTGGCATCAAAGCCAAGGTTTGAGTAAGTCTCATTTAACCCTCTTTCGTTCATTCACACACGATCATTCCGCTGCATCTAACCCTAGATCTCATCCTCCACTTCGCAAACCGCCATCTAGGGTCCCAAATTTTTTTTTCTTGCACTCGTAAATTGATATAAAAAAAATAAAAAATAAAATTCAGCCTTGCCCTAAACTCGCTAGATCTATTGATTTTGGTGAAAATTACTCATTGTCTTGCTAGTTGCATGCACATTAGGTTTTGTTTTGCCGATTTCTATCTTGCTCTTGCGTGTTGCTTGTGTTGAATTGTTGTTGATTGTTTGCTCTAGAGGAGAAAGCCTAGAGTCGACTTGCTTAAAAAAAAACAAAATTGCTTCGACTATCATAGCCAAAATAAGATAAGGTAGTCGATTGCCAAAAAAAAAATCTTTGGACGATCACAAGCCAAAATAAGGCAAGATCGATCCAACTTGTGGGTCTAAATTTTGGGCAACCCTAATCGCTATTCCATTGCATGCGGTTTTCGGATTTGACTTTCCTAAATTTGTGTCTTGCTTTGCATACATTGTGGTTTTTGTAGCCTTTATTGGTAGATCGAGTTGAGTGACCTTAGCCTAGCCAATCCTTGTTCATGTGGTTTGAACTAAAGGGTCGGCTGGACTTAAGCGAACCTTCAACTCGTTGTCTTTTGCTTGTGAACTTCTTACTGCGATGACTGGTGTTACAATAGGTATCGTTTCGGACTCGGGTGATGGTGACCACAACAACAACAATAATAATAACCCCGAGTTGCCAAACCCAAATCAGAACTTCTCGCCCGAAGCTTTGGCGCGCATTCAAGAGCTCGAAAGGTAGTTGGCCGAGAGCCAAGCCCAATCGAAGCACACTGTGCCGGGGGCTCATGTCCTCGCCTCGGAGATCCACGCTAACCCGGGGGTGTCCGCGGACGACATTGCCAAGGCTCGTGCCAAGGGGAAGCAACATGCTCAACCTTCGTCCCAATTCGGTACAATAAACCGGATGGAGTTGATTAAAGAAAGTCGCCACTATGATAAGCACGATGGTGGTCCCCGGACCGCGAATCGCTATCAAATGGCGCGAGATTATCGGGACACACAAGTGTACGACGTATATTCCGGTGAGGAGTACGACTCCGAGGAGTATAGACGCCAACACACAAGTGGGGATCCTAAGAAAAAGAACGAAAAGAAGAAGTCGTCGACGTATGTTTACGAAACCCCAAAGCGGAAGCACGGGGCCAAGTACTACGACGTTGACGCATACAGAGTTGAGGATGACCTCGAGCATCAAAGTGCTCGGAGTCCGTTTTCGGATTATGAAAATGATTATGAAGAGTTTAGTGATTATTCTAACGAGTCTTCTTTTAAGCATCCACATGTGCAAGATCCTAAAGAACTCGACAATCGGCCTTCAGATTGGATCCCACCGCCGCGCCTAGCCAAGAACCGAAGGGAGTATGACCGAGTCTATGGCTCGGGACACAAGCATGGCTCGAAGGGACGGCGCGACAGGGACCGTGACGCACAGCGTCCTCGCAGGCCCGATGATGGAGATGACCCTGACAATGGTGACGACGATCCACACCGAGGCCAACCTCGACACCAAAGAGATCGACGCGCGCGCTCGCCTCGGCGCCACAGCCCTCGTCGCGAACACGAGCGTCGCGAATCCATGGATCCTCGCCACAACCGCCGCGACATAAAGGTAAAATTCGAACCTTTTTACGGTTCTTATGATCCTGATGTGTTTATCGAGTGGTTATAGGGAATGGAGCACATGCTCCGTCATTTAGGTTATGAGGATGACGAGAAAGTGGAAGTTGTGACATTGCACTTCCATGGTGCCGCTCGAACATGGTGGAACCGATTCGAGTCCGAAAGGATTCGACAAGGCAAGCCCCTTATCCGAGAGTGGCATCAACTCGTCTACATTGTGAAGAAAAGGTACATCCTAGCGGATTACAAGGACAAGATGCACATATAAATTATGCGCATCAAGTAGGGTTCCATGACGCCGGAGGAGTACTTTGCCAAACTCGAAGACATGTTCTTCAAGGCTGGCATGAGTGTCTCCCCCTCGGTTATGAGAACGAGGTTCATTTCAGGATTAAGGCAATCCATTCAATATCGATTAGAAATTCTACCAATCAAAGATCTCAACAACTTGGTTCACATCGCCATGCAAATCCATAAACAAGAATTGCGAGCCAAGTCTGGTTGATCGAATCCAAGGTATGCCTCTACCCCTAGTTAATCCGGGTTTTCTACTAATCGGGTTTTTCCTTCTTTGCCAAGTGCTACGACAGGTTCCAAGACAAAGGCTGAAGCCGCGCCTCCCAAGGCACCCGCTGCGCCACGCAGAGCCGAGCCTAGTGCCGATCGTGCCCGTGACATGGCTTGCTACAAGTGCGGAGGCCGTGGCCATATTCAAAGGAACTGTCCAAATTAGAAAAAGGTGCTATTTACGGCTCAAGGCGAGCCATATGAGAGTAAAGATGAAGAGGAGATCGAACCACCAAGTGACGGCACAACCGAGTTGGAATGTGATCCATCGGAGGCAATCAGCGTGTCCAAGCTACATCTAGTGACTCGCCGAGCCCTTAGCATGCGAGAGGTACCTAAAACCGATCAACGGGAACAACTTTTCCATACCCGTTGTTTGGTCAAAAACGTGTCTTTAAGCGTGATTATCGACTCGGGAGGTTGCTCGAATTTTTTATCCAAAAAAGTGGTCGATCATTTCAACTTGCCAACGACGCCACATCCGCAGCCATTCAAGCTTCAATGGATCTCAAATGACGACGACGATTGGGTTGACATGCAAGTTATCTTTTCCTTTTCGATTGGTGCTTATTCTGATTCCATTCTTTGTGACGTAACGCCAATTGACGCCACACACCTCTTGTTGGGGTGCCCATGGCAATACGACCGTCGCGTGCTTCATGACGGGTATTTGAACACTTACATGTTCAATTACCACGAGAAGCGCGTGACCCTCTTACCAATGTCGCTTAGTGAAGCTCTACAGGATGAAGCCAAAAGGCAGAGGCAAAAGGCTAGCGACAGCTGATGTCTCTTTATTTGGTGGTGTTTTTATATATGATTTCCTTTGTAAATATGTTTCTTTTTCCCCTTTTCTTGAGTGTTTTGTTCCTTTTTAGCCTAGTTCCCGTATTTCTATGAGATTCGGAGACTATGCGCGTTTTATGTGTTTTGTAGGTATTTTGGCATGGATCAAGGGTCATTTTGAAGGAGAATCGGAACATGGAGCAAGGCCCGAGCTTAAAGAGGAAAGAGAGGAGCAAGCCATGAAGAAGAACAAGAGAAAAGCCAACAAGAAGAAGGTGGAACGAGGTACGGATCGAGTTAGAACCAACGCCGGACCCGAGATGATTTTTCGACCTCGGACCGACTTACCCAGTAAGTCGGGCCCGAGGTGCTCCGTGTCGGTCCGAGTCGGTCGCTGGCTGGATTGGGCTCCAAGGCACGAAATTGTAAACTACCACTTTTGCCCCTCATCTATTAAGGCTCTCATATCTTCTAATTGGAGGAGGTTCCCACACACTTAGAAGGAAACAACTCTCAAAAACTCTCAAGAGGATACTTGGAGAGCAAGGAGGAAGGAGAGGAGAAAGAGAAGAGAGGGAATCGGCATAGGAGAAGGAGATTTGATAGGTTTGGTTGATAGATTAGCTTTGCCTTGTTTTGATTTTGTGGATTTGGAAATCTTGGATTGGAGTTTGTGGATTGCTTTTGATTCATGAATGAAATTTGGCTTTGGTTTGAGATTGATGATGTTGATTGCTTTACTTTGTGATTTGTTTGCTTTCTTTGTTTGCCATATGGAGTAGATCTCCTTGATCTTGGGTTATGGGGGAAAACTCTAGCTAGGTTGGGCTAGAAACCCCAATTCCATAAGCCTTGAGTGCTTGATCTAGGAACCCACTCTACATAGAGCTACAATTCCTTATGAAAGTAAGGAATCAAGGCTTGTGATTGGCAAAGTAACAAAAGTGAACATTTGTCCATCTCAAGACCTTGCTTCGAAGGGGATTTCCCCAATGATCGATGTGTAGAAGTGGTTGGAATGAGGGTGAAAGCACCTCGATCCTATTTCGATCATCACTTATTGCTTGAATTGGGGTGGAAAAGCCTTAATCTACTAGAGAAGGAACCCAAAAGCCCAAGATCTACTTTCAATCTTTGAGTTCGACAAAACCAGCTACATCGGGCTCGACTTGCTCTACGTCGGTCCCGACTTTCCTCTTTGTCGCCAACATCGGGCCCGACGTGACACTTGTGTCGGTCCCGACTGTTCTCTTTGTTTTCCTTTGTTTTAAGTTCTCCTTTCCAGCTTTCTAGTGTTTAGGCACCTCAATCGAGTAGATTTCTCGAGCGTTCGACACCCACCACGTGCTACAACGGGGTCGGGTTATAAATTGTATCTCTAGACCCTCGCATTCGTGAGCGATCAAAAGATTGGCGCCGTTGCCGGGGAATTCTAAGTGCATTGAGTGCCAATTTGGTGAGTTTCTTGTGTTTTAGTAGTGATTTGGGTGAGGGAAAAGCCCAAACCCTTTGTTTGTTTTTGATTTGTTTTGGTTTGTGTCTTTGTTTCGTAGGTGTATGCGAGCTCGTTCCTCCCGAGGAACACTTGAGCTTGAGTTTGTGAGTGATCCGGAAAGTATTCTCAAAGAAGCCCGAAGAAGGAAAAGGATGGAGAATCAAGCTCTCCATGGTGATGAGGAGTTGGCTCGACTTAGGGCCGAAATGGCTAGATTGCAACTTGAGAAGGACAATCAAGAGGCGGTGGCAAGAAGAGAACGGGAGCAACGGATGAGGGCCGAGGCTCAACTCAACGCTCTACCCCGGAATGCACGCCAATACATGCATCCGGAGTTGAGGGTATCCGAGCCGGTTATTGTGCTTCCCGAGGTTGCCAAGAATTTTGAGATCAAGACGCAATTCATCTCCCTCATCAAGCGTGATCAATTCGAGGGCCGTCCACATGAGTGTCCCATAGAACACGTCAAACGCTTTGTGGACATGTGTGAGACGATCTCTACCGACGAGGAGACGTTGAAGTATGTGCTTCTAAAGGCGTTCAAGTGGTCACTTGGGGGCAAGGCCACACATTGGCTCGAGAGCCAAGCCCCTAGGTCGATCACAACTTGGAAGGCACTCCATGATGCTTTCTTGATGAAGTTCTTCCCGCCCTCAAAGACAACCGAGCTAAGAAGGAAAATTGCAAGCTTTCAACAAGGTCCGAATGAGCCTCTCTTCGAAGCATGGGACCGTTTCAAGGAGATGTTGCGCCAATGTCCTACTCATGGCCAACAACCATATGTGCTCCAAGACATCTTTTTCCAATGCATCAATCCGGCAATGAAGGACAAACTCAATCTCCACACCGATTGTGGGTTCATAGACTTGACACCGGATCAAGCTTGGGAGTTACTTTACAAGCTATCCGATTATGAGGCCATGTATGGGGTGAGTCAAGCTAGCAAAGAGGTGAAAGTTCAAGGTGAAGGTGCAAGGAAGTTATATGATCCAAAGGGAGAAGACATTGACAAGGATGTGAAGCTCCAATTCCTTGAAGGTGAAGTGAGCAAGCTTAAGAGGCAAGTCCACTACTACAAGCAAAATGCTAGAGCTTGTGAGGAGTGTGGATCCTTTGCACATGCTACACAAGTTTGTCCGAATGAGAGACAAGTGCGCTTGGCCGAGCAAATTGAGGAGGCAAACTATGTTCGAGGAAATTTCGGTGGAAGAGGCAACTTCAACTATGGTGGTAATGGCCGGTGGAACAACGGTCAAGCTCAAGGCTACAACAACAACTTCAACCAAAACGAGCCAAGGGCGCCGCAACCACCACCATATAGGCCACCGGGATTCAATGAGCTACAATCATTGGCTCAAGAGATGAGGGATGGGTTCAAGGAGATGAGGACCCAATTCAATGAGTTTGGTGCATGGAGGAGGCAAGTCGACAATCAATTTGCCCAAATTGCAACTCAAGCCCCGAGAGAGAATGGGAGACTTTCGGGCCGACCCGAGGAGAACCCCCGAGCTCAAAACAATCAAAATGAAGTCCGGGCAATTGGATTGAGAAGTGTCCGAAACCTACCCGAGCCACACATGCCTAAGAAGAATGAAGAGAGCCGGACTGACTTACCCAGCAAGTCGGGTCCGACGTTCCCTGAAGTCGACCCAGCAGGAAGATCAATTCCTCTGCCCCGGACCGAGGTTGAGAGTGAGTCGGGCCCGACGTACCCAGATGTCGATCCGACCACTCTGCCTCAGCTCTGCCCCAGGACCGTGATACACGACATCGGGCCCGACGTGGTGCCTAAGTCGGTCCAACCAGGAAATGTTGCAAGTGAAGTGGGGAAGTCCAAGGAGGTTGATCCAAGCAAGATTCAAGGTGCAACAACTCTTCCATATCCCTCAAAGAAGCCGAAAGATGTTGTTGAGAACAAGTTCAAGAGGTTCCTCAAACTCTTGTAAGGTTTGAACATCTCTATCCCGTTCACCGATACATTGAGCGAGATGCCATCCTATGCCAAGTTTTTAAAGGAGATTTTGAGCAAGAAGAGGTCGATTGTAGAAATGCAAGATGAGGTCAAGACCTTGGAGTTACCGCAAAAGCTAGGAGATCCCGGTCGGTTTGCTATCACTATTGGTGTGGGGTCTCAAAACTTCCAAGCCTTGTGTGACCTTGGAGCAAGCACGAGCATCATTCCTTACACCATATGGAAATCCACATCCATGGGTCTCATAGCTCCGGTCAACATGAGGTTAACGATAGCGGATGGGTCGTCCATCGAGCCAATTGGTATCGTCGAGGATTACCCCGTTTGCATTGAAGGTCACTATGTCCCAATCGACTTTGTTGTGGTGGACATGATAGAAGTGCCGAGTGAACCGATTATACTAGGGAGACCTTTCCTTGCTACGTTGGGGCAATAATTGATGTAAAAAAGGGCCACTTGTCTCTTGACATTGGAGGAAGAGAGATTGAGTTTTTCTTTAGGCCAACTTCAAAAGGGGTCGTACATAAGGAAGCTAAGATGATCCAAGTTCTTTTTGGATTGCAATGGGAAGCCGTTTCTAAGAAGCCAAGGCCAAGGGAGCTTAGGTTGAAAGCCACCCCACCACCTAGAGAAATTGAGATAGAGCGCCAAGGTCTAGCCCTCAATATGATTGAGCATGAGCAATTGGAGGAAGGGATGTCTTATTTGGAGGTGTTCAAGGCCGAGAAGGAAGAAGTTCAAGCACCACCGGAACCATCTCAAGAACTCAAGGAGCTTCCAAAAGATTTGAGGTACGCATTTCTTGGTCCCAACTCTTCTTTGCCCGTAATCATAAATGCCAACTTGAATGATGAGGAGGAGTCTAAGTTGTTAGAGGTTCTAAGAAAACATAGAGGAGCTTTAGGGTATGCACTAGTGGAACTAAAGGGAATCTCTCCCTCAATTTGCATGCATAGGATTTATATGGAGGATAACCATAAACCCACTATTGAACCACAAAGAAGATTAAATCCTAACATGAAAGAAGTGGTAAAGAGTGAAATACTTAGGATGTTGGATGCGGGAATCATCTTCCCAATTTCCGATAGCAAGTATGTGAGTCCCGTGCATGTAGTTCCTAAGAAAGGAGGTCTCACCGTTGTGCAAAATGAAAAGGGAGAAATGATACCTACGAGAACCACAACAAAATGGCGTATGTGTATTGATTACCGTAAGCTTAATAGTGGCACTCGCAAAGACCATTTTCCTCTTCCCTTCATAGACCAAGTCCTAGAAAGATTAGCACAACATGAAAATTTTTGCTACCTTGACGGGTATAGCGGGTTTTGTCAAATCTCTATTCATCCCGATGATCAAGAGAAGACGACATTCACATGTCCTTATGGGACTTTTGCCTATAGACGCATGCCTTTTGGTTTATGTAATGCGCCGGCAACATTTCAAAGATGCATGATGTCCATCTTCTCCGATATGGTTGAGGATATAGTAGAAGTGTTTATGGATGATTTCTCCGTCTATGGTTCCTCATTTGATGTTTGCTTAGCTAACTTAGACAAGGTTTTGACTAGATGTGAGGAGACTAGCTTGGTGCTTAATTGGGAAAAATGCCACTTCATGGTGAAGGAGGGCATAGTACTAGGACACCTCGTTTCTAGTAGGGGGATAGAAGTAGATAATGCTAAAATTGAAATAATTGAAAAACTACCTCCTCCCTCTTGTGTTCGTGATGTTAGGAGTTTCTTAGGTCATGCGGGATTTTATAGACGGTTCATCAAGGATTTTTCTAAGATTGCAAAACCATTGTCTAACCTCTTGATGAAGGATGTGCCCTTTGAATTTTCCGAGGATTGCATGAGTTCTTTTTGTAGGTTGAGAGATGCCTTGATTTCGGCTCCAATAATGGCGGCACCCGATTGGAATCTTCCATTCGAGGTAATGTGTGATGCTAGTGATTTCGCCGTAGGGGCCGTCCTTGGGCAAAGGAAGGATGGAAAGTTGCATGCCATCTACTACGCAAGCAAAACTTTGGAAGAAACTCAGTGCAATTACACAACGACGGAGAAAGAATTTCTTGCGATAGTGTTTGCATTTGAGAAATTCCGTTCATATCTTGTGGGATCAAAGGTGGTAGTCTTCACAGACCATGCGGCAATCAAATACCTCATGAAGAAGAAAGATGCAAAGCCGAGGCTTCTAAGGTGGATGCTCCTTCTCCAAGAGTTTGACAATGAGATCAAGGACAAAACCGGTGCGGAAAATGTGGTAGCTGATCATCTATCCCGTTTGCCCATTGAGTACATGTTGGAGATGGAGGATGGTTTGACTATAGATGATTCAAGGGCAGATGAAGTTCTCATGAGTGGAAAGGAGGAAAGGAAAGGTGGATCGACGAACCGAGTATATCGGGCCCGAGGTCCAGAACATCGAACCAAAGGCAAAGCAGGTACCAGTGAGTCGGGACCGAGGTCTTCAGAGTCGGGCCTGAGTTACCTGTGTGTCTACGAAGCTAGACCGGCGTCCAACCATGTTGGGCTCGGTACACTTCAATGTCGGTCCGCGGAAGAAAGTAAGTTTCCTAACTCGATTTCCATTCCTTCTCGTTCTCAATTGATTAATTCTTTCTCTCCCACTTGCCTTCTTTCTATTAGTGCCGCAAGACGAGGGGTTTCCCCTTGGTTTGCGGATTTTGCTAACTTTGCCGTAGGGGGAGCGATCCCACCAAATTTGTCTTATCAAGCTAGGAAGAATTTTTTACATGATGCTAGACAATATTTTTGGGATGATGCATATCTCGACAAGGAAGGGAGTGATCAAATCTATAGACGGTGTGTGTCAAGTGAAGAGGTTGAGAGCATAATTCACCATTGCCATTCCTTGCCTACGAGGGGTCACGCTAAGAGTTCCAAAACCACTTCAAAAATTCTTCAATGTGGTTATTATTGGCCAACCATGTTCAAGGATGTGCATGATTATGTGAGGAAGTGTGAGGAGTGCCAAAGAGAGGGGAACCTATCAAGGAGGAATGAGACTCCTCAAACTGGCATTCTAGAAGTTGAGTTATTTGATGTATGGGGTATCGATTTCATGGGACCATTTCCCACATCGGGGCCTTACAAGTACATCTTGGTAGTCGTGGACTATGTCTCAAAATGGGTGGAGGCCATACCAACAAGAACCAATGATGCTAGGGTGGTGATGAAGTTCTTGAAAAGCAACATTTTTGCAAGGTTTGGTGTGCCTAGGGTTCTCATAAGTGATGGCGGACCTCATTTCATTGAGAGGTGCTTCGAGAATGTGTTGATCAAGTATGGGGTGTCTCATCGAGTTGCTACTCCTTATCATCCTCAAACAAGCGGGCAAGTCGAGGTGTCAAACCGTCAAATCAAGGCTATCTTGGAGAAGACCGTATCTCGATCAAGGAAAGATTGGGCCTCTAAGCTCGATGATGCACTTTGGGCTTATAGAACCGCCTTCAAGGCACCTTTGGGAACTACACCCTTCAATCTAGTTTATGGCAAGGCATGCCATCTTCTGGTAGAGCTTGAGCACAAGGCAAAATGGGCTCTCAAGGAGATGAATTGGGATATCAACTTGGCCGGTGAGAAGAGGTTTCTAGAGCTTCATGAGTTGGGAGAATTGAGGTTGAAAGCCTATGAGAACTCCAAGTTGTACAAGGAGAAGACCAAGAAGTGGCATGATAGGAAGTTAATTCCAAAGACTTATCAAACCGGTGACAAGGTTCTCCTTTTCAATTCAAGGATTAAACTTTTCCCGGGAAAGTTAAGGACTAGGTGGAGTGGACCATTTGTGGTTCACCATATCTATGCTCATGGTGCGGTGGACTTGGTTGATGAACGAGGACATATTTTCAAAGTGAATGATCATCGAGTGAAGAAGTTCTATGACAAGGCCGATCCAAGCGAAGAAGTTAGAGCCTCATGGGCTCTCGTCCTCGCCAATTGACCTAGACATGCCATTGAAGAATAAAGAAATTGTGAGCTCTTTGTACTCTTCTCTCTTGCTTTTAAGTTTTGGTTTCCTTGTTTGATGGGGACATCAAAATTTCAAGTATGGGGTGGGGGTAAGTGTGCTCATGATTTCACTTGCTTGTGTGTGTTTGTTATTTTGAGGATATTTGGTTTTCGGTTTCTAGTTTGTGTTTGGGATGTTTGTTTCTTGGTTTGTGGTTTGATGAATGACATGGATGATTGATTTGGTTTTGAATGGATGAGTCTTTGTTTTTGGTTTTGTATAGAGAAAGTTTTGCAAAAATCCATAAAAATTTGAAAAATTGTGTTGAAAACAACAAAAAGATTTTGTGTTTTGTAGTTTTTGGACTAGAAATTCCCATCTTAGATGTCCAAATGAAAGCTAATGATGATGTGAGCATGTAAATTCCTTTGCATATTTTTGGATGGTTTAGCCTCTAAAAAGATGTTGCTTTTGATGTGATCATGATATCTTGCTTGTTTTATTGAACATGTGAGTTCTAGGATGAGTTCTTATGCAACTAAGTATGAGTGACCCTTGTGAGATTGATTTTTGGCCATTTTAGGGATGCTTGTTCATATTTGCATATCCCTCATGTTTCTTGTGTGATTAGCTCATGCATGCTTAGTAAAACTTGTTATTGCGGTGTTTATCTATTTTCCAAGACCGTCATGAGATTTGTCCTAGCATTGTCACATTGATTTTGAACTTTGTTCTTTTAGTCACATAAATGTTCCATATCCTACCATGAAGTGAATCCTTTGTTTGTAGCCCCGTTTTAGCCTAGGCCTTTGTTTGAAACTCCTCAAAAATTTATTCCTAGCCTTATATGACTTGACCCTTATGGGATTGGACTTTAGAAGAGAGGTTTGGATTGTATTTGAAGAGTTGAGATTCTCTTTGGTTTAAGGGCAAAGAATGGTGTTATGAATCATGTGGGTAGTGCATCTTTGTTGTGCAAAAAGAAAATGAAAAAAAAAGAAAGAAAGAAAGAAAGAAAATGTTGGAAATGGAAAGTGGAATGAAGGTAAAGAGCTTAAGTGAAGAAAAAGGGTCCGACCGAGTTACACACCACATCGGGCCCGATGTCATAAGAAAGTCGGTCCAGTGTAGAAAGTGTGGAAAATCCAACAAAAAGCCTAAGAGCAAAGATGAAGTGGAATGTTAAGTGAAATTTTGGGTTGAGAGGAAAAATGTTAAGTCTTTTGGATGAGTGTGAAATTGATTGTGGAATTTTGGTGAAGTTGGTGAGAGTTTAGGTTGTTCAATCCCCATTGTAAGCACCACAAGACCAAATAATTCCCACCTTGAGAAATACCAAAAGCCCCATTACAACCCGGCCGAATGGAACCTCTTTGAGGACCTCCATTGAGCCAAGTTCGAATTCTTTGTGTACTTTGTATTAGGCATCTCTAGGTGGAGGATTTGGTGATATTAGCTTCAATAGTAAAGTCCTTACTTGCATGATTTTTGAGCTTGAGTGTTCATTGCTATACCCATACACATGATGAGTGATACACATTCACATATCCCTAAAGTGAGGCTTAGTTGCATTGACTCTATTCCTTGGAACACTTAATCATGTGTGATGATGTAATCTTGCTTGAATATCAATCACTTGTGCTTAAATGTGTTTTCATTACGAGGCTTTACTTGAAGATTATGTTTCGGTCTTGCTTACATTGTTATTGCTTGAGGACAAGCAAGTTTAAGTATGGGGTATTTTGATGTCTCTTTATTTGGTGGTGTTTTTATATATGATTTCCTTTGTAAATATGTTTCTTTTTCCCCTTTTCTTGAGTGTTTTGTTCCTTTTTAGCCTAGTTCCCGTATTTCTATGAGATTCGGAGACTATGCGCGTTTTATGTGTTTTGTAGGTGTTTTGGCATGGATCAAGGGTCGTTTTGAAGGAGAATCGGAACATGGAGAAAGGCCCGAGCTTAAGGAGGAAAGAGAGGAGCAAGCCATGAAGAAGAACAAGAGAAAAGCCAACAAGAAGAAGGTGGAACGAGGTACGGATCGAGTTAGAACCAGCGCCGGACCCGAGATGATTTTTCGACCTCGGACCGACTTGCCCAGTAAGTCGGGCCCGAGGTGCTCCGTGTCGGTCCGAGTCGGTCGCTGGCTGGATTGGGCTCCAAGGCACGAAATTGTAAACTACCACTTTTGCCCCTCATCTATTAAGGCTCTCTTATCTTCTAATTGGAGGAGGTTCCCACACACTTAGAAGGAACCAACTCTCAAAAACTCTCAAGAGGATACTTGGAGAGCAAGGAGGAAGGAGAGGAGAAGGAGAAGAGAGGGAATCGGCATAGGAGAAGGAGATTTGATAGGTTTGGTTGATAGATTAGCTTTGCCTTGTTTTGATTTTGTGGATTTGGAAACCTTGGATTGGAGTTTGTGGATTGCTTTTGATTTGTGAATGAAATTTGGCTTTGGTTTGAGATTGATGATGTTGATTGCTTTGCTTTGTGATTTGTTTGCTTTCTTTGTTTGCCATATGGAGTAGATCTCCTTGATCTTGGGTTATGGGGGAAAACTCTAGCTAGGTTGGGCTAGAAACCCCAATTCCATAAGCCTTGAGTGCTTGATCTAGGAACCCACTCTACATAGAGCTACAATTCCTTATGAAAGTAAGGAATCAAGGCTTGTGATTGGCAAAGTAACGAAAGTGAACATTTGTCCATCTCAAGACCTTGCTTCGAAGGGGATTTCCCCAATGATCGATGTGTAGAAGTGGTTGGAACGAGGGTGAAAGCACCTCGATCCTATTCCGATCATCACTTATTGCTTGAATTGGGGTGGAAAAGCCTTAATCTACTAGAGAAGGAACCCAAAAGCCCAAGATCTACTTTCAATCTTTGAGTTCGACAAAACCAGCTACATCGGGCCCGACTTGCTCTACGTCGGTCCCGACTTCCCTCTTTGTCGCCAACATCGGGCCCGACGTGACACTTGTGTCGGTCCCGATTGTTCTCTTAGTTTTCCTTTGTTTTAAGTTCTCCTTTCCAGCTTTCTAGTGTTTAGGCACCTCAATCGAGTAGATTTCCCCAGCATTCGACACCCACCACGTGCTACAACGGGGTCGGGTTATAAATTGTATCTCTAGACCCTCGCATTCGTGAGCGATCAACAGCGGCACCACCACGCCGAGCACGACGCCTTCGGCGTCCCCAGCAACAAATGCAACTTCAAGCGGCGTTCCTGGTGCCAAACCTCCTAAAACCAATATTCAAGATGATCTAGATGGACAACGCCGACAGAAAATGGAGCCGAGCCGACACTTTCCTTCCCGAGGCCTCGACAACGCGTCGAACACCGCAGACTTCTCCAAACAAGGACTCCAACAGCTTTGTGCACATTCTACATGCGCTTCTGGTGGAAAACCTCTTAAAATTGAGTTTCCAACAACATTGAAGAAAAAATGCCCCGGAGATGTGAATTTAAGCAAAGGGCCGCCAACAGTGTCCCCTAGCGTCGCACAGCACGCCGTTGCAGCGAGAAAACTAGGCTACCAGGAGCTGCGAGATGAATTTAACGACGTTTCCAAGGCCAATTTCACTCATAATCCAGAAGCTACCTCTCACCAAAAGGACACCCCAGAATCCCCCCGCACCAGTGAAGACGCCGAGCCACCTTTGCTCAGAACGTGCCAGGATCGTCTTCTCTTAGCCCGGCATCGAGACGTTGAAAAATCTATCCAGGGGAGTCTTTCTTGTTTCATCCTTTACCCTTTACTTTCTATTTCTAAATCTGTGGATGATACACTTCCGTCTTGTATTGTTTCTCTTTTGAAGGAATACGAAGACGTCATGCCGGATGAGCTTCTGAAGGGTTTACCTCCAATCCGTGGGATCGAGCACAAGATCGATCTCATGCCTGGCGCGTCTCTCCCGAATCGAACAGCCTATAGGACTTCACCAAAGGAAACCGAGGAGCTACAACGACAGGTTCAAGAACATTTGTACAAGGGCTATGTCCGCGAGTCTTTGAGCTCTTGCGCCGTGCCGGTGATCCTTGTGCCGAGGAAAGATGGTTCGTGGCGTATGTGTGTCGACTGCCGAGCCATTAACTAGATTACGGTGAAGTACATGCATCCCATTCCCAGACTCGATGACATGCTTGACGAGCTCCATGGCGCCGCCCCATTTTCCAAGATTTACCTAAGAAGCGGATACCACCAAATCCGTATGCAAGAGGGCGACAAGTGGAAGACCGCATTTAAAACCAAACATGGTTTGTACGAATGGCTGGTCATGCCTTTTGGCTTGACCAACGCCCCTAGTACTTTCATACGGCTTATGAATTTTGTATTTAGAAAATTTTTAGGACGTTTTGTTGTTGTGTATTTTGACGACATTTTGGTTTTTTCTAAGGACTTAGAGTCACACGCGAGGCACCTTAGGATGGTGTTAGATTGCCTTCGTGAACATTTTTTATTTGTAAATTTGGACAAGTGTTCGTTTTGCACGGACACGACGAACTTTCTTGGTTTCGTCGTGTCCAAGGATGGGATAAAAGTGGATGACGACAAGATCCGCGCCATCCGAGAGTGGCCCACCCCTACGACCCCGACGATGGTTCGTTCCTTCTTAGGGCTCGCAGGGTTCTATCGGCGTTTCGTCAAGGACTTAAATTCCATCGCCGGGCCACTCCACAATCTCACCAAGAAGGCCACCACAATCAAGTGGTTGCCACACCATGAGGCCGCCTTACATGCCTTAAAATCTGCTTTGTGTAGCGCTCCGGTCTTGCAATTGCCAAACTTCACTAAGCGCTTCGAGGTCGAGTGCGACGCCTATGACTATGGCATAGGCGGCGTACTCCTCCAAGATAGACGCCCCATTGCATACTTTAGTGAAAAACTTACGGGGGCTACTCTGAATTACCCGACGTATGACAAGGAGTTGTATGCACTTATTCGGGTCCTTAAGACATGGAAACAATGTCTATGGCCTAGCGAGTTTGTAATTCACACAGACCACGCCGCCTTAGCATATCTTAGGAGTCAAACGACTCTCAATAGACGCCATGCACGATGGGTGGATTTTATGGAAACATTTCCGTACATCATCGCCCACAAAAAAGGTAAGGAGAACGTTGTGGCCGACACTCTATCCCGCAGGTATATTCTCTTAACTCAATTGCAGGCCAATTTGCTCGAGTTCTCCTTGATTAAGGAGTTGTATATGCATGATCAATTTTTTAAACCGATCATGGAGAACCTCGAGCAAAGTCGAATCCATGAGTCCTATTTTTTGGACAATGGATACCTCTACCGAACCGGGAAGCTTTGCATTCCGACCTCGTCCGTGAGGCATCTATTGCTCAAAGAGGCTAATGTAGTCCGAGGCCATTTTGGCATAGCCAAGACCCTAGCAGCACTTCGTGAACACTTCTTCTGGCCACAAATGGCATCCGATGTTCACAAGTATTGTCGCGGTTGCGTGACGTACCAAACAGCTAAATCGAGGTCCCAACCTCATGGCCTATACACACCCTTTCCAATTCCGGATACCCCGTGGGAAGATCTCTCCATGGATTTTATCACGGGCCTTCCAATGACAAGACGCGGTAAGGATTCGATCTTCGTAATTGTGGACCGCTTCTCCAAAATGGCTCACTTCGTGCCATGCAAGGGAAACAACATGCGACTGAAATCGCAAACTTGTTTTTTGAGCATGTCGTGAAGCTTCATGGGGGTGCCTCACACTATTGTTAGTGATCGAGACACAAAGTTTTGTAGCCACTTTTGGAGAACGCTATGGGGAAAGCTAGGGACACAATTGCTATTTTCAACCTTATATCATCCCCAAACCGATGGTCAGACTGAGGTGACCAATCGGACCCTGGGCACCCTTATTCGGATAGTGCTCAAACATAACCCACGCCGGTGGGAGGATCTAATACCGTTTGTTGAGTTTGCTTAGAACAGGTCCAAACACTCGACGACGAAGAAGACACCATTTGAGATCGTCTAGGGCCTCAACCCGCACTCCCCGATGGATTTAGTCCCTCGACCCTTAAAGAATGGAGAACACATCGACGCGGCCCACCGTGCCGATGCTATCCGCAAGCTACATGAGAGGACGAAGTTCCAATTGGAGCGTCGGGCAATGCAATATGAGGCACAACACAACAAGGGTCGGAAGCGGCTCGTTTTCAACCCCGGGGATCTCATATGGTTGCATCTTCGCAAGGACCGTTTTCCGGACTCTAGGAAGACAAAGCTTCATCAATGAGGAGACAGCCCTTTTAAAGTCTTGGAGCGGATCGGGGACAACGCCTATAAAATCGACCTCTCAAGCAAGTACTCGGTGCATTCAACTTTCAACGTTGCCGAACTCTCTCCCTCCCTATGTTGAGCCATCTTATGAGGAAACGGGGACGTTTCCCAACCAAGTGGGGGAGGGTGATGCAACCCCCGTGATGGATGCTAGCCAGGAGGACGACGCATTCACACTTCGCTCGGATGGCCCCGTCACTCGTGCCAGGACTCAAGCAATCCAGGTCGCGACACAATCACTCGTGGCGCGCCTTACCGCAGGCCACGACGCGTCCCTCGCCGCGCCGACGCACACTGCCTTGTGCGTCCTCGTCGTCGAGGAACCTCAACTCAAGCCAACGATGCCAACCTCCAACACCTAGGCACGATCGGACTCGAGCCTAGCACCGTGCCATGGATCGCAACTTGAGGTTCTCGTTCCCCTCGCGCCAGCGCCCGTGCCAGCGCCGTGACACTCGCCAGCCTCGCCAGTGTCATGTCCTAGCCTCGCCAGCGCCGCGCCAGCCTTGTCGCGACACTACGAGCACGGTGACGGACGACCTATCCTTTTTATAGTAGTTTTTGCTTGTTTTCCACTTTATAACATTACTATTAGTGGTTTTATAGTTTTAGAAAGCATTTAATGGGCCTTGTGCCGATGAATAATGGACTCGCGCCGTTGGGCCTAGTTTGTGCACTAGCCCTAGGCGCGCCACAACTTTTAGGGTTTTTCTTCTAGGTTTAGCTATGCCACCTCTATATAAACAGGCTTATGATGTTATTTTCAAGGGAGCGTACACTTGGGATTAATATAGTTGAGGTTTTGCTCCTAATTCTTCCCCTTGTGCCAATTGCGCCACCACACTCAATTGATCAAAGCTCTCGATTTTCGCATTGCTCACACTTGTTCGTGCCATCTTCTAATCATTCAAAGCCTTCCGCCACACTCTTTGAGACCTACTACTCAAACACCGCAACCATCTATCGCATCCCATATGAGGGACGCATCAACATCTAATTAACCAATTATCAAAATACGATAATTGGTGTAAAATACATCAAAGCTTCAAAGAGCACTTAAACAATCCACCACCAAGCAAGGCCCTTAGTTAACAAGTCCACATGCAAGGTACATCATTGTTACAAGGTTTAATGAATTATTTTTGTTCTGCAAAGCTGATATGGCCTCTGTATCTATCATCAAAGAAACCTTGACAGAATTTTCACTCACCTCTGGGCTTGAGAGCAACCGTAGCAAATCTGCCTTCTTCTGCGTCGGTATTAGCCCCTCTCTAAAAGATACTTTGCTGGAATGCCTTGACATTCATGAGGGATCCTTCCCTATCAAATACTTGGGCCTCCCCTTGCACAATAGGAGTCTGAGAGTCATTGAATTCGAGCCTCTGATTGACAGCATTTCGGCTAAAATCACTTCATGGTCCAACAAATTCCTCTCGTATGCTGGAAGAGTCGAACTCATCAAGTCAGTATTTGGAGGCATAAGCAATTTTTGGGCACGTGTCTTTGTTCTCCCTAAGCAAGTGATCCACAAATTAAATAGACTCGTGAGAAGCTTTCTTTGGAGCGGTGCCAATGAGTTCCGAAGGTGTCTTGTTGCATGGAACGATGTTACAAGACCCAAGTCCGAAGGCGGGTTGGGCATCAAGGAGTTGCTGTCATGGAATAAATCCCTCATGGCCCTTCACATCAAGGACATTGAAAACTCAAGGGATAACATTTGGGTGTCTTGGGTGTTGGCTAATACTCCTCCCGGGGCTGATATTTGGACAACTGAAGTCAGGAGTCAAGATGGGGCAGCTTGGAAATCGATGGTTGAGTCTAGAAAGATGCTACAGAACGTTAGAAATCGTATTACAGCTGAAGTGTGGCAAGACAAATGGGAGAAAAATACGAGCAAGAGTGCTGCCCACTTCCTTTACGACAACTTGAGACGAAGAGGTGCCATCGTTCCGTGGGGTGAGATCATTTGGAAGAGGCCCAACCTCCCTAGATGCTCCTTCATGACATGGCTTGCAACAAAGGATAGAGCACCTACACGAAGTCGACGACACAAGTTTGATATTATCGACTCCAACATATGTCAACTGTGTAGTCATGAAGAAGAGAACTCGCTGCACCGATGGTTTGAATGCCCTTACTCCGCGAACACCGTCAAAGCTGTCATGAAATGGTTGGGTGTTTTGCACTGTCATGGAAATCTCCCCGACTGGCTTCAATGGTTTACTAAAAGTAGTAGACAATCATCTGTTGTAAATAAAATCAGAATTGCAGCCCTTACAATTACTGTCTACAACATCTGGCAAAGCAGAAGCGAAGCTGCTTTCCGTGGGAACTCCACCCCGTTTGAGTTGTGCATCGAGCGGGTCAAAGATCTTGTAAGAATCCGTCTTAAAGGCAAATTGAAGAGTGGCAAATAGTGTATTTAGAAATGGCTTAAATTCCTTGACTGTAATTGAATATTGAGAGCACTTGGTTGTAGCTGCTGCTCGTTTTTGTTTTAGATCCTTTGTGGACCTGATGTCCTGCTAAATTTCTGAACTCGAGTCCTCCGATTTTTTATCGGAACTTTTGTAAATCTTTTTGGCCTCTTGGTATTGGAAATAGTTACCTTTTCCAAAAAAAATTACTCAAAAAAGATGTGTTGTGGGGATGGTTTACATCCCAACCTACCCACCTCCCAAGACCAGAGCAACATAAACCTTGAGCACAAACACTCCGACATACTAATCCTTTTCCACCAAGTATAGTACATAATTCCCATAGAAGCTAGCAGTCTCACTTGATAAACAACTCCACTATTCCTCCATTGAGCAAATTTGAACTGAAATTCCGAGCCAATTCCAAACCTTCTTTGGCACAACTTTAACTAAACTACATTTAAACCATAAATGTATCTCTTCCTCATTATCATCTCCACATAGCACACATAAGTTACTTTGAATCAAACCAAGTTTGAACATTTTAGAAGTTGTTGGTAGCCTACGCAAAGTAACCAACTAGCAATGAAAACTCCATCTTTTTGATTGAATTCATCGCCAGGCCACAGTACACCAATCCAGAGAAGGGTAGTGTGATACAAAATCATATAGATCTCGTATCGGATTCAATGAATAAAGTAATCGAGTGAAGGGAAGAAGGATAATAGTGCAGATACACTTCGGATGTGAATGGCCAAAGCCGGGGGATAAAGGGTGAAGGCTGGGTAGAGAAGAATTACGCTAAACTAATTAATCTGATTTCTCATTCATTCTAATTAAAAACATAACAATAGGAGAGTATTTATAATAACTCTCGTATCTAGCTAAATCGGAAAAGATAACGCTGAAGTGATATCTTACGAAAATATAAAACTAAATCCTAAATAAAAGGAAATAATAATATTCTTAAATATTAATTATTATCCTAATTAATCTAATATAATCTAGCGTATCAATTACTCCCCCGGTGAGAATCGAATCGTCCTCGAGGCGGAAATCAGGAAGAGAAATCATGCGCCGTTGTTGTAAACTTGTTCCTCCAGGATCAAATATAAAGATGAATCCACCTAATACTCAACAACCAGTAATTAGAACAACCTTCAAGTCAATGCCAGAATCGTGATGTGCATCAGTGGAATGAATATCTGACTGTGAAGGTTCATTCTCATGCCTTTCCAAATTGACGCCAAGAATTTTAGAAATTAAATCTGCAGGAGGCGGACAAGGGCAGACGAAGGCCATGAAGGACGAAGCCGCGGGCACGGGGCACGGAGCCGCGGGCGCGACTGTCTTCGCCATGGTCGCGGGGATGACGGCCATGGTCGCAGGGCTGGTTGCCGCAGGCGCGGTCCGGTGGATGAGGGCGCGGTGGTGGCGACGGGCGTGGCAGAGACCGCTGTTGGCTTGCCGACAATTGAAGTTGATGTCGACGGCGACCAGAACACTTCCAGTTGACAACAACCGTCGTAGATGCATCTCCCGTAGAGAGATTCAATTGCCTTGAGAGCGCAATCATGAGTCTGAAATTGGATTTACCAGTAAAATTGAGACCCATAACCCACTCTTTAAATGCTTTCCAAGTCTCAGATTTGTGAAAATACTTGATTCAACACTTGATCGGAGATTCGGTAGTATTCACGGTGAATTATGACGAGGAGCGTTCGATCCTCCTCGTTGTTGGCCATGGAAACGCAGAGTCCAGGGATGAATGCACCAATTGATACGAAATCGTATAGATATCGTATCGCATTCAATGAATAAAGTAATCGGATGAAGGGAAGAAGGACAATAGTGCAAATGCACTTCGGATGTGAATGGCCAAACCCGGGGATAAAGGGTAAAGACTGGTTCGAGATGAATTACGCTAAACTAATTAATTTGATTTCTCATTCATTCTAATTAAAAACATAAAAATAGGAGAGTATTTATAATAACTCTCGTATCTAGCTAAATCGGAAAAGATAACGCTGAAGTGATATCTTACTAAAATATAAAACTGAATCCTAAATAAAAGAAAATAATAATATTCTTAAATATAAATTATTATCCTAATTAACCTTATATAATCTAGCGTATCATAGTGGCTTTTGAACATCATATATATCTCTTTGTAGTCTAACCTCCCGTTTATTCTTGTGTAAGAGTCTCCTCTCATCAAACTTGAGTTGGCTTCAGAAATAGAAGAGTCTAAAATTTGAACAATTTGGCCATTAACTTTCAAAACTTCACTCCAAATCCAAGAAATCCTTTCCAGAGAACCCAGTTGACTAGAATTCTTGTCTTCTTGTCAAGTTCTTAGTAAACCAGACAATATACAAATTTTAATTACCGACATATATATATATATCATGAGAAAGCTTAAAAAGAAGAGTTTTATTCCAAAAGAGCAATTCTATGAAGTTCAAACCTCCATCTTCAAAAGGTCTACAAACTTTTGCCCAATCAACAAGGGGTTCCCTACTATCGCAAGTCCTAAACAATAGAAATGCTCTGCACAGTCCCTCTATTTTCCCTTTTATACACTTTGATAAAGGAAGAACTTGCATCCAAAAAGAGAGGATCTTCTCTATAATTGACTTGATGGTTTGATCCCTCCCACCATAAGACAATCATCTAATTATTCTTCTTTGAATTGCTTTTATCTTATTCACTAGTGGCATGTATTCACTGCCTTCAATCTCCTAGAGTGAAGAGGCAACCCAATATATATAATTGGGAAACATTGTTGCTCAATCACAATAAATCTGCTAAGATCATCCTTCATCTCTAATCTCAAACCTCCAAAAATGACCTTACTCTTTGAGGCATTTGCATTTAATACTAAGTCTTTCCTAGACTCTAGTAGAGCACTATTATAAATTTGTAAAGTGACTTTTGTTGGCTTACAAAAAATCATTAAGTCAGCGTTTCTCTTTCTGACTAGACTCGGTTTTCTTGTAAACATTTGAATTACTAGGACAAATAAGAAGGGAGAGAGGGTCTCTCTGCCTAAGTCCTCTTCTCCTAAGAGAAAAATCCCTTAGCTTCACCATTTATGATTATAGAGTACGGGGGGGGGGGGGGGGGGGGGTGCTTGAAACACACTACATAACCCACTGAATTAATTAGGCTGGGAATTGGAAATAATGCATAGCTTTCTCTAAGAATTCCCATCTCACACAATCATAGGCTTTCTGAAGACCGATTTGCAACATACATCTAGGTGAGACCCCTTTTCTTTCATACCCCTTGACGAATTCTTGTGCAACAATTGCATTATGAGTGATGGCTTTCCCTTACCCAAAAGGACCTTGTGTTACTGAGATTAGCTTGTCTAGGAGTGGCCTTATCTTTTGTATTATGATCTTAGAATTTAATTTTAAAACAATTCAACACTACCTTTATGAGTATTATTCCCCAAGGGCATGTTCTTACGCGTTACTAATTCGTCCTCCACTAGAAACAACATTTAGTCATTTGATGAAACAACCTTCCGTTAGATAGGAACAAATTTTATAAGTATTGATAACTCCCCCGTATCAATAAATTTCGGTTTATGTATGTTGAAAGGTAGTATCATTCCTAAAATTGAGATACTATTCTTAATCAAGAAGTACATGTCTATATCTTGTTGTAATGTGATGTTAACAACTTTTCTTTTTGGAAGAATTCTTTCACAACTGCACACATATCTACCTTGATCTAATCCTAGCTATGGTTGAAGAACAAACTTCCAAAACCATATGGACTTGGAGATTTATGTTTTCCTATCTCAAACACAACTTTCCTCACTAACAACTCTAAAGGCAAGGACAACAAGTCTGCTTGTATACTTTTTGAAATCAATATTAGTATATGAGTTTTCAGTCCCAAACAAGCCAACATAAAGCCTATGATATCTTGCTCTATTGGCCATCTATCATCAAGAAATTTTCCATTTGAGTCCTTTGGAACAAAAATAGTGTTCACTGATTGTCTGGCTTTAATACCATTACAGAAAATCAATGGATTATCTTGTCCTAGCTGAATCCAATCCATCTTGGATTTTTGGGCAGTAAAGTTTTTTAGGTGCTCCATTCTCAAAGTCATCAACTTTTGCTTCCTTGAATGTTTTCTGTTTCTCAATGTTTGTTGTAAGTCATCATGACATTCTTTCAATTTATGAAGGCAATTCTCTATCGAATTTTCTAGCACGTGTTCTCTGCCTTTTAACCAATTCTTGAAAATTGATGAAGTTTATACTTTTCAACGTAGAGTAAATTGCTTAAAATAACATACACACTAGATTAATTGCTGAAAAATAGCACAAGCGTTTAATACATTTAAAACTAAACTATGGAAGTTGTCAAGGAGAATAACATAAAGGATATCACTAGCCACCACTCTATCTCTGGTTAGCTTGTTGAATTATGGTTCTACAAATGGTTCTTACATGGCATGTACTAGGAGGCATTTTTTTTTACAAATCGTGTCCAACGATCATTAAGGACTCTCGAGAAGCTTTCAATGTAGAAGGATGAGTAGCGAATGCCTTGTATGTACTTGAAATTGTCCAAGAGCTAACAAGAGATAATGATAACTTTGTGCTATTTTTTCGCAACATCCTTTATTCGTGTTAATCTTATATATTTTCTAATCTCAACTTTAGGGACAAATATGAGGAAGAAGGTGCACCCACTTTTGTTCAACGAGCCAATGAATTTAGCATAGCTCTTGATTATATTTGAGCTTCTATGATGACTCATTTTGGTCTTTTTCTGTCAAAATGACGTTGTTCTAGTTTATTTTTTTCAATAAAGGTCAAGCCAATGTCTAATTGGCCTCTATTTTTTTTAAATGGTCAAACTAACATCATTTTGTATTATGTAAAAATATGCTCATAGCGCATAGTGGCTTGTCAAAATGATGTAGTATTTTTTGAAGGTAATGACAATGACAAGAAATTAGTCATTACTATTTATTAGATTTAGATGTACAATAAAAACACATTTATAAATTATTTGTGTTCGACCAAAAAAAATAATATCAAATTTGTTAGTCCAATTCATAAGGACAAACTAACACGCAACCTTTAATTTAAACGAATAAATCAAAATTGTTGTCTTCACCGACATACTTTTTGAGCTCGGACACATTCAATCTTGGAGCCTCACTCACATGTTTAAAGAGATCAACACTATCGCTGACTACATCATTTGTTCCTTCCTCAAAATTCTCTCCACTACGATGGCAGCTGATCCATACCTCGTAAACCTCATTCGTTTTAATACTCTAGGATGGTTTACGTTGCATTATTGACGTCCCCTAACCCCTTTCCTTATAAAAAATTACTAATTTGTCTCGAATTGGTAAATATATAGAAGAGAGGAAGAATATATAAGAGCAAGAGTTAACAAGAGAAGTTTCACTAAAGTCACCACCATGATCAAGCTCATGGTTAAGCCCCAAGAGCAATCAAAGAAGCAACTAACGAATACAAAGGTTAGCCACTCTTACCAAGATGCAACTTGGAGTGGCAACTATAAAAATACATACCCAACTTCCCAAAAAGAAAAGTCAAGAGCAAAATGAGCACCATCAACAATCCCACGAGGCGCAGGCCGGGTGCCAAATGTGCGGTCACGTAGATCCACAACCCAAGCCGCACAAATCCTCCAGAGATCTAGTACACGGGCTATGTTCCAAAGGCGCGGCCGCGTAACCCCATCCTTGCCCGCACAATTGCTCCAGAATGCCAAGACGCGACCTTATGCTCACAAAGCTCGGTCGTGCTTGTACCTCCTCTTCCTGAGCCACCATAAGGCCTTTTCCAATCTCCGAAAGCCTCAAGAACCCTTTCCATTTCCTCTCATTCTTCCCATTGAGGTCTATTTTGCAAGCTACCCTCATTCGACATGCCTCAAGGATGCTCAAGAAGCACCTTGTTGCATTGGGCTCTACACTCTCATAGATCGCTTCATTACTCATTCTCCATACAAAGTAGACCAAGAATGTGAAAGCTAGAAGTCGTATCTTGTAAGAGATTGCTTCCTTAGCTCAGGACTCATGGAACCATAGTAACCAAGTCTCCATGGAGCTCTTCCTCACCCCATATTCAACCAAGTAAACACTCGGTTAGCTACATCACTCGTGACCGGGCAATTGAACCACAAATGTTCATTATCCTCCCTCCCTTGTTTGCATAACACACAAGTATCTTCCGCCAAAATCCCCCAAGCATACATCTTTGCCCTCAACGGCATACGGTCAAGCCCGACCATCTACGTTTATAAAAGCTTCCTCTCTACAAGCCCCCAAGCCAAGGTGGGCTTCTTCTCTTTAAGGAAGTTATAAAGAACACTTGTTGCATACATCCTATTTGCCTTTTGAAGTACACCCAAGTCGCCCACCAATTCTTCTCCTACTTGGCGTGGTGTCCCCATACCCTTCAAAACATCATCACAGGCTCTAAGAATGCATCTCCATACCCACGAAACCCTCTTCCTTCCCACGATATTCAAGAAATTTTTATTGTCACTTAGATTATAATGTGGATATCAAACCAAGCTTATAGCTTTATTTCATGTTAGAAGCTCCTTAAATACTAATTTTTCCGTCAGTTTATATTTTTATTTTTAATTTTTGTTGATTAGCAATTTGTCTGTCCATATTGAATTGGTTTGTAGAGTATGCTTTGTCCATCCAAAATATACGGACATGAAGAAGTGCACTAAAATTGTGAACTGTTTTGAGAAAAAGGTCCTTAATCATTTTTTTTTGGGAAATTCCTTTTGGTGTCCCTAAGGTTTTGCCTTTTCCTTTTGGTGCCCAAGAAAAAAACTTATTCCTCTTGGTACCCTTGAGGTTTTGGCTTTTCCCGTTGACGCCCCTCTCCGGTTCAAATTAGTTAATTTTAAGCTCATCATTATGTTCATCACCCTTAAATTAGTAGGATTCAACTCTTAAAACACTTAAATTCATAACCAAACTAAATCAATTTGAATTTTTAAACAATTTGGGTTGTTTACAAAATTGTTTACAAATTCAAATTGGGATGGTTAGGTTATGAATTTTGATGTTTTAATAGTCAAATCCTACTAATTTAAGGGTGAGGAACATAATGGTAAGCTTGAAATTAACTAATTTGAACCGGAGAGGGGCGTCAACGGGAAAAGCCAAAACCTCAAGGGTACCAAGAGGAATAAGTTTTTTTCTTGGACACCAAAAGGAAAAGACAAAACCTTAAGGGTACCAAAAGGAATTTCCCTTTTTTTTTTGGTTAAGCAAAAGTCCAAATCATTGAAACGCGGGGCTCAGAAAGGCGGGAATTTGTCTAAATCAAACCCAGCCCCTCTTCTCACTACGCTCTTCTTCTGTCTTTAGCAGAAGCCGTCTTTCATCGTCGATCATCTGGATTCTTCTCTGGCCACATCATGGCCGGAAGCGGCGTAATTAGGGTTCTGAATGTGGCGGAGAAGCCTTCGGTGGCGAAGTCCGTTGCCGGGATTCTGTCTAGGAATCACCTTAGGGTTAGAGATGGAAGGTCGAGATACAACAAGATTTTCGAGTTCAACTATACGATTCGCGGCCAGCAATGCGAAATGTTGTTCACCTCGGTCACAGGTCATCTGATGGAGACCGAATTCGATGAGCGATACAAGAAATGGCACTCGTGTGACCCCGTCCAGCTTTACGAGGCTCCCGTTCGCAAATACGTTCCTGAGGTCAGTTAGTAGCCACCCTCACCTTCCTGTTTTTTTTTGGGTTTCTGATTGAATCGGCTGTACCCTATGGTTTCCGTTAGATTTCTTAAACCTGTGTAAATCTACGATTTTATGGGTGAGTATGCAAGGATCAGAGATGCAACTGATGATATACATTAAATTACACACATTATGAGGTATTACTAAGTCTCTAAGCCTGTTTTAAATCGAAAAAGATATAAGGTCTTCAGAAAATATACCAAGTTTCAATTGTTTAATGCCTTAATCTGTTGAGGACTTGAGGCGATAGTTTAGCATGGAATTTGCTGAACATAAAAATAGCTTTTATGATGGGTTTGATGACTGGTTAGATTTTCTCCCCTAAATGAGTATTGTAGGACAAGACTGATATTAAGAGGACGCTAGAGGAGGAAGCTAGGAGGTGTCAGTGGCTAATACTTTGGCTTGATTGTGATAGAGAAGGAGAAAACATTTCATTTGAAGTAGTAAGTGTCTGCAATACGACAAATCGACGTTTAAATATATGGAGGGCTCGTTTCTCTGCATTGATTGACAGGTAAAGCATGCTAACTACTTCTTCGGCAATGTAGTGTGCATCTGAACTGATCCATCAATATATGTATATTATCTTCTTGGTAATTTTAGGGAAATCCATGAAGCAGTGCAAAATCTTGATCGTCCAAATCAATTTCTATCTGATGCAGTGGATGTTAGGCAGGTTAGAACATCGACCACCTCTTTTTGGTCATATTGCTCTTCTTGCTTTACTCTCAATCAAGTATTTGCATTTACATTATTTTCTGATCCTGATAGCATTTGACATTGGTTCTGCTACGGTGTTTTCATTGTCAACCTGTCATGTATCCCCATTGCCATGTTATCAGTGGTAAACCCAGGTTCTAGGCATGCTTGGATAGAAGAAAAGATTTTTGAAGAAAAGGATGCCAATAATTTCCAGAGAATATCCCGCAGTGGATGCTTTACGAAATTTGCAATACATAAAATAATAAAATAAAGCAAATTCTCATAATTGGACATACACAGATATATATATTTTTTTTGTCAGTGGCAATTCGCTTCAATTTTTCTTAGTTAATTGTTTTCAAGATTGAAACAGTCCAAAACAATATAATAAGTTAATATAAATTAAATCATCTTGTCCTCATTAAGTCGTTATGGTATTTTTTCAATAAAATGGAAAAAAATTCCTTAAGCTGTAGTAAAGTGTTGCAATGAGTTTCTTTTGTATATTCTTTCCTTGTCATAACCTTTTTCAAGATACCAAATTCATTTTGTCGCTTGTGTAGGAAATAGATCTTCGTATTGGTGCTTCTTTCACCAGATTCCAGACTATGCTACTTAAAGATGCTTTCAATTTTGATTGTGCTACAGATGACAGAAATCTTGTTATAAGTTATGGTCCTTGTCAGGTATTGCATGCTCAATTTTGTAATTCACATTTCTAGTAATACACATGTTAAACATATGTTTCACTACATTCCAAAATATTGCAGTTCCCAACCCTTGGATTTGTTGTTGAGAGGTATTGGGAACATGTGTCTCATGAGCAAGAGGAGTTTTGGACTATCAACTGTACTCACAACTCAGATGAAGGAGTAGCAAAATTTAGTTGGATGTAAATTGTGTTAAATTTTCACATTTTCAGTTACCTTATTTAGTTCTTGATTTAGTACTTCCAATTTTCTAAATTGGTGAATCTAACTATGATCTGCAGTCGTGGACATATTTTTGATCATACTTGTGCTACTATAGTATATGAAATGTGCATTGAGGAACCAACTGCAACGGTGAGTGAAGGATATCTATTTTTATGGAGGTTAATGAGAAGACTGCAAATTCCCCACTAACTAAACATGCTTATCTTAGGTAAGAAATGTTAAGCAAGAACAGAAGTGCAAGTATCCCCCGTTTCCATTGAGTACTCTTGAGCTTGAAAAACGTGCATCACGTCACTTCAGGATGAGTGCTACAGAAACAATGAAGGTTAGTCACTTGAATTCAACACAACTCTTTTAGAATTTACCATGGCTGGTTTACATATTTGATGTCTTATTGCTGCACAATTCTTCAAGATAATAACAGCATCCCAAAAGTTCTCGGTCAAATTGGGAATTATATAGAAGAGATCATCTGTTCAGTATTCCTAAAATTTATTTTACACTAAACAGGCTGAAAAATGATCTAAAACTTCATCTGTCAAATGCTCCAACAAGCACGTCATATGTCAAACATGTTATTTGCTTATATATGCTGAGTTAGTGAATTGTTTCTTATATCTGACAGGGTTTTTGTCTTTTGATTTTTTTTTTCTGCTTTTAAGTTGGCAGAAGAGCTTTACCAAGCAGGTTTTATAAGCTACCCCCGCACAGAAACAGACTCTTTTTCTGAAAGAACAAATCTAAAGGTTAGTAAACTTGATATTATGATGATCAAAACATGATAAATTCTATAACTTTGTCATATATGGAAGTGCAAATATCATCACAGTTTTTGTAGCTTCAGCTAGTTATCACGTATTAAATAGGAAACAAAGAGCTGTTACTTGAAGTGCATGCTAGAAAGTTTGTTAATGTTCGGAACATTTGTCAAGCTTATCATGTGTTTAGACTTTGGAGGGATCCAGATAGACTGGACCATTCACTTAATGTTGGAGGGAATGTCAGACATACTTACTTTTTTTTTTTTGAATTTTTGTTACTAGGCAAAGGCTTCAAAGCACATCTAATGAAGGTTCATCAGTTGACTTCTTTCTGATCTTTTGTAGGCAATTGTGGAGGAACAAAGAGCGCATCCTGTATGGGGTTCTTATGCTGAGCGTTTATTGGATCCAGGAGCAGGTCTGTGGAGAAATCCTGGTAATGGTGGACATGATGATAAAGCTCATCCACCTATTCACCCAACTAAATTTTCTTCAGGAGATTCAAGTTGGAGTGACAATAAAAAAGTCAGTATATGACTATTAATCTGTTTTCTTTTCACTGAAATCATATGAACAAATTTATCTTTTGGATTTATCTTATGCTGTCTATCAGAAAGTGTATGAGCTGGTTGTTCGCCATTTCCTTGCTTGTGTATCCCAACCTGCCATTGGAGCTGAAACCAGTGTTGAAATCGATATTGCTGGTGAACAATTTTCAGCATCAGGAAGAGTGATAATTTCTGTGAGTTTTCAAGATTGTTTAAGCCAAATTGAAGTTTTTCATTCAATTGATATCTTCTTTTTATCTACAGTTTTCATATAATAAAGTATAAAAGTATACTCCAAAAAAAAGTTAAAAAAGGAATACACATTTATGTTCATGCAAAGAGAGGGAACAATGACTTTTTGGCATATCATGTTCTGCTGGTATTGTTCCTAGATCCTCTGTTTAAATTATGCATATGACCAAGGAATAATTTTTTTTGTTTTGCCCCTGGGTTTTATTTGTTTGGTTGAGGACATCTGCATCGTGCTTCTGGTCTTTCCATAATGAAGTTGTACTGTCTCTTCGTATATCTGCTCTTCAGAGAAATTACTTGGATGTTTACCCATGGGACAGTTGGGGAGGCTCTTTAATTCCAACGTATGCCGTGGGTCAGCAGGTTTGCTCTTGATCCTTATCCATTTTTACCAATATTGCTGAGCATGTTCTTGTTAAGGCGATTGCTACTGTTTTGACCTTTATATATGGAATCATGTCATCTTCAGAGCTAGCTGTTTCTATTGTCTGCAAGTCAGTCGTTGCTTCAAGAATGGATTACTAAGTTGTGAAAATTAACCAAATGGACTTATGGCTGCAGTTCACCCCAGCAACATTGACTCTAGATTCTGGGTCCACCAGGGCTCCACAACTCTTAAGTGAAGCTGACTTGCTAAGCTGCATGGATAAAGTGAGGGAGATCCTAAACTCAAGTTGTTTTTGATCCTTCTATTTGAACACAAATAATATACAATTACTTTTGGGGCTTAAATATGTAAACTGAAGTTGCTCTTTCTCCTGTCAGGCTGGAATAGGAACTGATGCAACCATGCATGAACACATAAAAAAGTTGCTTGATCGATTTTATGCAACAAAAAGTGAGAACCTTCGTTTTTCACCAACTACTCTCGTAAGTAAAACTCTGATTGTTTTTCTGAATTTCCTGTCTGTCTTTTCCAATATCTTTCATCACAATTGCCTGCCTTTTCCTAATAAACTCTGGAGTATGTATTATCTTAGAAAACTTCATATGTCAACTCATTCCTTTAAGACTTTGAGTAAATACCTTCTAGTGTGTCATTTTGCAACACATAAATAAAATATATTATTAGTACACCTTCATTTGAAAAATATTATAGAGGGAAAGTTAAATCAAATAACCCAACCTTTGATGCGGTGGTAATTCAATAACCCAACCTTACCTATGCATATATAAAAATGTCATCTTAAAATTTTGAGGTTAAAATAAATATCAAAGTAATAAAGAAATACCCATATCTATATCTTTTTCACAAAAAACTACATCTAGTTTTTAAATACAATCACATTTTATCTTCCTCCTACGTTTGTCCTCCTGTAGGCTATCACCCAAAACATCACACCATCAACCATGTGATGCGTTGTAGGAATTGTTCTCATGTCGGAAACCGCTGTTGCCCCATAAGATACTTAATTTTTTTGGATTTGATGATTAAGCACTTAACCCTAAAATCTCTTAAGAGTGCTTTTATGAGAAAAAAATAGAAGAAATGGCCTTTTTGTGAAAAAGTATAAAATAAGGCTGATTTATTGAAAAATTGACTAAAATTTGACCTCAAAAATTTTGTGATGACACTTTTTCAACATGCTTGGATAAGATTGAGTTATTGATATGCCACTTTAAAGATTGGGAACCAACCAATTAAAGGTTGTATTATTTGATTTACTTTAATATTATTATAAAACATTGATTCTTTTCCTGCCCAACTTTTTATGAGATGAAAGAAGTATGTCAATTTTCCTATTTTATTTAATTTGAAAAATTAGTGTCGACTTTTTTTGGATGAAAGCAAAGATAATATTAGAGTTTATTTAGTAATTTATCAGTTGCTTTATGTCATTTGACTCTTTCTTTTGTTTTAGGGTGAGGCACTAGTTATGGGATATGACGACATGGGGTATGTGCTCAATTTTGTTACTTTATCTTTTAAATAAATTTTGCTAGTTGTGCCAATACATTCGTAGTTTCGTACTATTCAGCCATAATATAGCAAATAGCATAGTTATGTCATTATATTGCTTTTAGTGTCTGAAGCGAGATTTGTTTTCTTTCAGATATGAGTTATGGAAACCTTATCTTAGATCTGCTATGGAAGCTGATATGAGAGCAGTTAGCATGGGAACAAAAAGAAAAGAGGAAGTTTTGGAAGCTTGTTTACAACAAATGAAAGCTTGTTTCTTAGATGTATGAGTACTTAGTTACAAAATCATGACAAATGATTCACTTCTGTGTATCATTAGGATTCAAAAGAAAAGGCCTTAATAATTTTCACTTGGCCTAACATGCAGGCAAGACTGAACAGAGGAAAGCTATTTGAAGCCATGGAAGTATTCTTTGAGAGGTGATTTTTGACCTCCATCTCTACACCTTTTTACTATAAATTTGCTTATGTTTAGATACGTTCTTATATAGGTCTAACAGATCTGTTGTAGAGGACCAACATGCAGTGGGAGAAGTAGTACGGCGATGTTGCCTTTGCCAGCAATATGATATGGTCCTGAAACATAGACCGTTATGTAATTAACTACATGTCTTGTTTGTCTATGTGTTTAACATCTGATTCGCGTCTGTTAGTTATTTACCTTCTATTGTCTGATTTTGTCAATGAACTGATTATATCAGCAACCTTCTTTTATCATTTAACTCATTTAGAATTGTGTTTCTACTCCATTAAAATAATCTTTACATTGCCAATGATATGTCAATTGTTTGTTGCAAGTCAAATAAGTATTAAAAAATATGAAATCAGATCTTGGTACTTTGAAGCTATTGAATAGTCATTCCACCGATGAAGTTTGGAACTTGATGAAAGTAAAATAAATATCTACAGAATACCATCCAAAAAATGAAATTTAAGAGGCACAGTACATTTCATGAATAAAATATTGAAAACAATGAGCAAGTATGTGGAATGAAAATTTACATTTCATTCTTTAAGCTATATTGAAGCGTGTAGCTTTTCTAATATATGTCTAATTTTGCAGGAGGGGAACTTCATGGTTGGATGTTTGGGTTATCCTCAGGTAGATAACTATTTCTTATTATCTTGAATGTTCTCGAAGCCTATAATAATAAGAAATAAGGAAAAATTCATCTCGGAGGTTTTTGAAGAAATTATATAGTATATTTGTTGGGAGCATTCATACCACAATTTATTTCAAGGACGTTTCACTTTTTATTTTTTTATACATTGATCGTCACACTAGTTATACCTCTTACTAGTCTAATGCTGTCTCTCTTTTCTAAATTGTTCACAGTCAGAAGATATAGTCTTACTTTTTCATTCATTTTGTTTGGGGACATGATGGCCGTACAAGAAAAATAAAACCTTTGGATGGAGAATGAGGGGTTTATGCGAAACTTTATCGTAAACCTTTCTTGTTTATTTGCAATGTGCATTAATCATGAAATTCAAATTCAATCTGATACAAAACTTTTCTTTGAATTTTCTTGTAGTGTTCAAGTGTTATGTGATTGGAGATTTGTTGAAATATTAGACAGTTATCACCTTATTCAAGGTTGAATGAGGTCTTCAATGCAAGTATTTAGTCAGCATACAATCAAATTAAGATAAACTATAAGAACGTTAATTGAGAAACTCATGTCACATGAATATATTGATGACCTTTACTTTCCTTTTCAAATTACAAGGTCTTGGTTGTAACTTGTTTGAGTTCCTGCCCATGAACTTGTTTAAGAACAGCTGCTTTGTTCTAGGGTAAATCAACAACAGTACTTGTAATTTGCCTGTACAGTCTGTACTGATAAAAGCATGTTGGATTTCGTACGTTTTTTTTAACAATAACTATCAGAACAAAAAACAAGTAAATGAATTGACTTCTTTTTTCTTTTCTTATTTTTTTTCAGTGTAGGAATGTTGTGTGGCTTCCAGGATCTGTAGCAGAAGCTGTTGTTACGACTAATATATGCAATTCTTGCACTCAAGGTTCCTTAAATTCTAAATTGTGCATTATAAATACGGAGTATTATTTTTTTTCTTCCACTCATTGTCGTCTTTTGGTGTGATTCTGCCCCCTTGTGAGCATTATATATGCATGCTTCACTGATAAAATTTCTTTACAGCCATTACAGGCCCAGTTTATATGATCCAATTCAAGTTCCGCAGGATGGAAATTCCTCCAAATTATAATGCTACTCATTTAGGTATGTCACTTTTGGAGCTTATCTTACCGGGCTTTATGTACATTATATTGAGGTGCTTAGTTCATATTATCATGACATGTATATTGTTCATGAAATTAGAAATTTCTTCTTGTTTGATCATTATGTGAGGCATTCCTGGTGCAGAGTATAATCATAAAACATTTCTCTTCACTATTACGTAATGAGTAGCACAAATATTTCAGCCACTAGTAGAATCAATCCAGGTGCAAATGGCAACCTTTCTTTGATCCTATCCAGATATTGTCCCTCGTTCTAGATCAATTTCGTTTTTGAGGGCATTGCGCTAGTTAAGTTGCTTTTTCATTGGTGCTATTTCTTCGATAAAGAACTGCTTATGCTATCCCCCCAATCAATATAAAGCTGAAGCAATGTTTCTACGAAACATTGTGTCACATGTCTTTATTTGCTTCGCTGCTTGTGCCACTTGTCCCACCTTCATTTGATGATCGTTTTCTTTCAGCTTTTTTCTTTGTGAACATTTTTGTAGCCGGGTTGTAACTGTCACTTTGTTCTGCTGGCTAGACTTTAGTAAGCTCCTCACCATCTTAATCACTTTAAAATGCGTTGATTATTAGAAATAATTGCCGAATTCATCTATTTATGTATAAAATTTTATAAAGCTCCTGTGCATGTCACGAGTACTGCACTGGTTCTACTAATAATTGTTTCCATTCTTTTGTAAAACATGAGATATATGGATGTAGCACAAACCATTAGGTATTTTACTTTTCGTAATCCTAACAGATGGAACATTGCTATTCAGCTGTTGTGCTTTCTCACCCTTTCATTTTTTATATTCATATGGTGTCCTTGTTGAACCTTCCTATGTAAAGAACTCATTCATAAGCCAAGTACTATATGCTCTTCTTCAACATGAAATTATTAAAATGTTACTTATGATATTATTTTCCTTATTATTTCTTAGGTTGCATCAGTGGTTGTGATGATATCCTAAAACAACTTATAGAGATTTGTGGAACTGGTTCTCGAATCCCTGGTATGTTAAATGCCTGCATCACATTTTGATAGTTGAAACTTGGAAAGATAATTTTTTACCAATATGTTGCTCTAACTCCTCTTAAGTGATTGTGCCCTTTGCTTCCTTGTACATTATTGACTGATCCCTTAATTGCTAATAATGCTTCTGATGGTTGTTTTAGAGTCTAAACACTTGAACACGTGAGCCAATGAATTTCAACTCGGTCAAATGCAATCCCTGAACTCTTACAATTAGAACACATAAACCTGGAACTCAATACTCAAAATATATTTATTATAATATAATTGGTGAAATGAATTACTACTCAATCCCTTAACTCTTGTTTTATAGTTTTCAGTAAAATGAATTAGTTAAAATATAATTTGTGAAATTTAAATATTGAATCATTAAACTATACATGGCCCTGGCCCGAATTGACCTGAGTCGAAGTTAACGGGTTGTGTGTGTGGCTTACTAAAGTTGAAGGGCCTATCTTATATTAGGCTTTGTTTTAAAAAGTTCTTGGTAATGATTCCCGGGCAATATATTTATCGGAATGCGAGCTACTTTACTGAGTAATCCCTCCGTTTCACAATACTTGATCTTAGACAAAATTTCACAAATATTAAGGAATTTTTTTCCCCAAATTGCCCCTATTAAATACTCTTTTTTTTTTCTCAATTACTAAGAAATTTTGGGATATGTGTAATGTGGGGTATACACAAGGGTATAAATGGAAAAAAAATTTACATGAACAACTATTTTGAAACAAAAAAAAAGCTTTAAGAACAATTGTGAAACGGAGGGAGTATTAAATAATCATAAGTTTTCCATTTTCCTATTCCTTATGCAGAAATATCTGTTTTGCTGAAACATACAAAGCTGTGTATGTTCGGCTTTCCACTTGGCTGCTTCTCTGTTTTGAAAAAGTTATTGTTATATTCAATGTTCAGAAATATTGACATTGACCAATGTGTGGGCACAAAGTATCGTCAACAACTTGACTATCCAATAGATAAATTCATTTTACCAACGGTTTGTCTAGCAAGGGGGATAGTCTTTTGCTCTGCGGAACTTGAATTTATAGAAGAAACATATCAGAAAACTTGTTTTTTTTTTCCAGCAAGAGAACGAACTTCAGCTGCATCCAGCAACACAACAAACAATGCAAGGCAAAATGCCTGTGTGCACTGCAGACAGACTGGACATTCTTCAGATGATTGTCCTTCACATGCATCCAATGCTGGGCGTGCCAGATCTCGTAGAATGGATACCTCATCAAATGGTATGATGTTGATCTTATTTACCTATTTTTGGATCGAATTGTTCTTAATCCTAATCCCCTCGCTCTTATTTTACGCAGTTAACTTAGAATTGCTCTTGAATTGTTCCTCCTTATATCCAGAAATGAACTATTTCAAAACTGAGCTTGAGTTATGGTGTATGGTTTCTGTCAGTGACATGAGACTTTAGCTTATGGGGGCATTGGATTTTTTTGTGGGGATTGGCTTTTAGATCTAGGTTGGAGTTCAAACCTTATGGGTGAACATGGGAGAAATGAGCATTTAAGCTCATCTTTCATTTATTTTTCCAGAATAAAAATTGGTCAGCTAAGTGTGATGTGTTTGTTGCTGTAGGTGAAGCCACAGTCTACTGCAGCTCATGTGAATCTCCCTGTATAGTGCGAACTGCTAATACTGAAAATAACAGAGGAAGGAGGTTTTACAAATGCCAATCACAGTCGTGCAATTTTTTCGTGTATGTAATTCTTCACCTTCCTCTTGTTACTTGTGGGCAAATAAGCTATTAAGAGGACTTTCCTTGTCAAGTTAGTTTATTACATGTCATATTATGACTTACAAAGCTCCTTCAGTAGGTGGTTGTCCACTACCAAGTAGAGTATAATATGATTCTCAGAATCCCAAAGGAGGGGCTTAACCATGTTTTAAATTACAGTAGAACCTCTTTAAATTAATACTCGATAAATTAATAAACCCTCTAAATTAATATTTTCCTCCGGTCCCGACTTGGGCCAATGCAAAATTTAACAAATTTCGATAAGATAATAAGATAATATATTTTCAAAAAACCACTAGATAAATATAAGGTCCTATTAATATCATAAATTAATAATTATATAAAAAGTTACATAGTCATAACTAATAAAATCTAATGAAATATGATTGTAGTGTTGTTTGTTTTTTTCTTAATTCTATTTGGAGTTCATCTTTAACTTTTCTTATTGAATCCAACATTTCTAGCGTTGTTTTGAAAACAAAATTTGGCAACTATAATAATTCCTTGAGACTTCATCTCATGAACGAATTTTGTAATGTCTAAAAAAATTTGCTATCGCCTCTTGCTCAACATTAACTATTCAAGCCGAGACTACAAAATTGGTAGCAGCTAAAACATTAATCTTACATGGATAAGATTGTCCCAACTCATAGCCTTTGAAAATCCTACAATAAAATCTTATATGATAGTGCATTTTCAAAGCTCTTATTATAAAAATCTCTTTAAATTAATAAATATTAATTTATCGGTTAATTAATATCTCTATAAAATAATAAAATATCATGGTCCCAACGCTATTAATTTATAGAGGTTTTACTGTAATTGTTATTCAAGATGAGTAATGGTCACCCAGGAGGTAGTAAACATTGCTTTGTTTAAAGCAAAACACAAAACAAAGAAGAATCAATGACCATTCTACTTGATTTTCAAGTGATTGATATTGAGCTAGAGAAGTGAGTTTTGTCAGCCGTGATTGAGTAACGAGCTTTTCATTTTTCCTGTTTATAATCTGCAAAATATATAGGTGGGAGGATGCTGTTGAGAATGGCGCTGGAGGATTCAGCAATGGGAATTCAAGTAGTAGCCGTCCATCGTCTACTTCTGGAAGAAGAGGTGGTCGGGGGCGTGGGCGTGGACGTGAACATGGTGGTGGTGGCGGCGGCCGTGGAAGTGGAAGGGGACGTGCAACAGGTACAACATTTGTGTCAGCAACTGGAGATCCGGTGTCTGGCAGAGCTTGCTTCGTATGTGGGGATCCAACTCACTTTGCTAATGCTTGCCCAAACCGTGGAATGTAGGTAATGTCAACAATCCTAATTTATGCTATCCTTTTTTTGTATTGGAATGGTATGAATTAGGTATCTATACATTACGTGTGGACACGGCCAAGCAGGTAGGGTTCGTCAAGTCACGAGTATTCAAAGTATTTGTCCTTGAAAAGTTGGGGTTTTGTGGTCTGTTGTTTGATGATGTGAAAGTAGTTCAGAAAATGATTTTAGATTGGGCCTTTTTGTTTTTGAGAATTCGGGTTCATATGATATTAGTTAGGTTGTTAATTTGGGCCGAGGTGGTATTGATAAGAGAGCTTTGGCCCAACTGAAACAAATTCATTAAGCGCCAAGGAGTAGTAACCTGTCAGTTGCCTTTAAGAAACAAGAGTAGTAACCTGTCAGTTGTATACTTGAACTACATTTAGGATGTAGTCTTACAAATTTTCTTTATATCTTGTCTCGTAACATAAAGTCCTAGTTGCTAGTACTTTAGCTTGAAATTATAAACAAAGCAGAAAATAATTTGTTGCTACAAATATGTTGTGAGACAGAATTTGGACTAATATAAGATAAGCAAGTGTAATGGTCGCACACAATGTGTGACTTCATGTTGGAATTACTTAAAAAGACAATAAGCAAGTTGTGTAGAAGTTGTAAGAAATCTTTTAATTTTCATTGTAAATAATAGTAAGGTTTCCATATTATAAACTCATAATGATGTAAAGTCATGCTTGTAATATATATATAAATATATTTGTAAGCTACACATGGTGTAAAACAATCCTATTTGATTTCATTTGGGACTATGGGGTGATGCATTATTATGCATAGAAAGAAAGCAGGACACATGGGGTTTGCTGTGGTGTGAGAAATAAGATTCCCAAAGATTGGAGTGGACGAATCCTATTCTCCTGTCCCTATCAACTTATTAATTTCACCAACGTAAATACTATAACGACAGTAGAGTAGAAAATGGGAGGCTGATAATTACATGCACATGATGATAAAAAAATATCCCAAGTCGTCGTAGCAGCCGCATTTGCTTGTTTGTCGTTCACTTTCAATTCACGGACACACCACACAATCACACATGCATTGATGCATATATAGGTATATAGTCATTGAGACATTGACCACCCCACCACCTCCATTCGAAGTTGTCAGTTCTCACATCACATTTGGCCTCTTCCTTGTTAAATCAAGATCTTGTTGATTGCAACGCATAATTCACATCTACTTTCCTAAAAAAATATATACAGACAGCATGGTGTGAAACTTGTTCATTATTTAAGAACAGCATCATGGAACCGTCCGTCATATATAGGTAATACTCGTACTTACACTGCTTAGCTTGTGAACAATTTTTCAGTCAATAATATTTTCCGATTCTGACAAATCCCAACTCGGTGCATTTCTCTTGGGCTATTATTATTGATAAGGTAATTTTGGGATAGATGACCTTTCATACTCGTTTTGTTGTTGTTGTTGTTGGCATATCATATGTAATAGTTATCCTTATGATATGAACTTTCCATCTGCAATGATATCGTACGTAAATAGCCCCTGGTTGCTTTGAAAGAAAATTACTACAACTACCACGCTGTTGTAATCTCTATTTATTTATTCCCAAATCTGCTCCAAGATACATGTTGCTCATTTTCATACTATTTGTCCTGCTACACGGATTTCTGATTAAAGAAAGCAACCATTCAAACCTCCTCGAAGGAATTAGAATTGGACACCATCGATTGATGATATAAAATGATCACCATAATTAGGTAATCACGTAAAATAAGTAAATGACTAACAGATAATTAATATATATATTATTTGATTCAGATCCAGTACCATAGTGTAACCCATGTTCTGGGTCGCGCCTTGCCTTTCGAATAAAAATGCATTGTTGTCATATTCCTCCTCCCTCCAATTTCCCACTTTCATCATTTCACCCCTTTTTAATTTGGAAGGATTAATACTATTCATTTCACAAGCACTATTAATATTACATTACTCTTGAGTTCTGTAATACATTAATTTTTTTTTGAAAGAAAGCATATTATTTTTAAATTTAAAACTTTAAAAAAAGCATATTATTATAAGACAAATAAATACTGCCTTATTTGTCAGTTATGCAATTTCATCTACTCTAATATTATAAGAAGTGTCTTAAATTACAACTTTAGGAATTGACACATTTTATTTAAATATGTGAAAGAGATTGCTTTATAAACCAAGATAAGCCTACGATAACCCTTATACTAACCCTGAATTAGGAAAAAAATCAATTATGACGTTTTCTTTAGCATAGGTGACAATATGAATTTAACTTAGCATACATACTACTGTATATAACATTTAAAAATCGTTCTATATTTTATTGGTTTGAAGCTTGAATTGAACAAGGGGGCGATGTGATGTATATACTGTATTTGGGTCTTTTTTTTTTTTTTGAAACAATGAGCTACTAGCTCATTACATGGCAAACATTAGGCTTCCCTAAAGAAACAGGGCCAATTTAAATCATCACAACGGATGATCTTTAAGAAATGCAACAAAAGAGGATACAGAGAACAATCGTTCCTAATATTACAAAGATTCGGGTCTAAGAAATCAGAAACTAGAGATGAATATAATAGAGCACTTCGGAAACGAACGACATTGACATGTCTTCTGGCTAAAAAATCAGCCGCAGAGTTACTTTCCCTGAAACAATGGAAAAACACAACATTATCAAACCCCCTGACCAAATTCCGAATATCCTTAATTAAAATATTAATTTCCCAAGGAATTTTCCACACATTTTTTAATGAATTTATGAGAACTAAATTATCCCCTTCAATAACAATATTTTTAATATTCATACGAATCGCTTCTCGAAGGCCATGAATAAGCGCTAAAGTTTCAGCCTGGAGTACTGACATTGAGGAAACTTGTTGACGATCAAAATTTAGAATTGAACTGACATGATTTCTTAAGATATAGCTTATAAAGGTATTTGAGTTACATTGTTTAGACGCATCAAAATTTAATTTGATCCAATCATCTTGAGGTCTTATCCACGCCGAATTATTTTTCCTCTTTCGCCTTTGACATACTTGAGAACTAGTGTTATTATTTCTAACTTGTGAGGATATCCATAGCGAATGCTCCCGAGCTGCAAGTTCGCTAGGTAATAAATCAGACATACGAGATGTGTGGTTGAAGATAATTTTATTCCTATGGTTCCAAACAACAAAGAAAATATAGAACATTACTATTTGCATTTACTTTGAGAGTAGAAACAAGATTATCATAGAAATTTCCGGAGCAATTTATCTGAAACGATATATTTAATTTCAACTCCAACTCCGAGATCATTTTCTGAGTAAAAGGACACATGAAGAAGAAATGATTAATATGCTCATCATTCATATCACAAAGAGAACAAGTATGAGGAACTGAATTATAAAATCTATTAAGCCTTTCTGTAGTTGGAAAACAATCCGTACAAACTTTCCATATGAAATTTTGTATTTTAGGGGGCAGGTTAGTCTTCCAGATCCAAGAAAGACCGAAAAACTGGAACGGTCTCCCAGAATTTATCAATTCTGAGGCCATTTTTACCGAGAATTGACCATCACTGTCAGGACTCCAAATAATTGTGTCCTCAACATTAGACATCGGAATTAAAATGGAAGTAATTTTGTTCACTACCCAATGAGGTAGCAACTGGTTTAAACCCTGTACATCCCAAGTTTTATTACTTGTAATGAAATGCTGGACTTTTAGCCTTGCATCTCCATTGTCAAAAAACTCAAGCAAATTTTCGTTTTCAATCCAGACATCAGACCAAAAATTGATTTTGCAACCGTCTCCAACTAACCACTTAACTCCTTTAGAAAAAGAATCCCTAAGGCTTAGGAGTCGACCAAACTGCCAAGAAGTCGTCTTTTGTTTATATGAAAAAATATGCTCCGAGTGGAGATATTTTTCATTTAAAATTTTAACCCAAATATAAAAAGGTTGAGTTAAAATTTTCCATAACAGTTTCATCTGAAGAGCAACATTATTATTATAAGCAGTGCGCAAACCTACACCACCATTTTCCTTTGGGGAACATATTTTATCCTAGCTGATGAGAGGATGATGATTAGGAGTAAATTTATTCCAAAAGAAAGATTTATTGACTTTATCAATCTCCTCACAAACCCCTTAGGCAACAAGAAACTCTGCATTAGGTACCCAATTTGACCGAGAAGGTTTGACTGTATTAAAACCGTCCTACCTGCTTGAGAAATTGAATTTGCCTTCCACTGTGATAATTGTTGTTTAAGTTTCAAGATTAGATCATTAAACATGATATTTTGAACTTTTCCTTTTAAAATAGGAATGCCCAAATATTTTTCCATGGAAGTGGTAATCTGAATATTGAGGATGCTAGCAAGAGATACAGTTGTAGGGCGAGAAATGTTCGACGACGTTTGAAAAGAGCTTTTATTATAATTATAGAAAGACCAGAAAGGCTGCTAAATTTTTGAAGAAATAATTTAATAAAATTAAGATTATGTTGTGTTGCATTTGCAAATATAATTGTATCATCCGCAAAGCTCAAAAATGGAATACAAGTACCATTTCTCACTAAACGGATACCAACTCTAGAAGAAGGTTGAGAAGATTCATATTGTAAAGAGCGCGCAAAATATTCCATGGCTAACACAAAAATGAATGGCGACATTGGATCCCCCTAACGAATACCACATTCTGGCGAAAACTCTGGCCCCGGTTCGTTATTAACCAGAACAGAAGAAGTCGAGGTGGTAATACAAGTCATTATAAGGTGAACCCATTTCGAACAGAACCCAAATTTAAGAAGAATACGTCGAATGAAATTCCAATCAATTTTATCATAAGCTTTTTCCATATCTATTTTAATAGCCATCCAACCCTTCATACCTTGTTTTTTCTTATGAAAAGAATGAAAAATTTCATGTGCTATTAAAATATTATCTTGAATTAGTCTACCCTGGACAAAAGCACCTTGTAAAGGATGTATCATAGCTGGTAACAAATGCGACATTCTAGAAGATATAATTTTAGTTATTAATTTATAAATTGTATTGCACAGACTGATAGGACGATAATGTCCAATTACTAAAGGATTTGTGTTTTTAGGAATTAAAGTTATAAAGGATTTGTTAATAGACTGGAGCATTAAACCTGAGTGGAAAAAAGCATTAACTGCTAGGATAATAGAAGAGCCAACAATATGCCAATAATGTTGGAAAAATTCAGCCGTGAAACCATCAGGACCAGGCGTTTTGTCTAGAGGCAAGCTGAACATAGCAGTTTTTATTTCCACATGAGTTGGCGATTTACAGAGGAGATTATTATCTTGAAGTGTTATTAAATTAGGAATAACGTCTAAGTCATCCACCTCAATAGTACATAAAGGATTATGAATAAAACGAGAACGCATTTCTTGTGAAATATTATCTGAAATTGAAACATGATCAAAGATAACCAACCCTTGTGAGGTAGTAAATTGTGTTATTCTTTGTTTAAAAGATCTAATTTTAGAAATAGATTGAAAATACTTTGTATTTTTATCCACATTTAGCAGATGTTTTACTTTCGCTCGTTGTTTCCAAAACGTATTTTGGAATTGCAATAAAGCATTGTATTTGTTTAAATGTCGCTGAAGTTTAGTAATTGTATTAAGATTATTCGGATTAGACAGTAGCTCATCTTGTAATATTTGTAGTTGATTAGTAGCTATTTTTAGTTGTTCATAATTATTATTGACATGATGTTTTACCTATACTTTAGCATATTTTTTAAGTAAATTCATTTTCATAGAAATTTTGAACATAAAAGATCCGCATAACTGGTATTTCCAGACTTTAGAAATTAGTCTTTCGAACTCCTTGTTTGCTAACCAAGCATTTTCAAACCGAAAGGGGAATTTTTTGAAGTTATAGAAGTTGTTCAATTTAAAAGATATTATACAATGATCAGAGGTCGTAAACGGATGATGATGAACTGATATAGACGGATAGTGTGACAGTAAGGATTGGTGAATTAACAATCTATCTAATTTTTCAAACGTATTTTGTAAAGAAGTGGAACTTTTCCTCCAAGTAAAAGGAAATCCTGTAGTCGGAACATTCAGTAGATCAAGTTTTAATAAAATTGAGTTGAGCCTTAAGAATCTCGAATTTGGAGGCAGAAGGCCTCCCTGTTTATCATGTATGAAGTTAATTTCATTCAAATCTCCAATAATAAAAAAGGGAAAGTTGGAATTTAATAACATGTGTTCTAATTTATTCCAATATTCGGGTTTTTCATCTTCCCTAGAGGGGGCATAAACAAAAGCTAGTAAGAAATGAATATCTTGCAAAGAATATTTAAGTATAATTAAGTTGGTGTCAATATGAAACAAAGAACAATTTTGGGTAAACATATTTTGGGTGGTAAGAACCCACATTCCTCCTCTCGTTCCAAGACTAGGACTAAAATATATTTTATTAAATCCACATTTTTGCCATGAATTAACAAAGGGTTCAGAATCAGTTTTAGTTTCCGCTAAGCAAAGGATCTGGAGCTTATTTCTTTTTCTAATAAACCCAATTTCTTCCCAGAAATTGGATCTACGAACACCCCTAGTATTCCAATAGGCGATACTCATAAAAAACCTTTTTTATATAGTAACATGTTGTATTATCGATGAATATAACATGATCTTTAGAGTAAACACTGAGCTTAGGTGCATGAATTCCCATCAAACTGCAAACATTAAAACATACACAAAAGGACCTTTTGGGATGCCAGAGAAGAGCATACAAACTTATACAACAATATTGTGAATAAGCAACCCTATTAACCAAAGCAAGAGCGAATACTTGAGCTGATACATGAGATGAAACATTTTCTATAAGATAGCTGGAGTCATCAATTATTACCAAGGCATGAGCGAGCTGCCAAAATATCCTGCGAAAAATAGAAGAAGGGACACTGCATAAAATTTGAAGAGAAAGAGAATTTGAACGAAGGTAACCTCGAATAGTTAAAGAACAATACAAACAGAGAAAACACAAATAACTGAAAAACCATAAGATAAGGTAGCACATACGAAGAAGAAGAATAGCACAAGAAAAGTAACAGAAACTAGAACATAATATTTCACAAACTATCAAGACTGAGCTGGAGAACATGTAAAGATTAGAAAAATGGAAAAGGTAATAAAGTGAGAAATGCATCATATGCAAATAACAGAAGATAAATTTGGAGATTAATTTTAATATGAACAGTAAATTGTAAATATGGTCATCATATAGGATTGAAAAATCAGATTTTGAAAGCTTTGCAATTCTCAGGAGGTGTTCATCAAAGGGATAAAGCACCCAAGTATCATCATAGAATTTAAAGGGTCCCCAACAAAGAAGGAGAAGCCAGGCTACAACTATATCAAGAAGATAAAGGAGCCAAAGCCAACCACCCTCTGCTCGGGTTAAAGGCTCACTACTGAAGGGGTTCACAAGGATTCTAGGAAATGAAGGCAACAACTCCTCAACCACAAGACAGATAATTTTCAATAATCTAGGTGGGAGCTCTTGTTGCCAGTTCACTACCAAGAATGAACCCATAGTAAGCACAAAGGGAACACTCAGATTATTGTAGTAGTATTGAAGAATACTAATTAATCAGGAGCAGCAACAAGAAGAACAAGTCCCCAACAAAAGTGAGTAGCTTAGACATGAAGAAGCAATAATCATGAAGTCATAACACCAATCAGACTGGTCAATGAAAACGGACGGATAGGTATACACAGAACACCAACATTTCAAAAGCAAGACAAACCACAAACATTCATGAGAATCAATAAAGATGAGGCTTAGAGAGATATAACCTGACCGATTCAAAACACAATCTTTCATCTCAGGAGAGTCACCAAAGTAAACGACTCTCAACCAAAGCAAAAATGAAGAGATGTAGATACATCGAGAAAAGGATAAAATCTGCATCCAACTCACACAAAAAAGATGTATAAGCCCACTTGATAAATCAAATAAGCCAAGAATACAGAAAGTAAGATTTATAGCAAGTTTCTTATAAATTTGGAGATAAATGTTCAATAAAGTTTCAACAATATAAGGTTCATTCTCTGAAAGCAACGATTTAGACAAGTTCTCAATCTTGGGAGACATACAAATCACACAAGAGAGAAGGAGTCCGAACTGAAGCAAGCAAAGAAAAGGTTGAAGCAATAAACAATAAAAACAACAAAACAAACGAAAGAGAAGAGAAGAAAGATTCACATAACCTGGAAGAGCCGAGATCCAAAAGCAAGAAGAAAGGCAAGACAAAATCTCGCCCTTCAACAGAATCCGAAGACCAGCGCACAACATAGCCATAGTTCTCTCAAATAAAGAGGGAAACATAGCAAGATACCTCAAACGGCAAACAGAGAGAGCCAACAGAAGAGAGAAACCAAGAATCGAGCCTTCAGAATCATCAGAGTGAGCTTCAAGACCAACCACACACAATAGATCCACACCCAACAAGGGCCAACAAGGCAAGATCCAAAAAGAGAAACCAAATTGGTAACTCCATAACCAACAGCTCCCATAGAAGGAACAAGACAAGGAGATAAAATAGTGCAGGAGAGGGAAATAGAAGAGGTCAAATCGGAATTGAGACCGATTAAGGGTGATGGATTTAGAGGCAACCACAGATCCAAACGAGAGATCCAAGATACCCAAAAACCCTAAAGTTTCATCAGAGAGGGGATGAACAAAGTAACTTACAAGAACAAACTTGAAGGGAAAAACCAGAAAGGAAAGGAGAATCAAGAAGAGGAAGGCGAATTTACATAAGGAAAGGGCAAAGAACAAACGAAGAATCGAAACAAACTCCAGGAACAAGAGCTCCCAAAAGGAGCCTTAGGGCCGGCTGAAGAGGGAGGAAGGGAAAAAGAACCGCGCGTGGAAGCGCGTTCTAAATTTACTGTATTTGGGTCTTGAAGAACCGACCAAGCAACAATATACGGGGGGAGTATATGTATATCGGGTCTTACGTACGTGAGTTGTCGACCGGACCGGATCCTCATTTTATCGTTATTAATTAATTCACGGTCGGCTTCGTTTGCCGCATCATACAGCCAGGGACCCACCTATCTCGTCCATGGTGGGACCCAATAATTGACCGCCGACCACTTTCTCATTCTGTAGTGTTTTTTTTTGGTTGAAATTATTGCAAGGAACGAATATGTCTAGGTTCCGATTTGGCCAAACCTCAAACCGTCGAACCGATCGATGTTTTGAAAAGGCTCGATTTGACAGTTGACCAAACTGTCGGTTTAGGTATTTTTTTTTTAATTGTAGTCAAGGGCTTGTTTGGGCCGGTTGGAACCGGAAAAACCGGCACTTCCAAAGGTCAAAAGTGCCGGTTTGTTAGGTTAGTTGGGCGAAACTATCAGTTCCTCGAACCACATTTTCCAAACGAACTAGAGCGAATCCAAATTTAACCGGATTCCTTCATTTTAGGGCCGGGGGTCGACAACCATTATGCGGCATGGGGGTTACATCGCGTACCAAACCTCCCAAAGAAAATCCCGAATTGGATCCCAACGGCTAGTTTTTAAGTTCTAACCGTTGCTCAAGTGTGCGTCGATTATTGGAAGAGGGCGGAATTTAGGCAACAAAAGATGAACTATATGGATATTTCATCGGAAGGATTAGTTGATGACAACTTGTATAGCACTTCCGAAAGACCGAATTAGACGGTAAAGAATTTCATATTAAAAAAATAAGAAAATTACGTATGTTTTGATTTCTCTTAAATCCCAAGAAGATACATAGAACAATTAATATTAATTTTCCCAAACTTTTGTTTTTATTGAAATCGAACTAAAAACGAAAAGTTCACGACACAAAGTCACAAAGAGCTCACCTTCAAACATGACGTACATCATTTAAATTAAACAGTGGGGAGGTGCACAAAGATTTCGTTCTAGTACATTAATAATTATTTAAATGTATTACATGAATGATGACATGGGCTTTCCTACAATTTTAAAAAGAGCATGATTGCATGAATATGATTTTTATGACACTTTCGTTTAGGTATTGGTATTTAACGTGCCAACAAAAACATTTTACGTGTAAATTATTCTTTTAACGAGATTACGTTCGAAAGCAAAGAAAAGTATTTTTATGCACGCAAACTTGACTTTTGACACTTGCAAGGAGTTTATATCGAGAAAATTTATCCCCTGAGATGATTATACATGGCATATATAAAGAGTATTTAATCAAATGATTAAGTCTTTAAAAATAATATATATATAAAAATTATCGGTTTGAATTTTATAGGTATAGATATTGAAGTTTGGTTCAAATGAAACAAACACTTATTATAAAAAATAAAAAGTGCACTATTAATTACGAAAAGTGTATTACTAACTACGAAAGTGCAATTCAAAAATTGTACTATAAAAAATACGAAAAGTGCAAATGCGAAAAACTGCATTACGAATTAAAAAAAGTACATTCGTTCTATTTTTGAGGATAAGAGTTTGTTTTATTTGAACCAAACTCATAGACATTGCCTTTCACCAAAAGAAAAAAAACATGCATTACTTTCAACAAAATTATATGACTTATATCCCTATAACAAAATTATTATATATGGACGTAGAGCAGCACAAATTGATTGAACAAAAAGTTATAGGAAAAGATGTAATTTGGGTTTGCTATCTCATATGGTTTTATTTTATTCGTTAATTACCATTATGCTACCTCATCGATCAATTACCAACAAATAGTAACGTTATTCAGCTTATGAACATGCATATTAATCAAACACACACCTAGCTATGGCCAAAATTTGAAAACAATAAACTGTATATATATAATTAACCACTTCCAGCTAACATCTTTAATATTGTTTGTATTGTAGTTTGTGAATGGTATCGTGTGAGACGACATATAAATTAATAAGAGCACCCAACAACACATTTCTCGGGCATGTGAGAACGTGTACGGCCTCATGTATATGCAAATAAAATCACAAAGATACTCTTCGGGTCTTCTATATTCATTTCCCTTCATCATAAAATATCAATAAACAATTTCAATATTTATTACAAATCAAATATCAAAAGTAATATTCGTCAAGCAAAAAAATAAAAATAAAAATAAAAATAATGAGTTGGAATGCTTCTTCCTCGGAATAAAATCAAGCTCTTATTCTTTGTATCAATTATGACATTTAAAGTCTCTAGTAACAATCTTCTCGAAGAAAAAATGACTAGTAACAATGGTTATTTTTTTTCCCATAAGTTATTTTTTTGGTCGAATTTCCCATAAGTTATTTGTTAACGCTTTTCCGTTCGCAAAAGGCAATAGGCCAATGCAATGGTGCACAGCTTAAACTCTGAATTACCAGTTGTGTCATCACTATCAAGATTACATTTACAAGGCAATTTGCAAAAGCAAAAGTGAGCAATTCTCATGCTATGAATGTAATTATATCAATAAAATCTTACGGGGTACTTTAGTTTAATTAATTAATAAGGGGTGAAAAGCAAGTTGGGTCCTTCCGTCCTTGTCCGAATGTTGGGATTAGGATATTTATTTTTTTGATGGAAAACGAATAAGATAAAAGCAATGGACATGGACACGGGTGAAAGGAAGGAATCAACCTAAAAGGAGAATGGCTTTGACCCAAGACTAGCCCGAATAGATACTTTGCAATTCCTTTTTTTTGTTAGAAATTGTTTTGGTCAATTTTCGACCAATAAACAATACGGATGCTCGATGTTGAGTGTGAGGCTTACTAACCGATAAGCTGTTATCCGATCAAAGTTTGATTGAAAATGAATTTCATTTTGAGAGCTCGATTACAACTGTTTTTGCATACCCCTTACATACGATTCCCCCATCCTTATTATACTATCGCCGGTTGGGGCCTTCGGCGCAGCTACCCACGATCGTCATGGTCTTCGCTCACGTCCCCTGCCACTCTACCGTCGGTTTCCTCCACTTCCATCAACCTCTCGTCCTTTTCTGGAGACGTCTAAACGAGACTGGGCCCTTGGGCTTGGGTTCTTCTTGGTGGGCTGGAGCGGAAATGGATCTGCGATCCTTGGGCCCAACAATAGCCCCAAAAGATCGTGTGAAATTTTTAAATTTCCGAGATCTTTTTACTGTTGAGCTTCCGCGATCTTTGCTATCTGGGATTTGCCACGTGTAGCGCCGAGATCTTGTGGCGCGTTCCGAGGCTGCAGTCGAGGAAACGGGTTACTGCTATATTTACTGCGCCTCTGTGGCGGTCATCATTCACCATCTCCGTGTCGAACTCTACCGAGGTATGAAAGTAAAAAACCTTTCTTTTTCCTTCCGCTTTCCTGCAATTTCTCCTTCTTCCTTTAATGGCGAGGACTTGTGTGGTTTCAAAGTATGGCTTCCAACCATCGGGATTCTACAGGAGTGTGATAGGGTCGCCAATACCGTGACCCTAAGTGAGATGAACCAGATTCTCATTGAGGGAGGCCTTCCTAGGGGGTTGTGGTGTACGTTGTGCCTTGAGGAGGAGCGCTCAGACTGGGTTCGTCCCAGCTGGGCCTGCTTTTTTGAATTCCCTTTCTCTATATCTTGTAACCTTCCTTTTCCTCCATTGGTCCAAGAATTCCTGACCCACTTTAAACTTTCCCTTGCGCAATTACTCCCTTCCACTTGGAAGATCCTGTTTGGGGCGAGTCAGATGGTCGAGGCCGCCAGTGTGGACTTCACAGTTCCGGACTTGCTCCAAGCATATCGTCTCACGACGGTAAGGCGGGGACGATATATCTTACAGTCCCGGACCGCGCGGCGACCACTCATCTTGAATGCCAAGGTTAACGGAAAGAATTAGGCCAATCGTTTTTCTTTGTCAAAATCGCCTCTCTGAACCCTGAATGTCGTTTGTTCCTTAATGACAAGTGGAATCCTGCTAGTAAGATCTTGGCTTTTCTTCTATTCTGATTCCTAGAGTAATTTTAACGCTTATTCATCCTCGTTTTCCTTTGTTTGCAGGTGTTGATAGGGTTTCTCGGCCAACAAATAAATTTGTAAGTCAAGACCCCGCTGAGTACAGTGGAGTCAGGATCATTCCACAGGAAGCAAGGTTGTTTGTTTATCGATCTAAAAAAAATTCAAATAAAATCAAGCAAAACACTAACGAGATGCCTCGTTAACGACCTTGTCAGGATCGTTACCGAACCACCGAACACAAAAACACCAATTAACGAGCTAATAAAATTCTAACTAACACTCGGTACCGAAGCAAGTATTCAACAACGAAGATTTATCAGAAATAATTCAATAAAAACAAATATCTAGGATAAGGGACACCACAACATAGCCAAGCATAAGAATTCGTAAGAAGATAAGATCATGCCTTTAAATAGATAGAGTCATCAACTTTCATTGACTAGACAAGTAAATTAATCTATTTTCATAAACCAACTCACTCAATTGCTTGTTTGGATCTAAAGCTTGAAACTTCCGTTTGCAAACAATATCAACCTTCAAGTTACCAACTTTCTCTTTCAATCAAGTTAAAACTCAAATTACCTCAACTCCCGTTTCGGTATTAAGCACAACAAATAATTTCAATAAAGATAAAAGGCATTCAAAACACTATCTTACTTCATCAAGCATGCTCAACTATGCCGGGCTTAACCCCGACCCTAGAAAAATAGACTACTCACTACTCATGATAAACAAACTAAAAACTTCCATAAAAACAAACATTGAAACAAAAACTCAAACTTAAATTAATAACAAAAAATATCGTCTTACAGAGAATCAGAGAAAAACCAAAACAAACAATCACCGAACCACAAACTCGATCAACGAACCTCGGAAACCGTCGTCACCGACTTCCGATCCGGCAGCCTCTCCTTCGGCCTTCCTTCTCCTCCAAAACTAGCTCTAAAACTCTACTCCAAAATTCGCCCCCTTCCTTTCTATGCTAGATAGAAGGGTATTTATACTAGAAAATCCTAAAAAACTAAAAAGGCTAAAAGATAAAAACTTTCCTAAAAAGATAGAAACAATCTCTAAAAGATAGAAATAAAATCTAGAAAGATATTGAACCCTAAAATACATATTCTAATAACCCATAAAGATTCTAAAAAGATATTCAACCGATACGGAAATAAATTCCCGCTCAGGATCGGTGAATAATAAAATAATACTCCGAAATCTTCTTCTTCGTGGCCTCGTTAACGACCCTTCACAGCCTCGTTAACGAGCCTGGGGTTATGTTTTCTTCAACACCTCCTCTCGATCTCTTGAGTTTCGACTTCTTAAATCTTTGCACTCTTCCGTCCTTCACTGTGATGCTCCAAATTTAGCTTCATTTAGCTCCTTTCCTAGCTAAAATCTGCAAAGTACACAAAATAGCATAGATTCCACCCTTTTCATAGATTTATGCAAAACTAACTAAAAACACTTAAAACTAAACCTAAACTAGACAAAATTAATCCTAATAAACAAAGAATACCTATCAAAAACTATACCAAAAATGCGAACATCAAAATACCCCATACTTAGGCTTGCTTGTCCTCAAGCAATAATTAAGATATTAACCAAAACCAAAACAAATCATGCTTATCAAGACATAGCCATCTTCAAAAAGCAACATCTACACATAAGAAAATTATAGCAAAATAATATTAACATCCTCACACATATATGCACTTAAATAGACATAAAATAATACAATCCAACCTCTCAAGGGATATAATGTGTTTCACTCCACTCTCATGTGTTTGGGCTTATAATTTCAATCTCTCAACTCATCCTATATACAAAAACTCATAGAAATTGGAACTTATATCACCAATACTCTCCACCCAAGATTTGTCAAAACAAGCAAAGAATCATCAAGAGAACTTAGGCTCAATGAAAAACTTCATAGAAGTTTTCATTCGGCCGGGTTGTAATGTGGCTTGGTAATAACAATAGGGCATGAAAATATTTTGGTCATGTGGTGCTAATAATATCCGGGAATCAAAGACTCCTAAAAACTCACACATAACATCAAAACTCTCATATAAAATAACCAAACTCACTCTCATATTATGCACACTTATTTTCACTCACCCATTTATCATCCTAGAAAGTCTCATAACCAAAAAATAAAAGAATCTCTTGATATTATTTTTAAACACCAATGCACTTCAACTCTTCCTCTTTCTTTTTTGTATATTTCCTTTTCTTTTTTTTTTCTCGCTGCCTCGTTAACGAACCCACATCCGGGTCGTTAACGATCCACCGTATACATTTTCTTCCCTTCAAGCTTTATTTTGTGCATCTTTTTTTCAATCAAGAGACCTTTCTCACATAAAATAACAAGAGACTTCCAATCTACCCTTCCCAAATACCCTTTAAATTCAAGCAAATAGAAACTCTTTTCTTTGCAACTAAACACAAGACTTTACCTCTCCAATCTAAGTCCTAATTACCGGATAGGGTCAAGCTTATCTCGGCTAGAGAACAATTTTTGTGGAGCTAAAAATAAAAGGTTTCAGGCCAGAATTGGTTAGCAAAAGAAGGAATAATGTAAAGGTAGGTAGGGAATAATAGGGCTCATAAAAATAAGTTCTCTATCATATGATCTTCACAAGTAATGAACTAAAAAAAATCTTATAAGGGTCTCAAGAAATAGATAACCATCACAATTCCAAGAGATAATATGCATAAGGAGAGTAAATCACACAAAAAAGAAGAGGGATTTATAAATGTTCTCCCTATAAGGCCAAAAATTTCTCACAAGGTAAGTTTTGTTGGATTGCATCATCTATGCTATAAAGTATATGTGCTCAATTTCATCTAATGCTATTCCTTTCTAATAAAACAATAATGTCAATTTTTAAGAATCCGGCTATAATTTCAAAGACATGTTTGCAAGGAATTATATGATCAAACTAGTGATTGCTATCATAGAACTTCTTAAGAAGGAATATCTATTAATTCTAAACTCTTTTTTTTTTGAATTTTTCAAAATTTTCAATTTTTTTTTTAACAAAAGTAACAACTACATAGAACATTAAAAAACACCTAGGACATAATTTTTCTACTTTCTTCCCACCCCATACTTAAAATTACAGTGTCCCCACTGTAAGAAAAATAACAAGAAGAGGGAAAAGAAATAGAAAAGAAAAATAAAAAAAATTAAAAAGAAAAAGAAAGACATAAAACTTACAAAAGTGGAAACAAGGAAAGGAAACTTTATCTTGAGCTTGATCAACGGTTCTGTGGAGGAAAATAGTGCTCAAAGTTCCCCATGAAGTCATACATCGTCCTCCAACGCTCAGCATCCTCCGCCTCTCTCTGACGTTGCCGCTCGTCCTCCCTCGACATGCGTGCGGAGTAGACGGTTTCCCATCTATCCATCCTCTGATGAATGTGATCGGTCCGGAGGTGAAGCTGCTGCATCCGTGCAGAAAGATCCTCGGCCCATGGTGGTGGTATGCTCGATCCTGCGTACTCGGGCTGAGGAGGTGGTGGGTAGTGAGGCTGGAAATGGTCTTGGTACATCACCGGGTTGTAAGGCATTAAGCCATATGCATGAGGGTCGACAGGAGCTGGTGGAGGGTCGACAGGAGCTTGCGACACCTCGTTAACGAAGCTGGTTGCCTCGTTAACAGTGTTGGGCGGTGGCTGGAAATGGTCGTTAACGACCCTGGTTGGCTCGTTGACGAAGATGTTGCCTCCTAATTCCTCAGTCTCCATGTCTTCTTCGGTAAAGTTGAGCTCCTCAGTGCCGCCCTCGGTGTCGGCTTCCTCGGTGTCATTGCCTACGACCTCGGTATCCTCTTGCTCATCTTCTTCTTCATATTCGTCCACATCATCCCGCTCAAACCGGGTGTGACATGGCCTAAGTGAGAGCTCATCTTCCGGTTTTGGCTCCAATAGGTAAAGCTGGCCCGTCCACTCCTCGTACCAATTCGGTACGTAGAGTAGCTCGTACATGTCGAGGGAAGGTATGACGACTTGATCTCGAACCTTCACTTTGTAGCCTCCCTCGGCTTGTACGAAGATCCCGGAACTATACCAATAGTTCTTGTTGAGGAGTTGAGCGTGGGCCGGTGTGTAGCGGGTGAGATCCACTCCAAGATTCTTAGCCAAGAGGCTAACCAAAATGCCACACCACACCTACTTGGACTTGTGGGACTTCTCGACGTAGTAGAGCCATTCGTACCCCAAATTCAAGGGGTCGGGCTCCTCGAAGAGGATGGTGCGGAAGCAAGCGACCTCCGTCCTTGTAGACCGGTTCAACTCCTTCTTCGGCCAGAATAATGCGGCGAGGACTCTCAAGATGATCCGGAAGATGGGGTTGACTATGGTTGCCCCGGATAGCGCCGCGGTGAAGGATTGAACTTCTCCGGTGATGTAGCTCCAAGTGCGGGTCACTCGGTAGTCCTTCAAGCTATAGTCTCTAGACGGATTTGGGAGCTCCAAGATTGCATTGAACTCCGCCATGGTGAAGTCACGGTCCTCGTTACCAAGCCGGAACCGAATGCGTCCCGCCGAGATCTTCGACGAGAAGTTGGTCTCCAAGGTGGCCAAGAACTCGGATGTGAGGGCCGGATAATGTGGCAAGCTCTCTTGCTTCAATAAGTGCGCGGCCCCAAGGATGACGAAGGCGTCCTTGACATCCGTGTAGATGCCCGTAGAGACGGCGCTAGACTTCGAGAACCATCGGGTGTAATGGTCCTTCTCCAAGAAATTCCGGTAGCGCCGTACTTGGCTTTGACTGCTCAAAATCACATCGTCCACCCGGGGTGGAGATGGAGACCTGTGGTTCCTCCTCTTCTTCTGGGCTCGGGTAGCGGGTCTGCTTGAACTAGCCATGGATCCTACAAAATAATCGACAATTTTCCAAGATAAGATCCACTTCAAAAATAATAGGTACGAGACCCCATACTTGGTCTCAAAATTAACCTCGGAATTATTCATAAACTACCCAATTGGGTTCTTCATGAAGCTGGCCTCGGATCAAGCATTGATGAAGTGCAGGGTCGTTAACGAGCTTGGGTGGGTCGTTAACGACCCGCCGAGAGCAAAACCAGTAATTTCTGAAATTAAATCTACCTCTAATTCAGCACAAATCAAGCATGCGATCTTCTATTATTCTCCACAATTCCCTCATTGGTTAAAAGCACCCCATGCTTACTCAATTACCCATCCCGAACATGCTACAAATTTCCCGGAATTTTGATATGCAAAGTTCGAACTTTTAGATCTAGAACAAGAAAAATTCATGCTTTCTTAACTAAAGGGTTACAATAGCTAATCTATCATGAATAATCCTTCCTAAAACATGAACAACTAAGCACAATCAAGAATTTCTAGAACGGAATTTAGGCATGCTTCATCGATCTCCCTAAAAATCATGTTTCAAGATATGAAATTTAACCCTATAGATAATCAATTATGCAAATTTAAGCAAGGGTTTAGAAATCATACCGGAGAACCGAGAATTAAAAGAACAAGGGTCGGAATCGGGGGGGGGGGGGGGGGTTAACGAGCTCGTCGTCGACGGTGAAAAGGCCTTCGAACTCCGGTAACGATGGCGTCTCCGGTGGTCGTTAGCGTGGGATTTCCGACTCGGTGGGAGAAAAGGGAAAGGGGCTTGAGAGAGTTTTGGGTTTGAGAGTGAATGTGGGAGAGATTGTGGTGGAATTTTGGGAGGGGTAGAAGGGTTTTTATAGGAGGGGTAAAGATAGAGGGGGTGGCGGCTAGGGTTAGAAAAGTTAACTAGGTTAGAGTTACTTACCTGCCCCGTATTGTGACGAATCGGGTCGTCCGAACTGGGTCGTTAACGACCCTGGGTGGGTCGTTAACGAGCCACCGTAGCCTCCTTGAGTGAATTTCGACCCCTTTTTTCCTGAAATCTTGTTATCTCAAAAAATCTTATTTCTATCCTATTTAAACTAAAAAAGAAAAATAAAAGAAAGCTAGGAAATAATCTAAAGTAAAAAGGAAAATAAAATAAACTAAACCTATTCTAAAAAGCGGGTTGCCTCCCGTAAGCGCTATGTTTAACGTCGTTAGCCCGACGAGCTCTCTTGCTAGTCTCATGGTGGTTCATGTTTGGCCATGTTAGGGTCTTCAAATACCTTGCATGTAGCTTTACTGCCTCTGTGCACTTGAATTGCTAAATTGGGACCTTCTTCTTCTATTAGTAAGCTCGATATCCCTGGGTTATTGGTGTAGTCTGCAAGCCAAGGTGGTTTGGACTTTTCTGTAACCTCTGTAGTAGGGCCTTTGTGCATGGGAGCATCAGTGATCGGCAGATGTGGCTCGGTAGGGACTGTGGTATCGAGTTCGGGTTGAGTCAACTCTAGTTGTGCCACTCCAATTGGGTCGTTGGCTTTTTGATCTAAATTGAATTCCAACCGTTCCTCTCCTATATCAAAAGTGAGGAGTCCCTTACGCACATCAACTCTTGCTCCTGCTGTGGATAAGAATGGTCGCTCGAGAATTATGGGGACATGGGGGTCTTCTGGCATATCAAGGACAATAAAATCATTCGGTATAAAGAATTTCCCGACTTGAATAGGGTAATCGTCCACTACTCCTGTTGCTTTGACACTTGACCCATCTGCCATGTACAGATTCATATCCACTGGTTCCAGTGGTCCCATATTGGCTTTAGACCAGATTGAGAGTGGAACAAGACTAGCACTGGCACCAATATCGCATAAAGCTTTGAACTTGTGGTTGCCTATGCCGATTGTGATTGCAAACCTTCCAGGATCACCAAGCTTTTCTGGAAGAGCTATGGATCTGACCTCATCCTGTAGTTCTGTAATAGATCTTTTCCTGCTAAGAATATCTTTCAAAAATTTTGTGTAAGCCGGCATTTCGCTTAGGGCCTCATCGAATGGGATGGAAATATTAATGCCCTGAAGAATCTTAACGAAACGCTTGAACTTACTCTCAGTAGAGTCCATAGATTTCTTAACTGGAAATGGAAGAGTTTTCACCATTCTCAGAACCAAGTTAGGCTCGAGAGGTGAGAGTACCGGGTCGACATTGTGGTCGGTCGGTGTCCTCGGCGGGTCGTTACCGACCTTGATGGGGTCGTTAACGATCCTGGGATTGAGAGGAGGACTCGGTTTAGAAAACTTACTTGGGCTGGGCTCGTCAGGAATCCTCGGAGCCTCGTCATCCTGGCTTGTAGGTTCGGTACTAGCTCTCGCTGGCTCGTTAACGAGCTGGCTGGCGAGATCTTGTTCCTCCTTCTCTTCAGCTTGAACTCTCTCCGGTAGTGTCTTCCCGCTTCTAAGGTGTACTGCTTCTATTTGGCCTCTAGGGTTCTCTTCGGTACGACCCGGGAGTTTCCCTTGTGGTCTTGGAATCCGTGCAGCAAGGTCTCCTAGTTGGGAATCAACACTCTTCTTCCAAATATCGAACTCTCCCCATCTTTTATCCAATCCATTGATGCCCTCTTTAATCTCTTGAGCCCATGATGGTGTCTCCTGATGGCCTGGAGGTCGATATGGTGCAGGTCGTCTATCTTGCGGGGGCCCTGTGTAATTATGATTTGCATTCTGATTGCCCCATGATTGATAGTTGTTCGATCTGTCATTGTAATTAGGCTGGTTCCTGTAGGGTCCTCTCATGTAATTCATCTCAGCTATCGTTTCAGCGGTTCTAACCTGCTCAATGTTAATGCAAGCAGAAGTACTATGCGCAGAAGAACCACATTCTTGACATGATTGAGAGGATTTCAGAAAACTTACCTGTTTCCTCAAACGGTTGACCTCATCTTGTAAGAATTGATTTTTAACATCGGGGTCAACTTCATCTCGATTGGGCACATAGAGACGTTTTTGAGTTTGTGGAGCCTGCTGGGTTCCGTACATAGCATCGTAATTCGCCAGCTTGTCCAACAGTTCCCACGCCTCTGTCGGGTTCATCTCTATAAAACCGCACGCAGTATGCGTGTTGATGCGGTTCTTGGTCTCTGCGTTGATACCCTGGAAAAAGATTTCTTGCAATACATATAATGGTTGCCCATGAGTAGGGCATTGTCTAAGCATCTCTTTAAATCTTTCCCATGTTTCAACAAATGTCTCATTAGGCAACTGGTGATAAGAGGTGATACGTTTCCTTAACTCCGTTGTCTTAGCAGGAGGGAAAAACTTTGTAAGAAATTGATCATACAAAGCTTTCCAAGTCCTGATAGACTTAGAAGGTAGGCTCTCTAACCAGTTCAGGGCCTTTCCAGTAAGTGACCATCTAAAAGATTTCAACAGAACATATTCTAGTGAGACACCTTCAGCAGCTATGGTGTCACATAAATCAAGAAAATTTCTAATATGTTCCATAGGGCACTCAGCAGGTTTCCCTTCAAACTGAGCCCGTTTAATCAAGGATATAAATTGAGACTTGATCTCAAAAGGTTTCTCTATCGCAGGAAGCACAATAGGAGATTCTGGCACCCTCAGTTCCGGATGCATGTATTGCTTGGCATTCCTTGGATAGGCGTTTAGCTCTTCTTGCAGTCGAGCCTTGTCTGCATCAGCGCCGTCCTTCTCGGCTCTTAGTGCCTCCATCTGGGTCCGGAGGATCTCTAGCTCTCGAGCCATCTCTTCAGCTGTGTCCATGGCTCGGTTTTCTCGGAGTCGTCGGTGCAGGGAACGTTCGGGTTCTGAGTAATAACTGGAGCTATCAAACTGAAGCCTTCTTCGTCTTACCGGCATACACTGAGAAAACAAACAAAGAAAACAAAAATTAAAAACAAAAACAGGGTCGAGCTAGTCCCGATCCCAAAGATAAACTAACAACTCGTTGCTTCCCCAACAACGGCGCCAATTTGTTGATAGGGTTTCTCGGCCAACAAATAAATTTGTAAGTCAAGACCCCGCTTGCTTGTTTGGATCTAAAGCTTGAAACTTCCGTTTGCAAACAATATCAACCTTCAAGTTACCAACTTTCTCTTTCAATCAAGTTAAAACTCAAATTACCTCAACTCTCGTTTCGGTATTAAGCACAACAAATAATTTCAATAAAGATAAAAGGCATTCAAAACACTATCTTACTTCATCAAGCATGCTCAACTATGCCGGGCTTAACCCCGACCCTAGAAAAATAGACTACTCACTACTCATGATAAACAAACTAAAAACTTCCATAAAAACAAACATTGAAACAAAAACTCAAACTTAAATTAATAACAAAAAAATATCGTCTTACAGAGAATCAGAGAAAAACCAAAACAAACAATCACCGAACCACAAACTCGATCAACGAACCTCGGAAACCGTCGTCACCGACTTCCGATCCGGCAGCCTCTCCTTCGGCCTTCCTTCTCCTCCAAAACTAGCTCTAAAACTCTACTACAAAATTCGCCCCCCTTCCTTTCTATGCTAGATAGAAGGGTATTTATACTAGAAAATCCTAAAAACCTAAAAAGGCTAAAAGATAAAAACTTTCCTAAAAAGATAGAAACAATCTCTAAAAGATAGAAATAAAATCTAGAAAGATATTGAACCCTAAAATACATATTCTAATAACCCATAAAGATTCTAAAAAGATATTCAACCGATACGGAAATAAATTCCCGCTCAGGATCGGTGAATAATAAAATAATACTCCGAAATCTTCTTCTTCGTGGCCTCGTTAACGACCCTTCACAGCCTCGTTAACGAGCCTGGGGTTATGTTTTCTTCAACACCTCCTCTCGATCTCTTGAGTTTCGACTTCTTAAATCTTTGCACTCTTCCGTCCTTCACTGTGATGCTCCAAATTTAGCTCCATTTAGCTCCTTTCCTAGCTAAAATCTGCAAAATACACAAAATAGCGTAGATTCCACCCTTTTCATAGATTTATGCAAAACTAACTAAAAACACTTAAAACTAAACCTAAACTAGACAAAATTAATCCTAATAAACAAAGAATACCTATCAAAAACTATACCAAAAATGCGAACATCAGCAGGCATCCCAGACAACGTCGAACCGCGGAACCAGTCGAAAAAGTTGATGTCGAAGCTTTTCAAACTTGCTTCAGCCCAAAGACCATTTGGAGCCTCTCTTGCTGATCCTTTGGAAGACTTTCGGAGAGCGAAGACAATACAACCTCTGCGAATTCCGGGGAGTCAAGTGGAAAGAATGACCTCACTCTTGTCAAGATGTCATCGGTCCCGGCCTCAACTGCTGTGCCAGGTCCCTCTGTTGGTAAGCTTGGTCTCAATGTAATTTTTCTTGACGACCCTTATTGCATTCGTGCCTCTGACTTGCTCATTTTGCCATCATCAAAAACCCGTTCTCGCAAGTCTAGTTCAGCTTTTTCGGCTTCAGACCTGATTCTTAGGAAGACGAGTTCTAGTGACTCAAAGCCTCCCGATGCTCCAATGATAAAAAAGGAATCGACCAATGCTCCCAAGTCCTATCGCAAGCGTCAGGCATCAAGTGATAGCGACCCTCCTGAGCTCGGAGACGATGCCTCCTCTGACTGGCAGTCCTTTCAGCGGTACTATGACCCCAACTTCAAGAAGCGGCATGCTTCTGCATCTGCTCGTACCATGGCCACCGAGGTAGGTTTTGGAGCTTGGAAGGTAATGAGCTTTCTGTTTGACTGACTTTCCTAAAATTTGTGATTTCCTTGCTCCTCGCCGCTATGAATCCCTACTGACTCTTGACGGGTCGACTGGGTGCAACTCTTTCAAGAGATCGGCCTGATTATCAACGAGATGGGCGAAGAGATTGCTGAGCAGGAGCGAAGGAAGCAAGAAATCGCCAAGTATCGTGAGGACGTGGCGAAAGCTCATGAGCAGGCCGCTGCTCGCGCGAAGGTGCTGGTTCCTAAGGAGGAGGCTGCGAGAGCACAAGTGGTGGAGCTTGAGCGGGAGAATTCTTCCTTGGAGGCAAAGGTCAAAGAGCTTGAGGTGCGGACTGTTGAGCCAGTTCTGGTGGGAAAAGCAGAGGCGGAGGACATAGGGGCGTACTATAGCATGCTGGAGCGGCTGGAAATATTAGGGAGTTTGTGGCCGGGGGTATCACCGTTGGGGACACTGATAAATTCAACGCATTATTTCTGAATACCTTCCCTGGCGGTGTTCCCCCAATTCGAGTTGCTACTCTAATGGGTGCTGCAAGTTCCCCTGTGACTCCGAGGGAGCATGAAGACCAGGACGACATTGTGGGGGCGCTGTATGGTGAGCAGGCGGAAGAGGATGGAGCTCCGGCTGATCCTGCATGATTTCTCTTTTTCTGGCGGCTTCGACCGTTTGTAAAAAAATTTAAGTTTTATCTTTTGTGGTTGGTTTTTTAAGACAAGTATTACCTTTGGGCCGTGCTGTTTATCCGACAGTCTTTAGGCTTTTGTGTGGTGACGAGGCCACAAATATTTGTTTTTGGATCCCCCGTCACGGGGCGGGGTTTTATTGCTTTCTTTGGTTTGTTTGCCTCTTGCTTGGCTGTTGTTTTTTTGTCTCTTCTAGTATTTTTTTACAGGTGTCTTTGTTGCACGACAGTCATCGGTGGAGCAACCCTTGTAGAAGGTTGTTTGTTAGTCGAGAGAGATGCATAGCTATGGCTCGGAGGGCAAGGAAAAACTCCAGCTGGCATTACAGGTGACTTAAGGGGCGTCCCTAAGCCCCTGCCATCTTGGGAGATTACCTACCTTAAAGGCGCGCAATGGATGATATTCGTCGACTCTCTATAGTGCCCTGACGCTGTTCGTCGAAGATCTAGCGCTTGCTGGTGGAATTGGCGACGTGGGGAGTGGATCCTCGATGCCAGATGGTGAGCTTCTGGGGAATGTCCTCCCGCTTGTACTCGTGCTGGCGATGCCCGCTGGATAGCGGGTGTCTAGGAGATCCTTTCCTGTACCCTGTAATCATTTGTAAAAACTTTGTATCATAATAGATTTTGCTTTTCGTACATGATCTTTTGTAGTTTCGGATGTTTATACCGTTTCTTTATTGTACACGTAAGTTCTCCTATTCTGGCAATGCCTGCCGAGGATAGCTTTTACCGGAGATTTTATTCTAAGAAAAATGCAATGGAAACAATTTTAACTTATACATCAGTTGTACTCAAGCTTCGACTTTTGAGAAATTCATATCGCGGATTATGTTATACCGTTGCTTATTTCGGCCGTTTCTGATGTCTTGCTTGTCTTTAGAAGTGGTATTTCTTCAGATGCGTAGCATTCCAGCTACACGGTACTGACTTTCCATCTTGGGATTCCAAACAGTACGCACCCTGGCTTGTGATGCCGGTTATCTTGTAAGGCCTCTCCCAGGCAGGGGCGAGCTTGCGAGTGTTTAACTCGACGATGTTTTGGAACACTTTTCAGAGAACCCAATCGTCGATGCTGAAGGCCCTGATTCGCACGTTCTTGTTGTAACTGCGGGCTACTTGTTGCTGGTGCCAGGCCAAATGCAATCGTACCCTGTCCCTGAGCTCCTTTGTGGTGTCAAGATCGGCGGCCAGCTCGGCGGTGTTCTAGTCTAGTGTTTGCAGCTCGTACCGTGTAGTGGGTACGACCACTTCTACTGGGATAACCGCCTCGCATCTGTAAACCAGGAAGAACAGTGACTGTCTAGTGGCGGCTTTTGGGGTGGTCCTATCCACCCATAGAACATAAGGCAACTCATCGGCCCACCGCACCTTAGCTTTGACCAACTACTTCTTGAGATTGGTGATAATTACCTTGTTGCTTGACTCTGCATGTCCGTTGGCGTGTGGATAGGCGAAGAGTGGAAGTCACCAAGTCGATGTTCCATTGCTGGCAATAATCTCGCGTTTTCTTGCCGATGAACTGCGACCCGTTGTCACAAACAATTTCCGAAGGTTTCCCAAAGCGGCAAATGATATGCTTTTTGATGAACGCGATGACCTGTTGTTCCTTTATCTCCTTGTATGCTTCTACTTCAATCCACTTGGAAAAATAGTCGGTGAATGCCAAGAAGAACACCCACTGTCCAGATGAAGGTGGTAGCTTTCCCACTATATCCATTCCCCATCTCATGAATGGCCACGGGGTTAACTTAGGGTGCAACGACTCTAGTGGTTGGGGAGAAGTAGGAGCGTGCTTCTGGCAGGCCTTGCATTTTTGGGAATATTCTGTCACGTCGTGGCGCATGGTTGGCAAGTAATACCCAGAGTTAAGGGCTTTGTTGGAGAGGCTGCGACCTCTAGAGTGGTTTCCACAATCGCCCTTATGCAACTCCTAGAGGATCTTCTGAACTTCGCTTTTTGCCAAGCAGCGGAGCGAGGTTTCCGTGGAGGACTGTTTGAACTAAACTACATCTTTCGTGTTGTAGCAAGCTGCCCTCATCCTAAGCGCTCTAGCTTCATACTTGTCCGCCGGTAACTGTCCGTTCTGGAGCCATTGCAGATATGGTTGAGTCCAGCACTCCTCTTCTTAGGTTGTGTCGCGGGCACTTACCTCTAGATTTTTGCCATCGCGCGTCACCTGATTCTCACTGTCAAACATCTCTTTATCCCTGCTGTCAGGAATATCCATTTGAGTACACACTTCCCTAGTCCTAACGAGCTTTGGACCGAGTTGTGCTACTTTCCCTGGGGGATCGGCTCCTCTGGAAATTGCTGGGGATAGCACGTGCACTAATGTGATTAAAGGGAACTCTCCCGGATCTAGGGCGGACGCCAGGTTTGCCAAGGCATCGGCCTGGGCGTTTTCCTTTTTGGGAACTTGCTGAACGGTGAAGGTTTTGAATTCACGCATGATCTCCTTGACTTTTTCCGCGTATGTGGCCATCCTGACGTCTCTGGCAGCGAAGATACCCAGGATCTGGTTTACGACTAACAGTGAGTTGCACTTTACTTTTAGCTCTTTGATAGACAAGTCATGGGCGATTGTTAGCCCCAGAATTAGCGCTTCGTACTCTGATTCATTATTGGTGGCTTCGAAGGCACACCATACTGACTTCGCTATCTTCCCACTTGAGTGATTTCAAGACTACGCCGATTCCAACCCCTCGGTCGTTAGAAGCCCCATCTGTGTGCAGGGTCTAAACCTCATAACTCTCGATTTTTGTTACAAAGGCTTCTTGCTGTTTGGCGGTACTCTCCAGCGTTGGGCTGAAATTAGCCATGAAATCCGCCAATGCTTGGGATTTAATTTCCGTTCTTGGTTCATAGTCGATGTCGAAACCACTCAGGTGAATGGCCCACTTGTCCATTCGACCTAGTGATATCTAGCCTCCTCATTATCTCCTTTAGTGGGTAATTGGTGCGAACGTTGATTGTGTGGGATTCAAAATAGGGCCAAAGCTTTGTCGAGTCCATGACCAGTGTGAGGACCAGTTTCTCTAAAGGGGAGTACCTTGTTTCGGCCGCGAGCAGGGTGCGACTGAAGTACTATACTGGTCTTTGGTCCCCGTCCTCTTCGCGTACCAACACCCCGCTGATTGCTGCTTCTGTTACCGCCAGGTATAGAAAAAGATTTTCACCTTCCTTGGGTTTGGACAACAATATCGGGTTGGAAAAATATTGCTTCAACTGTTGGAAGGCTGCTTTGTGCGCGGGTGCCCATTCAAACCTTTTATTTTTCCACAACACATAATAGAATAACCGACACCTATCAGATGATTTGGAGATGAAGCCATTCAGCGCTGCCACTTTGCTAGTCAGCTTCTGTACATATTTCACGCATCTAGGTGACCGCATGTTGGCTATGACTCGGATCTGATCGGGGCTGGCCTCGATACCGCGTGTGGTTACCATGAAGCCTAGGAAGCAGCTAGATGTTACCCCCAAATGCGCACTTGGATGGATTCAGCTTCATATGGTAACTGTCAAGGATCTGGAATGCCTCTACTAGGTGCTGGATATGGTGGACTGCTTGTTGTGACTTGACAAGCATATCATCAATGTAAACCTCCATCGTCCTACCTATTTGCTGCTGGAACATACGGTTCACCAATCTCTGGTAGGTAGCCCCGACATTTTTGAACCCGATCGGCATGACGCGATAATAGTAAGTACCCACACTGGTGATAAACGAAGTTTTCTCTTGATCCTCTAGGTGCATCTGGATCTGATTGTATCCGCTGAAAACATCCATGAAAGTCAGCATCTCGTGGCCGACGGTAGCATCTACCATGGAGTCTATGTGTGGTAACAGGAAAGAATCTTTCGGACAGACCTTGTTGAGGTCTGTGAAGTCGATGCACACCCTCCACTTGCCGTTTTTCTTGCTCAACACTACAACATTCGTCAGCTACTCCAGATAAGTCACTTCTTTGATTTTTCCTTTCTGAGTAGATTTTGGACCTCCTCGTCAATGATCAGATTCCTTTCGGGCACGAACTTCCTCCTCTTTTGCTTCATCGGTGGATGGCGAGATCTACGTTCAACCGGTGTGTGATAACGGCAGGATCGATCCCCACCATGTTCCCTTGGGTCCACGCAAAGCTGCTGCTGTGCTCTTTGAGGAAGTTGATCAACTCGCCTTTTCTCTCAGGGGTGAGATCCTGCCTGATCCTTACTGTCTTCTCGGGTTTTTGGCTGTCGAGGATAACTTCCTTGTTCTTTTCGACCTCAGTGTCCTGTGGTGGCATGGCCCCCTTGGCCTCCTTTAATTGCTATGATGTATGGGCAACAATCGCCTTGAGAGCGGACTTGTAGCATTCTCTGGACAGTCGCTGATCACCTTTGATTTCACGGATTCCCCAAAGGGGTAGGAAATTTGATGGTCTGATGGCAGGATGACGGAACCGCCTTCATGTCGTGGATCCAAGGTCGACCCATGATGATGTTGTAGCAGGACGGGCAATCTAGCACGGAGAACCTTACTTGTAAGTTAACCCCCTTGGCGTAAGTTGGGAGGGTTATCTCTCCGAGGGTGTGCGCAATCTCACCGTTGAATCCTACCATTGCTATAGATTTTCTTAGGACATCCTCTTCTTTCAAACCCATCTCCTTGAGGGCGTCGAGCGTCATCATGTTGGTGGAGCTCCCTGTGTCGATGAGAATCCTTCTCATCAACACGTTTCCCACTGACAATGAGAACTCATCCAGGTGGGAATTTTCCGATGTTAGTTGAGCGATGTGATCCTGGTGGGACTGGTTGCGTTCTTTCTGGTTGGACATGTCCTGCTGGAGGGTCGTAATCTTGGATACGAAATCATCCAGGATGATACAGAGGTTCATAACTTCTTCGGCCCCATCTCCCCGGGAACCACCTGCTTCATTTACATCGCGTTCTCCGCTGACCCCTCCTTCGATGGGAAGTGGTCGTGCAGGCGGATTCGACATCTTTGGCGAAGGACTTGGATTTTGATTGGAAAGAGATGAAACCGGAGAGGGCCCCACGGTGGATGCCAAATTATTTTGGTTAATTTTCAACCAATGATCAATACGGATGCTCGATGTTGAGTGTGAGGTTGTACTAACCGGTAAGCTGTTATCCAATCAAAGTAAGAACACAAGGATGACAGTTTGATTGAAAATGTATTTGTTTTTGAGAGCTCGATTACAACTGTTTTTGCATGGTGAAGACTGAAGATTTTATCTTAGTCGAAAGATAGAATTTCCGCATGGATTGGAGAGCAAGAAATCGCTTGCTTGAATGACAAGGCATATGGGTCGGCCCTAGGGGAGGATTTTTCACCCCTACTCTTTTTCTTAAACTATAAATACGTGTTCCCCATGTACGATAAGCATATTCAGAAACCGCTGAACTCCCTAGCAAGTCTTACCTTTTATCTCGACGTTCAAAAGATAAACTGCTCTTTTGACTTAGGCATCAGAGATGGATTAGGGGGACCCCACCCCCTAGGTTGAAGAAGAAGTTTGGAACAAAAGACAAATGGGCGAATCATGAGGAGCATTCATTAGGAATAAAAGGTGAATTTTTCTACACTAACAGTTATCGCCGTTCGTGGGAACGAGCAATCGATCCACACACTTATGGTGCTGGAGTCGATCCCTGAAGAACAAGAAGCGGCCTTTCTTGGTCCCAAATCAACCGCGCAAAACAAAATCGCATGCGGTGCTGTCATTGACCGAAACTGCGACCTGCGATCGCGCGCACTCTGATATTCGCTCGGAGGATTAGGCTCACAATCGAAACCGCGACTGCAACCTAGAAAAACCGCGATCGCGACACCCAAGGCTAACCCGCGAACTCCAATCTTTGCTCGGAAGATCAAACCCTAGCGCACACCGATCAAGGCGCTTGGCTGGAAGACGACCTGAATCGTGACCCGACCTCACCCGTGAGCGCAAACACTCTTTGCGCGTGCCGTTAGGGGCCCGAGTCAAGCAAAGGTCGTAACGCTATGTAGACGAATATGAAGGGTATGGCCATCTCTGGGAGTCAGCAATGTGCATTACTAAATCTGAAAGCACTCAAAACCTACAAGGGCGTGGACAATCACAAGTGCTAAGATGAGAAACCGCAATTGCTGATTGCAGTCGTGATCGTGGCTGAGCGTAGCTTCGCATCTCGGAGCCCGTGTCGGCCCTCATTCGAGAGCAAAATTCTTATTCCACCAACACATAATACGATCATGGTCAATCGTGCCACACAGGGTCCAATCCCGTGCGTGGTGATGCTCGCACACCTTTGACATTCGGGCCGAACAACAGTAATGGGGGCATTGACCACTACCCAGAATGAAGACGAGGCTGAAATTAAACACACCCTAGCCTCCACTTTGAGAGAGAATAAGCAGATTCAGAAAGAACATTCCTAGGTAGAGTCTCACCTTGACCAAGTCCAAAAAAATCGCTAGATTAAAGTATTCTTTGATTAAGGTTCAAGGAAAATGCCTCGTTGGCGAATTGGTGATCGAAACAACTAATCGATGGCCCACTAATGTCATTGAACTCGTTGATAACCGTTGTAGTCCCAAACCGGTGAGTACCGATGAGGAATCCAAAGGGATGCAAGTCGATTGTGAGAGCGATTGTAGAGCACCTAAGGGCCGACGGAGGGGTGTGCGACACGAGTCATCCCCACGCAAGAGGTCCCGGGGGTTGTGATACAGAATTGATGAGCTCGCTCACTTCGTTTCCGTATGTTTTCCAGGTACCGATCTTGTCAACTTTAATTCTTCTTTTCTTTTACTTGCAAACTGTTATCTTTGGATGAGAAGACTCAAACTTTAAGGTTCTCAATCACTTCCTTGGATTATAAGGCAACAAGGTTTGTAGATTGATTGCTTAAAGAACAAGTAACAACTCAATTGAACGATTTTTTATATTGAATTTGATGTAAGAATGGAAGAGAATTCGAAATCGGTGTTGCTTTGGTTTGGACGAAAATCACAAGAATGAGAGAGAGAGAGAGAGAGAGAGAGAGAGAGAGAGAGCGAGTTTTGGGTTGAAGGTCCTTGGAATAAGAAACATGGTTTTTATTCCAAAGATTTAATTCAACATGTATTAAAAAGTAAAGATTACAAGGGTTTAAATAGACATAGATAGCCAAATATCCTATACCATTCTTAAAAGATATTGTTTCCTAATATAATTTCTACCTTATTTAAAGATATTATTGCTAGACAACTAATAACTTAGGCTCTAAGTAAGATCCATATTACTTTTTAAATTTTTTCCACCAATCTTTCATGGTCCAAATTGATAAAATAATATGTTTCCCAATTTAAAAACCATAATCCATATATTATGGCCCATAACACATGGTCCATGTATGTAGAAAAGCCTATTAAATATAAAAGCATATAGAAAGTACTATAAATAGTAAGTCTAGGATAAGCATGCAAACAACTCTTGTATGTGAGTGTGTTCAAGTCAAGGTTGAACATGGTGAATAGAAGTGACCCATTTAGGCTCTTTAGGCTCGTCCAACATAGCCGGAATACGATCTAGAAGAACCTTTGTAGCTTTCTTTAACTTCTTGGCTTGGTCCTAGTGATCGGTCCATCAAAGGGAATATGAGACAAGTCCTTGATGTCTTGTGGAGTCATGGGTGCATGGGGTGCATTAGGTTGGGTCTAAGAATTAGACTTGGTGGAAGGGCTTTGTTTTGGAGTGTGTGGTGGGGTACTCGGTGGTAGTGGCCTCCATGGAGTGTGTTGGTTGGTCTAAGAGCAAAATTGAGAGCCTTATATCTGGGAAGATTCCACTCGAGGGTTGAGTTAAAGTTAATATTAATGGATTTGTTAGACATGATGGCACGACAGTAGGAGGAGGAGTGATTAGGGATGTTAATGGACAATGGCAATGTGGTTTTGTCCACAATATCGGTATGTGTTTCGTTCCTATGGCTGAAATTTGGGGGGCGTACCAAGATCCATGGTTAGCTTGGGATTAGGGTTACAAAAGGGTTTGCTTAGAATTAGACTCACAATAAGCTTGTCTGCTTCTAAGTCGACCTGTGGATTGTTATCATCCTTTATTTAGTCCGGTGTCTCGATGCCAAGGCTTTCTTAAAAGAAACTGACTTGTTTAGTTATGTCATATTCATAGGGAAGCTAATGCCATAGTTGACTTTCTTGCTTCATTTACCGTTACTTTTAGCTTAGATTTTCATGTATTGATTGACCCGCCAGAGGGTGTTATTTTTTTATTGTATGTTGATGTAGGGGTCAAGCTATCCCTCTTTTGTTTACTACTTATCCCTTTTTGCTTATTAATAAAATTCTCTTAAGGGGACGGAGAGTGCTGCCTCTCCTGACAAAAAAAACACCTAATGTTATTTAAATTGGGAGCATTAAAAGGTATTTTAATTCACAGTTCCCTTACAAATTCTAAAACCTCTTTTTTCTTATTATCTAATGTCCTTATGAATTCTTAAGTCTCTTATTCCTTTTTTTAATATTGATTAGGATTTAGAGATTGATTCTATTTTTGTGAGTTTTTTTGAAACCTATGTGTTTAGAAACCTGTGAGATCCATTATAATTTGTTCGTTAATAGTTATTAATCGAGAGTCGAGAATGGCACGGTAAGAATTCTTTTTTGATCAAATTGTTAAATTCCTTTTATATGTTTGAAAATTCATGTTTTTTATTTGTTGAAATAGATCCATGCTAATCTATAGTAACCTTGAAATATATTCTTTTACTAGAGTCATGTACCATTGTCTGAAACTAATAGTTTTGTCACTAAATCAAAGATTGTAGAAGTATGAAACTAGCATGTTGAGAACTAAATTTATTTGTATTAATTTGTATTATTTTATGTTACACTCTTTTAAGTAACTAAACTAGATGAATTTAGTTTTTTTTTCATGATACACAACATGAGTTCTTAACCATATATAAGTGGACAACAATAAGAACTGCTTCACCCCAATATGTAGTAGGTAGTTTGGAGTGGAAAAGCAAGGCACGAGTCACTTCTAGAATGTGGCGATGCTTTATCTCAGCCACCCCATTCAGCTGAGGCGTTGCAACACAACTTAATTGTAAAAGAATGCCTTGTGAAGCTAAGAATTCAGAAGCTACTTTGCCTGATCCCAACTCTAGAGTGTTGTCTGTTCGTAATGTCTAAACCTTGCAAGAAAACTGTCTTTCCACCATAGAAATAAAAGACTGAACAAAGCTAAAAGCACTTCCTTTTGTGGCTAACAAATGTACCCAAGTTGCCCGGGAAAAATCGTCTACAATGGTGAGAAAATATTTATATCCATTGTAGGTTGGTGTAGGAAAGGGTCCCTAAACATCTAAGTGTAACATTTGGAAAGGATAAGAAGAAGTAATTGCACTATGAGTAAAAGGGAGTCTATGCATTCTTGCTTTAGCACAAGTGATACAAGATTGCAATTGATCAACATTCTTGACAAGAGTCAAAGTTTTGAGTTTGGAAACAGGAAGGTGCCCAAACTAAGCATGCAAAATATAATCAGAAATAACAATGTTAACAAACGAAGGAGCTAAACATGCGTCTGAAGTAGAGTGCTGAGTATAGGACTGGTTGCAAGGAACTATAGTTTCTGTATTATGCAGGAAGTATAAGCCTTTGTGAGCTTTACCAATCATCGTGTGCTTTTGTGATGTTGAGTCCTGTAACAGACATTGATTTCGAGAGAAAATCACCACAGAATTAAGATCAGAGACGAGCTTTGCAATTGAGATCAGATCATAGGTAAACGAAGGCACAATCAACACGTCATGAAGCATCAATTTATCACAAAATTTGACTAAACCAGATTTAGTAACCCTGACTTGATGACCATTAGGAAGGGTGATAGTAAAGGGTTGCTTCAACTCGGTAATGTTGTGTAATAACGACGAATTACCACACATATGATTACTGGCTCCAGTATTCAAGATCCAGGAATTAAAATGTACTGAATTAGAATTGGAAGAAAGAGCTTTACCAACGAATGCAGCAAAATCGGATTCCTTGAAGACATCTGCATAAGAAGACTTCGAATTGAGCAGAACAAGAAGCTTGTTGTATTGTTCAGAGGTTAACTGTTGAGACGAAGAAGCACCAGAATCAACTTGACCGACAAAGGATTTGGAAGAATCTTCTCCGATCATGACTTCTTGCCTTTGGATTTGTAGTTTGGTGGAAATCCGATAATGAAATAGCATTTATCAACAGTGTGATTTCCTTTCTTGCAATTTGTGCAGTAGCGCTTTTCTCCTTTTTGATTTGGTTTAGATGCGTGGTTTGATGAAGAAGATGAATTCTCCTCTATTGGAACAGAGGATGTCATAGAACGATGTGTCTCTTCTTGAGCGAGAATGCCATAAGCCACATAAAGAGAAGGTAGTGGTTGCATCATCAGAATCGTACCACGCATTTACAAATACTCATTGTTGAGCCCCATTAGGAAATGAAAGAGCTTCTGATTGTCTTCGTAATCGAGTATCTGTTGCATAGCACCACAAGTACAAGAAGGAAAGCGAGAAGAACTTGCGATTTCATAAAAAATCGACTTTATTCTAGTGTAATAAGTCGAAATAGAATCAGAACTTTGTTCAAGATTCATAAGATCCTTCTTGAGAGAGAAAAGATGTGTTTCATTGCAAACACCAAAGCGAGCATCTAAATCCTCCCAAACGTCTTTTGCGAGCTCTGTGTAGTTGACAGATCGTTGAATTTCTGGAGAAAAACAATTGATGATCCAAGAAACGATCACCCTCATGCTATGTATTACATGCTATACTACTCTATCATCTTATGAGGTCTAAAGTCTCTTTGGCTTTCTTGCTTAATGTTTATTGATTGTTTACCATATTCTTTGTTTTTTTTTAAAAAACATTTATTCGACTACCATTTCAGCCTCTCAATCTAAATCTTTTTATTATTTCGAATTACTTTACTTTTATATATAAAAAAAAACTTTAGGCAGTAGTACGGTTAAGGACGTTACGGTCAGTCAAGAAAAGCGGGCCCTGTCCTGTGTGGTCGTACTTGGCATGCAGTATTTTATTTTAGCTGAACCTCGTAATCTAATTAACTGCTTTAAATATTTACTTATTACAGTACACCATTATGTTACAGTAAGAGTAGTATTTAATGTAAATCTTATTCTGCTGCTAGTAGCACCTGCTACCACTGGATTTATGCCATGCTGATGTGTGCTAAAAGGACACTTTACCCTCCCTTTCGCTTTCACCCCCTATTCACATATCAAATGATTTTTTTTTTAATTCTACAAATATGCTAATTTCAGCCAAAAAACACACAAGTTAAGGGTATCATTCTAATCAAAGATGGTACCAAAACGAAAAGTACAGTCACATTTTCAACACTGTAAATTTTACGACATATAATGGAGATACGACATGATATTATACTTAAGTACTTTTTGTTTTTGGTGAAGATATTATGATTAAGTACTTAACATAACCCAAGTCACACCAAAATTGTGTTGTTTCTAGTTAGGTAGCGCATTACGAATAGTAAGATGTAGCGTATTGAGCATTTTCTTTTCTTTCATTTTGTTATTATATTTATTAATGTTTTCCTTTACTTTTTAGTCATGTCATGATTGTAGCATTTAAATAGTGCATGTAGTATTCTGACAAAGCAAATTCGTTTTCACTCCACACACTATACAAATCATTTCATTTCATTCATTTCCGGTTGAAATAAGTAGAAAATAAATGGCTAATAATGATGTTACTATATTAATAATACTGATTTTTCTTTAAAAAAATAAATCCAAAAAAGGACCACCAATGGCACTGGGCCCACTCTCAAAGCAAAGCCTGTAATTCTGTAAAGAAAGCAGAAAGAAGGGGTAGATAGTAGGGAGGCGCATTTTTTGTTCTGTTTTCATTTTCAAGGAAGAAGAGGGACTCCAAGAGTGGAGTTAAAGAGGGATTCGGAAATTCCAGAAGCGAGGGATTTCGGAGATGAAATTGAAGACAAGGAATAGCACTATATTAGAGCCTGGCAGAGGTCTCGCCGGCGACAATGGCAGCGTCGACGACGGTGGAAATGGGAAGGTGGTGGTGGTTGGTGTGAAATTGGAGCAACAGAGCAAGAAGCTGCTTACCTGGGCGTTAATGAAGATCGCTCAGCCCGGAGATCGTGTTATAGCTCTTCACGTCCTCCATCCTTCGTCTGGTACTATCTCTCGCTTCCTCGGAGATGAAACGAGTTTTTTGCTACTTCTGCTTGATTTTCGGATCTCAAGTTATCGCTCAAATTGTGCGTGATTCCGCTTTACTCTATTTTTAGTAGTTTGATTTTTTTTTAAAAATCCTTTGTTTGTCTGTGCAGAGGAGCAATCGTCGCTTATATCTCTAGTAAAGACGTTCGATTCCGTGCTCGCTGGCTATGAAGGGTTCTGCAACTTGAAACAGGTTTGTATTTTCAGCTGAATTCTACCTAATCTAATGGGCTTGTCTGATTTTCGTTATATTCCGTTCAATTGAGGTAGAGGATCTTTGTGCGTTCTCAAAAAGCCTCCATAACTTAAAAAATCAAACAACGATGTGGACTTGTGATTTTGCTGTCCCTGGCCTGATATAATTGTAGATATCACAAGGAATCGTTATATGTGCAATTGATTTACCTTGGTGATTGAATATGTACCTCGAAATTTGCTTTAGAGGGGCATCGTTGACATTTTAACCTGCTATGTTTTCATTGCTCACAACGGTGCTTAATTCATTATGTATGTTGGTAAGAAGTAGCTGAATGGGATTTTTTTGTAGGTTGATCTGAAGCTAAAGGTGTCAAGAGGTTCATCCGTGCGCAAGATATTAATCAGAGAGACAAAATTGCATAGTGGTGCCACGGTAGTTGTTGGCACTTCTCAGACCCACCACACTATCCGGTCACCAGCTTCTGTTGCCAAATATTGTGCAAGGAAGCTATCACGTGAATTTTCAGTGTTTGCTGTTGATAGTGGCAAGATTGTGTTTGAAAGGAAAGCAATTGCGTCAGATTCTGGTAATTTTACATTCTAGTCACACCTGGGCTTTGTTTTTATATCAAATCAGGATTCGCAAGCTACCATTGTACATAAATGTCTAGTTGTAAAATGTGTGCTCTTGACTTCTATTGAGCAGGTACCTGCAGAAAGAATTTATGCTCAAATCCTACATCTAGTGAAGATCTTTTGGCAGTAACACACATGACTGATGCTGTAAAGGAGGTTAGAACTGATCCACAAATCAGACACAGTTCTGGCCAGCTTGTCACAGGTGCTAGACGAAGTACACTCTTAAAGAGATACTTTGCATGCGCCCCAACCTCATCTTGGGCCGACTATACTCCTGACTTTCAGGAAGAAGAACCCTGCACTGATGTTAGGTCAGATAGTTCATTGGCATTGGTACCGTATCAGACACCAGAGGTCTCTTCAAAGCAAAATGTTGGGATGGAAGAACAAGTGCATGAGCATAATAATCAACGCTGGGCATTGGTTCGTGGTGTGTTTTTACCCAAGAAGCATCACTCAGATAAGACTTCAAAACGCAAGAATTCGGTGGTTAGACGTCTCTCAAAATGGCGCACCCATCATTCTACGATGACCATTCATCCTGATGACAAACAAGTTCAATCTGCTCAAGAAGATGATCAATCAACAGAAATTGGTGGACAAAATGGTGCAATTGTGCCTGTTGTGCCCTATGCATCTTCACCACCTCATTCCCCTGCCCACGTTATGAACATTTTTGCAGAAGAACTGGCAAGCTTCCATGCCAAGTACTCATCCATGTGTAGGTTGTTTACCTACAAAGAGCTCCTGTCTGTAACATCTGGCTTTCTACCAGGTTTGTTGTCTCTCTTCCTGACCCTAATGTATTTGTTTTCAATTTTCCTTACAGCTTAGAGTAGATAGTTTCTGACTATTGTATGTTCTGTATGAACAATCAGAAAGAATGATTGGGAAAGGTGGCAGTAGCCGTGTTTTCAAAGGACAACTTTCTGATGGAAAGGAACTGGCAATAAAGATCTTGAAGCCTTCAGAGGATGTGTTGAAAGAGTTTATTGCAGAAATTGAGATTATTACATCAATTAGTCACAAAAATATAATATCCCTCTTTGGGTTTTGTTTCGAGGATGATAGTCCAATCTTGGTTTATGACCTTCTACCAAGAGGAAGTCTAGAAGATAATCTCCATGGTAAGCACCGTGATGTGTTTCCACTTGTCTTTGAATCCATTATGTAGAGGTACTAAGACTGTATCCTCAACTGAAAAATCAGGCCAGAAGAAGGATGTGACCTCATTTTGCTGGGAAGAAAGGTACAAGGTTGCCTTGGGTGTAGCTGAGGCACTGGATCATCTCCACAATGGGAGTTCTCTACCTGTGATTCATAGAGACATTAAATCTTCAAATATCCTTCTTGCTGATGATTTTGAGCCTCAGGTGATAATAAAACCAATTACCCTCATTTTTCTTTCAAACTCAAAATATATGTTGCCAGGCAGTGAGTACTGATAATTTTACCTTTTGTCTCTTCTCAGCTGGCCGATTTTGGACTTGCAACATGGACCTCTAATGATTCATCCTTAACATCATGCAATGATGTTGCAGGAACCTTTGGGTATGTTCCTCTTCTTCTGTATTACTGGTCCACTACTTATTAGGGTGGCCTCTGATAATTTTCTTTGTGGTTTGGCAGCTATTTGGCTCCAGAATACTTCATGCATGGGAAGGTTACTGAGAAAATTGACGTGTATGCATTTGGTGTTGTCCTTCTTGAGCTTCTTTCGGGAAGAAAGCCAATTGATGATAAGAATCCAAAAGGCCAAGAGAGCCTGGTTATTTGGGTAAGTCACTAAGTCTATATCATTGTGATTCACGGGCTATTAATTTGAGTATCAATTGGAACTTCTGTGTTTGCCTTAGCTCACTCTGTTTTTTAAAATTGGTGGTTTACAGGCAACTCCAATTCTAAAGGATGGAAAAATGTCTGATCTGCTAGATGCAAGCTTGGGAAGCAATTATGACCATGATTTGATAGAAAGAATGACTTTAGCTGCTATCCTTTGCATTAGAAGGGCACCTCTATTTCGACCTAGAATTAGCATTGTGAGTCCTCATTCAACTTTCTCTCGATTGAATTATGAAATATTATGTTTTAATCTGATTGTTATTCTTGATGTGCAAACTATGTTCTAGGTTCTAAAGCTTCTTGAAGGTGACCCAGATGTAACCAAGTGGGCAAGACAGCAAGTAAGCTGTACTAATTCAGACTTAGATGTGTTGGATGGTGAAGCTTCTCCAAAAGATATCCAGTCTCATCTTAATGTCGCGTTCCTTGATCTTGAAGACGATGTGTTATCTGTTTGCAGCACCGAGCAAAATGTATCACTAGAGGATTACCTGAGAGGGAGATGGAGCCGCTCAACAAGCTTTGATTGAGTGTGATAGGTGGGGATTGAATTGAGGATTGTTTTTTAGTTCTTCTTTGTACAGAAATTCTGAAGTTTCTTTTGCCAAGTTTCGTTTTGGTTTTGGGTGGGCTTGGATTTGGCAGGCCATGGATGAGAGGATGTATGCTATGCCCTCCTCCAAGTCTTCATCACAAAGGTGATTTAGGCAACCCAGAAAAAGAGTGGGGAAGAAAGGGGAACTCAAGAGTGTAAAAGGAGAGAATGAAATTGTTCAAGTGTATTTGTTGCCCACAATTGAGATTGTGATGGACAAAGTGAAATGCAAAGCAAGTGCTTTCTTTCTATGTGAAGTTAGTACTAATTTGTCGGCAAAAGCATTGTGCGTGAGTGCAAGGATTTTGCATTTCGGGCGAAACCCAAACCCCATTTCTTGGCTAGCCTCCTTCAACCTTCTACCAAGCATTAGTGGTGTGTCCGGTTCCGGAACCGGCGGTTCCGGTTCCTCGGAACCCCGGAACCGGGACCGGAACCGAGAACCCCCGGTTCCTCGGTTCCGGTTCCGGTTCGGTTCCGGTTTTTTCCGGTTCCCGCCGGTTTCGGAGCCGGTTCCTGGACCGGTTCCGGTTCCGGTTCGGTTCGGTTCCAGTTAATTTTTTTTATAAAAAAAATCAATTTTCTGCTGAAACCGCGATCGCGGTTTGATAACCGCGGTCGCGGGATGTGGGCCGCGATCGCGGTGATAGAGTACCGCGGTCGCGGCCCGTCCTCCGCGATCGTTGTACGATCGCGGATTGTGGTTATAATGGCTATTTTAGGCTATTTTAGCCTAGTCCGACCGGTTTCGGACTTTGAGAAGAGAAGGGGGTGGGAGAAGAAGGGCTTGAACTTGATATTAAGTTGCCTACGTATCCTCTCGGGGTCATAGAGGAATCAAAGCCCACGTAGTTCTCTTACCTTCGATATGCAACCCCGCTTGGCGACTTACCTACGGGCTACGGTTAAGGTGTATGTCGTGCTTGGTCTTTAAATGACGAGTGATGGTTCCATAACCTCCACCCGGCAACCATTTGTACCTCATGGAACAATAGTTGCATTTGACCTCACATCGGCCTCGTTCATCCAATACGTTGTCTTTGGTGAAGTGATTTGTGAAAATTTCGAATTTCAACCCTCCGCCTTGGTTTTCCATACTTGAAAATGAATATGAAATGAAGTATTCAAAAGAAATAAAAGAGTGAGTCAATGAGATTGGTGTAAATTAAATTGAAGGAGAGATATCATATTTATATTGATAAATATAGCCGTTGAAACTTGAAATAGCCGTTGAATTTGAAAAATGTAGCCGTTGGAGGGGATCCGCGATCGCGGAATGTGGGCCGCGATCGCGGTACTCTATCACCGCGATCGCGGCCCGTCCTCCGCGGTCGTTGTGCGATCGCGGATTGTGGTTATAATGGATATTTTAGGCTATTTTAGCCTAGTCCGACCGGTTTCGGACTTTGAGAAGAGAAGGGGGGTGGGAGAAGAAGGGCTTGAACTTGATATTAAGTTGCCTACGTATCCTCTCGGGGTCATAGAGGAATCAAAGCCCACGTAGTTCTATTACCTTCGATATGAAACCCCGTTTGGCAACTTACCTAAGACGACCCGGCGGAACCGGCGGAAGAAGCTTGGCTTGCGTCGTCCTCTATTATATCATTGGATGACTCCGTATAGTTCATTGATTGTAATCTAATTTCCGCCCTCTTCCAATCGTCCACACAAACTTGGGCTTCCAATGCTTCAGGTTCCAATCTTGATCTTCTATCGTCTAAGATGTGGCCGCCTTGGCTAAACTTTTGCTCCACCGCTACCGTTGAAGCGGGAACGGCAAGTACTTGAGCGGCGATCCTTGCTAGTGTTGGATATGTGTTTTTGTGTTGCTTCCACCAATCTAAAATGTCAAAATCATCTACAAACTCAAAGGTAGTGATTAGATAAGTATCGAGCTCCGTATGTGAGCTCGTGAATCTCGGTTTTTTTGTAAGATTTTGCAACATACGAGACCCGGCGGATAGAAAAGAACGACGAGATGAGGACAATGGGGGTAGTTGAGGCATAGAAGGAACCTCACCACCCGTGCTATAAGTTTTGTACAAATCATAGATAAGAGATTTAACACGTTCTATAATGACATCAACATTGCAATTTCTATCATAATGTTCTTCTTCTAAATTTAACAACTCATAGTATTGATACAAAGTATCTTGCAAACCTTGCATCTTAAATCTTGGATCAAAAACACAAGCAACAAGATAAATATCGGGAATGTATTTATAATAGTTCAACCACTTCCTCTTCATACGTAAAATACTTTCAACAATGTCGGGTCGGTCGGGTTGTGAAAGCCCTTCCTTAAAGGCACCCACAGCATTCAAAGCTTCAACAACAAACAAATGAGCACTTGGTGTATATGTTTGACTAAATGTATAAGTTGCATCATTAAAAACTTGTAAAATCTCCACAATATCATAGCAAATATCCCAACAAGCTTCAATTGCTTGTGAAAGCGGCAAAGGAAGCTAAAAGTTCTTTATAACGTAAACATTGAACAAGTAATTTATAAGTTGAATTCCAACGATGACCGACATCTTTTGAAAAAATTATTGGTTTAACACCATTCGATTTACAAAACCTCCCCCAATCACTTTTGGTCTTCTTTTTTAACCAAATAAAGCTAACAACATACTTAATAGGTTCAAGATATGGCATTAAAAGTGTCAAACCATCTTGAACACATAAGTTTAAAATATGACAAGAACATCTTACATGAAAGTATTTGTTTCCAAAAACCGGTTGACAAACTTGAATCAATTCACTAATAGAAGCGGTGTTGTTAGATGCATTATCAAATGAAATAGTGAAAACTCGATGAAGTAGTCTATACTCATCTAAAATAGTTCGTATAATGTTACAAATATTTGAAGCGGTATGTGCCCCATCAAATACTCGAAAAGACAAAACTCGTTTTTGCATGTGAAAATGATCATCAATATAATGACATGTAATACCCATGTATGAATGAGATTGATAGTTATCACTCCAAATATCACTACAAATAGAAACACGAATATCATTTTGAGCAAAAAACCGAGACAACTCCTTTTTACGACACGCATATGCTTTAAACACATTTTTCCTAATTGTTTTTCTTGTTGTTCGTTTATAAGCGGGTTGCAAATGGTTGGAAACCCAATCATTTATACCCACACTTTCCGCAAATTGAAATGGCAAATGATCAACACAAATAGCTTCGGACAAAGCATAAACACTACGCTCATGATTATAAGTAAATAAGGGAGATTGAGAGGAAGAACTTGCTAACCCCGAAGTCGAAATTTGTGTTTGACCTCGCATCATGCCCAACTTGTCCAAGTGTTTTGCCTTCAAATGCTTGTTCAAGGTGCCATAGCCTCCATTGCGCTTCCATTTGTACTTCGAGGGACAATAGTTGCACTTGACAACATATCGGTCTAGTGCATCCAATTCATTGCCCTTGGTGAAGTGCTTTGTGAAAATGTCGGATTTCAACACTTTTGCGGTTTGGTTGACCGTAGATGCCCCCTCCTCCTCTTCGGTGTGTTGCTCATCCTCGTCGGTGTGTTGCTCATCGACTTCGGCCTCCTCATTGCCTTGTGCACCTTGGTTATGAATAGAAGCGGAATGAGGAACTTGTGGAGGAATGGGCATAGGCATAGACATATGAGGGGGAATGGGCATAGGCATAGACATATGAGGATAAGGTGGTTGTGGTTGATAAGCATTAGGATCCATTTGACTTTCTTGTGAACCACCAACACCACCATAGTATTGCTCGTTCAACAAATTAATAAAGCCTTGACCTTGGTTATCCATGTTTCAAAAGATAAGGAAGGAGATAAAAGACTTGGAAGTAGTAAGAAAGAATTTGCAAGTTGAAAGCTTGTAGAATTATGAGAGTAGTAATAGTAGAGAGAGATAAGAGAGTATGAGATTGGTGTGAATCAAATTGAAGGTGAAGTATGGTATTTATATGGGTAAATGGAAGGAAAATAGTCGTTGGAATATAGCCGTTAGAATATAGACGTTGGGAAAAAAATAGCCGTTGGAACAGTGGCCGCAATCGCGGTGATAGAGGGCCGCGATCGCTGCCCTTGGGCACCGCGATCGCGGATTTAGGTCCGCGATCGCGGTGTGGTCCAACAGAATGTGTGTACATTCTGTTGGCTGAACCGCGACCGCGGTTTTTGGGCCGCGATCGCGGTGGAACCGCCGGTTCGGAACCGGAGGAACCGCCGGTTCTCCGGTTCCTCTAAGGGAGGGACCGGGACCGGTCCTCTACCGGTTCCTCCGGTTCGGTTCCGGTTCCGGAACCGGAACCGCCGGTTTTGAACCGGTTCGGTTCTCCGGTTCCAGGGACCGGAACCCACCACTACCAAGCATCCCCATTCTCCATGATCAAAAAACAAAAATATAAGATGAAAGCGGGCCACCTTGCCTTTGAACCTCCCTCCAGCCTTTGATATCGATATCAGAATATGCGAAACACAAGACAAGGGCATTAGTCATATCCATACACATACTTGATATCCTAATATGAATACCAAATGAGCCTTGAGTGTGCAAAATATTACAACTAAGTGTGCATGATTTTATACTTGATTGTGCATAATCTTGTAGTTGAGTGTGCATGACCTTTTTAAATGAGTGTGCATGACCTCTTTATGTGATTATGCGTCATTGAAACCCGAAATAAACTAGTGCTAGATTTAAGGTTTTGAATTAATAACAATTAGGCATGCAAAATATTTCACTCTTTATTCTACGTGTGATAATCATTTGTGCATCCTTTAAAAGAGATTCTATAATTTTACAAAGGTATCCGTATTTCTTCTAAACACACACACAAACACACACACTTTCTCTTAATCTAGATCTACTTAGTCTTTATGGATTATTTTAAGTGTTTTTCCTTACAAATAGCGAATTAGAAATCGAATCAAGATGACAACACGATGCCACCGCCATCACCGCTCACACTTTCCCCAATTTCACCTGTTCAATAGAAATCGAATCAAGATGACAACACGATGCCACCGCCTCCACCGTCGCCCCAACAACCGCATCTGCTGGAACAACCTTCGCCGCAACCACGCCATGTAACTAGAAGGCTGATGGTGGAAGTAGTGGAGGCGCGTGACCTGCTCCCAAAAGACAGACATGGTAGCTCCAGCCCGTACGCGGGGGTGGACTTCGACGGGCAATAGAATCGCACTTTGACCCGATTCCGTGAGCTAAACCAATGAAATTCCGGAGTTCATGTCTCCGAGCCGACGACCGTGGACTACGAGGAGCTCGATATCGAGATTTACAACTACAAGCGCGTGTCGGTTGGCGCCGGCGGGAAGAACCACTTCCTTGGTTGGGTGAAGATCTATGATTCGCAATTCACTGTCGGGATACGAAGGACTAGTTTACTATCCATTGGAATTTCCGGTTGGGAATGAATTTTTTTAACGGAAATTTCCTAAACTGGACCGAACTTGGGTTTAGGTTACGGGAGCAATTTTTTTAAAAACTGAAGGTACCAAAAACAATAAGAATTTTACCAAAAGAAAAAGGCGAAAACACCAAAAGAAGATCAAAAAAAAAAATCTCACCTGAGCCTGTGTTCTCACACAAAGCTGCTGGTCATATGACCCAAAGTTCATTAATGAACTAGTTCATACTTTTTCGGACTTGTTTTCATCCTTTTAAACTGCTCATATGACCCAATACATAATTTTTCGGACTTGTTTCATCCACTTGCATTGAGCATCCAAATGCGCCTCAAAAGTCCAAAACTATAAACCAAACAAGGTCTTCGAACGATTCACTCAGCTAGTTCTCCGTCCACAACATCGCCACCGATCGTTGGCGTCGCCGGAAAAGCGCCAAGTCTGGTGAGATCATCCTTAGCCGTCCTTGCCAGTTCTCTTCCGCCCATATTGCTCTTAGTTTAACAATTTTGGCTGAAGCCCTAATCTAAGACCTAGTTCATATTGCACGGATTCATATGAACTTAGGCCCGTTTGCAGGAATCGTGTTGTAATCATGGATTGGTTTGGAATTGGGAACGGATTCATTTGACTTTTTTCTCTTTGTTGGATATGACTGAGATCATTTCACTTCGTCTATCAAAATCTTCTGTTCTTGTGAAAATACAAATATATGACTTTTTTGCGGTGTAAAGCTTGTTGAAGATTTGAACAACAGACTGGTGCCCTTTAACATCTAGAGACGGCAGGGAAGCTCCGGATTAAACTTGATCTAAGAGGTTCTCCCTACCTTTCGCTTTGCATTCTCAGTTTTAAATTTACGAGTGTGTTTCCATGCTCGTGATAGGGGATGATTCTAATCTTAATTCTTATGGGTGTTTAGTTTGATCATTGCTGTCTTCCAAATTTGTCTTTGCTGTCAGTAATTTTTTTCTTGTCATGTTTGCAATTGCAATATACATTGTACAATTTAATTTGAATGGGAAATGAGTGATAGCATAGTTTGCACTGAGCTGAAAACATACTACTTGTGCAGGACAACAACAATTAGTTTATGGCAACTGAGCAAAATGAAGGGGCCGAGCAAAACACTAACACTCCAGCAGTCAGTTGGACAGGGATGATCGAGGAACGATATAAGAAGATGAAAGCACATGCAGAGGCATACCCTTATGTATGGGGATCTTATCTGGTTGTATATGGTGGGTTTGGCCTTTGGTTCACCTACAGATGGCGAAAGCTCAGGAAGACTGAAGATAGAGTCCGTGGCCTCCAAAAGCGTTTGCGTGAGTTAGTTGAGGCTGAAGAGGCCAGCAGCTCTGCTGCTTCTGCACAGAAGCCATCATCACTACCTTCTGGTGACAAAAACCCAACCAAATAGACATTTCCTGGCTTGAATTCAGATTCAGGTTTCAGTTTTTGGTTTTGGATGGCCCAGTGTTGTTTATGATCAATCATCCCTTTGACATTTTTGTAAGCTTTTAGGTGGGCTTAGTTTAAATATAGTGTTCTGATGATTTTTTTAATGGTTTTTGAGATAATAGGCACAGTATGGGAAGGGTTTCACAGTTGATTTGTTGCCCTGCTGTGTACTTGAATGCTACGTGAATTGTGATTGATACACTGTCTCTGAATCTTTTGCTTCAATGATCAATATTTCTTTTTTGAAAGATAAATAACTAAATTAGGAAAACCACAATATGAAAGTTGGTTGGCTGATTCAGCCTACATGGGTAGCCTAGTGTTTTGCCTTGTAACTGTCTAAAAAAAATCATCTCTTGTAAGGCTGGAGGTGAAGATGCTCAAACTCAGAACCAAATGAAATTGACTCCTGCTCAAGCCTCTTCTGCAATCTTCTCCAAGTTCTCAACTTATCATCTTGTATCAAACCTCTATACAAAGTCTCAAACGTTACCTTTTGTGGTAAGATTCCCTTCTCAATCATTTCCACAAAGAACTCACATGCTTCTCTCCATTTATGCTTCTCAATCAAACCATGAACCAAAATTGTGTATGAATCCAAATCCGGTCCAAACACACTTCCTTTCATATCTTCCCATACTTCCTTCACAATCTCTATCTTATCTAGCTTCAAAAACATACCAATCAAGATATGATATGTATGAATACTCGGTGTACAAGACCCGTCTTTCCTCATCCTCCTATACAAGTTCAGTGCGCTTTCCCAATCCTTTCTGCCTCCGTACTCCTTGAAGAAGCAGTTATACGTTGCAGCTGATGGTGATACCCCATTGTTGATCATTTCATCCAGCAGCTTCTCCGCCTCTTCGATTCGTGCACAAGAGCTAAGGCATTTGATGACCGATGTGTAAGTGGCAATGCTTGGGCTGATGCCTCGCTCCTTCATCACCTGGAACTTGTCAAGTGTCAAATCAGGCTTGTGAGCACGGCTGTAGACATGAAGCACAATGGAGTAACTGGTCACATCAGGCTCTATCCCTCTCTGAGACATTTCATCAAACACCTTGTCTGCATCCCTGACAACCCTCTCAAACCGTTCATCAGGATGCAAGCTCGACCGCCTGCAAATCCCATTAAGAAGAACGTTGTAGGTAACTACATTTGGTTCGACCCCTTTCTCCCCCATCTCTCTCAACAGCTTCTCCGCCATATCCACCCTGTTAATCTTACACCAACCGTATATCAAAACAGTGTAAGCCTTGGAACACGGCTCAAAGTTGAACATCTTCCTGTTGAAGACCTCCATAGCCACCTTCACATAGCCATACTTGCAGAGCGTGTCAAGAAGATAGAGAAATTCGTCCTTACCGGTCTCGGATTCGACGAAACAGGACATGTCGTCGAAGGCTCTGATCGCTTGGCGGGTCAGCCCGGCCGCGATCAGCCTGCGGATGAGAACAAGGAAGGTGGAGGAATTAGGGGTTAGGTTTAGGGTTTGGAGCTCGACGATGAGCTGCCAGGCGACGTCGAACTGGCGAGCGCGGCCGAGGATGTCGATGATGAGGTCGAAGGACGCCGTATCGGGGGTGAAATTGGGGTTGTGGCGGCGGGAGATGGACCAGGAGAAGAAGGAGAGGGCGATTTTGGAGAAGTGTTTGAGGCGGAGGAGGGTCTGGTGGAGGAGATGGGAGGATAGAGAGATACCGTAGAGTTGGAGGGAGGATTCCATGGCGTGGAAGGGGTTGTGGTGGTCGAGGAGGAGCTTGGAGATCAGGTCGGCGTCGGGAGAGGGTTGGAATGCCGGAAGCTGAGGCTTCGTCGGCGTTTGCTCCGAGAAGGCGTCGAAATCGCCGCCGGAAGTGGTGGAGGATTCAGAATTGAAGAGACAGGCGAAGAGAGGGGATGAGATGGCGGTGGAGGAGGGGAAGGGGAGAGCGACACTAGGACGACGGAACATCCTCGACGCCATTGATGGAGATTTGAGGAGTTAATTGTTTCCCTCCGTACACTCCAACTTCAAGTTATATTTATACCTGGTGTTCGTTGCACGATGATTTTTTATGAAAGTAGTTAGAACTTCTGAACTTGGTCAGTTGTCCATTCTTTTTTTGGTCGGAAAACGGAGTCTACGCTCCTGCGGTGGACTTTTATTTAACTAAATCAAATTATGCCCAAATGAAATGGGCTACATCAGAGTTCAGCAACATACTAAAAAGTAAAAAGGAAGGTACTGCAGTAAAATGCATAAGAGAAACAGAATTTCAAAGGGAAAAATTGGCTAGTGTATCGGCCACGGTATTAGCATGCCGAGAGACATGGACCACCTTAACTTCCCAGGTAGGCTCAGCAATAAGGTCTCTACATTGCTTCACCATGTAGTAGTCCTTGTGTGGGCCTAGAGTGGCCGCCAAAATCAGATTCGAAGCAACCAGCGAGTCTATTTGCAGCAGGCAGCAGCAGACGTGGAATGTGAAGATGTCTAGCTGTCTGTTGTCCTTTGAGAATGGAATGGAGCTCCGCAGTAGTAGCATCACAATATCCAATAGCGAAAGCAAAAGCATGGACAAAAGATCCATCATTTCGACGAAAAACACCACCACCTCCTGCCATACCTAGATTTCCTTTCGATACCGCATCAGTGTTCAAAGCAATCCAACCAAGGGGAGGAGTGGAGGACTGTTCTAGGTGGGTTGCTGCAGAGGCGTTGGATTGGTGACAGTAACACCAATGTTGGCTTTCAACTGAGTATGAGCAACCTCATAAGCTGCAACTAGTGTTCAAAGCAACTAGAGATTGTCTCAGGAGCAGCACAGCGTGGACACGCATCTGAGCTAGAGATATGTCTCGCCATTCTATTAGAATTGCATAAAATCGACTCATGGGCGACAAGATAGACAAAATGTCGAGCTCTCTGTTGAGCAGGCAATTTCCAAATTTTTTGCCAAACAGAATCAGCAATTCGAATCTCAGCAGGGCGAATAAGATCTGCAGCTGAACTGGTTGTAAAAGCCCCGGATTTCATGTTCTGGGACACCCTGTAAAGAGATAGTAGCAAGACTGTTCAACACATCAGTGGGGAGATAAGTCGAGAGTAACTGCCAGTTCCAACCAGAAGGACCATAATAATCAGCCAAAGTAGCGTGAGTTTCATGTTCTGGGACATTTGTTAAAGCAACTTGGATAAGAGGTCAGTCTATCCCCAATCCAAATGTGAATCCAAAACAAAGTGGTAGCCCCATTGCCCACGGACATACCAACCCCTTTAGATAAAACGATGGATCCATGTAACACACCTTTCCACATATGTGAAGACGCCACCCTTTTTTGGAACATATCAATATCGAGTCGGTTATTACAATACTTCCCCCGCAAAACACGACTCCATAAAGCCGTAGGTTCTTGGAGAAGGCGCCAACTGAGCTTGGATAAAAGAGCTGAATTCAAGAGTCTCATAGATCGAATGCCCAGACCCCCAAAGCTCTTTAGGCTGAGCAATTTTATCCCACTTAATGAGGTGCATTTTCTTGTTATTATCCGTAGACCCCAAACAAAGTTTTTAACTTTCTGATCAATTGCATCGCATACTGACCGTGGAATCAAAGTAGATTGCATCACATAAACCGGGAGACTAGTAAGAACCGAATTAGCAAGTGTAACTCGCCCCGTCGCCGAAAGGTATTTTGCTTGCCAAGAACTGAGCCTCTTGTTAACTTTATTCAGTAAAAAACCATAACGCTCCTTAGAAAACCGATTTCCCGATGCCGGAACACCTAAAATTTGTCAATTCTTTAACAATTTTCAAATTTCTCTTTCCATCTTTTTTCTATGAAAATTAAACTAAACCAAAATAATAAACCTTATGTAAAAATCTTAGCAATTGTAAAAATTTAATCTAATTATTATTTTAACTTAAAATTTTAATTATGTGCTCTTAAGATTTATTATAAAAAAAATCGTTCAATTTTATCTTGTGATAGTTTTTGGACCCAATCTTTTAACATTGCGATTACATAATTGAAAAAACAAATATTTTTATGGCATTAGTTATAGGTAAAATTGAAAAAATAATATTTTTTTTATCAGTGATGTCATTTTAAGTGGGTGATTGCATTGAATGAACGTCATCAACCGTCACTCAATAACTAAGGTACTATATGATTTCAAATGCACAATCTGAAAATTGGTGTTGCATTTCATGTTTCATAAAGCTCATACATCCGCTTACCCATCCAAAGTTGGTGTTGCATTTTTTGCAACTGTTTGTCTCATTTTGAGATTTTTGTTTTTGGTCATGAGCATTTTGAGATTATAAGAATTAGGATTCCTTTCATATTATTGGTCAAAATTTACAATCTAGTATATACATGCACGTCCAAAACAAGCGTTCACCATAACTCAAATATGTCAATTATTAAATACAGAAAGACAAGGCAGCAGCAATGTTGCCGCAAAAACGCCTACAGCGATCAATTTGGGTCATCAAATGCACGAATTGCATTCACCACGTTACTCCTCCTACCCCTGAGACCCCATTGCTTACCTGGTTACCTGGCAATCATTCCGAAGTCGATGGTTTCCATTCATAACCCCCCCGCAAACAGATGAAACATAATTGTGTTCAACCATGGCGTTCGTTTAATAATTGCTCTATGGATCTCAAAAAGACAATCACAAGAGGCCGTGGAGAATGTCATGACGACGACATCATTTCTTTGCCACCCCCACCAGGATTAATGTTGGCGGTGGGGGAGTGGGGGTGGGAGTCAATAGAGGCCCCGCAAAACACCATGTGGAAGCCTAATTTACGGGAGAGGAAGCGGTAGAGGATTGTGATGAACCAGAACAACCATGGAAGACAAATGAGGGAGATCCCGATGACCGGATAACTTGAAACCGAAGACGATCCGGGGTTGAACAGGTACATCCCCAGTAGGGTTCCGCCAGCGGCTAGGGAAAGGAAGAGGACGGTTGCGATTACCCATACATAGCATGATCCTGCCTTTTGCTCTACCACAGGCACAGGCATTTGTCAAACTACCAAGTTTGATAGCTCAGGAAACAAACAAACAAACAAGTCCTAGATGAATCAACCACAAACAAGATCGGAGATGAAGTATCCAAACCTAAATGTGATGTTCGGATTCAGATTCGTTGGGGAAAAGGAATTAGAACTAAAATTTGCGGTGATGCAAGATAATCAAATGAAAAGAAATTTTGGGTTGGAGTGGAATTGGCAACATATTTTCTTATGTTTTCTTGGCTTGGATTGAGATTGGGATTTTTGGATTGTCAAGGGAGAGAGACAGATAGAGCTTTGGATGATTTGTGGTTATGAATATGGGAGATTTGGGTGTTCCTTGTATACCAGCTGCGTGACATGGATGCTTAATATCCATCACAATTTTTACAATCAGTAAACTAAATAAAGACATTTCTTATATTAACATTAAATTTTAAATCAACACTATTTCTGAAATTTATTTGACAATTTAAGTGATATTTCAAACGTGTTTGGAATATAAATCAAGTTCTGGGGATGTAGGATCAAGATCAAGAAGGCACCTGTTCCAGGATGTCACAGATGAGATTTGTAGGCCAATCCAAGCTGATACGCAGGATGCAACATGATACAGGTGAAGAACTGCACACACTTTGGCTGCAACAAAACTAATTCGAAAACTTCTTGTCAAGGTGAACTCTTTATAGTTGTTGCAGATTGAAGGATTAATTAAACTGTCTGTAGAAAGATGAAGAATCCCCTTTGGCCTTTTCTTGTGCTGCCCAACCAATGTGTTACTAGCTCAGTGTCTCGCTGACTGAAAGTTCAGATAGTTGGGGTTCAGACTCGACCATCACAGATGAAAGAATTTTCCGTCTCTTCTGTTCATGGGCTCGTCTCCGGTTGCTCTCTAAGATGATCATCAGAGCAGTTATGTCAGCCGGGCTCACTCCTCCTACTCTAGTAGCTTGACCAATCGTTTGTGGCCTTACCTGAAAAGCATATAAACTCCTTTCTTGAGATAGAAATTCAAGAAGACTCAAATTGCATTACTAGGATAACATGAATCAGTCGTTTTAACCTATTAAGGAATCCTGTCTATGGAAACCATTACTTCAAAAAAGAAATACGGAGTAAATAAAAACTAATAAATCCTGTATAAATAAAATCTAGCAAATGTTTCCAAATCAGAGTTCTTAACGAGAGCATATGTTAGAAAAACTGAAAAACAATAACAGAGAAGGCAATTTTGTTGCTGATTCATGGACCAAAGAGCCCTGACGTACCTTGGAAAGCTTCTCTCGGGCCTCTAGGGACAGAGTTGTCATAGAATAGTAATCTAGGTCATCTGGAAGTGGTCGATGCTGCTGTTGAATAATCTGCAAGTAATTGGGGAGAAAGGATTACTCAACAAGTATGGAATATGGTAAGTGCATCGTGGGTATCGTGAAGATTTGAAGTAGTTACCTGCTGTAAATGGTTCTGCTGCCGAATAATGAAGCCCTCATACTTAATATCAATCTCAATGCATTCTTTCTCCATTCTAGATAGAGATTCATTACCAAAACCATGCTTATCAAAAAGCTTATATTGTATATGTGGTTTTTTTAGTATACTCTCCAACGTTGAAGAATCCCTTACTGGCTGTCCGGATAATAATGTAATTTCAGTAGCCAGATCACCTCCTGCATTTTAGTAATAAGAACAAGGGCACATTAAATCAAAGAACTATCGTAAGTTTGATAGGTTATTCTTGGAAGTGTGGAAGTATATAACTAGTTTTAAGAGAATTTTTTAGCACTCTCATCCGTAGACTGTAGTAGAAGGGGAAATATTATAGCGATTTCATATGTTTGCTTTCTCTACACTCTGAATCCTGCACCTAAACTAACTGAAAAAATAAAAAGAATAATAAACCTGATATTCGGGTTGCCTTCAAACGTTTCTTCTCTTCTGAAATGCGAGACTGCTTATCTTGGTACAACTTCCAGCGTCTATCATCAATGAGACCAATTTCATGTGCCAGAGGTGTAAGACGACTATCAGCATTGTCTGCTCGGAGAATTAACCTGTGTTCTGAGCGGCTGAGGGCATAAGAAAGATTAAGTGAATATACATGCTGAATGCTGAGTATAAGAATCTAACAAGATTTTAAAAAGATTGGAGTCGAATGCCAAATAATGGAGTACATTACAGTTTTCTGACCTTGTTAGCATGCGATAAGGCTCCCTTAGATCTTTGGTAACCAAATCATCAATTAAAGTCCCTATGTAGCTGCTTTCCCTCTCCAAAACAATAAGAGACTTCTTGTCAGAATGTCTGGCAGCATTGATCCCAGAAATAATGCCCTACAAACAAGAAAATTGTAATTTCAAATGTAAATTCCTAAGCTTAAGGTTCGTTTCAAAGGTAACAGAAGTACAGTAGTAATAAATATATAAAGAAGGTCGGTCATATCATAAACAGAACCTGAGCAGCAGCTTCCTCATAGCCTGTTGTTCCGTTTATCTGACCAGAGAAGAAAAGTCCCTCTATCTTTTTTGTCATTAGGGATCTGGTGCACTGGTATGCTGGTAAGTAATCATATTCTACAGCATAAGCAGGCCTCAACATTGTACAGTTCTCAAGCCCAGGAAGTGTTCTTAATAGAGGTAGCTGCAGCCTCTCAGGCAAACCAGTTGAAAATCCCTGTCATAAATAAAACACGTTAAAATTCCATTTTTATCAGGCTTTGGCACTTTGCAGCAAATTTACACTACATAAAGGAAGACATCAGGAGAAGAAGATCAATCATTATGCAATACAAAAAAATTACCAATTTACAAGCAACTATCAAATATGTATGCATTGAATCAGGGGGAAAAAAACTTTTAACTCTTTGAAATCAAGAGTAGGGAAAATAAGGGTATGATGTTCATAAAGCATCATATCAGCATTCAGTAATCAAAGCAAAATAGTCAACTAAAATCTTCATTCACTTAGAATACCTGGACATAAAGCTCAGGCACAGTTCGACCCTCTGGCTCAAGGAAAATCTGATGGGATTCTTTGTCTTGAAATCTAACAATCTGAGATTTAGAAAATCATAATGTCAGATACACTTAAATATGTATGGTTAATATGATAGCTATGAGATTTTCCTGTCAAGTATGGCTGTCTGATTTTGCCAATTTCGGAGATCAACATTGTCAACTATGAGTCTATATATTGACATATCAAGAAGTGCAATGAGTGGTCAGTTTTGGGTGCAGCTCATTCGAAGACAGCAGAAGTGACTATTATGTTAGCTCGTAAATGAACCTTATCTTCAATAGAAGGGCAATATCTGGGGCCCTTGGCCTCCACCCATCCTCCATAAGTGGGAGTTTCATGCAAATTTTCCTTAATCAGTTCATGAGTACTCTTTGTGGTACGTGTCAGATAGCAGCACATTTGTTCCCTTTCAATGTGGAATTCAGGGTCAAAGCTAAACCAGCTAACCTGCATGAAAGACATCTCACAGTCAAGAGTGGTGCAGTTGCAGCCAGACACAGTACAGGACGAGAACATGTTAATTTAAAGAATTTTAAGATGAAAAAACATACATTCTCAGTGGAAGGAAGTAAGCCACAGTGTGGGTTATTTAAGATTGTATCTTATTTAGAGTGAAAAGCTCCTAAATTTGAATACCAAAACCTACACGTAAAATATAATGAAAAAACCTCTTCATCTCCATGTTGTGGCTCCAATCCTGAGAAATCTACTGTACGACAATCCACACGTGCTGGAGTACCGGTTTTTAGCCTATCAGTTTCAAAACCTAGTTGCTGCAGATTTTCTGTGAGTCCTTGTGAAGCTGACTCGCCAGCTCTTCCAGCAGGCATTGATGTTCTCCCAACCCAAATTTTGCCACTCATGAAGGTCCCTGTTGTAAGGACAACAGAAGGTGCATAGAAATCCATTCCAAAAAATGTGCGGACACCTTCAATATTATCATTCTTCCCTATAATGACATCGGTCACCATAGCTTCTCGAATGGAAAGATTTTCTGTGCTGAAATTGAACAATGAGGCAACAAACAGATCATAAGATTGAAGAAGAAACCAGAGATCATACAAGGATGAGTAATTAATAATATCTATTCTAAGACTAGAAAGCTAGAATATAATGCAGTTCTAGCAGAGTGAATTCCTTCAGAAGTTTAGTTATTATTGGGCATACTAATTGTATGGTTAAATTTTATTTAAATTAAACAATTGTTAAGCTGAAGCCTTGAAGCAAGCAGACTGAGAATTTTCCAACAGAAGATACTACCAAACATAAGTCATATGACAAGTGAAACAGGCATCTCAAAAGTGATAAAACACATAAAAAGTCATCTAGATACGATTTGCAATGTCACAAAGATTTCCTCATGAAGAATACACTAACTAAAACCCTGTGAATTTAAAGTATTTTAACAGAAAACCTTCAATTACCATCATCAGAACAGTGTTAGAGCTCAATGGTCATGTCCCTCATTCAGAAAAAAGGCCAACAACCTTCTCAAATTTTGTCAGCTTTAGTAGATGTAAATGGTACCGGAAGATAAGAGATCAGAAGAGAACTTACTTCTCCACAATCGTCCTCATCATTGAAGCATACTCCCTTTTATCAGTCTGTGCACGTAATGCTCGAACAGCAGGGCCTCTTGAGATGTTTAGAACTCGCTTCTGAAGATAACACCTAGGGTGCAAATATAGGAACATGAATGATCAAGCATCAAACCGATCTATGAACTAGTTTAGCAATATGATTTCCCTGATATAAAGAAAATTGAACCAATACATACAATAAGAAAGTATGGATATCATTCTGCAATACAATCAGTCAATTTGTTTGGACAATATAAGCTTGTAGGCAGTTTTTTCATTGCCATAAAGTGCTTGGAAATAGCTTAACAATAACCCAATAAATGCACAACAATCTTTGAATGAGATTCAAATATTACCTATCGGCAACCTTTCCAATCTCACCACCAAGTGCATCCACTTCATGTACAAGTTGTGATTTTGCAGGTCCACCCACTGCAGGATTGCAAGGCTATATATCTTGTCTCAGTAAAATAATTATTAAGGCACATAACATAAAGAGAAAGAATATTTAGAATACTATGTTCCTAGGAGTGGAAAGCAAATTAAGATGAAGGACAATTGACAGAGTACAGACCAATAACAATTTAGGGATGAGAACCTTAAGTCAGCAAGTCCTTATTATAATTCTTCTACAGTAAATGTAGAGATCATTGTTAACGATTCACATTATAGGTGTTACTATAGATCACCTGCCAAGCTATTCTATCAATGTTTAAGGTAAGAAGAAGAGTTTTTGCTCCAATCCGAGCAGATGCAAGAGCAGCTTCACATCCTGCATGTCCTCCTCCAACCACAATGACATCGTATCTTTCCTCATCAAGTCTGACATTGTTTGTCCAGTCTACAAAAAGAAAAGGTTTAGTCCGCCAGAGTGATCAAACAATGTCCTTCCAGCTTAACATCTAGCACTCTGAAGAAATTTGCTTTGCTAATCAAAGGTATTACTTGAAAAATACAGAGCTTAATCAGTGCAACATTGACTAGACAGATCAAAATAAAAAGGAGGGTTATTTTTCTAGTTCATGATCCTCCAGCAACTACATCAATATACAAAATTCCTGATTTAATAGCTCAAATCCAAAGCAAAATACTGAAATTATGCACACAGTAGAAACGAAGGTCTGCTGCTTTCTCTATTTCATATGTAATGCACCAAATTCAACAATTCAATTCGATAAAATGCCAACACACACACACCAGAAGAGCTCGAAGCAGCAACAGTAAATGGTCGGCGCGAATTCCCAACCAAGACGCATCGATTCCTGAGAAGCTTCGGGCGGAAGCTCGTACGGTGACGTTTGAGGATGAGCTGAAGCGAGCGGGACGCGTGCAACCGAGAAGTGCGGGAGAAGCGGCAGGTGAGACGAGTGAATTGAACAGCTAGAGTCGCCATTAGGATGACTCCGAGTACGCGTAAAACTCAGGAATTAGCAACGTATCGGTGCTCGAAGCCTCGAGCTATGGTGCTGCTATTAATATGGTGTCGTCGAGTGATAAGCCGTTAGCCAGGCATAGCCATAGCCAGAACGTTTGAGGTTTGGAGCCGTCAACTGAAAGCAGATGACACAGCAAAGGCATAGCATAGCGACTCCAGAGTTTGTAGACTACATATATCTTTCGGCCCAGATCCTTTCACTTTGGGCTTTAAGGCTTTTGGGCATCGACTAATAATACGGCGAACAATGGAAGAGAAAAAAGAGAAAAATAATTTATTTTTTTTGAGTAGGTAAGAATTCGGTTTATCGGACAAGTCCGAGAGACCGAGAAAACGGCAATCGAAATCGACTAAAAACACAAAAACAAGCCAACAACACAAAAAGTAAGTACAACTAGTAAAAGCAGTAACTAGAACGAAGAGGGTAACGGGGAAAGTGAGGGACTAAAGGACAACACCTTTAGCATTCGGGTCATAAGCGGACAAATCAGGTTAGAAAATGGACAACTGATATTCTTTCCACCGGGATGAAGGATCTTCAGCAGCCACAAACGTCCAAGCGACCTCGCCAATCATCAACACGCCACACCCAATCCCAGATTCAAACCTCGGCGTTGTACAAACTAAGCTCTGGTCAACCTCCAAGGTCGATCGGGCCACAAACAACATGATCCGAACGACAAACTCACGAACACAAAAAGCTGCAAAGAAAACAAAGCCACAACAAACAAACAGGCCCAAAAGGTGGACCAACAAAGAACAAGAGCCCAAAAAGGGCTAAAGCCCGAGAAGCCCAACAATGGCCCTAAGAAAGGCCCAATGGCTAAGGATAAAAAACAAGCAAGCCCAAAGCCACACAAAGGTCCAGATCCAACAACAATCTTAAAAACGAAGCACAAACATAAGCAATTAGAGTCTTGTTGTGAAAACACCACGTCAGCCATCCATGGATCACTTCTACGTGTCAAAGATCGTCGAAATCTTTGATGTCGGAAGCAGCAAGCAGTGACAGAAAACCGCCGGAAAACGGGAAGGATTACTCAGAAGGTAAACATCGCTCTCGAAGCAAAGAGAAAAGACCCTTGTCTAGATCAGGAGCGAGATCGGCGATCAAACCGCCGACAAGGTGAATACATGACGATAACACAAAATCTAAGAGGATGGAGAGGACGAGCCCACCAACCACACCACATGCTTCATCAACCAGAAGGCTTTATCAACAAAGAACTAGAAGGCTGTATCAAATTGGTCACTATTTGGGTATAAATACTTGGTGCAAACCCTAGGACTAGAAAAAACAACTTCCTTTCTTCATAAAGAAATTTCAGGAGCAAGAACAACATTAGTAAACAACCATTGGAAAAGTTCTGATAACATAAAGCAGATGAACTAAACATAAAATTCTTTCAACATTCTAAAAGGGAGTATACACATTAGAATCAATCCGACTTTCTCAGCGGTGGATTGATAAAACTGAGAATCAATCTCAGCCTCCTCGGCTAAAAGAGATTGATAGAAGTGAAAGAAAATTTCAGGAAGAAATTTGGTCTCATGTTCTTGAACAATTTCTAATTTTTGTGTTTCTGAGCTCTTGGAATTCTCTCTCTAAAGAGAGAGAGTTTCTCAATTATTGACTTCTGAGACTGCCATCACTGAAAAATAATTCTTTTACACTTACATAAAGAGAGATTTAGGTAATATATCTTTTTTTAAATTATAATTAGGTAAAAGTAAATCCTTAGTTTTAATTGCGCGTGTTAACCCTCTTACACTATACCATAGACTGTATGATTGTTTCTCTTTCCTATTTTTCTTCCTTTCGACTTTCCCAATTTATCTCCCTCTGACGCCATAGCCGAGCAACTTGGCCATGACCGACACGAAACTTGATATTTCAGTGCCGAAGGACTGTGGAGTTCTTCCTTTATCGACAAGAGGGCAACGAAGATGCTCTCAATCACTTCTTCGACCACTATTTTGACACCAGATTTGATGTTGACACCTTCGATCTGATGTTCTTAGCGGTGAAGCTTGAGAAAATTAGGTATGGTTGAGTAGTCTATTTTAATTGCATCTTAAATCATAGAAAATTGAAAATTGATTGGTATATTGGGTGGAATTAGGGATTCTTCTTGTGATGGAATTTGATCACGACTCTGAATGGCGCATTTGATTTTGTTACAAGACATACTCTGTTGGTGAGTTGGTGGATGTGCCTTGTGAACTTCAGTGTTTAATGCTTTTCCTTGAAGGTGTCATCACCTTACTCTTCGCCAAACCCTCCACTATCTCCTCCTTCCATTCTATAATCCAATTTTTCTTGGTATTTTGCTCAATGTATTTCAGAAACTTTAAATCACACTCTTCTTGTAAGGCCCCAAGCCTTTAGAAGCGTTGTCTCATGCCAACCCGAAGACTTTTCAGAATGTCAACCATCTTGGTACTACTCTCGCCTATGCACGCTTAACTTCTGAGAAATTTGTCCTCACTCGAACCTAGAAAAGGAAGAGTTCTTGTTGACATGGGTAGCACCTCAATTCCTTATAAATTATCGGGGTGTTACAATCTCCCCCACTTAAACACTTGACGACCTCGTCAAGGCCCAAGGACCGCCCCCCGGGTCGAGTGACTGCCATTTGGACCAAGCCACTCGTAACCCGGAGTCGGCTCTGATACCATTTGTAAGGCCCCAAGCCTTTAGAAGCGCTATCCCATGCCAACCCGAGGACTTCTCAGGAGGTCACCCATCCTGGTACTACTCTCGCCCCTGCACGTTTAACTTTTGAGTTCTTTGTCCTCACTCGAACCCAGAAAAGGAAGAGCTCTTGTTAACATGGGTAGCACCTCAATTCCTTATAAATTATCGGGGTGTTACATACTCTTTGAGACAACATGTATCTACACTCCTCAGCAAAACGACAGAGATGAGCGGAAACACCGACATCTCTTAAATGTTGCTCGGGCTTTGAGGTTTCAATCTTCTCTTCCTTTTGAATTTTGGGGAGAGTGTGTACTCACCGCTTGCTATTTGATTAATAGAATTCTGACTCCTATTCTGAATAATCGAACGCCATATGAACTGTTGTTTGGAAACCGACCGAATTTTTCTCACTTACGTGTATTTGGATGCTTGTGTTTTGCATAAAAAAAATCCCTGGGATCGAGATAAATTTGCCCCTCGAAGTCGAAAATGCGTTTTCCTTGGATATCCTATTGGAAAGAGGAGATGGCGGCTCTTTGATCTTGAAACCAGGACCATATTTGTCTCTCAGGATGTTGTTGTTTTCGAGGATCATTATCCTTAATTTTCTACACCACCACCCACAGTTGTAGATACAAATTCATCTACTCCTAATCCAGCTGCATATGACTTGTTAACTACGCTAGATTCTGATTTTGTCTCAATTTCTGATTTGTCGTCTAAAGCCAGGGGGAGTTCTCGCTCTGCCTCCGACAACGATTCCTCCTCTTCTTCTTCAAAAGCTTCACCTTTGCCTTTGGCTCCTCGGCACAGCACTAGAATTCGGAAGCCATCAATTCTTCTTCGTGACTTTATTTGTCACACAGTTCAGTCAGGACTGACACCCCACTCCCTACTCCCACTGCCTCGACAACATCACCGTCTCCAAGTATTCTTTATCCAATCTCTACCTCCATTTCTCATTCAAATTTTTCGGCACAACACTCTATTTCTTGCAACCATTACAACCGACCATGAGCCCACAAATTTCGCCGAGGCCGTTCAACACTAGCATTGGCGTGACGCTATGCAGCATGAATTAGATGCTCTCGACCGAAATAACACCTGTATTTCATCATCTATGCCCCCTAGGAAAAAGGCGATTGGATGTAAATGGGTCTTGCGGATCAAATATTCTTATATGGGTGCCATTGAACGCTATAAAGTGAGGCTGGTTGTCCTCGAAAATAGACAAATTGAAGGCGTCAACTATACTGAGACCTTTGCTCCCCTTGCTAAAATGGGTAGGATTCGAGTGTTTCTTTCGATCGCTGCCATTAAAAACTGGGAATTATACCAAATGGAAGTGAATAACGCCTTTTTGCACGACGACTTAGACGAGGAAGTATACATTTCACCTCCTCCGAGCTATGATGGCCATTCTCCGGGACAAGTATGCAAACTCCAAAAGTCATTGTATGGGCTCCGTCAAGCGCCCCGAAACTGGTTTTCCAAATTGGCTCAAGCGCTACAGAATTTCGGTTTCAAGCAAAGTAAGGCTGACTATTCCTTATTCTCTATGGCATGGACACGTTCTTATATATGTGGACGACCTCATCATCGCCGGAAATGATCCTAGCTCTATTTCATCTTTCAAAGCATATTTGAGCAAGTGTTTTTTCATGAAAGATCTCAACCATCTTAAATATTTTCTCGGGTTGGAGATAACTCGAAATTCCGAAGGCATAATTTTGTCCCAAAGAAAATATGCACTCGAAATAACTGCCGAGACAGGACTCCTTGGATGTAAACCATGCGAGTTCCCGATGGACTCTCACCATCAGCTAGCAACGATTTCCAACCCGCCCTTTGTCTCTTCGGAACCATATCGACGATTGATCGGGCGGTTAATTTATCTTTCCATCACAAGGCTGAAGCTCTCTTATTCTATACACACTTTATCTCAATTCATGCAGCAACCGAAAGAGATCCATTGGCAGTCAGCTGTTCGACTTGTTCGATACCTAAAAGGGCATCCCGGGCAAGGCTTATTCCTCTCTAGCTCAAGCAATCTTCGTTTACGAGCTTATTGCGATTCGAATTGGGCGTCATGTCCCCTAACCCGACGCTCCATCACTGGCTACTTCATCACTTTAGGTGACTCTCCGGTCTCGTGGAAAACAAAGAAATAGGTCACCGTCTCTCGTTCTTCCGCGGAGGCCGAGTATAGAGCTATGACATCTACATGTTCTGAAATCATTTGGCTTAAATCCTTACTCAGGTCGCTCGACATTGCTCACTCCTTCCTGTCCAATTTCATTGTGATAGTCAAGCAGCGATCCACATTGCCTCTAATCCGGTCTTCCATGAGAGGACCAAGCACATTGAAATAGACTGTCATTTTGTTCGAGATCTCGTGGTTGATAAGAAGATTGATCTTTGTCACATGTTCAACTAATTTATTGTGATAATTAATAATTAAAATTTTAATTTATTATAGAGTTATTCTTATTTAGGAAATAATTATTTTTTTAATTCGAAAAACTACTAAAACTAGTGCTAAAGCTTTAAAAACTAGTTTTGTCAAAAAACTAGCTTTACAACTAGTTGCTAGTTTTTATGTGTCAAACAAATAGTGTTTATACGAGTTTCTGCAACTAGTTGAAAAACTCCAACTAGTTTTTGGTATCCAACAAACACACCCTTAATTACTTTCCAAGTTGGGTATTCTTAATCCCCATACTCCAACTTGAGGGGGAGTAGTAGAAAACTATATTGTTAAATGGCCGAATATATAAATATGTTCCTGAACTTTGACGATTTTGACATTCATATCCTTGTACTTTGGAGGTTTCAAATAAGTCCTTGTACTATATATATTTCTGTTATTTAAACGCAAATCACTTGAGTTTCAATTGCGTGTAATACACTTGCTCTGACATGTAAAAATATTTTGCCACATAGGTAATTTATAGATGCCACCTACGTAAATTTATAATTTTAATAAAAACTAGATTATACTTTTTTTTGCCTTTTTTCCTATTTTTTTCTTCCGATCTTCTTCCTCCTCCTTGAGTCTTTCCACCCAAATCCCACTCAAGAATAAAAATTAATCCCACCCAAATACCCAAATCTCAATTCAGGAACTAAATTAATTTTATAAAATCTAACAAAACCAAAATCAAAACCGAAACTCCCACCTCAATTCCCGTATCCAAGAAAACCCATAAACCCTAAATCCCCAATTCACTACAATTCCAGAAACTCCAAATCCCCAATTGACTACACGCACAGTAGAAAACCTCAATTTCCCACTCGAACACCAAATAGACCAAAAATCAACACCTCAAAATCACAAATCTCGAATTGAAACAACAATCTCACCTGCAACAGATTCGCGATGGTTTCTACGCTAGCGGTTTTGTTGATCCCAACCTCAGCTCCGTATGACGAAGCTCTCCTTGTACGACAATTCGTCTTCGGTGAGGATGCCGAGGCGGAGGCGGTCCGCCAAGCTACCTTCGTTTGGCATCTAAATCGAGCCAATAGCTTCAACGGAGGAGACAGAAACGGCGAGATCGGAGGATCGACGGGGAGTAAAGGAGCAAGAAACGACGCCATGGAGGTGGTCTGGGGCAGTGGAGGTGGTCTGGGGCAGGCCAAGACCGGAATCCGGCGAGGGATTGGATCTTATCGGTGACATTGCACGATCCCTTCAACATCTTCTTCACCGACGAAGTAGGCTTTGTTTGTTCTTCTTTTGTTGATAAACCCCTCTCTTCTTTCTCTCCAAATCTCGTGGTGGTCAATACTATTAGCTATGTATGATGCCACTGGTCGATGAGAAAGAAGAAGGTGGGTAGGAATCTTCACTTTCTACTAGGCCGCCGCCCTCCAGCACCACCCCTCCGTTCGGCGTTTCCAGGCCTCGATGGCGGAGCAATCCACCAGTCCGTGGAGCACAAGTCCCCAAAGACGCCAACGGCCATGGAACCCACACGGCGGCCGGCCGCTACGCCTTCAAGGCCAACTCTCCGACATCCTCGCCGCCTTCGCCGCCAAATGAACCAGATCTCAAATCTGAGATCTAAAAAGAATTTAAAAGAAAAAAATCCAATTAATTACAAGTTTTTAATTTTTTTAGTATTCCATGTGAGCATTTGTAAGTGGTAAAATATTTTTACTCGCACATAGGAGAGTTATTTATAAACTTTTTGTCAAATCGAAATTTTGTGTTTAAATGTTAAAAATATGTAGAGTATAAGGATCAATTTAAAACTCTAAAAGTAAGGGATATGGATGCCACAATCGTCAAAATTTAGAGACCTATTTATGTATTCGGCCATTGTTAAATATCTCATAGAAATCTTATACATCTTGTATATTGTAGGATAGAATAAATAGAATATCAACACAATTCAATTCCTTCCTCAATCTGTTTCAAATAGTCTATATATATTATAAAATACAAAAATTTGGGCAATTAATGACCCATTTAAATAACTTAAATATTTTTTTAAAATCCATCTATTTAGATGAAAAAACCTTTTAGAGAATTAATGCTCATATTACTTAGAAAAACATTATTGGTGAAAAATATGACTAAAAGTGGTATTATAAATAATTAATTTGAGCTCCATCACTATAACAATAATTGTTAAGAACACAATTATAGAAAAAAAAAATTAAATCGTACCATACTATGAAAGGCCCATAGCAAACAAATAATAAATTTAACTTCCCTCATAACCAAAAATGTATTTCTTACAAATAGCTTACATAATATATACCTATCATATCATATCTGTTCTTTTTTTTAATAAAAATAAGCACATAAAAATGGTACATATTATATTCCAAGCACAATCCTCTTTAATTAGTCACTATATAAATTAAATAAAAAAATACATCTACTTTGTAATATCTATATTTATATCTATATATCTATCTATATATACTATAAAATAGAAAAATTTGGGTGATTAATGACTCATTCAATTGCAGCAAATAATTTTTATGGATTTATTTTATAAGACAAAATTTTGAGTGATTAATGACTCATTCAATTGACCTAAAACATATATTTAATTTATTTAGCAAGTTTTGTAACCCTAGATATTACATACAACCTTTGGTATTATAATATGAATTTAAACTCATTAAATTATTACATACAACTTTTGGTATTACAATATGAATTTAAACCCATTAAATTATTACATACAACCTTTAGTATTACATTATGATTTTAAACCCATTAAATTATTAGCATTGATCTATAAACCTATAAGATTAAATCTCCATGTCAATTAATGCCCCCGCATTTTATACAAATTATATGAATTTTATACAATGTCATAACCTACTTTAATCCGGCATTGAATGACAATAAAAGAAATTTAATAAAATCAATCCAACATTTGACTAATCTCTTCAAATTCCAAAATGAGTTTGTAATCCTTTTGTAGCATCCCCTCCTCTAAATGCTACTAATTTTCATATTTAATTACCTCTATCTAAATTAGTTTACCTCTCCCCAACATCCTTTTTCCATCCCAAAAAACATCTCTACATTCTTATTATCCATCATCCTTCAATCTATTATCTGTGTTCAACATGACTTCCCGACGCCACACCCTAAATTAGTCTATAGTTTATAATGTAGGGCTGCTATTGTGACCAAATCGGATAGCAATTCGATTCCCAATTCATTCAGTGTTCAGTGTTACTGGTAGGGTTGGTTTTTTTATGTTTTCAATTCAAGTTCAGAAAAAATTGTTAATATCGAAAAATATAAAAGTTTTTGAAGCGTTGTCTATATATTAGACCTTTATTAATATTTGTTTCAAATGTAGATAATTTTTTTTCAATGTTTTATATTTATTGTAGATTCATTTGTCTCTTCTTTCAAGTATTTTTATGGATTTATTTTATAAGATAAAATTTTTATTTGGTAGTAAAATTTTAAGCTAAAAAATATTTTCATAGATTTATTCTATGAATAATTGATAATAAAATATAACGATAAAATTGTGCCACTAAAAATCTTTTTTATATAAAATTTATATGTATATTATTTGACTAAAATAACCTTTTTAATTTAGTTTAGAAATATTAGTTTTTTACTTTTTAACATCAAATTACATTTGTAAAGGTTAATTCACTTTCAAATTTTAAATTTTCATGAATTTTCTTATTTTTAAAATAACTTCTAATATTTACCTTAACTAGTTGAAGTCCCGTGATATTCACGGGATAATTTTACTAAAAAATTATACAATTCTACGATATTAATTTAAAATACTAAATATATTTATATAATATCATAATAAATTATGCAATAGACAAATTATTTTTTTAGATTGTACTCCATATTTTAATTGAATATATTTTTAAATATTTTTCCATTATTTGTGGAGATCTTGTCCAAATTTAGATTGAAATTATTAAAATATTGATTTTACTTTTTATTGAATATTCTTAAATAATATATTCTTATTTTTTTAGACACTAATATGTATAAAATACTTGGTTTTTTTATAAAGATAATAATAATTAGGATAGGTTATCTACAAAGCATAATATAATTTATTAAAATATTTTTTAAGTTAATTTATTTAAATTATATATTAGGGTTCTTATCTTTTACTCTATAATAATAAGAATGTTTGTAAATATGAAAAATACAATATATAGATTAGTATATAAGAGATTAGTATATAAGAGAACATTGTCCTCGATTTAAGAGATAAGATATAAATATTCTATATTTACATAAATAAAATAAAAATAAAATTAAGAAAAATGTAATTTAAATTTTTTATCAAAATTCAATTTAAGCAAGCATCCATCAAGATTTGTAAATTTTTCTATTTTTTTTTTATCAAACTTTGATTTAAGAAAAAATCTTTAATATAAATGCATAAAAAGATAAAGAAAATCTATTTTTATTAATTAAATTAAAATTCGATTTTTTTTGACATTTACATATAATCTTAGTCATCAACATAAAATTATATCTTTTTCTCAAAATAAAAATACATCAACATAACAAAATTTATTATTTAAAATTATATCATTACATAGATATAAATTTTATACTTGGAGCTCAAGCCTTGTTAAAAGATAAAAAAATATATATATTAAGACCCTAAATCTTGTTAAGAGATAAAAATATTAAATTAATATGAAAAATATCATCTCAAGGAATTTTAGTATATAAAAATTATATAATTATGTTATCTATTGTAGTAAACTAATACATAATTCATAGATAGAAAATCTTATACATAAAAAAATATATAAACTTGTTATCTATTTAGTATATATAGCAAGAATACTATAAGTTGTTACAAAATTTATTAAAATATAAATTCAAATTAATTTATTCAAAAATGCCACGTGGCACAAATTTTACAACAGACTTGGGTTCTGCTTTATAATGTATTAGGGTAGATAAGTTAAGGGTAATTTGGTCAACTAATACAAATCTATATTAAAAATGGTTATAAAATTTTAATTTAAATTGAGGATATGGGATATCAAAATTTAATGATATAAATGTCCAATTCTATGGTCAAAATTGATAATTAACTAGACATTAAGTAAAAAGACACTAATGGCAAACAATTGTAACACCTACATTAAATATTTGTAACATTCACATTAAGTATGTATATTTATTTACACATCTATCTATAATACTATAAACTTAGGTTCTTGAGCAATTATTCTGATTATATAAATATTTTGATTTCAAGCAATTAATGAAGCATATATTATATAAATATTCTGATTTCATTTCAATCAATCAATACTCATGCAATTAATGAAAAATTGAATCAATACCATAGATACTAAAAATGTAATAAATACACAATATTTTAGTCTAAAAATACCCAAAACATTTCTAACGTGTCTAATTCTACAATTAAATGTATTTTAATATTTTTATTATTAAAACCATAGATATAAAAATATGTAAATAATGTTCTTATAATAATGAAATTTAGTATGAGTATATAATTAATGTTGTGGTTTTTATACAAATTAGTATAGTTTCATCTCATTTTTCATATCATAGCAAAGTGTGATAAATGCACATTGGATTCTCAATGAGATATCAGAAGAAAAAGAAAAAAGAGAAAAAAAACAACTAAATTTGAATCACATTAATCCGACATTGAATGTCAATAAAAGAAATTTAATAGAATCAATCTACATTTGATTAATCTCTTCAAACTCTAAATGAGTTTGAAATCCTTTTGTAACATCCCCTCCTCTAAATGCTATTAATTTTCATATTTAATTTCATATACCTAAATTAGTTTACCTATCCCAAACATATTTTTTTTCATCCACAAAAAACATCCATATATTCTTATTATCCATTATCCATCTTTACGATGGCTTCCCGACGCCATAAATTAGTGTTTAGTTTAATGTTCTTATAATAATGAAATTTAGTATATGTATATAATTAAGTTGTGATTTTATACAAATTAGTATAGTTTCATCTCATTTTTCATGTCATAGCAAAGTGTGATAAATGCACATTGGATTCTCAATGAGATATCAGAAGAAAAAGAAAAAAGAGAAAAAAACTAAATTTGAATCCTTATCTTAAACATTAATCTGACATTGAATGTCAATAAAAGAAGTTTAATAGAATCATTCCACATTTGACTAATCTCTAAATGAGTTTGAAATCCTTTTGTAACATCCCCTCCTCTAAATGCTATTAATTTTCATATACCTAAATTAGTTTACCTATCCCAAACCTATTTTTTTCATCCCAAAAAACGTCCATATATTCTTATTATCCATTATCCATTTTTACGATGGCTTCCCGACGCCATAAATTAGTCTTTAGTTTATAACATAGGGATGCTATTGTGACCAAATCCGATAGCAATTTGATTCCCAATCCATGTTTATTGCAACGATCCACCCTTCGTCCCTTCTAATCATCGAGATCGACCCTAACTCTTGCGTTTTAGAGAAATTTATGCAATACGAAACTTGACAGGTATGAGTTTCTATGAATTAGCTCATAAATTCGTAGTTATCAAAGTCATTTTGCACACTATATTAGTAATAATTTTATTTTTGGTTTTGTAATCAAAGGTCTTACCTAATTGGGACTAATTGGTGTAAGAGGTTTTTCTTAGTGTTCAAGATCGATCGATCAACATAAGTGAAGACTCGATGGTGAATGCCCAATAAGAGGTCAAGGGTTTGTTGCAGCGGATCATTAAAGGCAATCACACCACTAGAGAATTGTTTTCTTTCACTATGGTCTTAACTCTTATGTGCTGCTGGTACGGTTTTTTTTTTATGTTTTCAATTCAATTTCAAAATAAATTGTTAATATAAAAAATATAAATGTTTTTGAAGCTTTGTCGGTCTATTTATCTTAGACCTTTATTAATATTTGTTTCAAATGCAAAGAATTTCTTTTCAGTGTATGCATTGGAGATTCATTTCTCTTCTTTCAAGTATTTTCATGGATTTATTTTATAACATTTTGACCTGAAAACACATTTAATAGATTTATTCTATGAATAATTGAGAAAAAAATATACATATGAAATTGTGCCACTACTAACCTTTTTTAATATAAAATTTATATGTATATTAGTTGAATAAAGTACCCTTTTTAATTTAGTTTAGAAATATTAGTTTATTACTTTTTAGCATTAAATTACATTTGTTAAGGGTTAATTCACTTTCAAAATTTAAAATGTAGTAATATTACAATATGAATTTAAAACCATTAAATTATAACCATTGGTATTACAAATAAAAGTAAAAACAAAACAAGATAAGATCCACCTTTGGACTTTGGTATTGTAAACAAAAGCTAATATCAAATTTAAAATATAACATTTGACATTATTTAGCAACTTTTGTAGTAAACTTTAGAATTACAATATGAATTTAATGTCATTAAATTATAACCATTGGTATTACAAAGAAAAGTAAAAATAAAAGAAGATAAGATCAACCTTTGGTATTACAAAAGATAAGATCAAATTTAAAATATAACATTTCATATTCCACTCTCCTTCAAAATATATATAAGCTTTTTAATTTTGCATGATCACATCACATTCCATTCACTACAAAGCAAAAAATAAAAAAATAACTCTCAAACTGTTGAAAAATAATTATCAATCAAAAAACCTTGGAGATGGGTAAAAGTGAAAAAAAAACAATCTATATATAATATAAAATATAATATATAAAATCAATGAGAACCCGTGCGATAGCACGGGCCATCCACCTAGTTTAACATATAAAGAAGAAAAATTGGACAATTAATGACCAAATCATCTAATGAAATAATGAGAGGGAAAAAAAGAAAAATAGAAGATGAATGTAGAAAAGATGAATGGTTTCATTTTATATCATCTTATCATATCTTAACTACATGTAAATCAATAAAAAAAATTTATATTCAATATGAGATATTGTGGAACTTTATGATATTTAATGTGATTTAGCCTCTTAAGCTTCATATAAAGTTACAAAATTTTCTAAAATTCAATTGGCTAAATACGAAGGGTCTCCACCTCAAGAAGATTGAGAGTTCTTTTGTCAAATTATTTTGTCATTGTATGATAAATAGATGAAAAATAAAATAGATCTTAAAGTGAACATGTTCAATCAAATATATTAAACCTTTAAAACCCTAAACCAAAATCATTTATCATATTTTAAATGTAGGCAAATCAATGGTTTAGTAACCCCAACCAATTTAATTTGAATTGAATTCATTAATAAATTGTAAATTGTAACCACTAATGAAATAACACATTTAAGCTCCCTTCTTTAGAGCTTCCCCTTCATTAGTAAAAATGTCTACTTTCTCTTTCCCTCTCCAATCTCCATATATATATTTATTTGATTGGATTGTTGTTGGATTTTAGTTTTTCTTCAAATTTGAGTATTTTATTTAGGCTAGATATTGTAAGGTTAACTTTTTTTGATATTGATTTTGGTTTTCTTCATGTTGATGGTATGTAGGAGGAAGGTAGCAGCTTTGAACATTCTCATTGTTTGATGTTGATTAGTTCGATCACGATTTCGTTAGAGGTAAAATAAAATTTTTGTAATTGTATTGCTATATTATCTTGCATTTATATTTTAACAATTTTATTTATCTAATTTTTGTTTGATATGTTGTAATTGTTTTTTTTTTCAATTTTTTTCAATCGATTATGTCAATAATTTTAACAACTTGAAATTATGAAAATTAGTTTTTGAAATGTGAAAGATGTTGGCCATGACTATTAGATAAAAATTATCACGCATATTCAGCATAGTATAGATCTACAAAATATAAGAAATATACAAGCATATAAAATATAAAAGTATTACAACTTTATTATAGAGATGGGATATTAAACTAATTTATTTAAATTGATAATCCAACTATATATAATTATTTTAATTCATAAAAAAGATAAATGGGTACTAAAAATAGAATTTTTTTGGAAAATAAATAAATTAAAAAGAATAATAAGGCGTCATAAGACACTATGTCAAACGGGAATGATACCTTATAAAAAGCCAATAGATAAAAATAAAATTTTATTTTAAAAAACCAAAGTTCATATTTTTATATAGTTATATATCTCATCTTTAACAAATATAATTAGATAAAAAAAACATGCTTATCTATAAAGTGTAAACTTCTATGAAAAGTTTTGAGTTTTAACTTTTGAGCTTATACCACTTATATTGATCGATCAACATACATAAACCCTACCCTAACCGAGTTGAGGAGTTTATTATATACATCAATTCTAATTGATTTATTCAGAGTATTTATTTTTTATATCTATTTATTTCATTATTACAAATTAAGTTTTATTTTTGTAACCCCTTTTCACTCATTGATTATAAATTAGGAATCCAAAGGATGAAAAAAGTATTGATTAATTTTTATTATGACATTTATTTATGGTATTGTAATCTATTAATAATATATGTCATCTATAACTACTCAATATTAATTTAAAATAAAGAAGTAGTTGTACAAATTATATTTATAATAAAGTTTATTTATAATATGTAAATGTCATAAAACATGTAATAAAATTGAATCCTAACAATTGAGTATTTATGTTTTGATTTTAATGTGTAAGAATACCAACAATTATGTAATAAATTTTTAAGGAGTTAGAAGAGGTGTGTAATAAAATTAGGGTTAATGATTAGAATCCCAATAAATGGAGGAATATCAATAGGTGAGTTTTATATGTATTATTCTTTTTTAAAATCAATTCAAGATTTATGTTTTGGTTTTAATTCAAGAATAACAAAATTTTGAGGTGTTAAGGTATGTAAGAATTCCAAAAGTTGTGTACATTAATTTTGCATTCAATAGCTAGATATAATAATACATGGAATGTCAACAACTGAGTTTTATATATTCGTTTTATTTTATTTTTTAGAATACATGGATTAAAGTAATTAGTTCATGAAGGTCATTTACCTCAAATATAAAATTGACCTTTCATAGTGGCCTATGACCAAATAAGAATTGAATGACTACATCTTTAGCATTTATTTAGCTTTTGAGGATGATTTTAAAAGTTGAAAAAAAATTATAATTAAGTTTATTTATTATATTTAAACATTTAAGGTATTTTAAAATTATCATCTACAAAATAAAAAAAATTGATCCGTGCGTAGCACTGGCAATCACACCAGTACTTTTAAAAAAATTAATAAGTGATATGAATTTGCTTAAACTAGTTGTCCCCGTCGTGCCTTGCACGACTATGACTCGATATTTTTTTAGATATACTATAAAAATATAATTTAAATTTTAATGTAAGTAATTTATTACTCGTAATATAATTTGTTTTTTTAAAATCAAATAAAACAAATTAAATTCAAATTATTAAATTTAAATAATGAGAATAATATATACAATGCTCATAAAATGTTATGGTAAATTTTCAAATAATGAGAATAATATATACAATGTTCATAAATTGTTATGGTAAATTTTCAAATTGTGAGTTGCAATAAAAGTAAAGTATTTTGACCAAACTTCTCATAAGGAAATATTTTAATTAAAAAAAGCATAGAAAACTATGATTAAAGTCAAATATGAAAAAATAATCATATCAAAACTATAGTTCGTAAAAATATAATGAATTGAAAGCTTATTATAAAAAAAAATTATACAAAAAACGTTAATATTTCTTTTAAAAAGTTGAACATATTAAAGGTTAAAGATTAATATAAATATGTTTAATTAATATTTCTTTTAAAACGTTAATATTTTGTTGAACAAAAACGTTAAATTTTTGTTAATATTTCTTTTAAATATTTCGTTTAATATAAAATGTTATTGAACAAATTAAAGATTAAAGATTAATATAAATATTTTTAGTTAATATTTGTTTTAAAGCGTTAATGTTTTATTGAACAAAAACGTTAAATATTTTGTTAATATTTCTTTTAAATATTTTGTTTAATATAAAACGTTATTAGGTTGATTTTGTATGTATTTTTATAAAGGAAGTATTTTTTAAACGTTATTATGTAAATCTATTTAGGAAATTTAGTAAGTAAAGTTTTTTCATTAAGGAAAAGATTTTTGTATTCAAAAATTGTATAGTAGGTTTTTTTTATAATTTTAGTTAATTATGGCATGTAAGTGATGATGGGGAGAAAATAAGATGACGTGGCATATGACTTGTCAAAAATTAAATAACATGGCTTAAGGAAAAGACGACATGTGACAAAATTCAATATAGCGTATTATAGAAACTATATGTAGACAAAGCTGACGTGGCACAACGTGGTGGCTCCAAACCTTATTGCTTTTATATATATAATAGATTCGTGCTTAGGTGGCAAAGCTTTTCCTCCATATTTACGTGTTTGAAAAATATCTTGATATCGTTGTTCGTTTTAATATTTGTTCCTGCTATCCATACTCGGGACATAAATGACATCAAACACGTAATCCGCTTTGAAAATATTTTCTGATTCCAACTAGTACAGTGCCCACTACATTTTTTTAATGCGCGATTTCGTGATGCGCAAGAACCTTTAGATCTGGTAAATGAAGGGGCGATGTTTACCAGACGAAGCCCCTCCTTGAGCTCATCGATCTGAGAATTGAGCTCATCTGAGAATTGAGAATTGAGCTCATCGATCTGAGAATACCAGATTTGTACTGAATACCAGATTCACGCAAAACAAGTATCGTCTGAGAATTGAGCTCATCGATTTGGCGATGGCGGGGCTATTCGATAAGCAAGCAGATTTGTACTTGGATGCCCGGCCCGACTACCCGAAAGAATGGTACTCTTGGCTGGCTGCTCGCACTCTTCATCACTCCCTCGCTTGGGACGCCGGCACCGGCAACGGCCAAGCCGCCATTGCTGTAAGCTCTCTCCTCCCATCCCATCTCTAATTGCGATTTGATTTACAAGATCAGTTGAAATTAATTGATGTGGCAATCGATTGATCGATCGACAATTAGATGTACACGTGTGTTTCATGGATTCTGAGTTTTAAATAGTCGGTGGTAAAATTGAAATTGAACAGGTAGCGGAGCACTACGAGCAGGTGATGGCGACGGATGTGAGCAAATCGCAGCTGGATCGAGGAATCCCGCACCCGCGCGTCAAGTACCTGGAAACCCCAATTCCAATGTCGGAAGAGCAGATTATCAGCACAATCGGCGAAGAGAATTCCGTAGATCTGATAACAGTAGCGCAGGCCGTACACTGGTTCGACCTCCCGACCTTCTACGCAGGCGCCACGCGCCTCCTCCGGAAGCCGGGCGGAGTAATCGCCGTCTGGGGCTACAACGACATCATCGTTGACCCGGAGTTTGACTCGATTATGAAGCGGTGGCACGCAACGACTCTGCCTTACTGGCACCCAGACATCAAGCATATCTTCGAAGGCTACAAAACGCTGCCGTTTCCGTTTGAGCCGGTGGGGCTGGGGTCCGAGGGGGAGCCGTTGGAGCTGGAGATTCCCAAAACGCTGTCGTTTGAGGGGTTTCTGGGAATGCTGAGGTCATGGTCGGCGATCGTGACGGCCAGGGAGAAAGGAGTGGAGCTGCTGGGGAAGGAAGTGGTTGCGGAGTTCGAGAAGGCTTGGGGTGGTGCCAAGGTGGTTCGGTCGGTTGCGTATAAGGCTTTTATGCTGGCTGGGAAAGTCAGGATTAAATAAAATCCTGTGCTCCACTATATCTTTATCTTTACTATCATGATCAATACAGTACTATTTACAATATAATTGAATTTCATATCATATCATCAAAGAGTGCAAACTGAAAGAGCGAAAATACAAAAACATAAACTTTAAAGGTTGAAAACATTATTTTTTGTACGTGATCAGTAGCGGACCCAGAATCTTACGAAAGAGGGGGCGAAAATGCTCAAAAGGTCGGACTTCTTTGCAGAAGAAGTCATAGCGTAAAAAAAGGGACAAATTCATCCCAATAATTCAGAACACTTACAACAAATATATAAGATCATATAAAAATAATATAATAATTAAATATTTTTTACATTAAATTTTACAATTTATAGTTATTTTTACCATTTCTTATCATCCCAACTTGTCAAGAATGTTAATGAGTTAAATTATAGTATTTGATTAATAACAATTACTCTTATTAAAAAAACAATGCATTATTAATTACTAACCAACAAACATCACATAAAAAATGAAATTTTGTTCTTTTTTTTATTATGCACTCAATTAATATGTAGCAATTATAATTATCATGTATTATTTTATATTAAAAAAAATAGAAATGATTAACCAAAGCAATAATTAATGAGAATTACTTAGTTATATGAACCAAAGCAATAATTAATGTAAACTAATTAAATTAAAATGGAAGGAGTCAAGACTCAAGACACACATTTAACTTAAAATAATACATCCAGAAAAAAAAGGGTAAAGATAGGTGCAAGTCACACAATTAAGTTTTAACAACTTTTTTTTTTTTGGTCTTGCCTTTTGGCTCGCCCGGTTCGATCGGTCGGACACCGCTCTACATCCGGACCGGGTACTTCGTGGCCCCATTTTGGGAGAGACCCTCCCAATATCAGTTTCTCCATACATGCCGCCAGTGGGATTCGAACTTCAAACCTCCTGGACAACACTTAAGGAGTCTAGCACCACTTTACCAGTAGACCAACTGAGTATTGGTAAGTTTTAACAACTTTGATAAGAAAGGAAGGAAATAAATTCCGCCCGAAAAAAGGAAAGAAAAAGTTAAATAAAATTAAGTGATGTCAGCCTGTCACATGCAGGGAAAGAAAATTTCAAGTAGAGGGGGAAATAAATGCCGATCAAAAAAAGGAAAATGTAAATAATTTAAGCCCATCAAAAAAAAGTAAGGAAAATTTAATTCCCTGCTGTAAAGTTAACAGGTTTCGAACAAGGGACTGCATGTAACGGGTTAAAAGGGGGGCTCTCCTTAGCCACTGAGCTACTGCGTTTCATTGTTTTATTATACATGTATTAAAAATATATTACCCAAGGGGGGGCGGCCGCCCCCACAAACCCCCCCTGAGTCCGCCACTGTACGTGATGGACATTTTTCGGAAAAGAGAGCCTTAAACAGGTTGCACATTCCTATTCTGCTTGTCTTTTACTCTTGAAAGCATCTGTTTGTGTTTTCTTTCGTTGCTCATCTTCTATAGCTGTGTTGTTTGTATTTCACTTTTGTGGAGACTTGGAACACAGTGAAAGCCAAAGGATTGTAATAGACATTAATAGTGCAAATATTCATGGAAACCCAGCAAGAGAACTATCGATCAAATGTGAGAAATTTAGAGTTTAGGTAAGAAATTTTTCTATCCATAAATGAAATTACTGAATTTTCATGAATCTTTGCTGATAATTTTATGCTCATGTGGTAGCAAGAGAAGATTCTGTTGGTGATTTTAGTGTCATTAAGTGACTGTTCCCTATATGGGAACAGTGCCTTTTAGTGTGATCGGGGTTCATACGACGCTATGAGATCTCACTTAGCTATATCATAAGTTTTGGGGTGTGGAGTACACGCTTGTGTAAGTATACTTGAGGTCTAGAGGGATATATAAAGGTTAAGTTACACTGTTCCTTAAGGAACAATGGAAACTACAAATGTGCTGTAGGGAACAACAGTTTAGCAGTCTTGTGGAATTTTCGCCACGTGCTTAGTGGATGATAACCGCCTTGATAACTGATGTTTAAACGTCTAGTAACTTCCCTTTATGACTGGTTTGAAGTTCAAACACGTGTCTCCTTGATAAGAGACGTTGGTGATACAAGGAAGGGCTGGTAACCGTTGGTAACCGCCATGTAACTACCATGTAACTTTTGTTAAACGGCCAGAAATGAATTCCTATCATTTCTCATGTCCTATTTAAAGGCAAAGGAGAATAGAGTCGTGGTTGTTGAACAAGATCTCTCTTTAGATCAAATCCAAACCGAAGCCACAATCTATTATTACATTATTCTATAGTTTAGTTCTTTCTAAAAGCCTTGGAGAGAACTAGAAGATTTGTCTTATCTCACTTCAGATTTCGTGGATTCCCTAAGGCTTGTAAGGGGTGAAATTCTGATTTCGGAAAGTGTTCACACGATTCAAATCTATCCGAGTACAGGTATCATTGATTGTTCCCTCGCAGACTGCAAGCAGGATTCAAGAATGGACAAGGGAGTTCGCTGACTGTTCCTATCAAGACGCCCAGAACTTACAGATTCAAAAGTGTAAAATAAAAAGTTTTGGGCAAAATGGCTAAAATATTTTTCAGGATATATATGAAATGCCCAATGTTATTTATAATATCATTATCAATTTCGGTATCACATTCTTTGGCCTGATTCACACACACACACACAAATATGGCCATAGACACATTTTAACATTACAAAGTTGATTGTACCAAAAAAACCTTGTGAGGTTGAAATTTATACCCAAACTACTACCCTAAACATGAAATAATAAACCCTTGATGGTCCGTTGAAAACAAGAACAAGTAATTTAATCTTAGATTAATGTGTTTACAAAATTTGGAAATATTAAAATCTGGCGATTCATTAGAAAAATCCAAACAAAAAAAAAAACTTTGAAATTCTTCCACAATTCACCTTTGACAAAAAGGCAATGCAAGAAAATGAAGGGATGGGAAAGCTTCTGCAGTTTCCTCACCAAGGAAATTGACAAAAAAAAAAGAAAAAGAAAATTGTGCAACTTACCATGAACCGACCGAAGACAAAGTTGTTTGGATTGACTCAAGAGGAAACTTGGGATGTGGTTTGATCGTCGACTATGTTCCTTATCTGTGCTCTACAAGCAGTGTTGATGACACACTCAACCAGAGAAGTTGATGTATCCTCTGCCTTTTGAGCATAGAAAAAAGTACTTGAAATTCAGGACTTGACCGTCGGATGCAATGCAATGAATGAATTGAGTCACCATATGCTAGAGTGTTTGGGGCGTTGTGAAGGCTGCAACTCCCACGAAGTGTAAAGTTCTTTTCCAATTCTCTGATCCAAAAAACTTAATAATCTGGATGAAGAAGATGATATCGAAGATTGCAAAAAAAAAAGCACAATATGACGAATTTGATTACCGTAGGCAAGTAGTGAACCTAGCATATATTAAGAAAATCTTGTCAGTGCAAATTCTTATAGGAACATAAAGGAGACATATGTTGAGTTGCCAACCACTATGAACACAGAAACCCAACGGTAAATTGTTAAATTCAAAAAGGAATCCCTTGCAAGTTGGAACCAATTAGTTGGGTACTTGGGATCTTTCCCCAATGATAAAAAAAATTTGAGATAAAAAATTGAAGTTTTGAATAACCACATAAAAGATAAGCTGGTCAAAACTTAAATAAAGAGCACACGGATTAACCTCAAGTATAGAAGCAGGAATAAGCTTCGCAAAATTCCACCTTACGTTCCTCAATACAGATGCGTGCTTGCCTATAGGGCAGGTTACGGATCAAGGTAGCAACATATTACTCAAGCATGCATGTAAGCCTTTAGTAACCTATATGAAGCAAAGATTTAGTAATGTAAGATCAGAGTCAGGGAAACACGAAAAAGTTTTGTAATGTAAGAGCAGAGTCCAGGGAACACAAAACAGAAAGCATCTGAATAAGAAGCCATTACCAGGGTATTAGGACAAGTAGTCTCAGCCACGAAAGGACCAGGGAAGGAGGACAAAGCAACTGCCGCCATCTACGAAACATAATAGACAAAGGGGGTTGACAAAGAATGCAAAACTACCATCGTCAAAATAGTAAAAAGCAGCCACAACAGGAACTGGGAAAATATTAGTACTTGAGCACGAATTCTTCTTCGTTTTCGTTGAGTATGAACGATAACTTAGAGGAGGGAATCACCAATAGACACCTGTACGACAAATTATTATTGTGCATTCAAATAAACTTCAATTGACATAGATGGAAGAGAAAGGAAAAACAATTGCAAAGACTGACTCAGAAGAATCATATGAAATGAATGTATAATTTTACTTGAGAACAAGTCCGACAAACACCACACAGAGGCTTAGATGTGGCAACACTAACTACAGCTGGTGTTGCAGCAACAACAGTTATCTGCCAAATTGATAAACAAACCTACCCTATAAGGTATATAAACCAAAGGAAATAGACATACACCGTAAAAGGGAAATACATAAAAACAACACAAAAGGAAAAACAAGATGCAATTGTTGACTGAAGGCCGAGGGCCAAGAAAATACAAAGAAAATTAGCAGAGGGATATGTACGACAAACAATGAGAATGAACATGAATAAAAGCACAATCAATAAATGCCCACTTGGCAGCTGAAGAAAGCAAATGCACCATCACACAAACAACACAACTGAACAGTGAAGGGAAAAAAAATACAACATCAGCAACCAGAGATTCAACCAAGTTAAATAAGACACAACGAACAGTAAAATGAAATGAATTTTGCCCATATTTACGAAAGGAACACCAACATGAATAATCAAGAGTAATAACCCTAAAGAAGTAGAAACCCCAAAAAGGTAGAATACATTGAAGCAAGGGCTGAATCCGAAAAAAAAACGGATTGACAACTGGAATGTCTTACCTGTCCCAGGAGGTCATGTACAATATAAATTGGAAGAAGGAAATGTGGTCATGGATCTCATTAACTAAAACTGCATGATGCACACATAATCAAATATTTACCTTGTTCTTCCCTGTTGGCATACACACTCTCAATAGCAAAACAAGATCTCAGCTGTGAAAACATAGACCCCATAATTAATCAAATGGATAATCAAATATTTACTTTTTTTTTTTTTTTCTAGAAGACTTGTTCATGTTTGTTAAATAAGTAAAAATCCAGATGTAATTACCTATCAAAATTCATGGACAGAATGTTGTTCAAGTGGATCGAGATTGCCTCTAATAGTTTCTTCAAAGAAGGATTGATCTTGGGGAATGATGCTCAATGGGATTCTAAGATCATGAAGCCCAATGTTGCTAATATCAATAACATCAATGATAAATCTTGGTTCAATTATGTGAAACAATTATTGAATCAAAGTACATTTTCCTCTCTCAGTTCACCCAATAATACCCTTTGATTAACGTAGCTGAAAGTAATATAAATGGTTAGTGAATAATACCTCTCAATATGTAGGGAGAAAATTAACATAGGGGCTTATCATGAATATTTATGAACAGTGTGCCATACCAACCTTATTTAGAGTGAACAGGCTAGCACAACAACAAGATACATAATATGTAAATGCAAGATTGAATATAGTACTCCACTAAGATGGAGGCTAAGTTACATGAATTATCAATAATTAATTAAGAAACAAATCACCTTTCTAGAGAAAAAAGCATCAAGTATAGATGCCTCAACGAGATTTAAATAATGAAGTTGCTGCCTAACTGATGCTACCATCTTACCTCCCACCGTTTCACAAAAGTTCTATTCTTTTCATCAACCTTTGAAGCATGGCTTCAAGTTATAGCATCATCAACCTCTGGTACAGCAGTAATAGCAAAATCCAGGCTCGAACCAGGTTGTATTTTCTCACCAGGTTGTATTTTGTGTACCCGTTCAAAAACAGACTCTGATTGCAAGAGATGCATCATGACAAGTAAGCTGAAAGGCAAAACTAAAAGCACCAATAAAAAAGTTTTCTAAGAACATGAAAGGATGAGATAACTAAGGCTGCTGCCCCAGATGTGACACAAATGTTGCTGAATGAGAGTACAGCTGCTTCTTCAGAGGAATTGCAATTACAAGCATTAGGAATAAGAACATGCCCAAAATGTAAGGCCCATGAAAGAGTTAATTTCAACCTCACCATTTGTGAAATCAAGGATAATTCCCAGTACAAGGAATGTCAGGCCCATCAAAGACCAGTGTTTCAGTCTCCTAGAATGATCCTGCAGAAATTTATGTATAGAAGATGAGGAATTTAAAGCATGGAATTGTTTTTCTTTTTGTAAGTATGTGTCTGGCGGACCTTTATATGAATAAGAACATGCCCAAATGTGATCCAATGACTGTTGAAAGAATGATAGCTATTGAGCTGCAGTTCAACATAGTTCACACTGTAAAGTGAGAATTAAAGTGACTAATACTTTCTGTAATGCAGATAATTCCATGGACGGTTTCCATCTAAGGATCCTCAAGATAAATACTTTCCTATGAACAAAAACGAAGAAATGCTTGTAAAAGGAAACATGTACTGAGGACCTTAGAATTCCTTCGGGTTCAAAGGGCGCGTGACAGCATGATGAAGCATTATCAAGGAGAGGCCCTTCATATGGAAAATTGGATGTGCAAGCCTGCATAGCTTAAGAATCATTTCGCATGAGACAAATTGACTTACAAAGAAACAGCTCAATTTCAAGAGTCATTCATAAGGTGTAGATTGACATATTTGTAAGAGATTAAAAGGACATGATAACTCATGTGCTCGCTTTGGATCTCCTCCATGCCGGATGATGATACATGAGCTTGATTCCAAGAACTTTCCTATCAACATATCCTACTGCATTACATGTTGGGCTTAGTTTTCCCTTCACACCACAAGTAACATGAGAAAACAGAATCATCACATTAATAACAGAAATGAATTTTTCTTAGAGTAGGTCTTGATAGAATAGACTTACAATGAAATGCTTCCCATAATCAGGTTGAGTTTTGTCGAGCACATTGAACTCCCAATCTGGAACATAAGTTCCGTAAAGCACGGATAGGTAGATAACAAGCATGCCTAATCCAGCTACCCTAGAATTTCAAGCGCGGTGCCGGGTGTTGGAATTTAATATTACTATTTCAATTCCATATAATGCAGAATTTGTAGTGTTGTGTACATCTTGCAAGACAAAGTGGAGAATTGATTTTCAATGCATTCCCACATCGGGTTTTTGGCCTTCAAATGGGCTAGTTATAAGAAAGCAAGTACACATCACTAATTAGAGAGCAAAGAGAGGAATGCCCTCTCGCACGCGCCGTCCGACCGGCACGACTCGTGTCGTGTTCGTGACACATGCGCGGTGGGGCCAAATCATCTGCAAGTTTCTGTTTCCGAAACTTGGAGAGTACTCTGCTTTCTTCGAATGGAGGGCCAAATCATCAAAACTTCTCGACCTGTCGAAACTTGAACCGCTTGATGGGACTAACTACCGTTGCTGGTCTCAAAAGCTGTTGATAGTCTTCGAACAACTCAAAGTCGACTACGTCCTTCACAACGACCCGCCTGCAGCCCCTCTGAAGGCGCTTCCTCTGGCTCCTGCTGACTCTCAACCAACGCTAGATGAGGCCGCTGCTGCTGCTGAAAAGGCTGCCGAATTTGCCTCAAATATGAATAAGACAACATTCGACATATGGCTCAGAAGGATACTCTCAAGAGGAATGGTCCCAAACCGAACCAGGAGCAGAATCAGGCCAACCTGACTAAAGAGGACCTGGTTGTTGTAATATCAGAAGTGAACATGGTGGACATGGCTGAGTGGGTGGTGGACACGGGTGCGACTAGACACTTCTGCGCCAACAAGGAGCTCATCTCCGACTACAAACCTGCTGACAAGGGCGAGCAGGTCTTCATGGGCAACTCCAGCATCTCCGAAGTTGTCGGTAAAGGGAAAATTCTTCTCAAACTTAATTCTGGAAAGAAATTATCTTTGATGAATGTGTTGTATGTTCCTTCCTTGCGTAAGAACTTGATTTCTGGTGGACTTTTAATTAAGGCTGGTTTTAGACTCCTCTTTGATGGAGGAAAATTAGTGATTAGTAAAAATGGTGAATTTGTGGGGAAGAGTTTCATGACTGGGAACGGTTTGGTTGTGCTTGAATCTGCTGTTGTTGAGACTGATAATAAAGCTTCTACTTCTGCTTATATGGTTGAGTCCCTTGATTTATGGCATGCTAAATTAAGACATGTGAATGTGAATGCTATAGAACGTTTAAACAAAGCAGGTTTTATTCCGAAATTAACCAAAACCGAGCAAAAAAAATGTGATGTATGTGCTGAAGCAAAATTCATTAGAAAACCCTACAAACCTGTAGAAAACAGGAATACAAAATTGCTAGAATTAATTCACACGGATCTAGCAGACTTTAAAAATTCTGAAAGTAGAGGTGGTAAGCGCTATTAAATCACTTTTGTAGACGGCTTTTCAAGATGCACCAAAGTATACTTGCTAAGATCTAAAGATGAAGCTGAAAAAACGTTTATAATATACAAAAACGAAGTAGAAAACCAACTAGACCGTAAGATTAAAAGGCTTAGGTCTGATCGAGGAGGTGAGTACTCAACAGACTCTTTGAAAAAGTTTTGTCAAGAAAATGGTATAGTTCAAGAGATGACTGCACCTTATACTCCTCAACAAAATGGAATAGTTGAAAGGAAAAAACGGACTTTAAAGGAAATGAATGAGAAAATGAGAGGATGAGCTTTGAGCTCTTAATGATTTCATAGTCCGAAAAGGGTGGTTTGTAATGAGACAAACTTGATGAAGTCACCTACTTGAGTGCGGTTGGTTAATCCAAAAGACTTGAGAAGTCACTTGAGAGCACTCATGAGCATCCCAAGACAATGAGACTCAAGAGAGATCTCAATCGCGGGAATGGAAGGAAAAAATTGACAAAGTGTGTGTTCTTAGGTAACACTCTCAAAGAAAGTCAGAAGTTCAAGACTTGTTCACTTCTTGGCTTGAGAGCATCCCTTGGTTCACTAAAGTAGTTGGTTCAAATCGAAAGATACCACCTGCTTAAGCACTAAGTCATAAATAACCTAGTCAGAACAGTCTGATGACAAGTTCTGCATTGTGGGGGATTGTTGGAATTTAATATTACTATTTCAATTCCATATAATGCAGAATTTGTAGTGTTGTGTACAGCTTGCAAGACAAAGTGGAGAATTGATTTTCAATGCATTCCCACATCGGGTTTTGGCCTTCAAATGGGCTAGTTATAAGAAACCAAGTACACATCACTAATTAGAGAGCAAAGAGAGGAATGCCCTCTCGCGCACGCCGCCACCGCCGTCCGTCCGGCTCGGCTCGTGACACGTGCGCGGTGTGGTGGGGCTTATCTTTTTACGGGATGTTTTAACTATTTCATTAAAACTGGGCCTCCGAGATTTGCGGATTAGTTTGACGATATCTATTCCGCAACTCTCCGTTTTCAAACTATTTTCTGTTTTTGAAACTTGGAGACTACTCTGTTGATTTAGTCAAACGATCTTATCACTTGATTTTAACTGAAGGGAAAATCGTGCTTAATGGATCAGATCGTGGGATTGCAGTTACAATCTACTCTATATATTTCCACGTATCTGCTTCTGCAAAATACACGAACAACTCATCTCTTCATCTCTTTCACAAAAACTGCCAATCCCATAGCTCTCTACTGTTCTGACTTCGACATTCCCAATTCCTCTTATCCGAGTACACAGGTTCGGGGAAAGCTGCGCTCAATCCTTGGGGGACGAACGCTCATTCGGATTTGTACCGGTGTCCGGGCGTTTTGTTTCTAAGGAAGTGGAATATACCACGACGCAGTAACACATCAAACTCCCTTGGCCTACATTCGTTTATTAGTAATTGTTTATTTGTCTTGTAAAGAATTTACTCCTACACTGGGATACCATCCAACAACGTGTTCTCCAACTCCAAATCTCTATGACATATCTTATGTACAACGGAACACTAACTGTTGAAAGAATTACCTAGCCTGGAAAATCATTACAAAGATACATATCAATATAAGCAATTTATCCACAATCCAATAATATGATAGACACTAAGCATAATTGGTAATTTTAGAACACCTTAAATAATTTTTCTATTAAAGTGTTGCATTTCTCAAAAGAGGAAATACAAGGAGCGATCCGACAAATGAGTAACAGGAAATACAAGGAGCGATCCGACAAATGAGTAACAGGAAAGCAGTAGGGCTGGATGAAATCCCGGTGGAGGTTTGGAAGTGTTTGGGAGTGAGAGGCCTAGAGTGGTTAGCATCGCTCTTTAATGTTATTTTTAGGACGGCCAAGATGCCGGGCGAGTGGAGGCTTAGTAAGTTGATCCCCGTGTATAAGAATAAGGGAGATGTGCAACAATGTAACAACTATAGGGGTATCAAACTGCTTAGTCACACAATGAAGATATGGGAGAAGGTTATTGAGATGAGATTGAGGAGGTCAGTCAGATTGTCAGAAAATCAGTTTGGTTTTATGTCCGAGAGGTCTTCTATGGAGGCTATTCACTTGTTGAGGAGGATAATAGAGGCATACAAAAGAGAAAGAAGAATTTGCACATGATTTTCATCGACTTGGAGAAAGCGTATGACAGAGTATCGAGAGAATTGATTTGGGAATGTCTGGCAGCTATGGAAGTGTCTGGCACGTTTATCAGGGTAGTCAGAGACATGTATGAGGGCTCTATGACCAATGTGCACACTTTTGGCGGGGATACCGAATTTTTTAAGGTGGAAGTGGGCCTACATCAAGGATCAGCCTTAAGTCCCTTCCTGTTTACAATAGTGATGGACGTTTTGACGAGGGAGATTCAAGGGGAGATCCCGTGGTGCATGCTGTTCGCAGATGATATAGTATTGGTGGACGAGTCCAGAGCCGGAGTTAGCAGTAGGCTTGAAACTTGGAGGGAGAAGCTAGAGACTAAGGGTTTCAGACTGAGCAGAACCAAAACAGAATATGTGGAGTTCAAGTTCGGGCAAGGGGCAACCGACAGTGAGGAAGTGTTTTTAGGAGGGGAAGTTGTAACAAGGAAGGAGAGTTTTAGGTATTTGGGGTCAGTGTTGCAGAGTGACGGGGCATAGATGAGGACATCACACATCATATACAGAGGGGTTGGCAGAAGTGGCGAGTAGCATCGGGGGTTCTGTGTGACAAGAAGGTACCGCTCAAGCTAAAAGAAAAGTTTTACAGAACAGTGATCAGACCAGCCATACTATATGGGGCTAAGTGTTGGCCCACCACGAAAGCACATGAACAGAGGTTAATGGTAGCAGAGATGAGAATGCTAAGGTGGATGAGCGGACACACGCTACTAGACAAAATCAGAAACGAAGTGATCAGACGCAGAGTGGGAGTAGCCAATATAGGAGATAAGCTGAGAGAATCCAGATTGTGCTGGTTTGGCCATGTTTAGAGGTGGGGACCTAGGGAGCCAGTTTGTAGGTGCGAGAGCCTGGACTTTGGAGACATACGTAGAGGTAGGGGACGACCGAAAAAATGTTGGAAGGATAATATAAGGCAGGATGTCAGCCAGTTGGGGATTTCGATTGATCTTGCAGTGTGCAGGGATAGCTAGAGGGAGAAGACTCGAGTAGCGGACAACTAGTCACCTGAACAGACCGGCCCAAGGGGGCCATGAGGCTTCAACGCTCTTGTTTTGGTTTTATGTCTTTTTGTTTCATTCTTGCCTTCCGGGTTTGTTTTCTACTGGTGCCCCCATCTTGACCCCCCAGATTTCCCGTAAGGGAAGTTCCACTGGGTAAATGTTGTTGTTGTTGTAAAGAGTTCCATTTCATACATCAATTGGCCATGGAGATAGGTAAGAAATGTGATTCTCTTGAACTACGCATACTATTGTAGCATTCCTGGAGAAAACAAAGCAGCTTGTAGACATTCCAAGAAGTTACGAATCGAGGGAAAAGTGGCACAAAGATATTTTAAATTTAAGATTAGGCTTTCGTGCTCGGATTTTGATTACACTTTGCTCCAACTGGTTCTCTAACATATGCAACTCTTCAATCTTCCATTATGTCAACCAAGCCTTCTCCCAAGAGGTTCGTAAGAAAAATAGTCAGTATTCTTCGTATTGTTTGGCGAAATTTTTTTGGGCATTTCATCAAACTTGGAGTGCATATTAAAAGAGATGAGAGAGAAACAATAAAGAATGTAAACAAAACTAAATCGATTGTTGAAGAAGACCTTAAATCGATCATGCTCATAGCCTTCATCTCGAAAAGAATTCACCCAACACAAATCCTATCCTATTAAAAGATGAAATCTAGAGAGGAGAAACAAAAAAATTAGGGCATTTCATCTCCTTGGAATTGAGAAATAAGAACCACGGTTGACATAAAGACAATAGGAAACAAAATTCAATTGAGAGCGAGAAGTTCAAACCGTTCAGTTTTGGAGACGAATTTGTGAACTTTGACGAGGCAGAGGATAGCCGGCGGTGAAGAATTCTTTCTCCCCGAGTCCGTCGTTCTGTCCTGATTCTCTCTCACTCTGGTTCCTCCGTAGGGCTGTTTATCAGTTGAGTTTACTTGGAATTGAGAAATAAGAACCACAGTTGAGTTCAATTGAGAGAGAGAAGTTCAAACCGTTCAATTTGTGAGACAAATTTGTGGACTTTGACGAGGCATAGAAGATAGCCGGCGGTGAAGAATTCTTTCTCCCCTAGTCCGGTGTTCTGTCCTGATTCTCTCTCAACCTGGTTCCTACCTAGGGTTGTTTATCGGTTGAGTGAACATGGAATTCAAGAGGTGATAACCTGGAAATTATAAATTTCAAGAGCCAAATAAGAGGATAGGAGAGAAATAAGCAGGAGGTGGAGCAAGGCAATGGCGGTGAGAACTGGCAAGCAGGAGAGGCAGAAGGCCATAGATACGTCGTCACAGAGCAAGAGAAGGAGGACTGTGAGATTAACGGGGCACACTTTTTTATGGGTTTTATAAAACGGACGGTCAATACTTTCCTGTTACGTTCTTATTTATAGTAGTATGGATATAGATATAGATTTATAGTAGTATAGATTATCATAAAAGAGAGTCAGTTTTATAAAAAATAGTAGATAGTAGATATCCAACAAAATCATGCCCATTTAAACGAATTTACTGAAATGTCATCTCCCATTCTTCCCTCCTACCGCCATTCTTCGTCCTAATTTTTCCTACTTCCTTGCCCGCTTATCCACATCATCCTTTCTTCTTCTCTCCCCAATTACCTTCTCTTTTCAATTTCCAAAATTTCTCTCCTCCGCCCAACCTGAGGAAAGCTGTCCTACGATCCCGGCATCGAAACCCCGATAAAGTGCCACTTCGTGTACTCGATAAGTAGACGTGCTTTAGTTTTTTTGGTCCCCAGAGTAAGTGCAAGATAGGCTCAATTGTTTGTGAATGGGTATTTTTATTGTTGAATTTGGGACTTCCATCTTTGAATTTATTGAATTTGAGGGCTTTCTTTGTGATGTTTGCATATTAGGAGTGTTTAACTTTTATGGTTCTTTTTGTTTGTTTGATTTAGGCTTAAGGTTTTAGGAAACACGCTGCAAATAGAATGTCTATTTTCATTGCTGAATTTGGGGCTTTCATTTTTGAATTAAATTGAATTTGAGGGCTTACTTTGTGATGTTTACATATTAGAAGTGTTTTGTCTCCCGTTGTGTTAATTTGGAGTTGCTGATGAGCAATGACACGTCATGGTAAATGGTTAATGAATATGAGTGGCTTGTTAACTTTTTTCAAATTACATGGTGCTTAGGAATATTAATATATACAAACCATGATATATGTTGGTCGATGTTTTGGCTGATGTTCTTGAGAATTGGAGTATGTTGAAACATCTGTTGGAAGTTGGTAAGAATGGAAGCAAAATTTTGGTGACCACACGTTTGAAAGTGATTGCCCAGAGTTTATCCCTTGTTGAACATTTATACTTGGAAGTCCTATCAGGAGAGGATGCTTGGTCATTGTTTAAGAAAGTTGGTTTTGATCGCAACCAATTTGAGAGAATTCAGAGGCTGGAGAAAATTGGGAGAGGTATTGTTAAAAAGTGGGAAAATGTCCCTCCTACTGTAAGAATTATGGAAAACCTTTTGCTCAACAAAGATGAAAGCAGGTGGTTTGTTTGCCCTAAATAACGAAATTTATCAAGGCCATGATAAAATTATGGAATTCTTAAAGATTAGCTACTATGATCTCCCTTGGTCTTTAAAGCATTGCTTTAAATATTGCTCCCTATTTCCCAAGGACTATGAATTTCATAAAGATCAATTGATCCATATTTGGATGGCATAGGGGTTTCTTGAATTAGCTGAGCATAACCAAAGCTTGGAAGATATTGGTGATGATTGCTTTTCTTCTTTGGTAGAGAGATGCTTCTTCCAAGATGTTAAGACAAATGGGTTTGGTGATATACTTAGCTGTAAAATGCATGATCTCTTGCATGATTTGGCTGGGGATATTGCTGGAATGGAGTGCTTTGTCGTATGCTTGTTATGCAAAATTTTCATAGGAAAATGTACTTTCATTTTCTCAAATGGAAGGTCTAAGAACACTTCTTTTTCATCGTGGAAAAGACATCAACTTTTCATTCTTGGATGGAAAGATCTTTCGATTGAGGTGTTTGAGGGCTTTAGATCTATCCTGGTTAAGTATGAAGGAGTTTCCAAGTTCTATAGGTAAGTGACTGAGGGCCAAGGATGTCTTATGTCTGTTGGTGTTGTTATAGGGGACAAAATATCTAGAGCTACAATTTTTAATTCTTGTGAAGCGTTACAACTTCTATAAGTGACAATAATGAGATGGTGTTTCCAGATTTACTTAACTGTAATTGATCACCATAAATATCATCCCTTGTAAGACTATACTTATACTAGATTATAATTTATTTAATCATTTATCCTGCATTTGATTTTTTACTTAACAACCTCTGTATATCATCCCTTGTAAGCTTCCAAATATCATTATTTTAGTTTGGTGTGTAAAGGTTTGAGGCAATAGTTGATTTGAGTTGTACTTTGAGAGTCAAGAGGAGAATTAGGTTATATTGCATGGTAATTTGAGGCTTAAAGCTATAAGCTTTTAGAATTAGGTTCATTTCAGTGGTGATTTGTGTTAGAGAATATTTGATCAAGAACACTAAGAATTTGCTCAATTATATAAAGGGTACTATTTAGGGAAATGAAGAGTTGAAAAGTTGAAGCACTTGAATTGCGACTAAATCATCAATTTAATACCTCTTGAAATCAGAAAAAGAGGTATTAGGTAAACTTGCAGGAAATATAAATCATGCATCTATAAATCTGTCAATTAGCATTTGCTTCATTGCTCTAATTGTTTGCTAATTAACTGCATTTTTAATGCTATAAATGCAGTTGACAAGAGAACATTAGAGGAGGAGGAGGAGGAGGAGGAGCAAATGAAGTTCCAAGTGCTGGTTTCTTTGTTTGAAGCTTTAGTAAAAGAAAATAGAGCAATGAAGGTTGCAATCTACAAGTTGTAAATGGAGAAATCCAAAGATAAAATAAAAATTATCTTTGATGTACTACGAATTAAAGATTCAGTTGAGTGATCCAACTTTATTTTTGTATTTTTATATCCTTATGTATGTAGAGAGTGATCCAACTTCAATAGCTAAAGACTAAGTTATTATCAATATACTGCCTTGCACTTATATGCATATATTAACACACATTTACTTTGCATCTACCTCCTGCACAAATTGATCACACATCAACACAGTAAACAAGTTCCTTTTAACATAAGACCTATAACACATCAACAACATGCTATAATAAATACAGATGTTTGATGAAACTTGTTTGACGAGATATGTGTCTTTGAAGTAAACTATTTGTGGCCCTGAGAGGGATAAGACATCGAGGTTTCTTTTTGTTCAAACTAATTTTTTATATATTGGGTAGACCAATATTTTAATATACATATTTTCTTAGCAATTCGTTCAACATACTTGCAGGAACATGGTGTACAAGTCGCCTATTACCTAAAGTAATGGACACATTTGATCCCTCATTTTGCGACACTATGTTTGTATATGATTTTTATTAATCTAAAGCTTTGTATTGTATTAAAGACTATTAAACCAAAAATTATATGTATTAACTTTATGTGTAATGGTTCATTGAATATTTTAGTTCACCAGTTTATATCACTTAATATTAGAGCGCGTGCGAAGCACGCGGCTCCTTGCTAGTATGAATAAAGTTGGTGAGATTTACATCATTAAAATATAATTTAATGGAATAGATTTAATTCTTTTTACGGTTTATTAATTTTAATAAAGTAATAGTAACTCTATACATGAAGTAACTTTATATTGGACGAAATACATCTACATGCCACTGAACTTGCACGTTTTTGTCAATCAACACCCCATACTTTGCAACAAGTTTCAAATAAACACTTGAACTTTACCATTTTTTGTCTTTTAGACAATAAATATTTGAGTGAAATTCACTCGCGGTGATGTGGATGCCACATAGATGCCAACTATATAATTTTATTAAATCTTAATAAAAGCAAATTTTGAAATTATATTTTCTTTTTTAATTTCTTTTTTCCTTTCTTTTTGAATCTTCTTCCTCGGATGAACAAAAACCAGAGAAGTTCATAAAAAAACCAAAAAGAATTCGAAAGGACAATGGAAGGGACGACGACTCGGGAGTTCGAATTCATCACCGTTGTCATATCTTTTCTTGCTGCCTCTCTGGAGACGAACTCGTAGTTCGAATTCTTCACCGCCGGCATATCTTCCCTACCTCTGGAATGATGGACTCGAAGTTCATAATTCTTCACCATTGGCATATCTTCTCTGCCTCTCTAAAATGATGGGAGTTCAGAACTCTTTATCGCTGGCATATTGTTGAAAGGGTTTCTCGGCCAACAAATAAATTTGTAAGTCAAGACCCCGCTGAGTACAGTGGAGTCAGGATCGTTCCACAGGAAGCAAGGTTGTTTGTCTATCAATCTAATAAAAATCAAATAAAATCAAGCAAAACACTAACGAGATGCCTCGTTAACGACCTTGTCAAGATCGTTACCGAACCACCGAACACAAAAACACCAATTAACGAGCTAATAAAATTCTAACTAACACTCGGTACCGAAGCAAGTATTCAGCAACGAAGATTTATCAGAAATAATTCAATAAAAACAAATATCTAGGATAAGGGACACCACAACATAGCCAAGCATAAGAATTCGTAAGAAGATAAATCATGCCTTTAAATAGATAGAGTCATCAACTTTCATTGACTAGACAAGTAAATTAATCTATTTTCATAAACCAACTCACTCAATTGCTTGTTTGGATCTAAAGCTTGAAACTTCCGTTTGCAAACAATATCAACCTTCAAGTTACTAACTTTCTCTTTCAATCAAGTTAAAACTCAAATTACCTCAACTCCCGTTTCGGTATTAAGCACAACAAACAATTTCAATAAAGATAAAAGGCATTCAAAACACTATCTTACTTCATCAAACATGCTCAACTATGCCGGGCTTAACCCCGACCCTAGAAAAATAGACTACTCACTACTCATGATAAACAAACTAAAAACTTCCATAAAAACAAACATTGAAACAAAAACTCAAACTTAAATTAATAACAAAAATATCGTCTTACAGAGAATCAGAGAAAAACCAAAACAAACAATCACCGAACCACAAACTCGATCAACGAACCTCGGAAACCGTCGTCACCGAACCTCGTCACCGACTTCCGATCCGGCAGCCTCTCCTTCGGCCTTCCTTCTCCTCCAAAACTAGCTCTAAAACTCTACTCCAAAATTCGGCCCCCCCTTCTCCTATGCTAAATAGAAGGGTATTTATACTAGAAAATCCTAAAAAACTAAAAAGGCTAAAAGATAAAAACTTTCCTAAGAAGATAGAAACAATCTCTAAAAGATAGAAATAAAATCTAGAAAGATATTAAACCCTAAAATACATATTCTAATAACCCATAAAGATTCTAAAAAGATACTCAACCGATACGGAAATAAATTCCCGCTCAGGATCGGTGAATAATAAAATAATACTCCGAAATCTTCTTCTTCGTGGCCTCGTTAACGACCCTTCACAGCCTCGTTAACGAGCCTGGGGTTATGTTTTCTTCAACACCTCTTCTCGATCTCTTGAGCTTCGACTTCTTAAATCTTTGCACTCTTCCGTCCTTCACTGTGATGCTCCAAATTTAGCTCCATTTAGCTCCTTTCCTAGCTAAAACCTGCAAAATACACAAAATAGCGTAGATTCCACCCTTTTCGTAGATTTATGCAAAACTAACTAAAAACACTTAAAACTAAACCTAAACTAGACAAAATTATTCCTAATAAACAAAGAATACGTATCAAAAACTATACCAAAAATGCGAACATCAAAATACCCCATACTTAGACTTGCTTGTCCTCAAGCAATAATCAAGATATTAACCAAAACCAAAACAAATCATGCTTATCAAGACATAGCCATCTTCAAAAAGCAACATCTACACATAAGAAAATTATAGCAAAAGACTATTAACATCCTCACACATATATGCACTTAAATAGACATAAAATAATACAATCCAACCTCTCAAGGGATATAATGTGTTTCACTCCACTCTCATGTGTTTGGGCTTATAATTTCAATCTCTCAACTCATCCTATATACAAAAACTCATAGAAATTGGAACTTATATCACCAATACTCTCCACCCAAGATTTGTCAAAACAAGCAAAGAATCATCAAGAGAACTTAGGCTCAATGAAAAACTTCATAGAAGTTTCCATTCGGCCGGGTTGTAATGGGGCTTGGTAATAACAATAGGGCATGGAAATATTTTGGTCATGTGGTGCTAATAATATCCGGGAATCAAAGACTCCTAAAAACTCACACATAACATCAAAACTCTCATATAAAATAACCAAACTCACTCTCATGTTATGCACACTTATTTTCACTCACCCATTTATCATCCTAGAAAGTCTCATAACCAAAAATAAAAGAATCTCTTGATATTATTTTTAAACACAAATGCACTTCAAATTTTCCTCTTTCTTTTTTTGTATATTTCATTTTTTTTTCGCCTTTTTTTTTTCTCGCTGCCTCGTTAACGAACCCACATCCGGGTCGTTAACGATCCACCGTATACATTTTCTTCCCTTCAAGCTTTATTTTGTGCATCTTTTTTTTTTTTTAATCAAGAGACCTTTCTCACATAAAATAACAAGAGACTTCCAATCTACCCTTCCCAAATACCCTTTAAATTCAAGCAAATAGAAACTCTTTTCTTTTCAACAAAACACAAGACTTTACCTCTCCAATCTAAGTCCTAATTCCCGGATAGGGACAAGCTTATCTCGGCTAGGGAACAATTTTTGTGGAGCTAAGAAATAAAAGGTTTCAGGCCAGAATTGGTTAGCAAAAGAAGGAATAATGTAAAGGTAGGTAGGGAATAATAGGGCTCATAAAAATAAGTTCTCTATCATATGATCTTCACAAGTAATGAACTAAAAAATCTTATAAGGGTCTCAAGAAATAGATAACCATCACAATTCCAAGAGATAATATGCATAAGGAGAGTAAATCACACAAAAAAGAAGAGGGATTTATAAATGTTCTCCCTACAAGGCCAAAAATTTCTCACAAGGTAAGTTTTGTTGGATTGCATCATCTATGCTATAAAGTATATGTGCTCAATTTCATCTAATGCTATTCCTTTCTAATAAAACAATAATGTCAATTTTTAAGAATCCGGCTATACTTTCAAAGACATGTTTGCAGGGAATTATATGATCAAACTAGTGATTGCTATCATAGAACTTTTTAAGAAGGAATATCTATCAATTCTAAACTCTTTTTTTGAATTTTTCAAATTTTTCAATTTTTTTTTTTTTTACAAAAGTAACAACTATAAAAAACACCTAGGACATAATTTTTCTACTTTCTTCCCACCCCATACTTAAAATTACAGTGTCCCCACTGTAAGAAAAATAACAAGAAGAGGGAAAAGAAATAGAAAAGAAAACAAAAAAATTAAAAAGAAAAAGAAAGACATAAAACTTACAAAAGTGGAAACAAGGAAAGGAAGCTTCATCTTGAGCTTGATCAACGGTTCTGTGGAGGAAAATAGTGCTCAAAGTTCCCCATGAAGTCATACATCGTCCTCCAACGCTCAGCATCCTCCGCCTCTCTCTGACGTTGCCGCTCGTCCTCCCTCAACATGCGTGCGGAGTAGACGGTTTCCCATCTATCCATCCTCCGATGAATGTGATCGGTCTGGAGGTGAAGCTGCTGCATCCGTGCAGAAAGATCCTCGGCCCATGGTGGTGGTATGCTCGATCCTGCGTACTCGGGCTGAGGAGGTGGTGGGTAGTGAGGCTGGAAATGATCTTGGTACATCACCGGGTTGTACGACATTAAGCCATATGCATGAGGGTCGACAGGAGCTGGTGGAGGGTCGACAGGAGCTTGCGGCACCTCGTTAACGAAGCTGGTTGCCTCGTTAACAGTGTTGGGCGGTGGCTGGAAATGGTCATTAACGACCCTGGTTGGCTCGTTGACGAAGATGTTGCCTCCTAATTCCTCCGTCTCCATGTCTTCGTCGGTAAAGTTGAGCTCCTCAGTGCCGCCCTCGGTTTCGGCTTCCTCGGTATCATTGCCTACGACCTCGGTATCCTCTTGCTCATCTTCTTCTTCATTTTCGTCCACATCATCCCGCTCAAACCGGGTGTGATATGGCCTAAGTGAGAGCTCATCTTCCGATTTTGGCTCCAATGGGTAAGGCTGGCCCGTCCACACCTCGTACCAATTTGGTACGTAGAGTAGCTCGTACATGTCGAGGGAAGGTATGACGACTTGATCTCAAACCTTCACTTTGTAGCCTCCCTCGGCTTGTACGAAGATCCCGGAACTATACCAATAGTTCTTGTTGAGGAGTTGAGCGTGGGCCGGTGTGTAGCGGGTGAGATCCACTCCAAGATTCTTAGCCAAGAGGCTAACCAAATTGCCACACCACACCTCCTTGGACTTGTGGGACTTCTCGACGTAGTAGAGCCATTTGTACCCCAAATTCAAGGGGTCGGGCTCCTCGAAGAGGATGGTGCGGAAGCAAGCGACCTCCGTCCTTGTAGACCGGTTCAACTCCTTCTTCGGCCAGAATAATGCGTCGAGGACTCTTAAGATGATCCGGAAGATGGGGTTGACTATGGTTGCCCCGGATAGCGCCGCGGTGGAGGATTGAACTTCTCCGGTGATGTAGCTCCAAGTGCGGGTCACTTGGTAGTCCTTCAAGCTATAGTCTCTAGACGGGTTTGGGAGCTCCAAGATTGCATTGAACTCCGCCATGGTGAAGTCACGGTCCTCGTTACCGAGCCGGAACCGAATGCGTCCCGCCGAGATCTTCGACGAGAAGTTGGTCTCCAAGGTGGCCAAGAACTCGGATGTGAGGGCCGGAAAATGTGGCAAGCTCTCTTGCTTCAATAAGTGCGCGGCCCAAAGGATGACGAAGGCGTCCTTGACATCCGTGTAGATGCCTGTAGAGACGGCGCTAGACTTCGAGAACCATCGGGTGTAGTGGTCCTTCTCCAAGAAATCCAGGTAGCGCCGTACTTGGCTTTGACTGCTCAAAATCACATCGTCCACCCGGGGTGGAGATGGAGACCTGTGGTTCCTCCTCTTCTTCTGGGCTCGGGTAACGGGTCTGCTTGAACTAGCCATGGATCCTACAAAATAATCGACAATTTTCCAAGATAAGATCCACTCAAAAATTATAGGTACGAGACCCCATACTTGGTCTCAAAATTAACCTCGGAATTATTCATAAACTACCCAATTGGGTTGTTCACGAAGCTGGCCTCGGATCAAGCATTGATGAAGTGCAGGGTCGTTAACGAGCCTGGGTGGGTCGTTAACAACCCGCCGAGAGCAAAACCAGTAATTTCCGAAATTAAATCTACCTCTAATTCAGCACAAATCAAGCATGCGATCTTCTATTATTCTCCACAATTCCCTTATTGGTTAAAAGCACCCCATACTTACTCAATTACCCATCCCGAACATGCTACAAATTTCCCGGAATTTTGACATGCAAAGTTCGAACTTTTAGACTTGAACAAGAAAAATTCATGCTTTCTTAACTAAAGGGTTACAATAGCTAATCTATCATGAATAATCCTTCCTAAAACATGAACAACTAAGCACAATCAAGAATTTCTAGAACGGAATTTAGGCATGCTTCATCGATCTCCCTAAAAATCATGATTCAAGATATGAAATTTAACCCTATAGATAATCAATCATGCAAATTCAAGCAAGGGTTTAGAGATCATACCGGAGAACCGGGAATTAAAAGGACAAGGGTCGGAATCGGGGTAGGTTAACGAGCTCGTCGTCGACGGTGAAAAGGCCTTCGAACTCCGGTAACGATGGCGTCTCCGGTGGTCGTTAGCGTGGGATTTCCGACTCGGTGGGAGAAAAGGGAAAGGGGCTTGAGAGAGTTTTGGGTTTGAGAGTGAATGTGGGAGAGATTGTGGTAGAATTTTGGGAGGGGTAGAAGGGTTTTTATAGGAGGGGTAAAGATAGAGGGGGTGGCGGCTAGGGTTAGAAAAGTTAACTAGGTTAGAGTTACTTACCTGCCCCGTATTGTGACGAATCGGGTCGTCCGAACTGGGTCGTTAACGACCCTGGGTGGGTCGTTAACGAGCCACCGTAGCCTCCTTGAGTGAATTTCGACCCCTTTTTTCCTGAAATCTTGTTAGCTCAAAAAAAAATCTTATTTCTATCCTATTTAAACTAAAAAAGAAAAATAAAAGAAAGCTAGAAAATAATCTAAAATAAAAAGGAAAATAAAATAAACTAAACCTATTCTAAAAAGCGGGTTGCCTCCCGTAAGCGCTATGTTTAACGTCGTTAGCCCGACGAGCTCTCTTGCTAGTCTCATGGTAGTTCATGTCTGGCCATGTTAGGGTCTTCAAATACCTTGCATGTAGCTTTACTGCCTCTGTGCACTTAAATTGCTAAATTGGGACCTTCTTCTTCTATCAGTAAGCTCGGTATCCCTGGGTTATTGGTGTAGTCCGAAAGCCAAGGTGGTTTGGACTTTTCTGTAACCTCTGTAGTAGGGCTTTTGTGCATGGGAGCATCATTGATCGGTAGATGTAGCTCGGTAGGGGCTGTGGTGTCTGGTTCGGGTTGAGTCAACTTTAGTTGTGCCACTCCAATTGGGTCGTTGGCTTTTTGATCTAAATTGAATTCCACCCGTTCTTCTCCTATATCAAAAGTGAGGAGTCCCTTACGTACATCAACTCTTGCTCCTGCCGTGGCTAAGAATGGTCGCCCGAGAATTATGGGGACATGAGGGTCTTCCGGCATATCAAGGACAATAAAATCATTCGGTATGAAGAATTTCCCGACTTGAATAGGGTGATCGTCCACTACTCCTGTTGCTTTGACACTTGACCCATCTGCCATGTACAGATTCATATCCACTGGTTCCAGTGGTCCCATATTGGCTTTAGACCACATTGAGAGTGGAACAAGACTAGCACTGGCACCAAGATCGCATAAAGCTTTGAACTTGTGGTTGCCTATGCCGATTGTGATTGCAAACCTTCCAGGATCTCCAAGATTTTCTGGAAGAGCTATGGATCTGACCTCATCCTGCAGCTCTGTAATAGATCTTTTCCTGCTAAGAATATCTTTCAAAAATTTTGTGTAAGCCGGCATTTCGCTTAGGGCCTCAGCGAATGGGATGGAAATATTAATGCCCTGAAGAATCTTAACGAAACGCTTGAACTTACCCTCAGTAGAGTCCATAGATTTCTTAACTGGAAATGGAAGAGTTTTCACCATTCTCGGAACCAAGTTAGGCTCGAGAGGTGAGAGTACCGAGTCGACATTGGGGTCGGTCGGTGTCCTCGGCGGGTCGTTACCGACCTTGATGGGGTCGTTAACGAGCCTGGGATTGAGAGGAGGACTCGGTTTAGAAAACTTACCTGGGCTGGGCTCGTCAGGAATCCTCGGAGCCTCGTCATCCTGGCTTGTAGGTTCGGTACTAGCTCTCGCTGGCTCGTTAACGAGATGGCTGGCGAGATCTTGTTCCTCCTTCTCTTCAGCTTGAACTCTCTCCGGTAGTGTCTTCCCGCTTCTAAGGTGTACTGTTGCTATTTGGCCTCTAGGGTTCTCTTCGGTACGACCCGGGAGTTGCCCTTGTGGTCTTGGAATCCGTGCAGCAAGGTCTCCTAGTTGGGAATCAACACTCTTCTTCCAAATATCGAACTCTCCCCATCTTTTATCCAATCCATTGATGCCCTCTTTAATCTCTTGAGCCCATGATGGTGTCTCCTGATGGCCTGGAGGTCGATATGGTGCAGGTCGTCTATCTTGCGGGGGCCCTGTGTAATTATGATTTGCATTCTGATTGCCCCATGATTGATAGTTGTTCGACCTGTCATTGTAATTAGGCTGGTTCCTGTAGGGTCCTCTCATGTAATTCATCTCAGCTATCGTCTCAGCGGTTCTAACCTGCTCAATGTTAGTGCAAGCAGAAGTACTATGCGCAGAAGAACCACATTCTTGACATGATTGAGAGGATTTCAGAAAACTTACCTGTTTCCTTAAACGGTTGACCTCATCTTGTAAGAATTGATTTTTAACATCGGGGTCAACTTCATCTCGATTGGGCACATAGAGACGTTTTTGAGTTTGTGGAGCCTGCTGGGTTCCGTACATAGCATCGTAATTCGCCAGCTTGTCCAACAGTTCCCATGCCTCTGTCGGGTTCATCTCTATAAAACCGCACGCAGTATGCGTGTTGATGCGGTTCTTGGTCTCTGCGTTGATACCTTGGAAAAAGATTTCTTGCAATACATATAATGGTTGCCCATGAGTAGGGCATTGTCTAAGCATCTCTTTAAATCTTTCCCATGTTTCAACAAATGTCTCATTAGGCAACTTGTGATAAGAGGTGATACGTTTCCTTAACTCCGTTGTCTTAGCAGGAGGGAAAAACTTTGTAAGAAATTGATCATACAAAGCTTTCCAAGTCTTGATAGACTTAGAAGGTAGGCTCTCTAACCAGTTCAGGGCCTTTCCAGTAAGTGACCATCTAAAAGCTTTCAACAGAACATATTCCAGTGAGACACCTTCAACAGCTATGGTGTCACATAAATCAAGAAAATTTCTAATATGTTCCATAGGGCACTCAGCAGGTTTCCCTTCAAACTGAGCTCGTTTAATCAAGGATATAAATTGAGACTTGATCTCAAAAGGTTTCTCTATCGCAGGAAGCACAATAGGAGATTCTGGCACCCTCAGTTCCGGATGCATGTATTGCTTGGCATTCCTTGGATAGGCGTTTAGCTCTTCTTGCAGTCGAGCCTTGTCTGCATCAGCGCCGTCCTTCTCGGCTCTCAGTGCCTCCATCTGGGTCCGGAGGATCTCTAGCTCTCGATCCATCTCTTCAGCTGTGGTCATGGCTCGGTTTTCTCGGAGTCGTCGGTGCAGGGAACGTTTGGGTTCTGAGTAATAACTGGAGCTATCAAACTGAAGCCTTCTTCGTCCTACCGGCATACACTGAGAAAACAAACAAAGAAAACAAAAATTAAAAACAAAAACGGGGTCGGGCTAGTCCCGATCCCAAAGATAAACTAACAACTCGTTGCTTCCCCGGCAACGACGCCAATTTGTTGAAAGGGTTTCTCGGCCAACAAATAAATTTGTAAGTCAAGACCCCGCTGAGTACAGTGGAGTCAGGATCGTTCCACAAGAAGCAAGGTTGTTTGTCTATCAATCTAATAAAAATCAAATAAAATCAAGCAAAACACTAACGAGATGCCTCGTTAACGACCTTGTCAAGATCGTTACCGAACCACCGAACACAAAAACACCAATTAACGAGCTAATAAAATTCTAACTAACACTCGGTACCGAAGCAAGTATTCAGCAACGAAGATTTATCAGAAATAATTCAATAAAAACAAATATCTAGGATAAGGGACACCACAACATAGCCAAGCATAAGAATTCGTAAGAAGATAAATCATGCCTTTAAATAGATAGAGTCATCAACTTTCATTGACTAGACAAGTAAATTAATCTATTTTCATAAACCAACTCACTCAATTGCTTGTTTGGATCTAAAGCTTGAAACTTCCGTTTGCAAACAATATCAACCTTCAAGTTACTAACTTTCTCTTTCAATCAAGTTAAAACTCAAATTACCTCAACTCCCGTTTCGGTATTAAGCACAACAAACAATTTCAATAAAGATAAAAGGCATTCAAAACACTATCTTACTTCATCAAACATGCTCAACTATGCCGGGCTTAACCCCGACCCTAGAAAAATAGACTACTCACTACTCATGATAAACAAACTAAAAACTTCCATAAAAACAAACATTGAAACAAAAACTCAAACTTAAATTAATAACAAAAATATCGTCTTACAGAGAATCAGAGAAAAACCAAAACAAACAATCACCGAACCACAAACTCGATCAACGAACCTCGGAAACCGTCGTCACCGAACCTCGTCACCGACTTCCGATCCGGCAGCCTCTCCTTCGGCCTTCCTTCTCCTCCAAAACTAGCTCTAAAACTCTACTCCAAAATTCGGCCCCCTCCTTCTCCTATGCTAAATAGAAGGGTATTTATACTAGAAAATCCTAAAAAACTAAAAAGGGTAAAAGATAAAAACTTTCCTAAAAAGATAGAAACAATCTCTAAAAGATAGAAATAAAATCTAGAAAGATATTAAACCCTAAAATACATATTCTAATAACCCATAAAGATTCTAAAAAGATACTCAACCGATACGGAAATAAATTCCCGCTCAGGATCGGTGAATAATAAAATAATACTCCGAAATCTTCTTCTTCGTGGCCTCGTTAACGACCCTTCACAACCTCGTTAACGAGCCTGGGGTTATGTTTTCTTCAACACCTCTTCTCGATCTCTTGAGCTTCGACTTCTTAAATCTTTGCACTCTTCCGTCCTTCACTGTGATGCTCCAAATTTAGCTCCATTTAGCTCCTTTCCTAGCTAAAACCTGCAAAATACACAAAATAGCGTAGATTCCACCCTTTTTGTAGATTTATGCAAAACTAACTAAAAACACTTAAAACTAAACCTAAACTAGACAAAATTAATCCTAATAAACAAAGAATACCTATCAAAAACTATACCAAAAATGCGAACATCACATATCGTCTCCGCCTCGTCAATGTGTACAAATTCGGAATTATCAAATTGAAACCAGTTCAGAGAGAATCAGGATGGAACAATGGTCTCAGATCTGGAGGTCTCAACCCCGCCCTCAGATCCGGAGGTTTCCACCACCGATGTCCGCCCAATTGTTGCCGGAGATATTGAAATCTAGGAGATTGAGGAGATTGAGGTTTGAAATTGAATCTACAAGACATAATAAGATGAAAGAGAGGAAGATCCAAATTCGAAATTGGATCTACATGAAATAATAATATGAAATTGGAGCTGCAAAGAAATTTGGGAGATGCACAGATTTAGGAAGGGAAGGGAAAGAGAGGAAGAAGAAGGGTTTAGTGTTTTTGTTTAAAAAATCCAAATTAATGTTTAATACAAATCCGAATTAATGTTTAATAAAATCCAGATCTGGGCATGAAATTTGAGATATTTTATGTATTTTTTTTTAAATTCAAATTAACATGTTATAAGTTTCCCACTTGCACATTAAGAGAGTGAGTTTCACATGCTATGCCACATCATCGTTTAGTGTCTAAAAGACAAAAAATAGTAAAATTAAAGTGTTTATTTGAAACTCGCAAAGTATGGGGTGTTAATTGACAAAAGCGTGTAAGTTCAGTGGTCTGAATATGTATTTCGCCATTTAAACTGCTATATCATTCCTTGAAGTCGATGAGAGAGGGCTTGTAGAATCTCTTCTTGGCTATCAACTTGATCATATGGACAAGTTAAACTTCTCGTTTTTTGTTTGTTTTTTAATTTTTTTAATATATGTAACACCACAAATTAAATTAAAGATAAATAAATCCTAAATCTATATTTAACACCTTTTTTCGATTATTCTTTCTCTTTCTTTTATGCGAATGATTATTCGAATCAAATTTTTGGTGAAATTTACCGGTTGAATACGTTTTCTGGAGCATAAATACAAAAAATACAAATATGAATATCCGGATATTCGATTAGATTAATCGGATCATATTTCCAATTATGAACATCCGTACATGACATGTTGATCGGTTATTATTGTTACTGGTTTAAAAACAATTAAATGCCATTTGCTTTGAAATTTTAAATGTACATTTAGTATTTTTAAAGTGTCACGTCGTTTTAGGCTCTGTTCGGATGCACTAACTAGAGTTGGAGCTGGATCAAGTAGATGAAGCTGAAGTTGAAGTTGAAATTGTTGCTAAAGTTGGAATAGGAATTAAGAATCGAATACCGAAATGAGTGTTTAGTAGGATGAGAGTTGGAAACAAAATTGTGTTGGGTACAATTACTAAAATGAGCTTCACTAATGGGATAAAATGACCATAATGGGTATATGAATGGAATAAATTATCACCCCACCCACATCATCTCCATCACGTGACTTTAGGGGTTTCCTTATCCCATTTCTACTTCTCCTCTTTGAATTTCATTCATCATGACAACAAGGGCGTATGTGGCCACGACTAGCAGCTGGTGGCACCGAAGATCGAGCAACTCCAACTTCGACATCATGCCCGACGACTTTCAAGGTCAACTTTAAGGAGAAATTCGAGCAAGATGGTGACGACTTTTAAGGAGAAGCATGTACGATTCATTTGGAAAAAATTTCAAAATTTGTAGAATTGAATGATGGCAGTCTTGGTTTAGGGTTTGAATCAATTGAACTCGTCCTTTGGCTGTAGCTGGTGTGTTGTTTTGGTGGAAAATTTTTCAGATTTGAAACATAAATTCAAAACACTAATGTCTAGGATTTGAATGATGTTATTAAATCTAGGGAGGGAAAAGGTAGCAGTGTGTTTATTTCTAGTATTCAAGTAGTTCTTTCGTTAATTTTCAACATTTGTGATTTTTCATGAGATCTTGTTGTTGCTTCCTTGTTGTCAAAATGCAAGTTATTTGAGCAACATTCTTGTATGTAAGCATGTTGACAAGATCAATTAGCTAGTTGACTAAAAGATCATAATTTCAAACATATAAACTAGACATGGTCTTCACAAAAGATTCATCAATTGGATAATATTAAGGAATATATATAATAATATGTCAAGAAATATCATATACTAATAATAAGTCTTGAACAAGTTCAAATTAGGATTTGAAACTTGTCATTCACCTTTTTCAGATTTGAAGCATAAATTGCTTGTAGTTGGTATGAATTGTGTAATGCATCTCTAAGCCGGAAGTTTGCACTAAGTTGATTGGCTTATTTTGCAAACAATTCTTGATACGTAGTCTTTTCTATAGATTTGTTGTACTATTGATGTGTATTGAGTTGATTTGCTTGTGAAACAAGTGACACACATTTTTTCTAATCTATGAAAATAATTAGTGATTATAGGACTTTAATATAAAATTGCTACAATAAATAGACAATTTCATTATAAGGGGTCCATTATATTCAACAATGATTTGCACTTAAATGAAATTGATTTTTGTTTGAAGCTGATTTTTTATACTTCACATGGAACTTATTTGTAATTTCTTAGTGTCCTTATTTGATATCAAACATGATTTGCACTCAAATGTGTGAATATAGAAACAATAGTAAGAAAATGAAGAAAATGGCTAAGGTGCAAAAAAAAGGAGAGCAAGTGTCATTGGAGTGATTATAAGCAAAAGATTTTTTTTTCATATGTTGGGAGTACCATAAGAAGAATGGTGTTGACATGCACTTCAATTGGGCCGAAATCACTGCAAAATTTGTGGAAAAGACTTGGAAGAAAGTGATTGGAAAAGAATGCAAAAACAAATTTGACTACATACAGACTATATGGAGGGCTTTCTCTGACTTACTGTTTAGAGAGAATGAGGCTGGATGAAATGAGAAAACGCGTACTGTTGAAGCAAAGGATGAATGGTGTGAGAGAAAATTTCTAGTTAGTTTTCATCCTCTATCCTAATTTTTCATATAGGAATGCTTTAATTCTCTGAATTATTTGCTATTGAGCAAAAATGTACACAAAATTGCAAAACACATTTAAATTATTTTTATTTTAGTTCGACTCTCTCTTTTGACTCTTTTGATTAAAAGCAATACCAATACCAATTATTAAGTGGTTTTGTGATTTGGGCTGCACCTAGTTTTGATGGGTTGCCTATGCATCTCGTTAAAGAGAATCAAGCCTTACGTAGTTCAAAGTCATTTTGTTTGATTTTCACGCATCAATGGAACGAACCCAAACCCACCTTCTAGGAAGGGTTGCTTAATTTCTTCACTATCAAACATGTGACTTAAAGGTTTTTATATTTTATTTAATTTATGACTGAATATGACACACTTATGTATTATGTCAAACGTCGTACGTATTCACTTATATTATGTGGAATCAAGTCAAACGTAGTTCTAGGAATCAAACAATATGAGTTGAATATTTACTTTATATTTATATTTAAAAGTCAACTAAATATTTATGATTTGGCTCAACCTTATACATGTCGAGTCTCCTACATGACTCTTTTAAAAGAGATATTGAGTCGAATGTAGGTCTCAAAGAACCAAAGGTTCGATTAAAATATGACTTTTGTTTTCGATGGTGACTGAACACAATGAGCTATTTTTATTTTATATTGAGCTTCCTATGTATCTGACGCATCAGAATCAAGTCATCGTAGTTCACAACTTAAGACTAGCATTAAGTTTGCTTATTTTTTATTCTATGCATCATATGATTGAATTCAGGCCCACCTTCTAGGAAGGGTTGCCTAAACTCTATCCAACTATCACTTGCATTTATATTTATTTTTTACCTTGTCCTTAGTGCATCAAAGGATATAAATAAACCCACCTTCTAGGAAGAGTTGTCTAAATCCTCCATATTATCATATGCAAACAAAAGACAAGTTCATTTCACATTTTGATTTTATTTCAAAATAATTGTTAAACCCAATATTATATATTTTACATTGGATGCCCTACACACTCCTTTTAAGGAAGATCAATGTTGGGCATAGTTCTTAAAAAGAATTATTTAATTTTATTGTCGACTTTACCTTATGTTTGAAAGTCAACTTAAATTTTATGTCAACTTGATATTATAAGTTAATCAAGTTTTCCACATATCTCATTAAAAGAGCATCATATGATACATAGTTTTTAAAATAGAACAAGTATGTTAAATTAATTTTTTATGTGTATGAGACTGTACTCGATACGTATTATATTTAATATTGAGTTCCTACGTAACCTATAAAGGTGTCAAGTCTTAACGTAGTTCTCAAAACAAGACCAATTAAATATGATATATGATCTTAATTTAATTTTAATTTAAGGTTGTAATTGAACCCGACGAGCATTTGTTTTATGTCGAATTTCATACGTACCCTTTTAAAAGAGATCAAACCTTCACGTAGTTCTTTTGTAATATAATTTAATCATGACCCTAAATTTGTGAGAGCCAAGAGAACATCAAATTGTAACAAGTTTTCCCATAATGGGTGCTTTTATAATTATTAGACATGTGTGGGTAACTTAATTGATTAAATCCGTTATTAGACCCATGCATGCTACTTAATATAATGCTTGCCCTTTATGTATTGCATTGGAAATTTAGGAGAATTTTATTATAGAATTTCTCCTTGTATAATTGCATGTGAATACTTTAACCAATATTTTAAACATTTGATAATCTCCCATTAAGACTTTGTTTTTCTTGTAATCTGGATGCTCATCAAAACCAAACTGTCCCACAGTAACTGCAACGTGAGTGTGGTTCAATCCGGAAATCCCCAGTTTTGATATATAATTAATTAAAAACCGTTGTAATTTTATACCCACACTTAACATATCATTCTGAATAAATTTTTTGTCCGTCAAGAAATTGGGTTTGCATTCAATATGCGTATATATATAACGCACATATGACTTTCATGTCAAATATATCCAATGGATCAACATTTTGATCGATCACATTAGAATCTGTCCAAATTTAATTTGTCCCGTTCAATGTTATTACAATTCAACAGTTTAAACGGGCATCTGTTCGGTTCCAAGGGTCATAAATATATATGATTGGATGACAATATATATATATATATATATATATATATATATATATATATATATATATATATATATATATATATATATATATATATATATATATATATATATATATATATATATAACATGGTATATTGATGACAATATATATACACATGTTTGCCAAAATATATGAATGAAAATTTATATCATGACAATATATATACCATGAGAATATAAAATATATATGACATGCAATATATATCATGACAATATATAATAAATACGTATGACAATATGTATCATGACAATATAATATATGTATGACAATTATAATTATGACAGATTGTATACACACATGTCAAGATATATATATATATATATATATATATATATATATATATATAGAGAGAGAGAGAGAGAGAGAGAGAGTCCGGTTCAGGTGAGAATGGGCGCCCAGGTGCGAAATAAGAAAGAACAAGAGCCGTTGGATCAAGAAAAATTAAAGGCGCTGGTCATTTCACTTAAAAGGGGAAAAAACGGAACGGGCGAATTATTGGCGAATTATTCGCGTATTTTTGAAAAAAAACGGCCCAGATTTGTTCATCAACACTATGGATTTGTTCATCAGTATTGTGGATTTGTTCAGCAACAATGTGGATTTGTTCATCAACACTGTGGATTTGTTCATTGGTTTTGACATATTTGTTCATTGGTTTTGGCATTTTTGTTCATCGGTTTTGTGCATATTTGTTCATTTGTAACATCAATTTATGCATATTTGTTCATTGATATATGCATATTTGTTCATTGTTATATTCATATTTGTTCATTTGTTTTGACATATTTGTTCATCGGTTTGTGCATATTTGTTTATTAGTAACATCAATTTGTTCATAAACAATGTGGATTTGTTCATCAACATTGTGGATTTGTTCATTGCTATATACATATTTGTTCATTGGTTTTGGCATATTTGTTCATCAATATTGTGGATTTGTTCATCAGTATTGTGGATTTGTTCATCAATAATGTGGATTTGTTCATCAACATTGTGGATTTGTTCATTGTTATATTCATATTTGTTCATTGTTATATTCATATTTGTTCATTGGTTTCTTATGCACAAATGCTAGTTTCTGATGAACAAATGTTAGTTTCTTATGCACAAAATGCTAGTTTCTGATGAACAAATGTTAGTTTCTTATGCACAAAATGCTAGTTTCTGATGAACAAATGCTAGTTTCTGATGAACAAATGCTAGTTTGTGATGAACAAATGTTATTTTGTGATGAACAAATGCTAGTTTCTTATGCATAAATGCTAGTTTCTGATGAACAAATGTTAGTTTCTTATGCACAAAAATGCTATTTTGTGATGAACAAATGCTAGTTTCTGATGAACAAATGCTAGTTTGTGATGAACAAATTGCTATTTCTGATGAACAAATCGCTATTTCTGATGAACAAACTGGGCGCGTCTCATAAAAACGTATTTTTCGAAAAATTCGGGAAAAATTCGTCCGTGTCGTATTTTATTGAAAAATACGCGAATAATACGAGAAAAATTCGCCCGTGCCGTTTTTTATTTTTTTAAATGAATGTTTAATCAGGGACGTTGATTTTTTGGAATGGACGATCGAGATTTATTCTTATTTCGCACCTAGACGCCCATTCGCACGTGACTCTTTTTCTATATGTATATATATATATATATATATATATATATATATATATATATATATATATATATATATATATATATATATGATAAAATATATGATCAAAATGTGGTGTTCGAATCCAATCGGATTCTCCCAGATCACACAATTTTATTTAAAATCTAGATAGTGAATAAAGATTGAAATGATCGAGAGCGATAGATAGTCGGACCACCGACTTCATTTACCCTTTCCCCGTACAAGTCTTCGTCGACTATACTCTTTCTTCATTCTCCTTGTCATCCACTACATTATCTATGTTTGTGCAGATGGGAAATTGAAACAATGGCCCCTCTCCATCTTTGTATGATTGTTGGAAGAAGAACCTTTAAATTTTGGTTGTCTATTTGTGCGGTTGTGCCCCGGTAATGAAAGAGCCAACCAACTTTTATGGAAGGCCGGAGGTTACAAGTAGCCAACCCCTTAATTCATTTGATCGACTTTTATTTTATAGAGAGTGTGTGAGAGAGTTTTGTCTGTAGTAACCACCCCCACCGGTTACCAAATTACCAAATTTAATTAATTTGTTTTATTTTAATTATTGTTAGTTGGGCCAACTTTACCCACCAAATCAACTCAATTTGGGCCTAAATTGAATGATATTTAGGCCCAAATTTAAAATGAGATTTTTATGGTAAATGTTTAAGATAAATTAATTAAATAAATTATCTTGCTTAATTTTTACCATTTCATATAAATTCATGAATAATTTTAAATTGACGAACTTTTTGTCGTCAACATTCTTGATATGTAGTCTTTTTCTATAGATTTGTTATGCTATTAATGTGTATTGAGTTGATTTGCTTGTGAAACAAGTGACACACATTTTTTCTAATCTATAAAAATAATTAGTGATTATAGGACTTTAATATAAAATTGCTACAATAAATAGACATTTTCATTATAAGGGGTCCATTATATTCAACAATGATTTGCACTCAAATGCAATTGAGTTTTGTTTGAAGCTGAGTTTTTATAATTCACATGGAACTTATTTGAAATTTCCTAGTGCCTTTATTTGATATCAAACATGATTTGCACTAAAATGTGTGAATATAGAAACAATAGTAAGAAAAAGAAGAAAATGGCTAAGGTGCAAAAAAAAGGAGAGCAAGTGTCATTGGAGTGATTATAAGCAAAAGAATATTTTTTTTCATATGTTGGGAGTACCATAAGAAGAATGGTGTTGACATGCACTTCAATTGGGCCGAAATCACTGCAAAATTTGTGGAAAAGACTTGGAAGAAAGTGATTGGAAAAGAATGCAAAAACAAATTTGACTACATACAAACTATATGGAGGGCTTGCTCTGACTTACTATTTAGAGAGAATGAGGCTGGATGAAATGAGAAAACGCGTACTGTTGAAGCAAAGGATGAATGGTGTGAGAGAAAATTTCCAGTTACTTTTCATCCTCTATCCTAAATCTTCATATAGGAATGCTTTAATTCTCTGAATTATTTGCCAAATACAACTTTAAGTTGTGTTGGTTCATGGTGTGTTGTACTATAAATGTACAAATACTAGAGATTTCAAAGGAAGCCAATAGATGTGGAACTGACTGAGTTATAGGACTGGGTTTACAATAACATTTATGCAACATGGCAACATTGTGTCTTAGCCAACATGGACCGTACTACATCTGCACCTGTTGTTGCTTATGGGGGAAGACAACGAGGATATGGACGACTACCTTTTATCCGAAGATGACATTAATCTAGAAGGGTTCACTTAACCTTTCCATACTAGTGACCCAAGAGAAACCTCCAAGAGGTTCTTAGCCTTCCCCTTCACTAGGCAAGAGGTCCACGATGATTGGCATATCCCATCAAGTGCCCAAGCGAAAGAAGAAGTGATCCTCTGTGGTGGCGTATTACAAGGAACATACGGCTTCCATGGAGAACATAAGTGAAAAGTTGTTGAGTTTGTTGCAAGGGAATTAGGTAGTACTGGATACACACGCAATGGAAAATCTATAAACTTGAGGACACCATTACAATTATTGATAGGCTTGTTAAAGAGGGGGCAATTAAGGTGGTGTGAAGATTTTGGTGTTATGCGGTGGATGACCTAAACAATGACGTTAGTAGACGCCTCTTCACGACTCCCAAAACTGATCAAGAAAAGATAGCGTGGCTAGAGTACAAGTTTAGCAAACAAGAAAGCATGATTTGTGGAGTGTCACTTGACAGCATTAATTGCCCATGTAATTGTGCTTGTTATGAGTTTTAGACTTTTTTTCGTTGCTGCATGAGTTCATGTCATTAGTTGTTTTGAATTGAGTGAGTAATTTATGGATCAATGTATTTGACGTGTAGGTATTGCATGTATTGGCTTCTGGACTTGTTTGTAGGAAATTTTACATAGGTTTTGTTGTTTGTTGTTTCAAGGAGCGCCATTATGGGGTATGTTGTTTTATGCCGTTATTTAGCTTGTTCTGTAACACCCCCTTCCTACCCTGGAGGTATTACCGCCAGTAACCCCGATTAAGACTAAACCGAAGCTACCCAAGGCTTTAAATTGACTGAACAAACTAAAAACAAGGTAAATGAAACCATATGAAAACCTAACAAACTTAAGTTAATATTACAGTGGAAAAACACGTAAAAGGTCTTATACAAACCTTAACTTAAAAGAATAAATAAATAGAACAAACTTCTATTTAAACAAAATCTTCATCAAGTCTTCCTTGAGTTCTTATTTCTGAAACTCAGCTTCGCTTTGAAGTAGTTCAATCATGATCTTTACTCAAGTATAGCCATTGGAAACCTTTCTTCAACTTCTGGAGCTTCAAACATCTGAATCCTCTACTTGAATCAACTTCCAAGAAGAACCTGATATGCCGTAAATCAACGGTGGACACCAGCCGACCATATAAAAGAAAAGAAAATGGACGGGTTAGTCTAATGAAAGACTAAGAAAGCGGAGAATCTAACTTGGTTCTTATGGTTGTAACTAAACATATTGGCATCCAAATCCGATTAGACTCGGATTATGATCCAACAGTTAGCAGTCTTATAGAGAATAAGAAGGAGACATGCATAATCGAGAGAGAGAACACCACCGCTTGTGGTTTCTTTAAGAAGCATAAACAATTGTTGGGAACTCATATTAATCACATAACATTTTGAAAAGTCTCCATCGACTATTCAGATTAACTTAATCAAAGTTTGATTAAGAATCATTCATAACCGAGAGCAAGAATGGTTATCGAATAGACTAACCATCCGGGTACATTAATGTGCCTAACACACTTATCTTATATTACTTAACTTTTTACAAACATGTTGGTAAGTTTTAATCGACTGAAACCGCCGAGAATCCACCTGTGCATGGAGACGTCAAGATGAGAGGGATGAAATCCATGATCATTGACGAACACCTAGTACCAATTTGCACTTAGCTAGAGTGCACAAACACCTCCTCCAGCATTGAGTGAGGTATGAGTCATGAGCCGAATGTTGGGATATGATAGTAATGAGCTAAACCTCCCAACATAGACTGTGTTATAAAGAGGTCATCGAAGACTCGGCTCCTACCCCTGAAAAACTAACTTACTTCACAATAATGTCTCAGCATGAGACAACATACAAGGTCACACATAACAAACCTAAATCCAGTTCTAACGCGAAACTGAATAAATAACATGATCATTATCTATATATCTTATGAAATGGAAAAATTTGACAATTAATGATGAGCTCCATAATTAAGAAAAGGAAAAAAAAAAGATAAATCTCATTGTTACACAATTTTAAACGTAAATCATTTAACCCCTCTTGCAATTGACCTTTCATCTACTTTAACTGATCTAATATAAGTATCCAATGAAACTAAAAAGATAAATAAAAAAAAATAACTTTTAGTCATTTATGATGAAAGGAAAAAAAATTTATAAGAGAAAGAAGAGTCTTAAGAAGTTGTAAAGAGGCTTAAGAGTTAATTTGAAAAGGCATTCAGTAATATAACACTTATTTAATTAAAATACATATTAGTACTCCCAAATTTACTAACCTTCTAATCCAATGTAAAACCAAAAGTCACCGTCCAATACATAATGTTTGATGAAATAAAATACCTATTAATGCTCCAAATTTTACTAATTTTTTAATTCAAAGAAAAATGAAAATTTACCACCCAATATTAAAGAGCATATCAATTGTACAATTAATGAGTAAATGGAAATCAAAAGTCATCATCCAAAATATAATAATTGTAAAGAGTATATCTATTGTAAAATTAATGAGCAAACTTTCTCTTGCAATTGACCTTTCGTCTACCTTAACCGATCTAGGATAAGTATCAAATATGAAAAAAGATAAATAAAAAATAACATTTAGTCATTTATAATTAGCTCCATAATTAAGGAAAAGATAAAGATAAACCCATTGTTATAATTATAAAACGTAAATCATTTATCCCCTCTTAGAATTAACCTTTAGTCTACTTTTAACAATTTAGGATAAGTATCCAATAAATTTAAAAGATATAAAAAAAACAAATACATTGCATTGAAAAAGCCAAAAGTGAAAACGGCTACAATTTTGAATATGGAAAAGTCCGTTGAAATTCTACATATACATGCATCAATTAAATGCATACCTTTAATTTATTACTACATATTAATTACTATATATGGAATAATTCTCTCATTAGCTCATATGCGTAACCGCCAACCTTATCAACTCATTTGTAACATATTATAAATCGTTTATTAAAGCCATAATTCATACCCCTGTAAATAGACACGTTAGAGGTGGCATTATTAGGAAGGGATCGATTTCAGCCTTGAGTCTTGACCTTGAACTAGCATTGTTAAAATTGTTAACATGTAAGTAGGCGTTTTTTTTGCAATATTTATTTATATTTTCTATTTTCAACTATTATATATCCAATTATATTTTGTTTGCTTTTATGTAGATAGGCACAAGATCGAATTTCTAAAAATTCAAGTTGAAACTAAATAATTTGAAAGGTAAGCTCTTGCGTATTATTATTTTCATGATGAGTAAACTCCTTATTATATGACATGCAATACTTTTGATTATATGTTTTCCTTACAGAGAGTTTTGAAAAGAGATGGAATCAACAAACTACCATAAAATAAGACTTCTATTTGGTCATATGACTTAGTTATGACTTTATTCTCTACTTATCTTATTGATCCAAGAGAAAGTTGAGCTCAAGTTTGGAGTTTAATAATTAGAGACTCGAGGGGTTTCAAGTGTTAAAGTTACGTTGTGTAAGTTGATAAAAAGCACTAATATCCAATAGAAAGGTGCATAACTGAATATTCAATATATTTTTGCACTATGTGCATGATTCACATAAAAAGCATAGATGTAATGGTAATGAAAAGATAATTCCTTCGATTTCATGTAAATAATACATAATATTAAATTGTTTTCATCTTCATTATCTGTTCTAGATGGCATATGTTTAGCAAAAATTTATGCTCTAATTTTTCTTATTGATTAGAAAAAGTTGAACTCAAGCTTGGAGTTTGATGGTTAGAGACTCGAAAGATTTCAAGCGTACGTTGAGCTACATTGTATACTAATATTCAATAGATGAAACTTGCATGTTTAATCCCCAATATTCATTTCTTTGTAAATCTCATTCAGAGACGGACACAAGGGAGTTCGCTCAAGCCCACCCTAGAAAATTAAAAAATAAAATTATGGTAAAAATAAAATAAAAATTAATATAAATTTGGTACTAAATTAGTTAATTTTAGATAATTTAACTCACCTAGAAAATTTGGTGAAAATTAGTCCACCCAAATGTTAAATATTGGGTCCGTCTCACCCCCAATATAGGTAAAACCCCTAATATTGATGTCATTGCTGATTTTAGAATTACAACCTAATAACTTGACCTAAATATTCTTCTAAGAATTTTACAAAATAAAGCTTTCATAATACCCATATAAATAATATCAATCAATATCCATATAATTAATAAGAAATATAAAATATTAAACCAAGCTACATCATTATACCTTAAAAAGATAGACCCATATAAAGAAGAAAAAATTGATCATTTATTATATGACCAATCTATAATTAAGGTTAAAGAGTATAAAAATATTCATTTATTATTAATTTTACAATAAATAAAATAGACTCTTGATTTTTCTTGACCAAAAAATAGACTCTTCGGTTTCATTTATAAGAAGAAAAATATTCATTTCTAATTAAAAATAGACTCTTCATTTTGATCATTTATGACCTAAAAAATAGTCATTTATTATTAATTTTACAATCTATAAATAAGCCACAATTGCACATACCAGGGGTGGCCCATGATATGCTTTATGTTATTAGTTTAGTAAAGAGTTATTTTTATCTCTTTCTAAAAAATAGTCATTTATTATTAATTTTACAATCTATAAATAAGCCACAATTGCACATACCAGGGGTGGCCCATGATATGCTTTATGTTATTAGTTTAGTAAAGAGTTATTTTTATCTCTTTCTAATAAATCACTCTTTTTTGAAAGATGAGAGGTGAAAGATCCAATAGTTGAGATATGAATTAATTTGAGAACCATCAATGAGAACTAATTTATTTGTCATTTCATAACTGTTAATCAACTCATAATCATACTCATCGGATGAGAGAAAATGTAAAAGTTTAATTTCTTAAAGTAAGTATAATCGATTTTATGTTTGCATATACAGTTACATTGTATTAAAATGAGTTTTATTAAATCAAAAATAATATATTTTTACATTTCACTTTACTTAGATAATACAAGACATAACAAAAACAACCCGTGTGTAGCACTGGGCATCCTCCTAGTTTCTAATAAAACAACAACCTATCATATTTTATTAATCATACAAGTTGTTTCCAAAGCAAATATTAAATGGGATTCAATTCCTCATTTAATAACAATAACGCAAGAGAGAATTGTCCACTTGCCTTAGAAGGCGTGCTCAACGTCCTTAGCAATTCAACAGTAACCTTTATCATCCTTCTGACAAATATAACAAAAGGATTTCTTAGCAACGAGCTCCCAGAAACATTTCTTAGTTGACTACTCAACTCCTACAACTTCCTAATCGATAAACGATTTAATTTCCGGATATCGATATATAATAAATCCTTAGTTATCATGCTTCAAGGAGCCATCTTGGCGGAATTATAACTAATTATCCGCTTCAGTTTTGAAACAATTTTCTAAATAAAAATTGTTCATTAGCAACAGTTCTTAAAGGTGACCAAATATCGGATCAAATGGACTAACAACGAATCCCGAGTAATTATCCGAAGTCCTTTACCTAACAATCGGTATCAAAACTTGTATTCGCTATAACTGAAGATTCGGACGTCCGTTTCTCGAGCGATTTGAACCTGTGGGACCGTATCAACGTCAAGATTATAAAAACCATAAATTTAATTAGCAAAATGGAATTGAAAGGCCCTTACGGTGGCACCGCAATCAACCCGCTAATTAAATTCGATCGTATATACCTTCACTCGAGCCCATGGCTCGTTTGGCTCGTTAAAGGCTCGATCCCCGAGCCCGACGGTGGTCGAGTATTGCCCGGCGGCAGTCCTTGCGGTTGGTGGTCGTCGTACATGCTAGTGGTCGCTGGCGGCGTCACTTGGCGAGGTAAAGAAGAGAGTCGGCGGTGAAGGAATTCTCTTGCCCGAGCCCGTCGTTGTTCCGTCCGCTCACTGGTTTGGTTCTGGTTCCTTTGCAGCAGCAGCATCCAACAAGAGAGGAAGAAGAAGAGATGAGGTGGAAGGGCCGGAGAAGGTGGACAACGGTGAAGAAGCTCCCGACCCGTCGTCGTTCTCGTCCAAACTCTCTTCTCACTTTCCTTTCTTTGAAAAAATGAATTGATAGACTTTGACTCGGCAGAGGATATGTCATCCAATCCTCTCTCTCTCTCTATTTACTTCCTAATTAAGTAAGAGAAGGCGACGTTTAAAATAAAACCCGACTCGGAACGGGACTCGCGTTAAAGCAGTTAAATTATGTATCTCGGGTGGAAAAACCTACAAAACGAAAAACGTCTCGTAAATTATGTAGACCAATAAAACCAATTTTCCATGATTTTATCTTGCTACCTTCAATTTTTTAAGGCTTCCGTCTCGTATTTTAAATCCTTTACAATACATAATTAAAAAGACGGCTTATCCAATAAATATTCTTTTTCCACCGAAAAATCCTAGAATTCACACCGATCCATAAAATAATTTCTTTGTGATTTTAGGATATTACCAAGAATTTTCTAGGATTTAATCTCCAACAAAAATATTGGATTAAGCGTTAAAACGGACAAAGAGGTTAAAAAGATATCCGAGAAAAATTCAAAAATATCCTTAAAAACCGCAATTTCATTAGTACCCCCTTAAAAATGGTTTCGTCCTCGAAACCAAGGAGAACTCGGATCACAAGGAAGGATAGCATAAACACACACACACAACCACTACAAACCTGTACAGAAGTTTGTAATACCCCCTTAAAAACATATTGTTACTTCTACACCAAGCACAATCAATCATTGCTTAGTTACCAAACTTCTTCTTTACAACGTTCATGAACTTTAAAAAATGACTCAGCATTTCCTGCCTGGTTCTGGAAGTCTTTTCTTTACTTCCATTTTTAGGCCAAGGTAACCTAATCAAAGGTATTTTCTTATTCACGATTCAACCTGGCTCTTCTTCATAGGGTTATTTGGTTGAATAACTATCTTATCATTGTTGAGTATATGAGATATATCGAACGCATACTATCTTAGAAGAATCACAAGGATGACATTATAGATAGAATGCACTGAAGGTGGCAATGCCAACCGATAAACAAGCTTACCGGTTCTTTCCAGTATCTCAACTGATCCACATAGCGAGCATTTACGTTGTCTCGCATTTCCCAGCGGAATATGCCTTTCAAGGCGGATACTATAAACAAAACGTTGCTCTCTGCAGTGAACTCAACATGCTCTCAAATTAAAACAACACCCGACTATTGTCGATTTGAGCAGTTAGCACCCTTAGTCATGTTAGTGTGATATCAACTGTTGTTCTCTTGGCCAAATCTGGCCCATGAAGAATCTTGTCAGTATTCTCATTCCAACAAATTGACAACCAACACTTCTGACCTTACAAAGCCTAAAAAAGAGTCATTTTCTTTATCGTGAATTCAAAATTCTTGTATGTGAATTCACTGAACCTCAAACTACCATTCCAACTCCTGTGGAATTCAGAATACATGTCCTCTGGAGTTTGAATTTGTTTCTTTGCATTGTTCATCACTTTGATGAGGGAAGTTAGCGCAAAAATTCAATTTTCTCCATAAAGCTTGATGTCCTTTCAAAACCTTGGCATGAACCATCCACCTCAACCAGAGATAATAGTTTTTAGAGTTTTTATGAAGATGAAAAACTTCATGCATTAGCACCTCAGCTAACTTTTGTACTCTCTAAGCCATCTTAAATGCATTAAAAAAACACTCTAGATGAGTTTCTTAACAACCTCCATATCGCATCCTTCTTTCATTAAGTCTTGAACGACTAATGACAAGAATTCATTGTAACATCTTCCCACTTTCATTCTGAAACAGGAAGAGGCTATAACATTTCATCTAGTCTTCTATACTCAATCAGGACTTCCAAACAAACTAAACATATCAAAACAAACTCGGTGACATTTCACTTCATGTCAGTCCATCAAAAGTTTTATCTTACATCCTTATACATTTACTTGTTCCAGGATGAACTAATAAAGCAAATAACTATGCTTCCTTTGAACTAAGCTTTCAAAGCTCATCAACAACAGATACACATAAACAGTTTCAAAATCAAGCAATCCATAATCTTGAATAACAAATCTCTGTGTCTTACCTTCTTGACCTTCTCCATTGATCTTAAATAATATTACTTTTCACATACTACTTTTCCTTGATCTGGTCAACAAATTTTGAATAACATCCTAGGGGATTCACACAACCTTGTTGTCACCCAAGGATTACTTAAAATCCTTTCTTAACAAATCCCTTGTTCTCGAATCAGTTTCTTTAGAAGGATTACTTAAAATCCTTACTCAATTTCCTTTTTGAGATAAAATCTCAGTATTACTTTAACCAAGATTATGAGATTTATCCAACACATGACAAGATAATAACCTTTCTGGTCAATCCTTTACATCCTTTTCTCAATCAAAACTAAGCTTGAACATACTGACATCCAGAAGTAGTTATCTCTCTCAACTACTTCAAACTACACTCTTACGCTTCATTATACCAAGATATTGAACAAAATACTTTTGGTCCATAATTTCCAACAAAATTTTCTCCATTGACAATTTTCAGTCTTTTTCATCAAAGAACTGTTTAGACTTCACTTAACATTCTGACTAGTTGAGTAACTTAACTCTTAGGATAACATATCCTCACGTGTCCACTCTCTATATCCAATAACTTATCAGGCTGAGATTGAAAATCAATACTAATTTACATATCCAAACTCCAAACCCATTGGAGTTCTGCTTAAAGTCCTCTCCTGACTATCTTTGATGATGTCCAAAATAGTAAAATAATAGGTGGACCCGGGGTACCAAAAAAACAAATAGATACGACGGGATTTCCAAGGATGATTCGGGGTCCCACACTCATACCCCTGATTTATTTCAACCTCGTATCCGACTCTACTGATGCACCCGCCCACCAGAATCACTCAACTAACGCCGCTCCTCTGAGCCAATCACCAGCCACCTCACCTCTAAGCCAATCAGGAGCCCTGATCTCGGGCGTCCCACATCGGAATATGATCAAAACTTGACTCCCCAATCCCCTATAAATAGAGGGGTACCTCATACGGAAAAGGGGTCGAAAAACATCTGAAACTCAAGAACTATCTTGCTAGTTGAAGATCGACGTGATCGAAACATCGTCAAAAGACCTCGCTACAGACAAGTGAAGTCCACAAAAAGACTTCAAGTCATACAGAAACCTCGCTCACACCAAAGACCTCGCTACACAATCTCTCAAGACTCCCTACACCACGCTCTCAAGTCTACCTCGCCTCAAGATCAACCCAACCATACTTAGGTGATAGAATCGTTTAACGAATAGGAGATCTTGAACATTGTTAGGTCGAGATCTCGAATACTCGTAGGAGGTCTAGGGTGTAATTCTCAATTGTTTATTAACCTCGCTGTAAGAGAAATATAAATAAAGAAGCAAGTGTTTGCACAATCAAATATAATAACCTCGTTACTTGTCTTCTAGCGAGTCGTTATTTCGGGTTTCATCACTGACACCGTCTGTGGGAACCTCTTCATCCTAAGTGTAACACCCCGAAGATTTATAAGAGATTGAGGTGCTACCCATGTCAACAAGAGCTCTTCCTTTTCTGAGTTCGAGTGAGGACAAAGAACTCAGAAGTTAAGCGTGCAAGGACGAGAGTAGTACCAGGATGGGTGACCTCCTGAGAAGTCCTCGCGTTGGCATGGGATAGCGCTTCTAGGGCCTCGGGCCTTACAAATGGTATCAAATAGTAGCTGACCCCTCAGGGACTTTATTTTTCAGTTCTAGGTACTCACACAGGTCTCGTGTTGGAGCCTAGGACAGATGCTGCAGTGGATCGTTGACGCGTGTCATAGGTCACTGAGTGGGTTTGGAGTTCGGTTTAGACTTGTTAGCTGTTTTGGATATTTCACTATGTTGTTGACTTTAGCAGATTTCTAGTGTTGAATACGAATTGGCTAGACATTGGGATTCATGCATGACATTATAAAAATGTGGTTTGTTTGAATGACAGTTGGATGTTTCAAAATAGTTTTCTTGTCGTGCCCGAGTTGCAAGGTCCAGGTATTCTAGTTGTCAACCAGTTCAGGTAGGACCCGTTAGGGTCAAACTACCTAGTAATGTCCCGACGTTAAGTCGGGGTGTTACAGATTGATATCAGAGCCAGGTTGGCAACAAGGGAACATGGAACCGAACAACAAGTGTACACGAGGTCCAACTAAAAATAAAAATCGTCCGGTGTTTTCTAAAAAGTTTTAAATGGGGTAGTCATTCTGCATATAGGGGGTAGATGACACGATGCGACTCCGCTGCCATCCGCCGAAGGACCTCACGGAGATTTTAAGTAAATCCTTAACCTTTAGTCAAGTTTAAAGTTTTGACTGTGAGACTTTGTGAAAAGATAACCCCACAACCCAGAGTTAGAAATTTTTGTTGTTAATAGTTGAAGACGAACTAGGGGTAGAGGAGAGACTTCCGCTGTTGTTGAGCCAGATGAGCATCAGAATGTTTACCCCTAAGAAGAAGTTGCTAAGAGTGGGAGTTTGGCTGTTGATGACCATCACGATGCTAGCTTGTCTGTCGTTGGAGGAGGACCCCTAGCTAATGGGGCCTAGTTTAGAGCCAATGCACCGTCTGCTGGGTAATCACTAGAGTTTTACTTTATCAGAATACTTATTTTTGGGCTTCAAGGGACTAAGATGAGGGCACCAAGCCAGAGTATTGTTAGAACCCCTCAGTTAGGAGGGCTACCAGAAGTACAAAGACCAGATGTAGTTGACCGTTTGTTAAAGCCACGAAGACATGAAGACACGAGCCCTAGTCGGACAAGTGGCTCGCGAAGTTAAAACCGAGGTGCCAAGCTTCCTTGGGTCCTCGGGTATCGGTGTAGAGCAATAATTGAGGAGAATGACATCAACATTAGATTTCTATTCAGCCCCTAGAGGAGAAGAAGACCTCTCTGGTGCAGAGTTTGCTACAAGCGGATGCTTTTGATTGGTGCGGCTTAATAGATGTTTCAACATGGTCGGTATACTAGTGTCTAAAGGAGTGCTTCAACTTGGGAGACACTGATCATTTTCAAAGTCACGGTCTGAAGCCAGTCCGGAACTGTTTCAACTGTGGGAAGCTTGCCATGTATGACGGTATTGTAGGGACAATGCACCCTCTCAAGGATCTTCACCAAAGATTGTAAACTGGGGAACTCGTCGTCCATTACAACAGAGTCAGCAAACATCAGGCTGCAACAGAGGGCGGGGTACCGGAGCCAATGCCCTGAGGGTCAACTAGCCTCGAGTGTTCGAGATGAGTAGAACCGATGCCTTACATGCGCCGACTGCTACAGGTACGTTTTGAATTCAGTCTAAACCTATTCACATTCTATTTGACACGGGTGCCACACACTCTTTTGTGTCTTCTACTTGCGTGGCTAGACTAGGGTTGACTTGCATAGAAGGCGAATCGTTTATAGTGGGTCTACCCGATGGTAGTAAGGTGAATGGGAATAGAGAGATTATGCAGTGCCCTATCAGAATAAGAGGTAGAGACTGGTATGCAGATTTTATAGTAATGCAGTTGTCCCCAATTGACGACGTGATTTTGAGAATGGATTGGATGAGGCGTTACAAAGCAGTGTTGGATATACATAAGTCATAAGGGCACAGTCACGGTATCCGCAGATGACGGAACTATACAAGTGAATCGGGAATTAGAGCAAGTTTGGCCGAGACAACTAATTAGTATAGGAAAAGCCGCCAAGTTACTTAATGAAGGGTGTGTAGGGTATTGATGTTATGTCCTACAAGGGGACAAGGAAGGACCACCCATTCAGAATATACCGGTAGTCTGTGAGTTTAAGGATGTTTGTCCAAAAAATCTACCGGGCTTGCCACCTCAAAGAGAGGTTGACTTCAGCATTGATCTTGAGCCAGGAACAATACCGATCTCGAGGGCTCCACATCGCATGGCTCCGATGGGAATGCAGGAATTGAAGGAACAATTGGAAGAGTTGTTGGAGAACGGGTATGTACGTCCTAGCGTGTCACCCTGGGGAGCTGCAGTTATATTTGTAAAGAAGAAGGATGGTTCAATTCGCTTGTGTATTGATTATCGCGAGTTAAACCGAGTCACCATCAAGGACAAGTATCCACTACCTCGCATTGATGATCTGTTGGATCAGTTACAATGGGATAAGGTGTTTTTAAGGTGGATCTGAGGTCAGGATATCATCAACTAAGAATTCGAGAGGAAGACATTCCAAAGACGGCTTTTCGGAATAGATATGGGCATTACGAGTTTGTGGTGATGCCGTTCGGATTAACCAATGCACCCGCAGTGTTCATGGAGTTGATGAACCGAGTGTTTATAGATTTCTTGGACAAATTTGTGGTGGTATTCATTGATGATATCTTAATTTATTCTCGTAATGAAGAGGAGCACGCAGAACGCCTTAAGCAGGTGTTGGAAGTGTTGAGGCAACATCAGTTATTTGCTAAGCTATCCAAGTGTGAGTTCCGGCTACCGGAAGTCACCTTTTTGGGACATGTGATGTCTGCTAAGGGAGTAATGGTAGAACCTGTGAAAATCAAGGTTGTAAAAGAGTGGGAACCCCCAAGAAATGTGAAGGAGGTGCGGAGTTTCCTAGGTTTAGCGGGGTACTACCGGAGGTTCGTAGAAGGGTTTTCCCGTATAGCCCTCCCACTTACGAATCTGTTAAAGAAGACCACTCGTTTCGAGTGGAATGAGGAATGCCAGAGAAGCTTCGAAGAGCTGAAAAGGAGGTCGACCTCAGCTCATATGCTTGCTCTCCCTCAAGGAAATGAGGACTTGGTGATCTACAGTGACGCCTCCAAGGTAAGCTTGGGATGTGTGTTGATGCAGAGGGATAGGGTGATTGCGTATCCTTCAAGACAGTTGAAGCCGAATGAACAGAATTACCCTACTCATGATTTAGAATTGGCAGCGGTGGTGCATGCCTTGAAGATTTGGCGCCATTACCTGTATGGGAGTACATGTAAGGTGATGACAGATCATAAGAGTCTCAAGTACATCTTTACTCAGAGAGTACTGAACATGAGACAACAGAGATGGCTCGAGTTACTGAAGGGCTATGACTTGGAGATTCTTTACCACCCGGGGAAGGCGAACGTAGTCGCCGATGCACTTAGTAGGATGACCTCTCAAGAATGTATGATGTCTCGTCTAACGGATCAACCCGAGCTACAAAGAGAGCTGATGAGGTACGTAATCGAGGTGCAAATTCAACGTTACCAGGGTAGACTGAGTATTTCGGAGTGTCAACCGACTTTGCTAGAAGAAGTGAGGACGAAACAAGAGGTGTGTCCAATGATTCAGGATCTGAAGCAGAAGTTGAGTCGTGGAGAGGCACCTGATTTTGTAAAGAGAGCAGAGGGTATCTGGAGTTTGCGCAACTGAATTTGTGTGCCTCGAGATGTAGAGTTGAGACAAAAGATTTTGCAAGAAGCCCATGCTACACCTTAATTGTTTTCCCCCGGAGTGAGCAAGATGTACAAAGGTTTAACACAGTATTACTGGTAGGATGGCATGAAGCCAAATGTAGCGAGATAAAAGGGTGAATATTGAGCACCAGAGGCCAAGAGGGATGCTCCAATCACATCCTATTCCAAAATGGAAGTGGGAGGGTATTTCTATGGAATTCGTCATTAGGTTATAGTGGATAGGTTGACAAAGACTGCTCACTTCTTGCCTATCAAGAAAACTTGGCTCGTGAGTAAGTGGTAGAGGTGTTCCTAAATCAGATAGTTAGACGGTGTTGTTTGACCAAGATGATTGTGTTAAATCGTGTTGGGAGTTTCATTTTCAGATTTTGGAAATAAGTGCATGAGGCACTTGGGACGAGATTGCACTTCACGATTGCTTACCACCGCAGTCAGATGGCCAGTCCAAGAGGACATTTTAGACTTTAGAAGACATGTTAAGGTTCTATGCTCTTGATTGAAGAGGTCATTTGTCAGATCACCTAGCATTGGTGGAGTTTGCCTACAACAATAGTTGACACTCTTCGATTCAGATGACACCATATGAGGTTTGTAGGGATGGAGGTGTAGGACCCCGTTGTGTTGGGATGACACTAGGAGAGAGGCCAGAAATGATTGAGGAGACGATTAAGAAGTTGGCCTTAATATGAGAGCATATGCTTACTGTGCAGAGTCGTTAGAAACCCTATGCCATTAACCAATGTCGACCACTAGAGTTTGGAATAGGGGCACATGGCTAGTGTTGGGAGTGTCCCTACTTGTGGGGTAAGAAGATTTAGGCTGAAGGGAAAGTTGAGCCTCCACTACTTTGGGATGTTTAAGATTCTAGAGAAAGTGGACAAGCGTATGAAGAAGTTGTAGAACAAGGAGTTTTAGTTGGTGTTGTTTCAGTGGTATTGACGAGGAGTCATGGAGGCCACTTGGGAGACAAGGATAGGATGAAAGAGAACTACCAGGATTTGTACTCGGGTTTGGTAAAGGCCTCTGGGATTGGAGTCTAGTGGTCGTTCAAGGATGGGTTTGACGTTTGTTATGACTCGGTGTGGTTAGGTCTGACTGTTGTTTACCCGATATTTTTTTTGACATGATTGGTTGCCTTTCTTCGCAGTTATAGTAGTTAAGCATGTCTTTTACTTGTCACGTGTTAAGTTTATGTTGTCAACAGTTTGGGTTCGAGGACGAACCCTCTTAAGGGGGATAAGTTGTGAAAACCTCGAATTATGTTTTAGGATTTGTGTTTGGCTATGGAAGTTTCGGGACGAAACTTTCTTAAGGGTGAGAGTATGTAATGCTCGCGTTCCCGAAAGTTTCGGGACGAAACTTTCTTAAGGGTGAGAGGCTTGACCAGGGGTTGGAAGGATGACGTATATGGAAAGTGGGAGGGCCCGCCTCTGCACTCGGGCGCAGGTGAGTTAGCGCCGTAGATGGGAATACGGTGGTGGAAGGAAGAATGGCATTTCCCAATAGGATTGTGATTTTGTTGGGTGCGTGTGTGTGATTACTTAGTTGGTTTTTCGACCTTGTGAATTCTCGCTACGCTTAATGAATTGCTTATCCATTGTATCTCCCTCTTAAGGGGGATAAGTTGTGAAAACCTCGAATTATGTTTTAGGATTTGTGTTTGGCTATGGAAGTTTCGGGACGAAACTTTCTTAAGGGTGAGAGTATGTAATGCTCGCGTTCCCGAAAATTGATAACTAAATTCCGTTCCACCTACTTTTTTTGCTAAACCCATCCTTTCTTTTTGTTTTGGGCCAAAAACATACCACCCTCTTGTTATATGATCTGGGCCGAAAAGCCCAAAACCCCTTTCGGACCTTTAAGCCTGACCTAATGAGGAAAGCTTCTTAGAGCTTCTCATTCTCCTCTTCCCTTTGAGAGGCGCCGCACATCAGAAGGAACCGAGTCGTCCCTCCCCTAGAGGACCGATCGTCATTCTGTCCTCGAACACCAAGGCCTCAATGCTCCGCCGGTAGCGTGCCCGGCGTGTTATTCGACCTCTGATCGTCTAGGTCACCGTCATTGTTGTGATCGAATCTAGAGAGACCATTTCCGACCACGGGCGCTCCTCTCCGGTAGGGGTGAACGGAAGCTTCATCGAACTCGTCGCAGACCCGTCGTTCGTTCCATCCTCGCCTCACGCACGTTCGCATCGTCGGCTTGGTCCACCGTCTCCGCATCTTTTCACCGTTCTCGTTGTAGTTCTAGCCATGTCGTCGCTCGCAAGGGAGTTCTCGGGCTCACTGCGAATCCACATACTCGAACCCTTGTCACCACCGGTAAGTTTCGTCCGCTCTCTTTGGTCAGCCCACGTTCTCTCTTCTTGTTCCCTTGTTGAACTGGTGTCATTTGGCCGCCAGATCTCGTTCGTCGGGGTCGGGGATTGAGATTGGTCGAATACAACATGTTGCTGCTACACGCCGGCGTCGGTTTCTGGTCACCTTTGGTTGAGCTCGCCGCCAATCAAAGTGATCGCTGGCGCCAACATAAGGATCACTGGTTGCACTTACTAATTTGGAGCCGTGAGCGTCGCCGAGATCTGCCCCGCAGTGTGGACGACGGCTGTTCGAGAACCCATACGAGAGTCTTGTCCTGTTTTCCATTCCAAAGGTTGGGCATAGTTCTTGTGAGCTCTTGTTCGGAATTTTATTTAGATTTCCAAAATATGTTTTTTTTAATCTTGTTAGGAATGCTGATGTCTTTGACCGTGGCATCTCATTGTGGTGGTAGTATATTTGTTTGGTGAAAGTGGCTTAATTAAGTGCCGATCTAGAAATTCAGCTTTTGTATGGTGTGAAATTATAATTTAATTCCTTCCCATTGGTATTGTAATGAGTGGAATTTTTGTTGCATACTGTAGAAGGTTAATTCAATCAATTTTGTTTCCTTCCTTGAATAAAGAGTTGTACTCTCGACCCGGATTTAAGTTTGAGTTATCCTCGAATGAAATTATGATCTTTGTGTGCATGTGAATGGTTTTGATGAGAGTCTGACCTTGATTGGTTTGATTTGTTCTTGGATAGGGAGTATGAGATTAAGGTTTGCTATTATAACTGGTAGGTGAGTCTCGATTTGTTTGGCATGAAATCGTTCGATCGGTTTGTAGTGTCCTCCTTTGTTGGGGGCTTTTGCTTTAGGTGTCATGATTCAAAAAAAAAATTGAACTTCCTTATGAGTTCCTTAAAGTATGCTTTTGTTTCATATAAGTTTAAGTTATAGAAACTTAGTATGTTGACTAATATGGTTCGATGTTGGTTCTTGAGTTTGATTCGATTAATTTTGATTTCAAACCACACATGTTTTGGATACCCTAGTTTATGGTTGTTCACACTTGGTGAGGCCACTATAGTTGTGCTTGACTAGAATCGATAGTTACTTCTCACGGTTAGTCGGTTAACCGGGCACGTTATGATTCGTAGGTCTTTAGTATCGACGCGTTTCTTACTTCTTTCGAGGACCGCCTTCCAGGTAAGTCGTTCTCGACTTGCTCGGCTCTATTCTAGTCTTGTTAGATCTCATGCCGTGATTGTGAGATTGGTTTTGGGAGTTAGTCCCGAATGTAGGTTTACCATGTGAAATGTTTTCATGCATGATGTGATGCGCTTTTCATTGCAAACATTTTCTCGTAAAAGAAATAGTATCGCTTTCTCTGTGCTGGCAGCGTAACCGGCACGATCATGTGCGACGATTGTCGGTGGCGAAGAGGCGCCTAGCCATGGTCGTGTGTCGGCCGGGCCCTTTTAAAAATAAAAATTGATTGTTTGTTTTTGGCAAGTGCTCCAGTGGAGGCTTGACCAGGGGTTGGAAGGATGACGTATATGGAAAGTGGGAGGGCCCGCCTCTGCACTCGGGCGCAGGTGAGTTAGCGCCGTAGATGGGAATACGGTGGTGGAAGGAAGAATGGCATTTCCCAATAGGATTGTGATTTTGTTGGGTGCGTGTGTGTGATTACTTAGTTGGTTTTTCGACCTTGTGAATTCTCGCTACGCTTAATGAATTGCTTATCCATTGTATCTCCCTTTAATTGTTGAATGTGAAGTGTTGGTTACTTTCATAAATTCTTTACTCTTGTGCTTGTTAGTTTGATTATGGTATGTCTCATTGCATTTCCTTTCACATATTCATTAGGTTGTGAAAATGTGTGTTGACCTAATCTGTTCTGTTCAATTCACTTGTTAAAAGTCATGTTGTTGAATAATTGTTGTTTTTCAAACGTCTTACTATTGCCGTGTGTTATCTAGCTTGCCTAGGGTAGTAGCTGACCCCTCGGGGACTTTATTTTTCAGTTCTAGGTACTCACACAGGTCTCGTGTTGGAGCCTAGGACAGATGCTGCAGTGGATCGTTGACGCGTGTCATAGGTCACTGAGTGGGTTTGGAGTTCGGTTTAGACTTGTTAGCTGTTTTGGATATTTCACTATGTTGTTGACTTTAGCAGATTTCTAGTGTTGAATACGAATTGGCTAGACATTGGGATTCATGCATGACATTATAAAAATGTGGTTTGTTTGAATGACAGTTGGATGTTTCAAAATAGTTTTCTTGTCGTGCCCGAGTTGCAAGGTCCAGGTATTCTAGTTGTCAACCAGTTCAGGTAGGACCCGTTAGGGTCAAACTACCTAGTAATGTCCCGACGTTAAGTCGGGGTGTTACACTAAGTAGTCTCCCAATTAGTGCAAACCTTGGCTTTTTAACCCCTCGAAATGGCTTCCTAAACAACTTCTTTCCCCAACATCCCGACAACATGCCCGAGACCCCGCAGTGGATGGCCGCGGGCCCCCGGGGTGCCCTTTCGTGGTTCCTCCGGGTTGGACGTACAACACTCCTCAAAACCCCTACCCGTTCCAAGGGTATGAACAGGGTGGCGCACCCTCGAACCCGTATCTTTCACAGCATCAACAAGGTCACGCTCCCACATACGTCCCAATTCCCCCCAAGGGACAACCCCACTCCGAATACGTACCCGCGTACGTCCTCGGGTATGTGCCAAGGTAGGAAACGTCAACCAACGTCTCGACCACAAAGAGACGCTCCCAGGACCCGATGCAGATCTCGCGATCCCATTCGCGACGTTCGAGGAGGCGAGACACGGAGTTGTCCGAAACAGCAAGGACTGTGGCGCTTCCCTTGGCGAAGTCGAAGTCACGGCGTCAATCCGTCAAGATCGGGTACAATAACCCCTTTGTAACCGAGATCCAAGAGGCACCCATGCCCAAGGGCTTCCATTGGCCACAAATGGGGCTCTACGACGGCACGGTCGACCCTGAAGACCACGTGAAACACTTCGCCGTCCAGATGAACGTCAACTCCTACAATGACGCTATATTCTGCCGTATCTTCCCAACCACCTTGAACAAGGCTGCAATGACGTGGTTCATCAGCCTCAAGGTAGAGTCGGTGGCCTCGTTCTCTCAGTTGTGTGAATCCTTCATCACACACTTTAACGGCTCGAGGAAGCGCAAGAAAAACATGCGAGATCTCCGCGACATTGAACAGGGGGAAAGCGAGATGCTGGGCACTTTCTTCACGAGGTTCACCACCGCGGTCGCGGAGATCGCACACATCGATGAAGCATCGGTGCGAGATATCCTCATTGGCAACCTTTGCCAAGGGGCTTTTAAGAATCATATTTTTCTCAAAAACCCGACGACGTACGAGAGTCTGTGCGCTCGGATCACGGCCCAAATTTATGCCGAGCATGCAGCCAACCAGAGCTCGCGACCGAGGACCGATAAGGAAATCGTGACCAAGGCCAAGGGGAAGGCAAAAATGGCCGCACCGGCCGCAAGGGATGCGTACATGACGCAGACTCACGACCGTTGCGCCGACTACAAAAGTAACAACAAAAACAACAGAAGCAACAACAACAGAAACAACAACAACAACAACAACGGCAACAGAAACAACAACCGCTATAACAACCGCGGAAGTGGCGGTGGAGGTTGGAATTGCTTCGGCGGGAAACCGCGAGGCTACAAAGCCAAAGGCGGGCCCGCGTACAACCCAAATAAAAGAGGGCGTGCCAACCCCGCGTCAAGGGCCAACATCGTACAGTAGGGGCCGACCAAGCCTCGGCCTAGCAACGTTGAACAGCACGCCCCCGCGAGGCAGGCGCACTCCGGGCAGACCGCGGCACCCGATGGGTACATCCATACCATCTCGGGTGGACCCTCGCTGGCGGGTTCAAGCCAGGCGGAAAGAAAGAGATATGTGAGGGCAAGCCACCACGAGCCCTCGGTGTACAACATGGCGCGGACCTCGCGGTCCCATATCGGTTTGGCTTTCACCTCCGAGGATGCCAAGGGACTCCACATGCCGCACTCCGACCCCCTGGTAATCCACGCTCAACTGGGCTACAAGATAGTGAAGCGAGTATTGGTGGACACGGGTTCCTTCGTAGAAATTATGTACTTTGGCGCCTTCGAGCAGTTGGGCATCTCCGCAACGTCCCTGAAGCCCTAAGCTGGGAAGCTCACCTCCTTCTCGGGAAACGAGGTCGATGTCGCAGGTCTCATAGACCTTTGGATGACGCTCGGGACCGGCTCCACAACAAGAACCGAGATGATGGAGTTTACAGTGGTACACCTGCCCTCGGCCTACAACGCAATCATCGGGAGGGTCTCCTTGATGAAGTTTCAAGCGGTGGTCTCCATCTACCACCTCAAGATGAAATTCCCCATCGACGACGGTGTCGGGGAGGTGAATGGCAACCAGGAAGAGGGCCGCGTCTGCTACATGACCTCGGCGGCATCACTGGAAGCCTTGCTCGCGGGGTCCCGCGACGTGTTCGCCTGGACCGCGAAGGACCTCTGAGGCGTTCCTCGAACCATAGCCCAACACTCCCTAAATGTCGACGTCGCTACTCGCCCTGTGATGCAGCGACGAAGAAAAATGAACGAGGAAAGGGCGAGCGCTGCGAATGACGAGGTGGCGAAGCTGCTGGCCTCGGATTTCATCTGCGAGGTCCAATATCCGAGGTAGCTGTCCAACGTCATATTGGTCAAGAAAGCCAACGACAAGTGGCGGATGTGCATGGACTTCAAGGACCTCAACAAGGCATGTCCCAAAGACATCTACCCTCTACCCTCAATTGACGAGCTCGTCGATTCAACTGCGGGGCACGAAGTCTTAAGCTTCCTCGACGCTTACTCGGGATACAATCAGATCTCGATGAATCCGTGTGATGAGGAAGAGACATCTTTCATCATGCAGTGGGGAACATACTGCTACAAGGTCATGCCCTTTGGCCTTAAAAACGATGGGGCCACTTTCCAGCGCCTCATTGACCGGGTATTCATGAACCACCTAGGGAGAAACGTGTCGGATTACGTCGACGACATTGTGGTGCGGAGCAAAAGCCCCGAGAAGCATCTGGTCGATCTCACCGAGGTCTTCGCCACCCTCAGGCACAACCGTCTCAGCCTGAACCCCGAGAAATACGTCTTCGGCGTATCATCGTGGAAGTTCCTGGGCTTCATGATTAGCGAGCGCAAGATCGACATCAACCCCGCCAAGGTCGAGTCGATCCTCTCGATGAGGTCCCCGAGGTCACGGACTGAAGTACAGCGGCCCAACGGCGCTGTAAACTACCTGGGGAGGTTTTGCTCCCGTTTGGCGGACAAATCCCTTCCTTTCTTTACAGATCTTGAGAAGAATGACAAATTCGTCTGGGATGAAGGTCTAGAGGTTGCTTTCTCCGAGTTAAAGACCTTCCTGTCGAGGCTCCCTGTTTTGGGCAGGATAATCGCACTAACACGTTACCTTCTAAAATAGGGGAAATCCTAACCAAAAAACAGTTGTAACACATTATGAACTAAAAACAAGACGTAGAATCAAGTAAAGAATAGGAACAAAAAGCGAGCAAGTTGTAATGTGTATATTGCGATCGTAGTTGCAGATAGATTTCTCCAAAGTAAATAAGAACACTCGAATGAAAATGGAATGATTAAACAGAAATGATTTGAGCTTCTGGTTTTGGTTCAAAGTGCCAGTGTTGATCGTCCCTCTACTTTCGCCTCAGCATTGTTTTATAGTCCTTTCCTCCGTTTCGACCGTTGGTGGAGTGCTCATCCAATCCCGAAGATCTCGCCACCGGAATTCATGAACTAGCCGTTTCTGCGTATTAACTACGAGATCCGAGATTTCCGCCATATCCCTCCTTGCTTTCATTACTCGTCTGTTCCCTTGGATCTTTCTTGCTAATGGCCCGCGTCAACTTCTTTGGGCTCACCATGCCTTTTTGGGCTAAGTTTTAGAGGGCCCAATAATACCCCCATCAAAAACCCGGGAAAATTCCCGCCTCCACTTTTTTTAGGGTTTTTGATTTCGTGTCTTGGAAGTTGTAGTAAGTCATGACACGTCCAGTCAACTCCTATTTAAGGCGGTTATGATGGCTCCAAGACTTCAATTGTGCTTCTCGGTGTCCAGGTACGTTTTCCCTTACTTTTGCTTCTTCATCTTCGACTTCTCTCCTTCCCCTACTATGGCAACTTCTGGTTCTTCTCCTATCTCCCGCTGTCTTGATCCGCAAGTACTTCCTTCCCTAATTTCCTCCAAAATTCTTACTCCCATCCATCGTAGAAGTAGTATTTCATAAGATCCCCATGCACTCGCGTTTTCCGTGGGGTTTCCCTCTTCTGCAGAAATCTTCCTTCCTCCTCCTGGAATTTGGGCAAATTTTTACAACGCTGACGGGGTTTGCTTATACGAGTACCCTTTCCGCATCGGACATCGTTTTCCTTTCTCTCCATTAGTTGTCGATTTCCTTTCTACTCTCAACGTCTCCCCTGGTCAAATACTCCCACAGGTTTGGAGACTACTACTATCGGTTGATCTGTTGTGCTCCTCACATGGTCTCCCTTTTAAAGTTGTCGACTTTTTCCACAACTATCGCCTTTCCAAGGGTGGCCCGGGTCGATTGATCCTGAAAACCTTCCAAGATAAATCTGACCTAATCTTCAATATTTCCAAGTCCGACCGGGGCTGGGCTGACAAATTTTTCTTCGTAAAGCTCTCTTCTCTAGGGATTGACACATCTTTCTTAAAAACTCGGTGGAGGTCAACAGGTAGCACTTCCTTCTTCTCCTCTTACCTAACTTGCCTTTTTCTAACCATTGATCATTTCCATACTGTATGCAGAGAATTTTTCTTCCCCCCAACCACGTTCAGTATCGGCGCAAGTGATATCTCACATTGAAGCTATCCCCTTGGAAGAGAGATCCTACCCTAAACTAGTACAAGCGTGCTTCATCGATTCAGAGGATACCGAAATGTCAAGTACGTTACGCTTTTCCCTTTCCTCTTGTGTTGCTATTACTTTCCCTGTAACCTCTTTATTTTCTTTGATAACAGGTTCCAGGACTACCCGTTCTAACACTGCGCTGACTACCATGGAACGAGTTGAAGCTCGGAAGAAGAGGAAGGCTGAATCAGCTTCAACTGCGGATACCGCATTGACGATCTCAGATCCTAAGAAGTCTTCCGAGGCTCGGATTTCTTCCCCTAAGAAAAAAGCATGCTCGACCCTTTATGATCTCCCAAAGACAATGATGTCCCTTGACATGGCTGCTGAAAAGTGTCTGAGCTCCTTGGCGCCTCTTCACGTGGGCTGTTCTCGTGGAAAGGAGGACTAACCTTCTTTCTCGAAATTTTTCGGTGAAATTCTGGCGGCACAATGGCAGGTACGTCTTCTTCAGCTGCTCTTACTCCATGTCCTACTCTTTACCTGATTTTCCCTTTTCTTATGCAGGGCTTGCAACTTTCTCTTTCTGCCTTCGAAGCCTTCAAGGATCTGCCTGATCAGTTGGCTCAAAGCAAGATCAACCTTCAGCTTGAGAAGGACAGGAGCACCATCTTAGGACATGAGAAGGCCGCTCTGGATAAGAAGGTTCGCGACATGACGAATAATCTTGAGAAGGTTTCTAAGGAGTCCAAAGAGTGGGAAGAAAGGTTCGTGGCCTCTTTCGGTAGAGAAGCTGCTTTGGCTAAAGAGATTGAGGACACTGTAGACTACTGGTCCTGCCGAGCTCGAGTGGAAATGATGGAAGAATTCGCGGCGGTGAGGCACACTTCGTGGGATGCTGTGAAGGAAAGGGAATTGTTCGAGAGCTTGTTTTCTGACGAGGTGATCGCGGCTAAAAAGTCCTCAGTCATTGATGACATTGCCTCCGTTGCCAAGGTGGTTGCTCAAGTAGAAATGGACGAACAGTCTAAAGAATGATCCCTTCTTGTTCTATTGTATCTTGTTGAATTCTGAACAGTTTCTTACCCCCAGTGTGTTCGGGTTCTTAAACTCTTGTTTTGTATGGCCGCTTGTTCTAGGGCCCTAGCATGGACAAGTTTGCGCCCCGTGTTGGTTTATGGGGTTATGTTTTATTTTGATAATGTTTTATTAGTTGCTATGGCCTTGGAAAGAAGATCAACGCTGAAGAAAGAAGATCAACGCGTTTGTGGGGAAGTCGATTTGTCTGACACTCGTACTTGTAATTTTAGCAATAGATTCTTCGTTTGTATAGCACTTTTTATGTCAGATGCGGAGAGAGAGAATGATGTACTTGTTTGAAATGTAAACATTTGCAATAAATTCATGAATCGTGTTACAAATGAAAAATTCCACTTGTTCTAGAATTCTTGTTACATGTTCTCGTCTCTTGCATCTTTTGACTAGTCGTTGTGTGCACAGCGTTGCCTGATCACAAGGCGAGGGCCTATGTTTTGGCCTGTAATGTCACAAGGCATCCCTTGTTAGTTTTCTTGAAACCGTTGTTTTTGTGTATGTACAAAGATGTAATGATATGATGTAAAAGGAGGAAATTTTATGAGAATTACCTTATCAAAACTCGTTGTGTTTCAAAAGTGGTACAACTTCAAGTTCATTGCATTCCAACTTCTGGGGACCGTCTTCCCCTATTGTGACATTAATTTGTAGGCTCCTTGTCCTACGATCTTCGTGATCTGATATGGTCCTTCCTAGTGTGCTCCCAACTTTCCAGCATTCAATTCTTGCGTATTCTGAAAGACTCTCCTTAATACCCAGTCTCCCACTTGGAACACCTTGGCATTAACACGTTTGTGGTAACTCCGCGCTATCCCCTGTATGTATGCTGCCAATCTGAATTGAAGCCTCATCTCGTAACTCGTCCATTGTATCCAGATGGTGTAACAGGTTGGATAGGTTTGACTCTTCGGTGGTGAGCCCATATCGGAGTGTAGGCAAAGTTACTTCTACTGGTAGTACGACTTCACATCCATAGACTAAGGAAAAAGGTGTATGACCCGTAGCTATCTTAGGGGTTGTTCCATCTGACCACAAATAAGGGGTAACTCGTTTGCCCATTTGCCTTTTGCCTCTTTGAGCCGCTTCTTCAAATTTTTAATAATCACCTTGTTACTTTCTTCTGCTTGCCCATTGGCCTGAGGGTAACGAGGCGTTGAAATCACCAACTGTATGTTGTATTGCTGGCAGAATGATTTCGTCTTGTCGCTGATGAATTGGGATCCGTTATCGCACATTATAGGCGACGGTATTCCGAATCTGCTCAGGATGTTCCTTCTTATAAAGGAGATGACTTGGGTATCTTTAACTTCTTTGAAGGCTTCAGCTTCAATCCATTTGGAGATGTAGTCAGTCATTGCCAAGATGTAAACACGTTGCCTCGAAGCTGGAGGAAGTTTTCCCACAATGTCCATCCCCCATTTCATGAATGGCCAAGGAGAGGTTATAGGATTCAACAACTCAGAAGGTTGATGTGGTATAGGTCCATGACGCTGGAACGCGTCACTCTTGCGAGCGAACTCCACTGCATCTTTGTTCATAGTAGGCCAGTAATAACTCATCTTGCTTGCCTTCTTTGCTAAGTTGCGACCCCTTGTATGGTTTCCACATTCTCCATCGTGTATGTCTTGTAACACCTTCTGTACCTCCTCTTCCTTTATGCATCGTGCGTGTATCCCTGACGACATCCACTTAAACAAGATGTTATTCTTAATAGTGAAAGTAGATGCTTTTACCTTAAGTCGTTGAGCTTCTTCCTTGTCTTCTGGCAAAACTCCATCTCGTAACCACTTCAGATAAGGGGTTACCCATGACTTGTCTTCATCAGGTCCTCGAATCTCCATCATGTCTACTTCTTTGGTTATAGACGGTGCATCAAGGTATATGAAAGGTATCTTATCGTACTCCCTTGGGTCGATTGCGGATCCAAGGTTGGCTAAAGCGTCCGCTTATGTGTTGGCATCTCAGGGAACCTGCCTTATCTCGAAATGTTTGAAGTGCTTTACGATTTCTTGAACCTTTTCCAAGTACGCCTTCATCTTTGAATCCCTGGCAACATACGAATTCGTCACTTGATTTACAATAAGTAACGAGTCACATATTACTTCAATTTCCTGTACGTTCAGATCCTTAACAACGAGTAACCCTGCAATAAGCGCCTCGTATTCTGCTTCGTTGTTAGTAGCCTTGAATGTACATCGAATAGCTTGGGATATCCTATCCCCCTATGGTGACTTCAGGACTACCCCCAACCCTACGTCAATCTGGTTCGACGCCCCATCTGTATGCATCAACCATTTGCCACTCCCTGTCACGTGCAACACATCTTGGCCTTCATTCTCTGAAGTGGTAGGAGTGAAGTCAACCACAAAATCTGCCAACGCTTTAGACTTCATTGTTGTTCAAGGCTCGTACGTTATGTCGTAACCATTTAAGTGGATCAACCATCTCGTTAGCCGACCTGACAATTCTGGCTTTGACATGATACTTTTCATTGGGTAATTAGTTCTTACGATGGTAGAATGACTTTCAAAATAAGGTCGCAACTTTATTAAAGCCATTACCAAAGATAATACTAATTTTTCCATTGGGGAATACCTCGTTTCTGTATCAAGCAAAGTGTTACTTACGTAATAGATGGGCAACTGGTCTCCATTCTCCTCTCGGATCAGGACTACACTTACTGCTACTTCTTTCACGGCCAAGTACACATACAAGTTCTCGCCCGGCTGGGGTTTGGATAGCACCTGCCGATTAGACAAATAGTTTTTCAACTCTCCAAAGGCTTTTTCATGTTCATCTGTCCACTCGAACGACTTGTTTTTCTTTAGAATGTCGTAAAACAATTTGTTCCTGTATGAAGATCTCGATATGAACCGGTTTAATGCAGCTACTCGTCTCGTTAGCCTCTGGACATCCTTGACACACTTTGGTGATTGCAACTCCATTATGGCCCTGACCTGTTCTGGACTCGCCTCGATTCCCCTCTGCGTCACTATGTAGCCGAGGAATTTCCCTGACGTTACTCCAAAAGAGCACTTGGTGGGGTTCAACTTCATCTTGTAACTTCGCAGAATCTCGAACGCGTCTTTCAGGTGATTAATGTGGTCCTCCGCCTTTAGTGATTTGACCAGCATGTCATCTATGTATACTTCCATCGTATCCCCCAGTTTTTCCTGAAACATCTTATTAACCAATCTCTGATAAGTAGCACCTGTGTTTTTTAACCCAAAGGGCATAACCTTATAACAATAAGTTCCTTGATTGGTCACGAATGCGGTTTTTTCTAGATCGTCAGGGTGCATCATTATTTGACGATATCCGCTAAATGCATCCATGAAGGTCAATAGTTCATGCCCTGCCGTTGCGTCCACCATTGCGTCTATATGAGGCAAGGGGAACGAATCTTTGAGGCATGCTTTGTTTAAATCGGTAAAATCTACGCAAATGCGCCATTTACCATTTTTCTTTTTAACAACAACCACATTCGCAAGCCAACTAGGATATTTTACTTCTCTAATCTTTCCAGACTCAAGTAAGGACTTTACCTCATCGTTGATTACCTGATTTCGTTTAGGAGCGAACATACGCCTTTTCTGTTTCACTGGTGGCACCTTTTTGTTGACATTTAAGGCGTGGCTGATCACGTCAGGATTAATACCTACCATATCCTCGTTCGACCAGGCGAAACAATCATTGTAGGACCGTAGAAATTCCACTATTTGCTCACGTAAAGTCGGTTCCAGATCTGCTCCTATTTTGATTTTCTTAGATGGCTCTACGGGATCAAGAGCCACCTCTTGGAGCTCGGGCGTCTCCGGCTTTGCATAGTAAGTGGCCGTTTTACAAGTCTTTAATTGCTAATCCGACGCCTTCTTCCCCGTTCCAAGTTGCAAGTTTTTGGAAGTCGTTGCTTTCATTGTTATGAAGTAACATTCCCTTGCCAGTTTCTGTTCCCCTTTAATCTCTTGAATCCCCCATGGTGTCGGGAACTATACGCATTGATGATAGGTAGAGGGAATATCTCTCATCCCGTGTATCCATGGCCTGCCCAAAATGACATTAAAAGGTGAAGGGTAATCAAGTACTTGGAATTTTACCTGGTAGTTAACTCCTCCTGCGACGGTGGGTAATGATATCTCCCCGAGCGTATTGCGCGATTCTCCACTGAAGCCTACCAAAGTCGTCGATTTTTTGACAATATCGTCCATCCCGAAACCTAAGCTGTATAGGGCGTCCAACATGAGTAAATTAGTAGAGCTTCCATTATCAATTAAAATTCTTTTGACAAGGAAATTAGCTATTGTTAAAGAGATTATTAAGCAATCGTGGTGAACTTCCTCTTCTTCGACATCGTCGAAGGTGATTGGCATCATGGCAAGACTTGCTCGTGATGGTGCTTTCGGGCATTCTCTTCTAGTATCCCTTGCGATTCTTTTGGCTGCAGAGTAGGTTATACCACAAATTTCCGACCCCCCTGTGATGACATTGATTACTCCGGTGTGCTTTGGTGGGGGTGGTGGACTGGCTCTTTCTTTGTTGCGCTCCAACTGCTCTTTTGCTTTCTCCGATATTAATTCTCTGAGATGCCCTCTTCGTAACAATTCGCTTACTTCTTTTCGTAACGCGATACACTCGTCGGTCCAGTGCCCATGATCGAAGTGGAAATCACACTATCTGGATTTCTCTTTTTGATGCGCCGGCATGTTACTCTTTCGAGGCCACTTGACGGTGTCCCCCATGGTATTGAGGGTTCGGACCACTTCGGTTGCATCCATGCAGAAATTGTAGTGAGAGAGTTTCGGAGGCAGCCTAGGATTCTCGTATCTGTCACCTTGTCTAAACATCGTTGTATTAACGGTAGTCTTAGCATGAGGTTCAGTTGGATACGGAACGTATCTTATGTCCAGTCTTCCCTGTCTCCGATCGGGTCGATGAGGACTCGTTGCTTTCTCGGCGAAGAGGTCGTCTTCCTCTAACCGGACATGGGCTAAAGCTTTTACCTGTACTTCATAAAAGTTTGAGCAAGGATATTTAGTTAGTTCACGATGCAACTCAGGATTACATATTGATATGCCCCTTCGAAATGCCTTCACAGCCGTAGCGGCATCACATCCTTCAATGGTCACCAGTTCTTCATTGTAGCGGTTGAGGAAATCTTTTAGAGATTCTCCTGGCTTTTGCACCAAGCGGTATAAATCACTCGATCGCTTTTTGGCATATCGAATGCTTGCGAACCTAATCCTGAACTTGTCAATCAACTCGGCAAAAGATGAGATACATCCAAGAGGTAAATACGAGTGCCAATTGAGAGCGGGTCCGGACAACGTGTTCCCGAACCAACGACACATGACAATTTCCTTCATATCAAAAGGGACTGTACTAATATTCATAGCCTGTTTGAATGCGGCTATGTGTTGATCGGGATCTGTCACCCCTTCGTATTTAGGTACGTCGGGGACATGATACTTCCGGGAGATATCAACCCTTGCGATAGCGGGTACGAAGGGGGAGTCGGTGTAACCGTCTCTCCTCTCCATTGCTATCGGTTGAGGTGCTCCTGGGACCTGAGTAATTCGGTCCTCTAAATCTCGGAGGCGTTCCCGTAATTGGGAAACCTCGGTATCTTCCCGTATCGCCCTTAAAGAATTACCGTTTACCTGATACCCGGTTACTGGCCTGATGACATCGGGTGTCACGAGACTCGGATCGTCCATGTCTAATCGCCTGACAACTCCTTCCACCACATCGGTTCCACGGGGACGGGTTGGAGCCGATTGTACCTGTGATCGAAGCAAGTTGCGTTCATTAGTTAAAGTTTCAATTTTTTTTTCATATACCTCGGTGAATATGGCATTGGCCTCTTTTTGGCCTTCCAAATCCTTCCGAAGAGCAATCATTGTTGATCGGAGCTCCATAATGACGTCGGTGTTGCCTCCTCTCGCTCCTCGTTGCTCGGAAGTACCAGGATTGCCATTTGTGTCCCTAGAACCTTGCTCGACTCCATCACCATTCCCTGTTCCATCCATGTTTCCTGTACCGACTACGTTTCCAGTTCCGTCCATGTTTCCATCGCTTTGATTGTTCGTCTCCTGGTTGACCTCGTGATTTTCGAGATCCCCTACGTGGTTGTATGTAGTTTGGATTCCCTCCATTTGATGGATCTTGCGGTTGTTTTAGCGTGACTCCCTTTTTTGGCTAGGGCCCCACGGTGGGCGCCAATTGTTTTGGGCAGGATAATCGCACTAACGCGTTACCTGCTAAAATAGGGGAAATCCTAACCAAAAAACAGTTGTAACACGTTATGAACTAAAAACAAGACGTAGAATCAAGTAAAGAATAGGAACAAAAAGCGAGCAAGTTGTAATGTGTATATTGCGATCGTAGTTGCAGATAGATTTCTCCAAAGTAAATAAGAACACTCGAATGAAAATGGAATGATTAAACAGAAATGATTTGAGCTTCTGGTTTTGGTTCATAGTGCCAGTGTTGATCGTCCCTCTACTTTCGCCTCAGCATTGTTTTATAGTCCTTTCCTCCGTTTGGACCGTTGGTGGAGTGCTCATCCAATCCCGAAGATCTCGCCACCGAAATTCATGAACTAGCCGTTTCTGCGTATTAAGTACGAGATCCGAGATTTCCGCCATATCCCTCCTTGCTTTCATTACTCGTCCGTTCCCTTGGATCTTTCTTGCTAATGGCCCGCGTCAACTTCTTTGGGCTCACCATGCCTTTTTGGGCTAAGTTTTAGAGGGCCCAACACTCCCCACCTTTTCACCCCCATTGGCGAGCGAAGACCTACAGTTGTACGTCGCAGTAAGCCCGGAGACGGTCAGCGCGGTGCTGACTAGTGAGGCCATGCACCCAGTATATTTTGTGAGTCACGTGCTCGAACCTGCGGAGCAGCGATACTCCCCGGCGGAGAAGATGGCGCTGGCCGTTGTAACCGTCGTAAGGCGCCTGCGTCCTTACTTCCATGCACACCCCATCCATGTCCTCTCTGACCTCCCGCTCCGACAAATCCTCCACCATCCCGCCCTCTCCGGGCATATGACGAAGTGGGCGGTCGAGCTATACGAGTTCGACATCAGCTACTTCCCAAGGACTGCAATGAAGGGGCAGGCCCTTGCCGACTTCATGGTGGAAGTCACCTTCCCCGAAACTGACGCAAGCTCGGAAGAGTGGAGGGTATTCGTTGATGGCTCACAGTGTGATGCTGGGTGTGGGGCCGGTGTATTTCTCGCTGGTCCCTCAATCGAGACGAAGTACGCCCTCAACTTCGCCTTTGAGTCCACCAACAACAACGCCGAATACGAGGCCATGATCGCCGAGATCGAGATGGCGCTCCTTAGCGGAGCCCACAAAATCAGGGTCTACAGAGATTCCGAGCTGGTGGCACGATAGCTCAACAGCCAATACGACACCAGAACGGGATTCCTGCCTGCCTACCGAGAGAAGGTAAAGGCCTTGGTGTCGTCCCTAGAAACTTTTGTGGTAGAATCCATCCCGCGAGCCTCTAACACAAACGCAGATGCTCTCGCAAGGTTAGGATTTGCCCTTCCCTTGGAGGTAGGCAAACGCGTGATGGTAGAGAGAAGACTCTCGCGTAGTGTGACTAGCGAGGTCCTCTCCGTCAGAACCGAGGACTGGAGGTTCCCAATAACGCGGTATGTGGAGAGAGGTGTCCTCCAAGAAGACCCTGCACTGGCCAGGAAGCTGAAGATGCAAGCGGCACGCTACTGCGTCATCGGGGGCCAGCTCTACCGCCGAGGCTACGCTGAGCCCAATTTGCTATGCGCACCGCTCGAGGTCACGGATCACATCCTCTATGAGGCACATGAGTGAGTCTGTGGCGGTCATCCGGGGTGGTGGGACTTGGCACATAAGATCATCCATTTTGGGTACTTTTGACCCACTCTCCGACAAGATGCGAAGGCCTACGTCCAAAGGTGCGATGGGTGTCAGAAACACGCGAACCTCCAGCACACTCTAACCTCCCGCCTCCACTCCATCCACGTACCCTGCCCGTTCGCGATGTGGGGGATGGACATCCTCGGCCCATTTCCCAAAGTGGTTGGCCAAGTGCAGTACATCTTGGTCATTGTCGATTACTTCACGAAGTGGATCGAAGCGCAAGCCATGGGCAAAATAACCGGGGCAATGGTTTGCGACTTCCTATGGAAGAATCTCGTTTGTCGTTTCGGCGTTCCCACAACAATCATGACCAATCATGGCCCCCAATTTGACTGCGAAGAGACACGGACTTTCTGCTCCAAACTAGGCATAGACCTTAAATTCTCCTCTGTGGCCCACCCCTAGTCCAACAGCCAGGTAGAAAATGTCAACGCCCGCATCCTGACCGACCTAAAGAAGCGCATAGGCATGGCACAAGGTCGCTGGGCGGAACTACTCCCACTCGTTCTCTAGACGTATCGCACGACCGCGCATCGCGCAACAGGCGCCCTTCGCTCTAACTTACGGGAGGAGGTGCTGGTCCCGTAGAAACTCTGGTCCCATCGGCGAGAGTGTTCAACTTCGATGAGAAAGAGAACGAGTCCAACCTCAAGGTCGAGCTACAATTCCGAGACGATCTGCGCGAGGTGGCAGACCTACACTCCAGAGAATACAAGCGTCGCGTGGCCGTGTTTCACGACAAAAAGGTCAGACCTCGTCTTTTGGCCACGGGAAACCTCGTTCTGAGGCGTACCGAAGGTGGCAAGCTGGATCCCAACTGGGAGGGCCCATATCTCCTCGGGGAGGAGGTCGCACCCAGAGCCTTTAAGCTCAAAGACAGCGAGGGGCGTACCCTAAGCAAAACATGGAACGTCGCACGACTCAAAAAATATTTTGTGTAAACTCTCTAAACTCGTTGTTCCTTACAAATTTTTGTGAAATAAAGGATTGCAGGCTTTTCGTCAACCCGCTGAAAAATGAATCTCGTTTGAAAGAAAAGTCCACCCCTCGCTTCCCGCTTGGGGTTGGAGAATCTCGTTTGAAAGAAAAAGTCCACCCCTCGCTTCTCGCTTGGGGTTGGAGAATCTCGTTAAGTCCACCCCTCGCTTCCCGCTTGGGGTTGGAGAATCTTGTTAAGTCCACCCCTCGCTTCCCGCTTGGGGTTGGAGAATCTTGTTAAGTCCACCCCTCGCTTCCCACTTGGGGTTGAAGAATCTCGTTAAAGTTCACCCCTCGCTTCCCGCTTGGGGTTGGGGAATCTCGTTTGAAAGAAAAGTCCACCCCTCGCTTCCCGCTTGGGTTTGGAGAATCTCGTTAAGTCCACCCCTCGCTTCTCGCTTCGGGTTGGAGAATCTCGTTGAGTCTACCCCTCGCTTCCCACTTGGGGTTGGAGAATCTCGTTAAGTCCACCCCTCGCTTCCCGCTTGGGGTTGGAGAATCTCGTTAAGTCCACACCTCGCTTCCCGCTTGGGGTTTGGAGAATCTCGTTAAGTCCACCCCTCGCTTCCCGCTTGGGGTTGGAGAATCTCATTTGAAAGAAAAGTCCACCCCTCGCTTCCCGCTTGGGGTTGGAAAATCTCGTTGAGTCCACCCCTCGCTTCCCCCCTTAGGGTTGGAGAATCTCGCTAAGTCCACCCCTCGCTTCCCGCTTGGGGTTGGAGAATCTCGTTGAGTCCACCCCTCGCTTCCCGCTTGGGATTGGAGAATCTCATTGAGTCCATCCCTCGCTTCCCGCTTGGGGTTGGAGAATCTCGTTGAGTCCACCCCTCGCTTCCCGCTCGGGGTTGGAGAATCTCGTTGAGTCCACCCCTTGCTTCCCGCTTGGGGTTGGAGAATCTCGTTGAGTCCACCCCTCGCTCCCCGCTTGGGGTTGGAGAATCTCGTTGAGTCCACCCCTGGCTTCCCGCTTGGGGTTGGAGAATCTCATTGAATCCACCCCTCGCTTCCCGCTTGGGGTTGGAGAATCTCGTTAAGTCCACCCCTCGCTTCACGCTTGGGGTAGGAGAATCTCGTTAAGTCCACCCCTCGCTTCTCGCTTGGGGTTGGAGAATATCGTTGAGTCCACCCCTCGCTTCCCGCTTGGGGTTGGAAAATCTCGTTGAGTCCACCCCTCGCTTCCCGATTAGGGTTGGAGAATCTCGTTGAGTCTACCCCTCTCTTCCCGCTTGGGGTTGGAGAATCTCGTTAAGTCCACCCCTCACTTCCCGCTTGGGGTTGGAGAATCTCGTTAAGTCCACCCCTCGCTTCCCGCTTGGGGTTGGAGAATCTCATTTGAAAGAAAAGTCCACCCCTCGCTTCTCGCTTGGGGTTGGAGAATCTCGTTGAGTCCACCCCTCGCTTCCCGCTTGGGGTTGGAAAATCTCGTTGATTCCACCCCTCGCTTCCCGCTTGGGGTTGGAGAATCTCGTTGAGCCCACCCCTCGCTTCCCGTTTGGGTTTGGAGAATCTCGTTTGAAAGAAAAGTCCACCCCTCGCTTCCCGCTTAGGGTTGGAAACAACCAAAAATCATCATACGAGGTCCGAGCGAGGCCCGTGTTCTTGGTATAATGATTGGAAGAAAAGCCAAAATCGGTTGATGTAACGCCCCATCCAAATCTAACTGACATTGGAATCAGAATCATAAACGGACGAGTTTTGATCAAGACGCATTAATAAGTTGTCTCCATATTATTACTTCTAACTAGTACTTGTTTAGATTTGTGTGAACTTCTTGAACAAGTGGAGTTGAATTTAGAAAAGAACGGATAAATTATGACTTGAAACATCTCCGTGCGAGATCCGACCGAGACTCATGATCTCGGGGTGGAGTTAGAAACACCCGATGTGGCCCGAGTACCACAATAGTTGTGACACTCGAACCATGGTGTTGGATGGATATGGATGAACATATACAAATAGGCTAAAACAAACAAACAATCACGATAAAAGCAAAATGATATAGAAAAAGGGGCCACGAGGACCAAGATTTTTAATTACAAACCCCGCAGGGCCACCAAAATAAAGACCACGAGGGCCAAGATGTTTGAATTACAAACCCCGCAGGGCCACCAACAAGACGAAAATAACAAAAAAGAAAGCAGCATCTTTCAGTTCTTCGGGGCTTCGGCGGCGGGATTGGCGGAGTCCGTGAGAGCTTCTAGGGCGTTGGCGGCAGAACCCGCGGGAGTTTCTAGGACAGGGTCGGCGGCGACAGATGGCTGGGAACTTGGCGTGTCTGTCGCAGGTTGAAGTCCCGTGACAAAAACCTCCGGACCTTCATAAACGAGTTCTACCGCGGGAGGCGCCTCGCTGGCCACGGTTCTATCCGCGTTGAGAAGAACTCACATTCTCCCTCGGGCTCCTCCCCGACCTCCTTCCCCATAGTCTCGTCGTAATTGGGGTTGATGAAGACAATGAGAGGATCGATGTGCCCGTACTTGGCCACCGCCTGCTTAACGCCCATGTGGACGACCTGGTGGAACATCTTCCTTATGCTTTCCACCAGCTCCGCTTTGTACTCCTCCGAAGCCACGTACTTGGGACCCGCGGCTTCAACATCCTCGTTGAGCTCGACGATACGCCGTTCGAGGTGGGTAACCTCCTCCTCAGTCCTCAAAAGCTCAACCTCTTTGTCTGAGAAAAATTTATGCTCGGCGGAGAGCTTACGAAGCTCCTGGTTCTCGCTCTGCAAAACCTCGACCACTTCCCTCACCTTGCCCTCCCGCTCCTTCTCCCGGGCCTCTCCCTCCTTGTCCCGGGCCTCTCCCTCCTTGTCCCGGGCCTCTCCCTCCTTCGCCCTCGCCACCGCCTTAGCCTCGTCCCACGCTGCAACCTCCGCGGCCTCAACCCGCTTTTTAACCGCAACAAGCTCCTTTGTCTGCTTCTCGCACTCCTCGGTGCGTGCTTTAAGCACCGCCTCCATCTTTTCCATCCTCGCGTGGGCGAGGCCGATGCGGCTACGGTTATAGTTGTCGAAGAAGGTGTGTTGTAGGTTCGCAAAAGTGTGAGAAAAGAAATAGAAAAGAAGGCGCGAAGTCCTAAATAGAAGTGAAATTCATAAAAACAAGACTTACCATGGCCGAGTATCGAGCGACCTCGTCGTCAAGTGCCGCTTCGATGAGGTTGTTGGCCCACGCGACCTCTTCCTTCCACTCCTCCCTACCCCACTTCACCGGGGCACCCCTAACTGGCCCGGGGCAATGAAACTTGGCGGGCGAAGGACCAGCGGCGTCGAGGGCTCGTCCCTCAAAATTAATGGGGGGAATCACCTCCTTCCCCGACGGACCTCGTTGGTCCTTCCCCAATGGACCTCGCTGGTCCTTCCCCGACGAACCTCGCTGCTCGTCCGCCCGGTGTTCCCCCCCCCCTCTCCTTACGGGGGACTCCACGCCTTTCCTCTTATGCCCGACTCCGTTGCTGGAGCCTCGAGAGGCTTGGGAGGACGTCTTCGTGACATCCCCCTTCGGTGGGACCCCCCCACCAGCGGTCTTCTCCCCGGACGTCTTCGGCGGCGGGGATGTAGGTTTCAACTGTGAGGGGGGCGGCTTCGTTGGCGGGTTGGGTCCTTGATAACTATCCCCTTTTGACCTCGGGGAACCGGGGTCATAGAACTGGAAGTCACAGGCTTCTTTCCCTCTAACTTCGAGGTGAGAGTGCGCAAAAGATCAACTGCCAAAGAGAAACATGGAAATAAGTTAAAAGGAAGAGCAAAGAAACCAAGTGAGGTTAGCAAGGTTTCTAAAAGACGGCGTTAAAATAAGCTAAGATTGCGAGGCTGTTGACCTCTCTATCTAACAAAAGAGGGCAAACAAAAAATATATATATATATAACAAAGGAAGAAAAATTAAGTACCCTCGCTACCCTCGCGTGGCGGAAGGGTAAGGCTCAGGCCGGCCTGCTCAAGCAGGTCCTGTGCTAGATACTTCTAGTACGGGGCCTGACACACCGGAGCATATCGTGCTTTAAGTGCATTGAGTTGGGCAACCGTGTGCGAACCCACTTGTCGGATGAAGTTGCCCAGCACCGTGGGAAAATTAAAATACCTCCCGGTGACGTCCCGAACTAGGAACCAATTCTTCTTTCATGGCCCGACGTTCGAAACGTTCGTGGTAATCTTGATACCCTGAAAGCTAAGGTTGATGAGACAGGACTTTTGCTCCTTCCTCGCTAGGAACAGAATGGACATATTGTCGACATTCGGCCCATCCCCAATCTCGCGACTGCGAACCGTGTAGGCGCACAACAGCCTCCAAGCATTGGGAAACAACTGTGCAGGGCAGATCTGCATGGCTCACAGAAAGTCGACGATGTGTTGGGCCAGGGGCAACCTGAAGCCCGCTTGAAGACTAAACAGGTGCACAACCACGCACCTTTCATAAGACGCCAAGGAGTTTCCCTCCTCTTCGGGAAGTGCCAGCTCAACCCCCTCGAGCCAAGCAAAGTTCTTGGCGACGTCCGCAAGATGCTTAGGCTCCCGTTGGGTAGGCGTTCCCCCGGACAGAAAAACCTCTCGTGTATCCGAGGACATGGGGATCCTTTCCTCAAGGACAGGTGGGACGCGGGACACAGCATCGGTAATATACGCCGCATCAAAGTTCGCGGGCTCATAGGAATCAAACGATGTTGCTACGACCTCGACAACGACCTCATCGGAGACGGAAGACGAGGCCATTTCAAAACCTGGCGACGCGCGAATTCGGGAAAAACGTGAGTTAATGGAGACCTCAGAGTTGCTAGAAGAAGGGTCGCTAAAAATCAGCGAAGGCGGCCTTGGGTTCTGGGAGTCGCTAGGCTCTACGCTTCACACGGACTCGGAGACCTCCTCGTAAAAACCCTCTTGAACTTTGAACACGAAACCTGGTGGGGGGCTCACAGAAGCTCTCCTAGGCATGAAAGAACGACGTCTAGGCCGCGGGAGGCTAGCACCTGGAAAAGAGATAAGCGATGAGACATCGGGCAAGATAACCAAAGGGAAGAAAAGCGCGAGGTCATAACCCCGCAGTGAAAAGCAACACGAGGTCACAACAACAAAGGGAAGAAAAGCGCGAGGTCATAACCCCAAAGTGAAAAACAACACGAGGTCACAACAACAAAGGGAAGAAAAGCGCGAGGTCATAACCCCGCAGTGAAAAGCAACAAGAGGTCACTACAACAAAGGGAAGAAAAGCGCGAGGTCATAACCCCGAAGTGAAAAACAACACGAGGTCACAACAACAAAGGGAAGAAAAGCGCGAGGTCATAACCCCAGAAGGAAAGGGAACACGAGATCATGTGCACTTGGAATGTAGCCAACCTAAAGAAGTACTATATATAGGACGACACTCTTTCCTCGCCGACGACTTTTGTCCCAAAGGGTTTTCCTACCAGAAGGTTTTAACAAGGCCTCCCCTTTATTGATTTATTTTCATTTTTAGTTGTGAAACATATCTTATTAGTTAATGACTTTATGATTTTCGCCTTTATGTTCCAAAATTGGTCATTAGCAGCGTCACCTAAAGAGTCTTCAAGAATGCAGTACTAGCGTGACAATACATGAAAGTCAGTTTGCTTACAAGGAGGCTGGAAGATAGTCCCTTGGATTCCCTTGGCCTCTAGAGAACATCATTAGAAGGTCAATCCTACGACAAAACCATGAAAGTCAGTTTTCTTGCAATGAGGCAGGAAGGCCGCTAACGAGACGACGTTAAAAGGTCGATTTCATGACAAAAATGTGAAAGTCGATTTTCCTTCAAGGAGGCAAGAAGATCGTCCCCTAGGATTCCCCTGGCCTCTAGAGAATGTCATCAAAAGGTCGATCTTGATGAAAAAATCGTGAAATTCGGTTTGCTTGCAAGGAGGCAGAAAGATCACCACAACAACGTGCACCTGACATGACTCAAACTCTTGACCTGTTGACACGATCGACCATTTGAGGGCAATTGTCGGTGCAATTTTATTTGTATTTAATAGCATTAAATTGTATATGATATATTTATTTTAAATATGGTCGATTATTTTCCAAGAAAGGATAATAAATATCCTCGGTAATATCCCCTTGCAATCCATATTTAAAGGGAACCTCCATCCTCAATAAAACGATCTGATTGATCTGTTCGAAAGAAGAAACCTTAGTACCTAATCTGCAAGGCAATTTTGGGTACTACAAAAAAAATAATATGATACTAGTTAATTATTATACGAATTAAGTAAATAATCTATTAGAATGTATTAAGAATAAATTTTTACTCTATTTATGAAAGTCTTATGTTTTTTAAGAAGAAAGAGGTAATCTTATTAAATATCAAGTTCTGATAGTGCAGTTACATCATTAGAAATTATAGTGGTATCAAAGATTTGCTCAGCTCTAGAATATGGAACAAGCCTAGAAATGTGATGTGCCACATCATTTCCTGCTCAAGCTACATGACTTATGGTAGAGGAATTAAAAGATTCTAACAACTTTCAACCATCATTATAATGAGCCCCTACATATGTGAGATTTGGAGACACCCGAGTTATTCCTTGAACAACAATAAGTGCATTCATTTAAACTTCAACATTGGGTATTGCCACTGAAATTGTTAATCGGAGACCATAACAAAACAGCTTTGCCTCAGCCAAACAGTTGGCCATGAAACCTGTAGACTTTTAATAACAACTACTACAATAAAACCATATGCATCGAGAATTACAACTCCGAGACAAATACCATTTAGGACAAAGTGTGCAAAATCATAGTTAATTCTCAGAAAATTCAATTGGGGAGGTAGGCAATGTTGCTAACTTTAACAACAACAACTACAATAAAACCACAGGCATCACGAATCACAACTTCGAGACCAACACCATCTAGACCAAGGCGTGCAACATAAGAGTTAATTCTCAGAAAATTCGATTGTGTTGGTAGTTGATGTCGCAGAACTTAGACATTCGATAAAGAAACAACATGCGCTTGTAGAACGGCTTGATAAAAGGACACCGAATTTGTGAATCTACATCAAAGAGAAGGACCATGATCCTTTCTTCCTTGGAAGATCTCTTGGTTTCTTATTGTCCATTCAGCCTAAGCTCTCAAATGAAAATCTAGTAATGCATCAAAGCCATAAGAATCAATGATTGTAGAAATAATATTTGGTATTTGTTTTATAGTGACTAAATGTAATAACAAATGAAATGGAGAAGAAAGCCATACAAATCATGAAGATGTGCACTAATAAACCGCCTTGCTTTAGATGCAGTTTTTCTTTCTAACCATGGAACGCATTCTAGATTCTAACTTTAATTCTAGAAAATACCAATTTTTTAGACTTCTCAATTATCGTAGGCAGTCCAAGATATTTAGAAAATCTATCAATTTCTCTAACTCCCACAATTGTGTAATTTCAATCCGCCTTTGTAGACGAACATTACGACTAGAGCAAATCTCCTACTTTTGAATATTAACTTTCTGACCTGAAGCTCGTTCATATAAAATGAGAATATCAATTAAGTGTGAGCATTCCTGCAAATTTGTCCTAACAAAGTAAACACTTTCCTCTACAACGAACAAGTATGTAATTGGTGGAGCACCTCGACAAACCTATAAAACATGCAAATCTTGATTATATACAATCTACCATTATAAAGAAGATAAGCACTTCGAACATAAGATAAACTGATAAGGCTATAAGGGACATCCCTATCATAGTTCATGAGAAGAAATTACTCAACTAGCTATATATCCCCAGTTAAACTTGAAAGAGAAAGGGATTGTAGTCAAATAATCTATAACATGGGAAATCCATTGCAACGAAAAACCCAATTACTCATCAAAAGCTTCAAAAAAACCCATGCAAGTCTTATGTTATATGCCATGTAATTGATAAAAAAAAATACAATAATGATCTATACAATAAACCTATAAATGTTATATAGTTTAATTTACTAAAAGTGCAATATGCATATTCGGGAATATTCCAATTGATAGTTTTACCGCATCTCTAGTGTTGTTTACCTTGGACCGCTTTTCTTCTTTATACCACGTGACCCAACCTAATCCAACCAAAAATTTATGGGTTTACAGATTTGGGTTATTTAGGGTTTTAAGTTATAATAGCTATGTCAAAACCCACTATTTATAGGCCGGGTTGGATCGTGTTTCTGGACAGGGTTGAATTTTGACAAATCTGATTGTGGTTGACAACATAAAGACTATGGAAATTTCAAATTAACATCAACAAGTGGAATTAAGGGTTTTTTTATTGGTCTTTGTCGTATGGTTTACTTGGTTCGATCGATCAATGTCACTTTATGTTTGTACCGGAAACTTTATGGCCTCATTTTAAAAGCATACCCCACTAACTTACTGAATAATCGTTGCCCTAGAATCATTATATACCAATCAAATGAACATATTCAATTTTTGTACAAAAAGAAAGTTGGTCACCCTATTTCGGTGCAATTAGCAAGCAAATAAATCATGACAATTAACATCAAAGATTTGCTCTCATTATAGCAAAATCTTCTCTGCCTCATTTATTTTGGTGAAAAGTTTTCTGCCTTGATTATTATTAGTAGCTTGCTTGCAGATCCATAGGTTATTTGTCATAGGCAAATTCACGGTTTCACTTCTTTATTTCTTGCTTCCTTGTCGTCAGAATGCAGGTTATAAATTATCCCAATTATATCCTACATTGATTTATTTTGTCCCTTGTTGATGGCAAAGTTATTATCAACCCAAAAGATGTCCTCAACAAACATGTTGACGTTCATTAACATCATATTTCTCGTAATCACTCTCTTCTGTAAGAGCAAACCTACTATCATATTTATCTTTCACTATGATCCAGTAATTTGATATTTTTTATGATCACACACATGTTATAAATTTTAAAAAAAAAGTATATTATGTCAAATTAATTGACCACTTGCTTACTTCCCTTAATTTGTTATTTTATATTTTAATAGAAACGTTCAATCGAATGTATACGATAATCCCTAATTTATATGTATTTATTTTTGTATAAATATTTTTATATTTTTCTTTCTTTTACAATGTGGCAAATCTCTATAAATATAAATCTAAATTTTTTTCATTGCTTGATATTCAACTTAATTGTTGTCATAAATACTTGCGAAAATCTCATTAAAATCTCAAAGAGCACTACTAACCTCATATTGTTGAATTATAAAGTCTAATAAGCCTAACTTAAGGTTGACAGCTAGCTACTATTGTCAATCATTTGGTTTTAGGATTGAATAGGTTTATCATAAGGTTTATATACCCAATACGCTTATCATAGGGTTTATATACCCCAATAGGCTTATCATAGGGTTTATATATATAATTATGTGTGCTTGTACGTACGTACATAAGCATTGTCTATCAACCTATCGAGAATTAATATATTCTTGGTACCAAACAGCAGTGTACCACATATCTGAGGCAGCGACATGCACCAAGAAGAGCCACCCACCGGATCAGAAGCCAAAGTTGGTGTTTTTACATGGGTTTAGGAGCGCGGGATTTGCCTTCTTCAAGGTCCAGCTCCACCTTGAGTCGTTGGGATATAACTGCACCGTCATCAACTGCAAAGGGGCAGGCACCGACCTAACAGACAGCTCAACCATTGACACCTTCGAGCAATATCATGAGCCAGTGGACCGGTTCATGGCTAGCTTGGGCCCACAAGAGAAGGTCATGGTGATTGGGCATAGCGCTGGAGGGGTTAGCGTTACCAAAGTCCTCCATGATCACCCTGACAAAGTCGCGGTAGCAATGTACATCTCAGCTACAATGCTCAAATATAATTACCTAACTTGTGAGGATCTCCAAATTGTAAGTCCACCAATTGTCTCTTTTGAGCTTTGTTTAAGTTTAGGGTATATATATGTGTGCATTTATATATGAATGAGTAATGTATGAGTGTTAAATGTGTTGGATAGGGCACACCTTATTTCAGCGATTCTAAATGCAACGCCTCGTGCCCAAAACTTCCGGAACCAACTTGTTTCGAGAAATTTCTGCCCGTAGATGGAATTACTTTTGACAGTCAATCTGAGGTAATTAGTGATTAAGAATTTGTTCAACTTTGATTTGATGTGATCATAAATAGTTAATCAAAGTACATTTTCATAAACAATTAATTAACATAGGAAGAGACATTGGAAAGAATGTTGGCACGACCAGGCCCATATAGAGCCATACTTACATCCAGGATGCCAGAGGCGGCCAAGAAGAACTCATCATCTGTAGACAATGTGCCGAGAGTGTATGTAACATCACGTTTGGACACCACGTTTATACCCGAGAAACAAGACGCCATGATAAAGCGTTGGCCACCATGTGAAGTCATTAAAGTCCGCAACGACCATGGCCTTTGCTATGACAAGCCACAACTATATGCCGCCTTGATTGTTAATGCTACAAAATTCGCGTAACCGGCCAAATACTAGCTAAATTGGCAAGCTGCTTGTTCTGTACGTCATCTTAATTTAAGCTCTATCATCATATGTATATATTTAATCCTATCCCTATACGTCATGTGTGTATGTGTTTATGTAGTGTTAACATATTAAGTTACTTATAATTTGCTTATTAATGGCAAGTATCTTATTGTGCTTGATTATAAGGTTAAATAAGTATGCATGGATGGAATATATGTATATCTATGATACGTGAAAACCTAGTCTTGTTTCATTCAACATTAGTAGCTACCCTAGATTTCTTTCTTCCCTTTTAGTAGCTACCTTGCATACGTGAAAACCTAGAATTCCTTTTTATGACCTACCCTCAAATTCTCCTTTCTTTAGTTCAACACAAGTAGCTACCTTGTATTTCTTTCTTCCTTATTACCTTTGAAACAATCAGGCTACCCCACCAATTCAAAGCTGTTTTCTTTGATGTGACCCTCTTCTTTGTAATGGAAGCATGTTCTCCTCTCTTGACTTTAGCTTTGTTGAATACTCTTCTATCACCAAGCATTCTTTTGTCACTACTAAACTTCTCCCTATTCTTCTTTCACTTCCATTGCAGTTAGCCATAAATGCAACATGATTCAAATTCACACTAGATGAAATTTGTTTCTATTTTTTAACATGCATAACTATTTGAAAAGCTTTGCTAACATTATACAACATCTAAAACAAGTAATTACCTCTTGACATCATCATAATCTGATTTTAATTTCAACAAGAGCTGAATCAACTTTGTGTTATTTTCCATCTTAGAATATTTAGGTAAAATTCTTTTTCGTACCCTCAAGTTTCTTACTTTTTTAGGTGTCCTAAGAAAAAACCTATTCCTCTTGGTATCCTTGATGTTTTGGCTTTTTAGTTGGCCCTCTTTGGTTTAAATTGATCAAATCCCAAATCATCGGTATGATCCTCACCCTTAATTTAGTAGGATTTGATTCTTAAAATATCCAAATTCATAACCGAACCATCTCGATTTGAATTTATAAACAAGTACCCTTAAAACCCCCTTAAAATGAAGGATAGTTTAGAAATTCAGATTGGGATGGTTTGATTAAGAATTTGGGTGTTTTAAGATTCAGATCCTACTAATTTAAGGGTGAGGAAAACAATGACGAGCTTGAATTTAATCATTTCGAACAAAGAGTGACACCAATCGGAAAGCCAAAATCTCACAGGTACAAAGAGGAATAAGTTTTTAAATAGAACATAAAAAGAAAAAGTAAAAAAAATCAAGAGTACGAAAAGGAACTTCTCAATATATAACTTGAATTCCACAAGAACAACAAGAAAAAACACCACATAGACATGCAAGCACACTAATTAGGTTATACAACTCATTCCACAAATGTTTGATCTTAGTGAAAAAGGTTATTACACTGATATTACCTTGACTAAGTAGCAAAATCTTATATTGAAATTGATAGATGAGTGGTCTATTCCTTTGTTGACAACCTTTCATATATCTCCAACTTGAGTGTCCTTGCTGAGTCTATGTAGATAAAGACTCCAGAGATCTCTAGATTCATGAACTTTATAATCCTACACATAACCATCGAGTCAAAACATGACCATCTCCAAAAATCCTTATCGTCCGTATCTGATTTGATTCCATATCCATCAATGAACTCCAGTTTGAGCTTCACAACCATCGATAACCTAAGTTTTTGACTATAGAATAGAAAGTTTCTCGCATCGAACAAGGTGTTCGTGAGTGCCTTACCCGGATAATCCGAGTTACTCAAGTAAATAAAACCTCCTTGGATCACCAATTGATTCGCTAGATGCGTCGCCAATTGATTAACTTCTTGATTCACCACTTCGTTCACCATCTTCAATCATATGTCTTCAAGATTGTGAAATCCCTAAAGGTTTTATACCATTTAGAAAATCACACAAACAATTTAAAGTGAACAAATGAGAGAAATATATGGAGGAAAAATACTAGATAAACCCAAATGTAGGGAAGGAGAGTTTAGAAAGAAAAAACACTCTCGCTCATACAAAGCTCTCTCTCTCTCTCTCTCTCTCTCTCTCTCTCTCTCTCTACTCTAAAAAGAATGATAGAAATTACATATAGTAAGCAACACACATAGTGCCTAACGACCTTATTTTCCCCATTATAACTGAGGGTAAAATTATACATTTGGCCAATTTCATGCCTTCTCTATCTCGGCTATAACTTGACCAATTGACACAAGTCCCTTGTTCTACAATGATATTACCAAGAATCAGTTTGAGGCAAACAAAGGCTAATATGAAGGAAAATGATGTGACTCTACTAGCTAAATTGGCGTTCTCTTGAACGAGAGGAACTTCTTTGGATGTAGAAATATAGGGTCCAATGGTTGAAAGCGAGTGATTGCAATACAACATTCTTTTGCACATCTATGATTATTTATCAGAAGGGTAACCAAGTTGATACGTTGTTGGATGATGACGGTAATTGGAGTAGGGATGCGCTTATAATCCATCTTAATTTTCGTAAGTCACTTTACGCCTTGATTGACAAAGGTGTTGTAGTACCATAGGAAAGCTAGTGGTTAATATTATTAAGGTTTTCCTTGCTTCATCAAGCATGCCTAACTGCATATCTTAATGAAACTCGGATAGCTCTCACTCCTATGGTGGATGAACCAAGATAAATTAGTTTCGGCCCATTGGATTGTGTAATGTGAGACATAAGATCATTACAAATATTTTAGTTAACTGAATGTAGCTTGTTTTAACTGAAAATATTGAGCCTTTTGGGTAGTTTTTGCCTTGGTGAATGATCAATTATAAGATTATTCTTGCACATGAAGTGGTCCATTCTATGAAGTGTACAAAGAGTGTGAAGGAAGTGGATGATTCTCAAGCTTGACTTGAAGAAAGCCTATGATACGCTTAAGTGGAATTTTGTGTATGAAACTATAGCCACAACCAATTTCTCTTATAAATGGAGTGGGGGTGGATCATGTTCGTGAGTTATGCAAACAACTTCGTGTCATCTATTTTTGAATGATGAGGCATCAAAATGTATCTTGCCTTCTCAAGGGGTTCACCTAAGGAATCCACTATCACCCTACTTAGTTATCCTTTATATAGAAAGGTTGAGCCATAATATCTTCCAAGCGGTGCATTCGAATGCTTGGAAGCCAATAAGGTTGTCTCGAGTAGGTCATGCTCTCTCTCTCTCTCTCACACACACATATATTTTTATCCACATATGATTTTTTTTCCGAGGCATTGGTTGACCAACTTCATATGATTCAAAATTGTCTTGATACTTTCTATAAAGCTTCAAGGTAATGAGTGATTTGCAAAAATAATTTATTTTTATTTCCCTGAATGTCAAGTCGGAGATTGTTCATGCTTTTCAACGGGAAAGTAGATTTTTGGTGAAGAATAATTTGATTAACTACATGGGAATGCCTGGTTGAGTACAATGATCGGTGAAGGGAAAAGATAATGGTGGATGAGCGGTAGTGGACTAGGTAGTCAAGGAGAGTCTTAGACATTTCCCACCCTTCATTTCTTGTGTTTTTATGCTCTTACACATTTTTTATTTCCTTTTCTTTTTCACCTTATTTTTTAGCCTTCAACATACACCCTCTTGATTTTATATTGGGGCAAGGGTGTGTACATCCTGGCTCCCTAGAACTCAATTGAGGTAGGTTACATTGGATTGTTGTTGTACATGGAAGTGCCTATTTTTCATCAGCAAAACAGTGTAGGGATTTTTCTACTCTTCTTGAGAAAATCTAGATAACTTAGAGGGTTGGCAATACAATTTCATCAACATGGTTGGCCGCATTACTCTAGCCAATTTATGATTTCTTCTATCTCGATTTATGATATGGATAAAGCGACTATCGTTCGTGACTAATGGGAGCAACACCATGGATGGAATTAGGCGACACTCTCTCCATTGATGCCTACCTTCGTGTTGATGAAACTAGTGTCGGTGGTGATATTAGAGGATGGTGAAGTGATTGATTTTCTTAGTTGTAAGTTTTTGGCATGTGGTAATTAATCGGTTTTCTCAACCTACGAGTTGCTCAACAAAAACCGAGATGATCATTATGTCAATAGGGTGATTTATTCATCTGTTTGCGGATTAGATGTTCTAGAATGTGTCTAGAACTTTTTCTGGCTCACAGTCGAGGAAGCTATTTTCACAAATCAATAGCGGGTTCGACTCATCTAGCCGAGAGTGCCCTTTGCTCAAGGTATTCAAACAAGGAGTCGTTGATCCACCTTTGGGGAGTGGGATTTGTGCAAAATATTCTGATGGCTAAGCTTTTGGGAGTACTTCAAGGGTTATGTGTTGTTCGGGTAATGGGTGACATGAGGATTTAATTGGGAATAGATTCATAATTAGTTGTTATGTTTCTAGGTTGATCTATGGAATGTAACCACCCTGTTTTCAGCATGGTATCGCAATGCCAAGGCTTACATAATAGGGATTGGATTTTCGATTTCGTCATATTTATTGAAAGGCTAATTGTGTAGCAAATTATTTAGCCACTCTTGCCTTTTCTTTTAGCTTAAGGCTTTGCATATTGATTCATCTGCTTGAGGTTTTTTCTACTTTGTTGTCTGCTAATGTTAGGGGTCGGGATATTTTGGCTTCTTTACTCCACCTTGCTTCATGTTGGATCAATCAGGTTGTAAACATTCACAATCTGTGCTTATTTTGAATCTCATTATAGTTTATTCTCATATTTCTAATGATTGTTTTGATCTATTGAAATTACAAAGCATTGTCTAAATGGAAGAAGGTTGAAAATGCAGACAACCACACGGGGAATAGTATGTTTAATCAACTAGTGTGGGTGGTAAGTGAGTGTTGGGAAAGAAATCTCCTACTAACCAAAAATGTTATGATCAATCATGTTACTTATAGTAGAGAAAAATATTTGGATGCTTAGTATCTTATCTCTTTATCCTTGTGTAGTTTCATTCTTACCCTGTTGTCTAGTTTAATATCCTTATCCTTCTTAAGTTAATACTTATAATTTGGATTCTTTCCCAATGTCTCTCTTTATTTTATTTTTTTACATATTATTAGAATATTCAATCTAAACCGTAACCCACCTATTTCTTTCTACCATAGCCTTCGTTCCTACTTAGCCCAATCGCTATTTTCCCCGACCTTTTTTGTTCGATCTATACACAAACCGGACATAGCCCATTCACTTACTTTGTTTGGCCACATGTATCACTACACTACCTTTCCTTCACTTGTTCTGATTGTGATCGTTAGTTTCCACCATGTTCAACCCTTACGACTAAATCATTTTTGTGCAAGTTGTCATCACAAAAGCTAGCCATTGTCGTCCATGCTCTACATTGCCAATTCTGATTAGCAAAGAACTATTGCCCCCTCAACATTTCAAAAAAAATGTCCAAGATACCAGTCCCTCAATTTTGGGTTTATTGATGAGCAATGGACTTGCATCATGCACTTATTAAAATCTACAAATTCTCTTGCTTCCAAGAAGTTTTCTAGTAAGACTTCTAATAGAGTTTTATAAACAGGTACAAATTTTCTTCTGCTTGTAGATCGGGCTGGAACCAAATTTCAAAAATAAAGGATTAAGGACCAGATCAAAATTTCTTGGTCGGGCCCAGTCTTAGTACCGATCCGGTCTGATTTTGGACTAAGTTGTTTTTTAATTTAAAAATAGATGGATTTGCACGGGTACCCATCAAAAAAAAGTTTGCAAAAGTAACACCTATTACTAGACCTGTCAATCGGGTCGGGTTGGGCGGGTTCGGGTTCGGTCATTTCGGGTTCGGGTTAAATCGGGTTTTGGGTCGTTATGGGTCACGGGTCAATCGGGACGGGTTGCAGCGGGTTTTCGGTCGGATCGGGTTGACCAGCGGGTCTAAAATATCCTTTTTTCTTATGATTATTAAAATTAACTTTTAAATAAATAATAATATTTAATTATAATATATTATTTTCATTTATTTTAATAATAAAATATATTATAAGTTTCAAAATAAATTTAAAAAATTCTACAAATAAGCTAAATCGGTCAACCCAAGGGATTTCGGGTTTCAACCCAACGGGTTCGGGTTGTAGCGTGTTCGGTTTATTTCGGGTTTCGGATTCAAATTTTCGGGTCTTAACCCTAAAATTATCGGGCGGGTCGGGTCGGGTTAGCGGGTTAGGTCAGTTTTTGACAGGTCTACCTATTACACCAAATATTAAATCATTCCTTTTTGGCATTTTTATAATTAATTTTTCTTTATTTTCATTTAATTATTTAAATTTTAAATTATTAATGATATTTATAAATGAATTATTGAATTTAAAGAATTAGAATTAGAAAACAAAAATTGAAAACATACAACCAAATGTCAAAGATATTGTAAAATAATTAATTAGTTATAATTTTAAGGTATGAAATGAAAAATCAGGAGTGAAAAAAAGAATAAAAAGTTGTAAAAGATGCTAAAATATAGAGGGATTTGCCCAATTTATCCTATTTTTAGTTACTAATTGCAGAATAGTATAGTCAAACAAAACCCTTCTAACTAGGAATGTCCATAAAAAATCAAAACCGAAAAACCGGTTATTTTTTAGGTTAACCAAACTGATTTTTTTTGAAATTTCGGTTTGGTTAACCGAATCAAAAATATTTACGGTTTATCAGTTCGGTTTCGGTTCACGACTTTACATTTAATGGTTAACCGAAAAACCAAAATTTTTTTTTTATCAAATATTAGTTATCTTATTTTTATTTAGTGGTTAAACTATGGTCTTCAAGTAGTTGATCTAGTTTCAGTCTTTATTTCTCCAATTTGAAAATTTTACACACTATTTTTTCACTTCTCATTGATATAAGACTCGCTTATTAAATTTGATGAGATAAAAAATAATACACAAAATGTTTGATTTTACACACTATAGTAAATACGCTCGATATTTGTTTACAACAATCAAAGCAATATGGTATAGTACATATTTAAAATCAAACTCTTGCTTGATCACTTTTTTATTCAAATTTTATTATTTTAATTTTAAATATTTAAGGTAAAGTTACATAAATGGTTATCGATTAACCGATAAAACCAAACCGAAAAAATTGTTAACCGAACTACGGTTAACGAGGATTCACAATTCAGTTACGGTTCATGATTTAATTAACCGAAATCATCGTTAACTGAACTTCGGTTAATTGAGATCTTGGTTAATCGGGTTTGGACACCCCTTTCTGACCTACCATTTCCCAACGATTGCTCTCCCTTGAATCGATTCCAATCCCTTCATCGGATCATTCTGTTGGATCGTAATCGGTTAGCAGTGAGCTTGGGAACTGGCAATTAAGCTGTTCCCAAGGCAGCGGAAGTAAATAATCGCAGGTAATAAAAACAGTGAAAGGCACAGTTCCTTTATAGAGGAACCCCACTACAACCAACTAGTTGTATGGGTAAACCTCTACCTCCGCTTGGAGGATTTTGAATGACTTACTTATATTGATTGCTTTGTTCCTTAGTTACACAGCCTGATTTACACTTCTCTGTTCCTACAAGTTCTTCCTAACTCTAGCAACACTAGTAAATCCTCTCAACTGAGTTCCTAAGCTCACAACAGCAAAACACAAGTAATTCAAACCTTACGCTGACTTCTCAGTTCCCTTGCTCCAGGGAACTTCAGCTTCACCGTCGTCGAGATCACACACTCGCCGGCGGGGACTTCTCTTCCTTTTCTTTCTTTTCTCTGATGTGGGTGTTTGTAAGTTCTGGGAGAAGTACTCAGACCGAGTACTATTCATTTGGCTTTATAGTCCATTTGTCTTGGGCAGTCGCATCTTTCGTTTGTGTCGAAAATGCCCTTTGCTTGATGCCCAAATTGTACTTTCTTCACATGTGACTTTGGTTTGAACTAGGTCAACTTCTTGAATCAATCGGACCGTTGGATGAAGCGTGACAGTCTGATCCTCCGACTATTCCCTCTGGCTGTCTGAGACAGAATCCCGCGATCTGCGCTGAACGGTCGTTGTCTTCACATGTGAGTTCCCATTTCATGGGAACTGACTTCTTCAGAGTTCCCTTGATGGAAACTCTTCATCGTTGTAAGCTTGTGTTTTCTTGTTTGTTTCTGGGAGTTCCCACTTCATGGGAACTTTCCTCTTCAGAGTTCCCTTGATGGAAACTCTTCATTGTGGCCAGTAGTGGCTTTGTCATTCATAGGAGTTCTTGGCTGTACCTGTGTTCCTTTGAAATACTTGAACAAACCACATTAGTTCCCTATGGTATTTGTCATTATCAAAACTTAAAGAGAAGTGAATCGTTGATCCGTTGCTTAGAACCAGAGGTCCCAACAACGTCCCAACAATTTCCCCCTTTTTGATGATGACAAACCCATCACAAAAATGCAAGTATTTCAATGAATGATATGCTGATGAGTTCCTAAGTATGATTTTGGGAAGTCACTCTTAGTGAGACATTTAGATTTAGGGAGCCACTTCTGGTGAGACACATAGTTCCTATTAGGCTTTTTATGCAATTGTTCCCCCTTAGCTTATGCGTGGTCTGTGATAACTTAAACTTTTAACTCATCTCACATTTTTTATCTTTCTCCTTTTTGACATCATCGAAAAATAAGCAAAGCAATATTAGGAAAGAATGGAACACGCAATCAAAATAAAGACCATTTCATTACTTAAGAGAATATGTACAATGGGAACCCAAGTACAATTTGTGGTCATTTTTGGATTAAGGGAACAAGAAGGGAGAGATCATGGGCTCTGAGGGAACAAGGCGTCACAAAGGCGCGTAAGGACTTGTGTAAGCTTTTCTTGTCCTCTAGCCAACACTGCCTGGTCCCTAGCAATCTGATCGAGGGTGTTGGCGATGCAGAGCAACACTGAAGAGTTCCCCTCTTGTGTACCAGACTCTAGGGGAGTCGCCTCCTCTACAGGCTCCGAGTGCCTCATCTTTTGGGCAACTGTAATGTCCAGTTCCCTTCCAAGCTCGATTTCGTCTTTAGAGGCATCGTAGAGACCCTCTTTTTGTAGGAGCTTCTTGATCAACCCGGAGTAGGGAAGGGAGTGGTACTTGGAGGCCATGCACTTTTCCATGTGCCCAAGGATAATTCGGGAAAGATTTATGGGCTTCTTGAGGAGGAAGTGGTAGAGGATGATGGCATCGGGGATGTTGACGACCAGGCGCTTTTCTTGGCGTGGGATCACCACGTTGATGATGAATTGGTGAGCGAGCTTGGCGACCAAGGACAGATGATGCGTCGAGAGGACCTTAGAGGGAACCCGACCCTCAAAAATTGTGTTGTACACCTCGGCGTTGTTGAAGTCGCCCCAGAGCTTGCTGGGCACCTCGCTAAGCCCTTGACCAGGGACCTGGAGTTGAAGGCGGATCGTAGACGTGGTAAAAATGAACTCGTCGCCTTCGTGGGAGAGAGTTCCCTGAGTGCCGTCGTTGGTGATAGTGAAGTTGTTGTAGAATTGACGCACTTGTGAGGGATCTACTCTCACAGTTTCTTGGCAGAGTCTCTCCCAGCCCTGGGCCTTGATCAGTTCCCACAGTTCCTCCAGACCATTTTCAGTTAGCACCTCTTTGGAAACAATGAGGTGAGGGAGAAGCTTTCGGCGCTCATTGACATGATGCTTGGTGGTCCCCTTCCCCTTCCTTGACTTGCTTTTGGATTTGTTCCCCCTAGAGACCGTGCGAGGTCCTTTCTGCTGAAGGGGTGCAGCCGCTTCGATCATAAGCACGCGGTCCCTTGGTGGTGGGGAACTCGCGGACACCAACATTTGGTGTCCAGGTGTAGGGATACGTGCTGGCTCCTTTGTAGCTGGAGCTTCTTCTTCTTCTTCGACCTCATCATGGGAGGTCCCTTCTTCCTCGGAGGAGCTCGAACCGGAGCCCTCCGCGTCATCTCCAGGATGACTTGTTGTTGCCTCAGCACCTCCAGCTGGTGCGAGGTCCCTTGTCTCTGTGGGCTCTTGAGGGGCAACCTTTTCTGGGGACTTTGTCCCTTGGGAGACTGTGTGCTCAGAGGGACCCCTGTTGAGTTCTTCCTCGATGGCCTTGAGCTGGGCTTCCTCCTCCAAAGTTCCCATGATGATCGGAGGAGGGTCCTTGGTCATTTTGCCGATGACCACAGAAAGAGGAAGATCGTCGTCGTCTGAGGAGAGGGCGACGGTACTTTTGGATGGTGAGGGAGAGGGGAGTTTGGTGGTGGTGGGAGACGTGATGGAAGAGGGGAGAGGAGAAGAAGGAATAGGGGTTGTGAGTGAAGTGGAAGGAGGAGGAAGGGATCTGCGGTCCTGTGGAGGAGAGACGTTTTGTGAGGTGAAGGTGGAGTTGGAGATCCCGTAATGATGGGAACGAGAGGAAGTGAAGGAGGTTGGGATGTTGGAGTTCCCATCGTGGCGGGAACTGGAGGAGGTGGCGGAGGAGGTCCCTCGATTTGAAGAGGAGGGATGGAGGAGGAAGAGGGAAGTAGACTCTGGGGTTCGGAGTTCCCATCGTCGGAAGGAAAAGGGTAGGGAGGTTTGGGAGCACAAGAACTCTCCTTGGAGCAGTTCAGGTAGTCCTCAAATCGGAAGAAAGCCTTCTTTCTGGGCTCCGAGAATTCAGAGGCCTCAGAGTGTTTACGCTTTTTGGATTTGGAGGGGTCGTGGGAGTGTTTGGATTTTTTGGATTTTGAGGGATCTTTTGATGAGTGGCGATGTTTGGATGAGTGGCGATGTTTGGATTTATGGGGTTTTTCATTGATGGAGGGGCGAGCATCTCCGAAGTTGTCAACGATGACAAATCCGGAGGAGGTGTTGGTGGTTGGAGGTGGAAGAGGAAGAGATTCGGAGGAGGAAGAGGTCCAGGAGACGGTTTCGTCGACCTGAGGAGGAGGAGGGGGCAAGAAGGGGCTTACTTGATTGTATAGCCCTTGAATGAGGACATCCTTCATGGTTGGGTCTTGTTCTTGCTCGATCTCGTTCAGTTGAGTGATGAAGAGAGTGCGAGGATTGACAAGTACCCACTCTTTGATTTGTGCGAATGTGTGTTGAGGGGCCATTTTTGTAAGAATTTGGGAGGCTTTGGAGGTTTCTTGAAAAGAGAGTGAAAAGGATTTGGGGAAGACGAATGACAGGAATGTAAGATGGAGTAAAGGGCCTAAAAATGGCAAAGAGGGGTTTTAAAGGAGAGAGGAGGTGAAGGGTAGAAAGGGAAGTGGAATAACCTCGATAACCGTTGCCCAATGAACGTGGGGCGCCGTTTCAACTTCTCAAGCACGCTTCTGGACACGCGTCACAATCTCTTGGGAAGTCCTTTTCAAATTTTGAATACTTGGCCTGTAACGCTTCGGAGCTTCTGACACGAAAGTCCGCTTCCCAAGTGACGGTTTTTCTTTGAAGATTAGTCAGTGTTCCCTTTGTAGATGCAGCAGTTCCCATGATCTTTTCAAGGTCAGGGAGAGTGAAGTGGTTGAGGGAACTTCACACTCATCTTTTTGTGTGGCTAGGGAACTCAAAGGGAACCAGACAATTTGCAACTCGATAAAGGAAATGTTTTGGCTCATGAGAAGCATTTGCCTGGTCCCTAGCTTAAGGTGGGTCATATGATCAACCGTCATGGTGGCTTGTAATGAGGGATAAAGGGAACTCTGGTTGATCATTTTGGGCCAAAAGAAATAGAGTTCCTTTGTACACATTTTTCTCTAGACTAGTAATCATGGCATAGTGAAAGCAATGAATCCAAGTTCCTTATCATGCAATTTTAGATAAACTAGTCAGGCATTGAGAGAGAGATAAACAAGGACTTGTTTAGTTTAGAGTTATCATCCCTAGAAGCATTCGAAAACGCTGGTAGGGACGTCTGTCTAAAGCTTTGGTAAGAATATCCGCAATTTGCTCTTCAGTTCTACAGTGTTCCATCGAAATGTTCCCATTCTCAACATTGTCACGTAGAAAGTGATGCCTTATATCAATATGCTTAGTTCTAGAATGATGCACAGGATTTTTGGAAATGTTTATGGCACTAGTGTTATCACAGAGTATGGGAACTGGGCCAAAAGACATACCGTAATCCTGGAGTTGTGACTTAAGCCATAGAACCTGGGAACAACATGATGCGGCAGCCACATATTCAGCTTCAGCTGTGGAGAGTGCCACTGAGTTTTGCTTTTTAGATCCCCACGAAACTAAGCAAGACCCTAGGAACTGGGCCATTCCTGAAGTGCTCTTTCTGTCAACCAAGTGCCCTGCAAAGTCAGCATCTGTGTATGCAATGAGCTCAAGGGAACTGTTCCTTAGATACCAAAGGCACAAGTTATTGTTCCCTTTGAGATACCTGAAAATTCTCTTCACCTCTTTCAGGTGTGATTCCTTAGGGTTAGCTTGAAAACGAGCACAAAGACATACAGAGAACATGATATCAGGTCTACTAGCTGTTAAGTAGAGAAGGGACCCGATCATACCTCGATAGTTCCTTTGGTCCACACTGATACCTGTTTCATCTGCATTTAGCCTTGAATTTGGTGAGATGGGAGTGTCAATGGGCTTTGAATGTTCCATCCCATACTTCACGAGCATTTCCTTGATGTATTTCTGTTGATGGATCTTTGTTCCCTCCTTTGTTTGGGATATTTGAAGTCCCAAGAAGAACGTGAGTTCCCCAATGAGACTCATCTCAAACTCATTGCTCATGAGGTCCTTGAACTTTTCTACAAGAGTTTCGTTAGTTGCTCCAAACACAATGTCATCAACATATACTTGCACAATCAAAATGTCTTTAGATTCTTTCTTTAAAAACAAAGTCTTGTCTATGGAACCACGAATGTATCCATGGGACAAGAGGAATTGAGCAAACCTGTCATACCAAGCTCGGGGAGCTTGTTTGAGTCCGTAAAGGGCCCTTTCCAGGAAATAGACATGGTTGGGCATTTTCTCATCTTCGAATCCTGGAGGTTGGGCCACATACACTTCTTCCTTGAGATGTCCATTTAGGAAGGCTGTTTTCACATCCATTTGATAAAGTTTGAATCCCTTGTGAGCAGCATAGGCGATGAGGAGTCTGATTGCCTCGATCCTGGCAACTGGTGCGAAGGTCTCATCGTAGTCAATCCCTTCCTCTTGCCTGTATCCTTGTGCTACTAACCTAGCCTTGTTCCTTGCTACAGCTCCAGTATCATCGAGCTTGTTCCTAAAAACCCATCGGGTTCCTATGATGTTCTTGTTTTTGGGCCTAGGAACTAGCTTCCAAACTTTGTTTCTCTCGAATTGGTGGAGTTCCTCTTGCATGGCTTGAATCCAATCTGGGTCCTTTAATGCTTCTTTGATATTTTTGGGTTCCATCATTGAAACAAACGCATTAAAAGCACAAAAATTATTGAGAGAGGAACGAGTTTGAACACCTTTATCAAGAGGGGAGATGATGTTCTCAAGGGGGTGGTCCTTCCTTTGTTGAAAGGTTCTTGTATGAGTGAGTTCCTTTGCATGTGTATTATCCTCAGTTGGTGTTTCTTTGTCATGGGAACTCTCATCTTCAGCTTCTTCATTTGATGTTTCTTCAGAGATTTCTGGCAGGTTCCCTCTTTGTTCCCCTTGAATACTTGATTCTGGCAGTGTATTGTCTTGGGGGACAACAGAGTTGTTCCCTGAAGAGGGGACCTCGAGAGAGTTGGAGGTTTCTTGTAGTTCTTCTGAGGAGGGAGCCTCAAGGGAGGTTTGATCAGTGAGGGTTGGACCTTCGTCGTTGTTCCCTGGTTGTGGGATATGGCTTGCACTTGGATAGTCTTCATCCCTTTTCCTTGGCTCATCCTCGTCATCATCATCGTCTTCATGTCTGACTAGCTTGAACAGAGTTCCCTTCCCTTGGGTCTCGGTTCCCATCTTTACAGACTTTTCATTGAAGACGACATGAATGCTTTCCTCTATCTTCTTGGTTCTTTTATTGTAGACCCTGTAAGCCTTGCTTTGTGATGAGTATCCCAGGAAGATCCCTTCGTCGCTTCTGGGGTCGAATTTGCCAAGATTGTCTTTGCCGTTGTTGTGAACAAAACATGTGCAACCAAATGTTCTCAAGTGTGAGATGTTTGGTTTTCTCCCTTTGATGAGCTCATAGGAAGTCTTGTTGATCAGGGGCCTTGTCATGGCTCGATTTAGGATGTATGTACCTGTGGAGATTGCTTCAGTCCAGAAGTAATCAGGAACTCCACTTTCGATCATCATGGTTCTAGCCATGTCCTCCAGAGTTCTGTTCTTTCTCTCGACCACTCCATTTTACTGAGGAGTGCGAGGAGCTGAAAAGTTGTGAGAGATCCCATTTTGCTCACAGAAGTTTAGGAACTCCGAGTTTTGAAACTCAGTTCCGTGATCAGATCTGATTGCTTTCAGTTTCAGCCCCAAGCTTACTTCTGTTCTTTTGATGAAGGGCTCAAATTCTTCAAACGCTTGTGATTTTGCCTTCAAGAAAACAACCCAGGTGAATCTTGAAAAATCATCAATTAAAACATACATGTACCTTTTTCCACCGTAGCTAGCTGTTCACACATTTTGACTCCTTCGAGATTAATTCGTGGAAGACCAATGACCAGATCCTGTAGATAAAGCTTCAGGATTTGATTTACACCAGCATGTCCCAATCTTCGATGCCAGAGTTCCGTGTCATCTTGGGAACTCGCAAGGCACAACTTCATTGGTGGTTCAAAGTTGGTGTCCACCACATACACATTGTTGTATCTTCTTCCTCTCAGAATTACTTTGTTGGTCTTCTTGTTGATGACGAGACATTCATCTGAGTCGAAAGTGACGATGTTGTTCCCTTGATCACACATCTGGGAGACACTCAGCAGATTGTATCCCAGATCCTTTACCAGATTTACGTTGCTGACTTTGATAGATTTATTGAGCAACACTTCTCCTTTTCCAATAACTTCTCCTTTGTTCTTGTTGCCAAATGAGACGTGGCCTCCTTCGGCATGAGTGTGGAGTGAGATGAGGATATCCTTGTTTCCTGTCATATGGTTCGAGCATCCACTATCTATGAACCATGTACTGTTCCCTCTCACTGCCACCTACAAGGAAAAGTTAGTGTTTTGAGACCCAGGCAAGATGACTCTTGCCAGGTCCCTTGCAAGGGAAAACATTTTCATTTAAGATATAGTCAGAAATGTTGATGTCTTTGGAATTTTGAGAGTTGGAGTTCCTTTGGTGATGAGTATAACGTTTTTGTCTGTTTGGGAACTCATGGCTTCTAGGGGTTTGGGCTCTCTTCTTGGGACATGCATCCTTGTAGTGCCCATGAGCACCACAGTGCCAACATGTCTTGTAGTATTCTCCCAGGTAGTATTTTGAGTGTGGTCTCTGGATACGGTTCCTATCCATGGTTTCTTTGTTGTACACCCGAGACCCATTTCCCTTAGCAATTTTGACATAGATTCTATGTCCAGAGTTCCCAGTATAGTAATCTTTCTCACCATTGTTTCCACTCTCTAGGACCCTGATTTTCTCCTCGAGATGAGCATTTTTCTGTTTCTCGCACTGGAGTTCTAAGGCCCTACACTCATGGATCTCATGTTCGCTCAGGGGTGACTTTCTGTTCTTGGAGCACTCACCTTTGTATCCTATGCCATGTCTGGCTGGGACAAACTTAATTTGGGAACTAGAGGCTTCAGGATGTTCGGGAGTCTTACTCAGGTTTTGCAGGAGGGTGTTCTCATCTTTCTCTAAAGTTTTGATTTCTCTTTCTAGATCTACGATGTGAGACACATGGGACTTGAGTTTTTCTAGAAGGGATATGCAGTTGGGACAGGGCTCAAGACCAACTAATTGAGAATTTATGTGTTCCTGTTTTTCCAACTTGTTTTGCAGTTTTATGTTATCTTTAACAAGACTTGAAAGAATTTTCAACAATTCAGGTTTTTCATAATTACTCAAGGAATCAAGAACAGTTTCAGTGGTTACCTCACTGGGTTGTTCCCCAGTGGTTTCTCCTATGGCCATGCCACACATGTCTGGGAGTGCCCATGCTTCAGGATCTTCGTCTTCATCATCGCTCCAAGTAGCGATGTAGGCCTTCTTTCCTTGCTTTCTGCCTTCAGTTCCTTGTGGACATTCCTTCGCAAAATGTCCTTTCCTGTTGCATTTGTAGCAAGTCACTTCTGAGAGATCCTTCTCTGTGGGCTTTCTTTGGGAACTCTGTCCCTTTCCCCAGTTCCCACTGTTCCGTTGAGACTTTCCTTTGTAGAAATTTCGAAGAGCTCTTGTCACAAGGACTAGCTCTTCATCCTCTTCTTCTTCGGAGTCTTCATGTTGTTCTTGGGTTGATTTGAGCATTTTTTCGATCTTGAGTGCGATCCCTCGATGAGCTCGTCTTTGTTCCTTATCATCTATCTTCCTCTTCTCATGTCCCACTAATTTTCCAAATACTTGATGGAGCATAAGCGTTCGATTTTCTGGGTTTTCCTTGAACATCGTTCTTTCATTTGCCCATTCTCCAGTCAATCCATTGAAGAGCTGTTGGACCTTCATTTTGTGGGTGATTTCTTCTTTTGTGATCCCCAATCCTTCCATCTTAGTGCAAAGTCCTTCAAACCGGGATTGGTAGCTATCAACGGACTCTCCCATCTCCATTTGGAAGTTGTAGAACTCCCTCTTTGCGTTCATTTGAAGATCTTCTCTGAGATCTGAGTTCCCAACGTGCATTTGTTGGATGGCTTCCCACATTTCCTTGGCTGTGTCAAGGTTGGCAACCCTGTCACAATCTTGTACGCACATGGACCTTTTTAGATACTGTTTTGCTTTGTAGTTTGCCTCCATGCACTTGTACTCGTTGGGACCCCACTTTGAGAGATCGTTGACAATAGCTGGATCGATTTCGAAGTTCCCCCTTTCGATGACGCACCAGGCTTGGTAGTCTTGGCCACGCATCCAATCTTTCATGTCGCGTTGCCAGCTTTCAAATCTTCCTGTTATAAGCCTTGGCGGCTTGCTGGTATTGTTCCCCACCTGAGTAAGTTCCTGAGCCATTTTGGCACCTGCGATGCTAACACAAATCTAGAACCTTGCTCTGATACCAATTGTTGGATCGTAATCGGTTAGCAGTGAGCTTGGGAACTGGCAATTAAGCTGTTCCCAAGGCAGCGGAAGTAAATAATCGCAGGTAATAAAAACAGTGAAAGGCACAGTTCCTTTATAGAGGAACCCCACTACAACCAACTAGTTGTATGGGTAAACCTCTACCTCCGCTTGGAGGATTTTGAATGACTTACTTATATTGATTGCTTTGTTCCTTAGTTACACAGCCGGATTTACACTTCTCTGTTCCTACAAGTTCTTCCTAACTCTAGCAACACTAGTAAATCCTCTCAACTGAGTTCCTAAGCTCACAACAGCAAAACACAAGTAATTCAAACCTTACGTTGACTTCTCAGTTCCCTTGCTCCAGGGAACTTCAGCTTCACCGTCGTCGAGATCACACACTCGCCGGCGGGGACTTCTCTTCCTTTTCTTTCTTTTCTCTGATGTGGGTGTTTGTAAGTTCTGGGAGAAGTACTCAGACCGAGTACTATTCATTTGGCTTTATAGTCCATTTGTCTTGGGCAGTCGCATCTTTCGTTTGTGTCGAAAATGCCCTTTGCTTGATGCCCAAATTGTACTTTCTTCACATGTGACATTGGTTTGAACTAGGTCAACTTCTTGAATCAATCGGACCGTTGGATGAAGCGTGACAGTCTGATCCTCAGACTGTTCCCTCTGGCTGTCTGAGACAGAATCCCGCGATCTGCGCTGAACGGTCGTTGTCTTCACATGTGAGTTCCCATTTCATGGGAACTGACTTCTTCAGAGTTCCCTTGATGGAAACTCTTCATCGTTGTAAGCTTGTGTTTTCTTGTTTGTTTCTGGGAGTTCCCACTTCATGGGAACTTTCCTCTTCAGAGTTCCCTTGATGGAAACTCTTCATTGTGGCCAGTAGTGGCTTTGTCATTCATAGGAGTTCTTGGCTGTACCTGTGTTCCTTTGAAATACTTGAACAAACCACATTAGTTCCCTATGGTATTTGTCATTATCAAAACTTAAAGAGAAGTGAATCGTTGATCCGTTGCTTAGAACCAGAGGTCCCAACAACGTCCCAACACATTCCTTCACTGCCAGCGAGACCGGTCACATGCCCTTCACTACCGATCTCCTCTTCCACCCTACTTGTGTTGTTCTCCCTCTGCTAAGGTATCAATTCCGTGTTGTTGCTAGATCTAGGGTCAATTCTCCATCTCCAACGACGCCATCGAGATTTTCGAAGCTCGGCTCACCACTCCCTCGACCTTGTCACTAGACGATGACAGTTCCTGCCGATGCCACCCTAGATTCACTTCTAGTCTCTATAAGTTACATGTGTGTGAGGCTTTGAATATGCGTAAACTCATAGCAATTGAAATTTTGTGTTGGCTTCACTCCAAATTATGTAGAATCAATTTGGTCTTGATTTTTAAGGACAACTTGTTGATCCTATGCGTGGATTCAACACTCTTGAGCCTTATCTGGTACTTTATCTTTCTATTAGTCTTTTTAATTAAAAAATCCGAATTCTAGATCAAAACTGAATTCCATCTTCTAATTAATCACCCCAATTTTTTTGTTATTTTCTCATCAATTTGGTTTTTTATTGACCAATGGAATTCTTTCAATTATGGACAACTAAGCTAATCCTAAATCAAATGAAATGAATATACTTTATTTGGAGCATTGTTGGTAGTGTTCTATCTGAATTCAATGGCTAATTGAACTCAAATGAGCAATTATTTATGGTAGAATTTGTAGAGAATGCAAAAGATGGTAGGATTTAAGACTTTTTTGTTAGGATTTTCCACACAAACTAGTTGAGATCATGTTCTAAATGTTGTTTCATGACTTGATGTAAGAAATGGTCCACAAGAGGTGAGATCTTCTCTAGAAATTCAATCTATTGACAAAAATGAAAATAGATGATCTTTAGCTTTTCAAGTTAATAAGCACATGCAGAGATTGTATTTACTTGCCGAAGCTATTTGAGTCGAACAAAAACGGGGTGATAAACTCTTAGGTTTGGAATAACGTCCTCAGTTTGTTGAGTCGGTGTTAGGAACTCACGTTCATTAACACTGGAACAACGTCCTCAATTTTGACAATGACAAACAGCATAGGAACTAACGCCAATTGCCAAGTATATCAGCGTAACAGGTTGCATGTCGCAAAGTAAAGCACAAAGTAACACGTTCCCACACCATGGGAACTAATGCGACGACGAAAAAGAAAGCGACTAACCTTAGAAGAAAGTAGAGTTCCCACACGATGGGAACTGAACATGAGGAACAAGAATCCCACAGAAGTCAAGAAGAGTTCTCGAGAGAAGGGAACTGAGAAGACGAGAGTTCACTTTGGATAGGAACAGGCGCATGCGTGAAAGTGACATCTCAGTGCATTTTAAGGGATCCTGTTTATTCTGGGCACAGAGGCTTCTCAAACCATCAGAGCCTCAACACAGAGATGACAACCATCCAACAGTCCGAATTGATTCAAGAGTTGACAATTCAAATTCAAATCAAAGTCACATGTCAACTTTAAGAAATCATACTTGGAGAGCAAGGCAAAAAAGGGTATTTAGGAGAAATACCTCAAGTGGATAAGGTTTTCTCATCACGCCTATTTAAACCCTTCAACAATCACCTTGTTGCTCACTTTTCCCAAATCATAAACTCCAAACTCGGAGAAAGAAGAGCCAAAGAGCTACTTGAGTGAGAAGTCCCCGGTGGCGAGCTAATCTCGACGACGGTGTAGGAGAAAGATCGAGTTACTAGGTCTAGGGGAACTCAGGAGAAGAGACAAAGAGAGGGAGGGGTTTGAGCTTCGCTTTGTCTTTGATTGTGAGCGTTCACTGGGTTAGGGTTGAGAGAGTGCATAAGTGTTGCCTAGAGAGAGAGTACTAGTAGGAATAGAGAAGTTTGTATTCTGCCTTGTAACCTGAAGGGAACTAAGCATTAAAGAAAAGCTTACTCATTTGAAAGTCCTCTGAGAGGGAGGTAGAGGTTTACTCACGCGATTAGTTGAAAATCCTCCGAGATAGAGGTAGAGGTTCCTCTATAAGGGAATTGTTGCTAGTATCTTTATTTATCTGCATACTGATGTGAGCCCCTCACTGACGGTAAGCCAAGAAGAGGAAGATTTGTCTGTGTGCTCCGACAGACCCATTACTCAAGCCCGGACCCGTTCCATAGCTCGAGCTACGGCGTCCCTCGTCGCGCATGTCTACAAAAGCCACGACGCATCCACTGGCATGCCCCTCTTCAAGTGCTTCACCATCATCAGAGTCGTGCCGCTCCTCAACGCCGACGCCTCGCACCATGGTGCCGAGGACCTCGCATCCAATGTCGTTCCAACCACGTCCGGTACCGAGTCCTATGCCTCAGTACCAGCCTGCATCACAACATGATGTTCGCGTGCGGCGCTAACCTCGGCCTTATCGTACCACACCTAGTTTGTAGCGACATGCCTTGTGTGAGCCATGTGCCTTGGCCGTGTCGTGACACACCTAGTTTGTCACGACATGCCTTGCGTTTGCGCGTCGACACCTTGTCACGGCCTTGTCGCGACACTCGCGACATGGCCACCGTGACCATTTATCTTTATTTCCATTTTTAGTATCATTTCCCTTATAAACCTTACTATTTATGTCATTTCTATTTTTATGAGTATTTTTGGGCTTGGGCCAACGTTGGGACGCATGCTTGCGCAGCCCTACTTGCCTCCACGCCTCTTTAGATTTTTCTAGGGTTTTGTGTACATCTCCTCTATATAAAATGCACGCCCCCTCCTTGTATTCTTTACGCTTTGATTAATATACTGAATTGCTGTCGAGATTTCTCTAGAAATTTGTTCTTAAGGCGTCACAAACTATTCTCTTCTCAATCCCACTATCTTCTGGTTTAGGTCATACTAGACCCCCTTCTCACTCCTTTCACTTCATTCTCATCCAAGTCTAGGTCCTTTCGACCTCATATCTATCGATTACTTGGTGAAGAAGACCCAATACGAATCCACGACAAGATCCTCGTGTGAATCTTCCAACGGGGTTCACATCAACTGGCATCAGAGCCGACGGATTACGTAAGTATTTCTCACACTTTTACTCATTTTTGCACGAAAATTTTTCTTTTTCCATTCGTTTTTCATTAAGCTTCTGCCGTCTCTACCATCATCCATTAGTTCCATTGTTTTTGTTTCAAACAAATCAAGAAAAATCACAAAAAATTGCCTTTACCCTAGAACTTGCACTCTCTTTCGGTTCATTTTCTTGAGTTTCGAGTCATTGCTTGCTTCATTCTTGCATTTTTGGATCGATTGAGTTTTTGTGCATCATCCATCTCTGTGTTTGTGCGAGATTTGGTTCATTTTTGGCCATATCTCGTTGTGGTTATTGAGAGCAAGAATCTTAGAGGATAAAATCCACAAGATCTTGTTAGTTGCCGATTTTATTTTATTAAAAAAATATTTGGAAGATAATAGCTAAAATAAGGTAATATCTTTCCAATGATAAAAAAAAAAAAAAGATCTCATAAGATTTCATGGGATACACAAGCCAAAATAAGGCAAGTATCCCATATTTTATTCGGCCTTACTCGCTCTCATATCTTGCATTATCTTTTTAATTTGTTGTGCATATCTTCTTTGATTGCATTTCTTGAATGCTTCTATTTTTGTTAAGCCACAATCTCGCCTACCCTCTAAAGGTCGAGATCTCATATCTTGCTTTCCTTTCTCTCTTGCGTGGCAAGGCTAACCCTAGTCAACGCCTCTCGCTCTTTCCTTTCTTGCTTGCTTTATTTGCTTGCGTTTTCATGCTTTTGTTTGTGCCTTGCTTGTGTAAGTCGAGACCTTAAGCCTCCCAAACCCTTTCAAGCCCCTTCTTTCGTGCAACTAAGGGTGCTTGGGTGGTGAGTCTTAGAAAGTCTTGCCTTTCTGTTTGCTTGTTTTCTTTGGGACTTGTTACTTGTTATGTCTATGGTGCAAATAGGTGACAGTAGAATGGAAGGCGACGATCATTCAAACTAACAACACAACAACCAACAACAACACAAGTCTAAACAACAGTTGTCGGCGCTCCAACCGGGGCTCTTGGCGACGCCCGGCGCGACGCAAACCGGCATCGTGCCAACGGAGGGCCTCGCAGCTTTGGAGGCTCGCTTCTCCAATATTGAGCGCCTCTTCACGAGGTTCTTGGATCGGAAGCCTCCAGCCGTGACGATCCATACGCAGCCCCTGAATCCGAGCATAACGCCACACGACGTCTTTGTTCTGAGGGCTACGACACAGGAAAAGGCCAAGAGTCCGATGGTTTAAGCGTCTACCCAACATGGAATCTAGAGGTTGCAATCCATGAAGGAGAGTCGGCCGACTAATCAAGGCCAATACATACAAGAGATTCATGACGTTCATTTCAATGAGGAGTATGACTCCAAGGAGTGGCGACGTCAATAGGCAAAGAAAAAAGAAAAAGGCGGTCACTCCGACGCCTAAGAAAAAAAAGAACAAGGATCGAGATGACTTCGATGTCAATCACTATCGGGGTCATCAAAGTCCGACAACTCCACGCTCGGACTCCGAGGACTCTATGATGGAGTACGAGGAAGATTCCGAGGAAGATTTTGACCATCCTCCGGTCCATGATTCGGAGGAAAGGATAGATCGGGATCGGGATTGGATTCTGAGACCCAATTTTTTCGAAAACCGCGCAGAGTATGATCAGCTTGAATGCCATGACAACCGCGAACGGACTCGACTCTATAGGGATCGGCGCAGCCATGATCGAAACTGCGAGGACTGGCAGCGCTTTCGGCGCGATGGAGGTGACGAGCCAAATGACGATGATGATGGCCATGGCCGAGGCCACCACCACAATCAGACCCCTCCTCCGCTTTCTAATCGGCGCGCCAACATCGAACGTCTGGCGCACATATCCCGTCGCGGCGTCAAGGTAAAGTTTGAGGATTTTTTGGCAATTACAACCCTGGTGAGTTCATTTCTTGGTTGCAGGGTACGGAACACATCCTCAAGCATTGCCATTATGAGGAGCGCGAGAAAGTCAAGGTGGGGACCCTTCATTTCAAGGGGGCCGCTCGTATGTGGTGGAACCGATTCGAATCGGATCGGGCCCAAAAGGGTAAAGCCGCCATTACCGAGTGGCACCAACTTGTGTTTATAATGAAGTGGAAATTCATTCCCCCCGACTACAAGGAAAAGTCCGAATTTTGATCCAAGACGCTCGTCAAGGATCCATGACTCCGGAGGAGTTCTTTGCCTACTTAGAAGATCTATTCTTCAAAGCCGGCATAAGCGCTTCACCGGGGGCGTTGCGGTCTCGCTTTGTGGCGGGACTCCATTAATGGATTCATGATCGATTGGTTATCTTGCCAATCAAGGACTTGGGACGACTCATACACACGACCATGGAGTTGTACACGCAATTTAAGAGGCCAAAGTCGTCCAATTTTCAAAGGTATGGCTCAAACTCTAGTCCTTCCGTTTTTGGTACTAAACCGGTTTCCTCTCTTTCTTTTTCTAAACCCAAGGTAGGTACCCCCGGAATGGAATCCAAGGGCCCTTCGGTTGTACAACACCGTGACAAGGCTGCCCCTACCCCACAAACAAGGACTCGAGACATCGAGTGCTATCATTGTGGTGGGCGGGGCCACCTCAAACGTGATTGTCGAAACATTAAACGCGTGTTGTTTTCGGCTTAATCGGCGGCGTATGAAAGCGTTGATGAGGTTGATTCGGAAGAAGAAAACGAGGCACCGATTGAAGACGTCGCGTATTGCGCGCCCTCGGATATTGGCGCCAGTGTAAATAAGCTCTTGCTTCTAACACGCCGAGCACTTAGCGTCAAGGAGGTCGTGCCAACTGATCAACAGGAAAATATTTTCCGTACTCGTTGTTTGGTGAAAAAAATCTCCTTGTCCATCATAATCGATTCTGGTAGTTGTAGAAACTTTTTGTCAAGGATAGTCGTCACTCACTTTAACTTGCCACAATTGGAGCATTTGAGGCCTTACAAGCTAGCTTGGATCTCTAACGAGGGCGATCATTGGATCACCAAACAAGTACGTCTTTCTTTTTCTATTGGCATCTACTCGGATTCTATTTTATTTGATGTTAGTGACATGGACGCCACACATGTTCTCCTTGGCCGTCCATGGCAGTTTGACCGTCACGTGATTTACGATGGTCGGTTGAACACTTACATGTTCAATTACCATGATAAACGCGTGACCAACTTACCTATGTCTTCGAGTGAAGCTTTACAGGATGAAGCCGAAATGCAACAAGCAAAGGCTCGGGAGACAGCGGCCGCCACGCCTATGCCAAGCGACGCCTCCATGGGCGTTTTGGCACAAGGCGCCAGTTCCATCGGAGATTCAGGTGTTTCAGGACTAGATTCTAGACACCACCGGCCTTCGAACCATGAGCGCCGAGGGAAGATAAAAGAGGAGCCTCGGACGCCGAGTGGCCAGCCAGCCGTGTACCGCAACGCACCAGCTCCGGTGTCGAACGGCGCTGGATCGATATCTACCCTATTCAGCGGTGCAACTGGTCCCAATCTCATCAATGTCATGAATCTGTGGGCTAGAACAGTGGCGCCAATGGCAAGTCCCAGAGCCAAGAGGACGTCAAGCCACCCTTGCTCGGTACAGTACATGACCGATTGCTTCTTTGTCGGCACCGCGACGTCATCAAAACCATCGAGGGGAGTTTCTCATGTTTTTTATTATGTCCATTACTTCAAATTACGATTGATAAGACACATCAAATACCCCCTCTATTTCTTCTCTTTTACAAGAGTTTGTATATATTATGTCTTCCGAGCTCCTCGACAGGTTACCACCTATTCGAGGGATCGAGCATCGCATAGATCTAATTTTTGGCGCTTTATTGCCAAACCGAGCTTCATATAGGGCGTCTCGCAAGGAGACTCAAGAGCTCCAACACCAAGTCCAATCTCTTTCGGACAAGGGCTATGTTCGAGAGTCCCTTATCCCGTGTGCGGTTCCGGATATCTTGGTGCCGAGGAAAGATGGGTCTTGGAGGATGTGCGTGGATTGCCGTGTCATCAACCAAATCACTATCAAGTACCGTCAGTCGATTCCCCTTTGGACGACATGCTCGATGAATTACATTGTGCTGTTCTTTTCTCCAAGATTGATTTGCGGAGTGGATATCACCAAATCGAATGCAAGAAGGGGACGAGTGAAAGACGGTGTTTAAGACCAAACACGAGTGGTTGGTGATGCCTTTTGGCCTCACTAACGCTCCTTCTATATTTATGTGTTAATGAACTTTGTTTTTACATAAATTTTTGGGGTGTTTTGTCGTCGTGTATTTTGACGACATTTTAGTTTATAGTAGGAATTTGGACTCTCACGCGGGGCACCTTAGGCAGGTATTAGATTGTCTCCGCGAACATTCTTTGTACGTAAACTTAGACAAGTGTGTGTTTTGCTCGGATACAACGAATTTTCTTGGCTTCGTTGTCTCCAAGGATGGTCTACGAGTGGATTCTGACAAGATTCGGGCAATCCGTGAGTGGCCAACTCCCACGACCCCCACTATGGTTCGTTACTTTTTGGGGCTCGCTGGGTTTTATAGGCAATTTGTCAAGGACTTCAGTTCTATAGCCGGGCCACTCCACTCTTTGACCAAGAAGGCAGCCACAATAAAGTGGATGCCGCATCATGAGGACGCTTTCGAGGCCTTAAAAGATGCTTTGTGTCGAGCCCCGTTCTTTCAATTGCCGGACTTTTTCAAGCGCTTCGAGATCGAGTGTGACGCTTCCGATTATGGTATTGGTGGCGTACTCCTTCAAGACAAAGGCCTATCGTTTATTTTAGCGAATAGCTAGCAGAACTACTTTGAATCATTCGACCTATGATAAAGAGCTTTACGCTCTTATTCAGCTCTACAAGACGTGGCAACACTACCTTTGGCCAAGCGAGTTCGTAATTCATACGGATCACACGACCTTGGCTTATCTTGAGAGTCAAACGACTCTGAATAGGCGCCACGCACGCTGGGCCGAGTTTATGGAGACATTTCCTTACGTCATTGCGCATAAAAAGGGGAAAGAGAACGTCGTCGCAGACACTCTCTCTCGCAGGCATATACTTTTAACCTAGCTTCATTCTAAGTTGCTCGGGTTTGCTTTGATTAAAGAATTGTACACCTCATATCCGTACTTTTCTTCAATCATTAAAGACCTCGAGCGGTCTCACATCCATGAGTCTTTCTTTTTGGACAACGAATATCTATACCACGCTGGAATGCTTTGCATTCCGGCCTCTTTGGTTAGACATTTGTTGCTCAAAGAGGCACATGATGGCCAAGGGCACTTTGACATAGCCAAAACATTGGCGGCACTCCGTGAGCATTTCTTCTGGCCACACATGGCACAAGATGTGAACAAGTATTGTCAGGGTTGTGTGCCATGTCATACTGTCAAATCTCGTTCTCAACCAAATGGGCTTTACACGCCTCTACCAATATCGGAAGCCCCGTGGGAAGATCTTTTAATAGATTTTATCACGGGCCTCCCAACGTTGAGGCGTGGCAAAGACTCCATTTTTGTAGTCGTGGACTGGTTCTCCAAGATGGCCCACTTTATTGCATGTAAGGGAACTAATAATGCGGCGGAAATCGCGAATTTATTTTTTGAACATGTAGTAAAGCTCCACGGTATTCCTAAAACTATTGTTAGTGATAAGGATACCAAATTCTGTAGCCATTTCTTTAGAACACTTTGGGGGAAGTTAGGAACACGACTCCTATTTTAACCTGCTTATCACCCCCAGACCGATGCTCAGACCGAGGTGACAAATTGGACCTTGGGCACTCTTCTTCGGACGATGTTCAAGGCAAACCCACGTCGTTGGGAGGACTTACTTTGCCATGTTGAGTTTGCATATAATAGGTCCTTTCACTCTACGACGAAGATGACGCCTTTCGAGGTGGTCTACGAGCACAACCCATGCACGTCCATGGTCTACGAGCTACCCCCTTGGTTCGCTATGCTAACACCCGCTATGATCATCTCGGCCGCTGCATTCGCCCAACCCATGAACCGGACCCAAACCTTGAAACCAAGACACCACAATCCCCGGTTTCAACGTCGGAGACCCTCACACCCAATGGCCGTGCAACTCCTCCGATCACCCCCACAACCTCGAGTGTCGGCGTGCCCCAACCCTTAGTCGAGCAAAACGCCCAATCCCTTGACCCGACACCGGCGTTTCCACGGCCCCATTCAAAACAAGCAACCCGCGCGCACCAACACGCGCATCGAGAACCTCAAGTGGCGCCTGGTTGCCCTAAAGGCGCGCCACAACCTTGTCGAGCCCACGCTTGGCGCGCCTAGCACTCACGATGGCACGAGTTCCCCCGCCCACAAATCCTATGTGGCCGCTCTCGGAACCCGTGGCCCCATTAGTGCGCGTGCCGGCTACCTTGGCCCGAAATTTTTTTTCATGAATGCCGGGCTTGGAGGAAAGCTCACTTACACCCCCTCCAACATCCAATCGTGTGGCAATCAAGTGCTCTAAAGGGCTCCCAAAGCAAGTTGTGTGGGGTTGGTCTCTACTTGGCCAATTTGTTGATTACCACCCCGGGCATTTCTTGATTAATGAGATGATCCATGGGGAGTAAAGGCACGATATCGGGAAGAAGAAGGGTGGTTTACTTTCAAATTCGAATCCAAAGAGGACCAAGAGAAAGTACTCAAGGGAGGCCCATACTTCATCCATGGGAAGCCTTTCCTTCTCAAGCACATCTCGGACAAATTCGAGTTCAAACGCAAGGAAAATGCCACCACTCCACTATGGGTACGCATTTATGGGCTAGCTAGTGAATATTAGACTTCGGAGGTACTTGGCCGAGTTGCATCACAACTTGGCAAGCCGTTATACATGGACCCTGTCACGGATGGGAGAAAAAGAGGTGTGTATGCTCGGGTCCTTATTGAAATCAATTTTGCTCATGAAGTGGTTAGAGATTGTAGCCTTGATTTTGATGATGGGTGACCCTTGAGTGAACTTATCTTGTGGAGAATGAACCAATGTATTGCAAGGGGTGTTGCTCATTTGGCCATGATGTTCACGAGTGCACCTTCAAAGACAAGAAAGAGGCCATAGGGGAGGAAAGCCCAAAGGGAGATGATCCAAATCGTGGGCATGCAACCAAGCAAGAAAAAACCGGGGAGGAAAGCATGAAGAAGGAAGAGTGCTCTTCAAAGGCGGACAATGTAGAAACCTTGGTGCCATCATAAGTGATCTTGGCACCTAACAAAACCGTGCCTAGACCTGGACCCGGTTCCGGAACCGACGGGTTCGGTTCCCGGTAAGGTTCCGGTTCCGGATCCTCCCCCCAGAACCGGTGAACTCGCGGTTCCAGAACCGGGGAACCGCCGGTTCCCCTCTAACGGCTATATTTTGACCGGATTACAAAACCGCGACCGCGGCCTTAGGGTCGCGATCGTGGTTACCCGTTTCGCGACTGCAACCTGAGACCCCCGCGGTCGCGATTATTTCAACAGAATGGTTCGGTTTTGACCAAAATCAAAACCGCAACCGCGGGTCTCAGGCCGCGGTCGGGAATGGTAAACCACGATCGCGACCCTCAAGTCACGGCCGCGGTTTTTCTTTAAAAGCCAACATCTAGTTTTTAACGGCTAGTTTTCGACGGCTATTTCATAATTCCAACATCTAGTTGATAAATTTCTTTTATAAATACCCATTACATGATCTCATTCCCACCTACACTACCAATCTTTCTCTCTCTCTCTCAATCTCTCAAGTTTACAAAGCTCTCTCAAATCTCAATTCTCAATCGTTCAATCTAAACTAGTTTTTGCAATTGTTTTCATAATTGTTCTTTCAAGGTTCATTATCTTCTTAATGACATATTTCTTTACCACACTTTGTATTCTTGGTTAGTTACAATTTAAAAAAAATGGAAGGATTTCTTAACATTGATCAAATTTTTGGCTCACAAGAGAGTGGTTCAAATGTAGAACCGGGATCGTCCACTCCCAATGAAAATAAGGGAGTGGATCATGGATCTGAGGCGACCGAGGGTGAGGCTCCAATCCTTAAATCCGACATTTTTACAAAACATTTTCATAAGATATCTTATGAGGCATCTACCAAGAAATTTCAAGTTCATTGTAACTATTATCCTAAGCATTACATGGGTGTCGGGATCGGGCTATGGAACATTGTCAAAGCACTTGAAGAGAGCACACCCCGACAAGTTAGGCATGATGCAAGGACAATCCCAACTCTCCGGGTTTGAAAGTTCTTCTTCCCTTAATCCTCATCATAACCCTCATTTATTTACTTATAACCATAATGATAGCATGTATGCCTTCTCCCAGTCTATTTGTGTTGATCACTTATCATTTAGTTTTGCCGAAAAGTTAGGATTTAACAATTGGATGACTAATCATGTACAATCGGCTTATAAACCGACTACTAGGAAGTCGGTAAAAAAGAATGTGATGAAAGCATATAAAACTCGCAAAATGGCATTGATGAGTTTTTTTGCTCAAAATGATATCAAAGTTTCAATTTGTAGTGATATTTGGAGTGATCATTGGCAAAATCATTCATACATGAGCTTAACATGTCATTTTCTTGATGATCATTTCAATGTGCAAAAACGTGTTTTGGCTTATAGAGTATTTGATTTTTCTCATACCGCTTTAATGATTAGTAACATTTTTCGTACTATTTTGGAAGAGTATAGACTACTTCATCGAGTTTTTTCTATCTCGTTTGACAATGCATCTAACAACACCGCTTCAATCCGAGAATTGGCTCCGCATTGTCAACCAATTCTTGGAGCGAAGTATTTTCATGTAAGATGTGTTTGCCATATTTTAAACCTTTGTGTCAAAGATGGTAATACAGGGCTTAAACACAAACAAGGATAATTAATCAAAAGAGATCAAATATGATCTGGATTTGATTATACTTATGATCTGAGACCAGAAGGAAAAGGAATTCTAGTCTGGAGAAAACGCAAGCAAGAGGAGGAAGGAGACGTAATTTGGGATTTTGAGGGAAATTGAATATTCTCGTGATCTCATTTCGGACAAAGCACAGGGAATATAAGCCTGCTGCGTTACAAAAGTCGTTAGGCTGTTAAGACCGGAACAAACCGGGTTTAGTAATTCAGGTTTTAAGATTTATTGCAAACCGAACATATCCGGATATAACCATAACATAAACCAACTAATATAGATATAAGTCTCAATCCTGCATCAGATGGTTTAAATGTTATGTCAGGTTTAATTGCTCCTATTAGATATATTGTTAGTCGTATGTGGGCTAGCCCCCGAACTGCCCAAGATTGGACGGCGTTTTGTGCTCAAAAAGGTGTTCCACCCCGAACATTTCCAAAAGATGTATGCCACCGTTGGAACTCCACTTATAAACTACTTCATGCATGCATGCCTTACAAAGATCTTTTGACTTCTTTTGCGTCCATATATTTTTCCGACAATCCCATTATTTCTCAAGTATGGGATTATTTTTATAAAATCTTAGAAGTTTTGAAAATATTTCATGATGCAACATTAACTTTTAGTCATGTTTATAAACCTTGTGCTCATTTGTTTTGTTTTGAAGCATTGAATGTGGCGGGCGGTTTTTGTGAGGGGCGTAAAGTCCCCGAACTTTATGGTGCTATTGATGCTATGAAAGTGAAATGGTTGACGTATTATAAAGTTATCCCTGATATCTATCTTTTTGCTTGTGTGTTTGATCATAGGTTTAAGATGAGTGGTTTAGAAATGTGTTTGAATGGTTATTATGATGCATTAGAGTTGGATGTTAATGATGATATTGCTAGTGTTGGGGATATACTTAGTAAAGAAGATCAATTGAGGAATTGATTATCGAATATTCATCTAGTGTTAGTCCTTCTCCATTACCTCCACATTCATCCTCCTCTTCGAGTTCGAGTGCCCTTGGTGCTACTAAAAGGCGGGGAGCTAATCTTTTGCATACCCTTACCAAGAAACCGAGACATTCGAGCTCGAATGCGGAGTTTGAAACTTATCTAACAACCCACATTGAGTTTGGTGAAGGAGAATTTGATATTTTAGCTTGGTGGAAGACCCACAAGAAGACATTCCCAACCTTGGTCAAGATCGCGGCTCAAGTGCTTGTTGTTCCCGCCTCGACCGTATCGGTAGAGCAAACATTTAGCGAAGGAGGACACGTCCTAGACGCAAAACGATCTAGTTTAAAGCTCGATGTCTTGGAAGCCCAAGAGTACGTATGTGATTGGAAGAGGGCGGAAATTCGTCAACAAAAGGCGGAGGTATCCGAAACTTTCGACTCGGACGGCCAAGATGATGAGTCCCAATCCCAAATCGCTTCGGATGGATCGACATAGATGGCAAGCAAAGCGGGGTTTCATATCGAAAGGTAAGAGTACTACGTGGGCTTTGATTCCTCTATAACCCCGAGAAGATACGTAGGCAACTTAATTTTAAGTCCAAGCTCTTTACTTATCCAACTTTTTTTATTTTGAACAACAAGCCTTAATCGCCTATTCGCCTTAGTCTAATTTTCAAGCTCGGTTTGGGACAAAATCAAATCCGCGACCGCAGGTTTCAGTCCGCGGTCTTGGAATGGGAAACCACGATCACGGCCTAGAGGACGAGATCGCGGGTGTGTATTTTTGTTAAAAAGAGGGGTTCTGTTTTTAGGGACCGCGATTGCGGCACCCAAACCGCGATCGCGGTCTGTCTGCCGCGATAGCGGTGTGTGTACACCGCAATCCCGGCGTGGCTCTGGAACCGGGAGGAACCAGCTCCGGAACCGCCCGGAACCGGAACCGGACCGGAACCTAGGTCTAACCGTGCCCTCACAAGTTATGGTGGCACCAAGAAAAAGTGCACCAAAAGGCAAACATGGCGCCAAGGATGTGGATGTGACTCAAGAAAGCTCGGAGAGTGAATTCACAACCACTCAAGAAAGCAATGGTGAAAGCGAGGCCACCACTATGGACTCGGCTAGCAAGGGTGACACAAATGCAAGAGACGAGAAGGAAGAAGAGGAGACAAGTGCAACCAACAACACCAAGGAGAGTGAGGTAGGCCGCCACCAAGTTGAACCTCAAGATGAAGATGGTTGGCTGCCAATCAAGAGCAAGAAAAAGAGAACACCAAGAAAGTGCACGGTCCTCGGCCTTAGAGCACGACCTAAATGGCCCGACATCCTACCCGGGAGGACTACACGACGCTCGACTAGGGTGGCCAAGTTGCATCCTTAGCATGATCACAACCGAGCCATGATGTAATATGTGCTAGATGTTATGTATGATTTGGCTCTTGTTGTTTTAGTTTGTAAGCCTTTGGGCTCTTCCTTGTGGTTTGTTTTTAGTATAGTATGGAAAGCCTACGTGCTTTTCCATGTATGCGCAAGCTATGAACTCTTATGCTTGTACTAGCCCCTCGGGGCTCATATTCTACACTTAATCCGAATTTACCTTACACCAAAAAAAGGACGTCGTACGTTGATCTTCGAGCCCGAAGACTTGGTGTGGCTCCATCTTTGGAAGGAGTGTTTTCCCGACGCTCGGAAGACGAAGTTGCATCCTCAGTACCAGCCTGCATGTCCGCGCCGGGCCAACCCGGCGTCGCGACATGAGGTTCGCGGGTGCCGCACACCTCGGCCTTGTCGTGCCGCACCTAGTTTGTCGCGACATGCCTTGTGTACGCCACGTGCCTTGGCCGTGCCGTCCCACACCTAGTGTGTCACGACATGCCTTGCGCAGGTGCGCCGACACCTTGTCACGGCCTTGTCGCGACACTCGCGACATGGCCACCGTGACCATTTATCTTTATTTCCATTTTTAGTATCATTTCCATTTCGAACCTTACTATTTATGTCATTTCTATTTTTATGAGTATTTTTGGGCTTGGGCCAACGTTGGGCCGCATACTTGCGCAACATTAGTTGCCTCTACGCCTCTTTAGGTTTTTCTAGGGTTTTGTGTACCTCTCCTCTATATAAGATGCACGCCCCCTCCTTGTATTCTTTACACTTTGATTAATATATTGAATTGATGTCGAGATTTCTCCATAAAGTTTTTCTTAATGCGTCACAAACTATTCTCTTCTCAATCCCATATTCTTCTGGTTTAGGCCATACTAGACCCCCTTCTCAATCCTTTCACATCATTCTCATCCAAGTCTTGGTCCTTTCGACCTCAAATCTTTCGGTTACTTGGTGAAGAAGACCCAATACGAATCCACGACAAGATCCTCGTGTGAATCCTCCGACGGGGTTCACATCACATACTTGTTTATTGCGTTGCGTGTGGGAACTGTTAGATAGAGTTTCCATAACTGATTTCGACTAACCTACGATCCAACAATATTACTTTCCAAATTTGTCCCACCAATCTTGTATGGTCCAAATTGATAAAATAATATATTTCCTAACTTGAAAGTTATAAGCACACATATTATGGCCCATAACACATGGTCCATATATGTAGAAAATTATATTAAAATAAAAGCATATATAGAAAACACTATAAATAGTAAGTCTAGGATAAGCATGCAAACAACTCTTGCATGTGAGTGTAACCAAGTCAAGCTTGAACATGGTGATAGAAGTGACCCATCTTGGCTCCTTAGGCCTGTCCACCATGGTTGGAATACGAGTTAGAAGAACCATTGTAGCTTTCTTCAACTTCTTGGCTCGGTCTCTAGTGACTGGTCCATCAAACGAAATACGAGCCAAGTCCTCAATGTCTTGTGGAGTCATGGGTGCTTGTGGTGCATCATATCATACCAAGCTCTTGGATCCTGTTTTAATCCATACAACACTTTGTCGAGTTTGAAGACATGGTATGGGTGGGCGACATCTTCGAAACCAGGAGTTTTTTCTTCTTCCTTAAGAATGCCATTCAGAAATGCAATCTTTATATCCATTTGTTGAAGCTTGAATCCATGATGAGTTGAATAAGCAATCAAGAGACGAATTGCCTCAAGGCGAGCTACATGAGCCAATGTCTCATCATAATCTATTCCTTCATGTTGGTTATATCCCTTAACAACAAGTCTGGATTTGTTGCTCACAACATTTCCAATATCATCGAGCTTATTTCTGAACACCCAATGTGTTCCAAGCATAGTTATGTCCTTATGTCAGGGAAAAAGGTGACAAACCTTGTTTCTCTCAAACTGATGAAGCTCTTCTTGCATAGAACAAACCAAATCTGGATCTTTCAAAGACTGGTCCACGTTCTTGGGTTCCATGATATAGAGAGATGCATTGAATGCATAGAAATTCTGAAGTGCAGAACGTGTTTGAACTTCCTTTGCAAAATCAGATATGATGTTGGTTACGGGGTGAGAATCCTTCTACCGATAATTCAATTGAAGTTGAGTGAGGTCGATCACCTCTCTATCACGATGTTGCTCAAAATCAGGATTATCATTACTAGCAGGTTCTTCACTCTATTAAGACATTGCATCCTCAAAATTCTCATTATCTTCAACCTTTTCTAATAGTGGCATATCGAAATCATTAAGGTCGTCAAAATGTTCTAAGTCAACAACTTCTGAAACTTGAACAATTTCAACAATGCGAACCTTTGTCTTATCACAAAGATGAAAGCCTTGATCAGTGTCATCCTCATCTTCAATAGATCGAGCTTCCTCCCATTGTGTTTTCATGGAACACAACGTGAACACTTTCTTCCACTTTCCTTGTTCACTTTTTGGTAGGCTTTACTATGTTGTGAGTAGCCCACAAAGGTTCTTTCATCACTTCTAGCATCCATTTTACCCTCATTATCTTTGTCATTGTTCTGCACAAAACATTGGCAACCAAATGTCCATAGGTGGGCGATGTTCGGTTTTCTTCATCTCAAAAGCTCGTTTGGTGTCTTCACAAGAAGAGGACGCACCATAGCTCTATTTAATACATAACAAGCAGAATTGATAGATTCTCCCCAGAAATTCCTTGGTAGGCCACTCGAGATCATCAGGGTTCACGACATGTCGTCGTTCACTCAACGATTGCCTTTGGGTTTCGCGATTCTTTCTCTCAACAACTCTGTTCTGTTGAGGAGTTCGTGGGGTGGAAAAGTTGTGACCTACACCATTTTCCTTGCAAAAGTCCAAGAACTGAGCATTTTTCAAATTATGTGCCATGATCTGATTGGATTGAAATCAAAGGTACTCTAAGAACCTTTTCTATTAACTTTCTCCATGCATTGAATTCTTTGAATACTTTGGTCTTTAAAAGACAAGAAAAACACCCAAGTATGCTGTGAAAAGTCATCAACAATTACATAAACACATGTATTACCTCTTGGACCTTTTCTATTAACTTTTCCATGCATTGAATTCTTCGAATACCTGGTCTTTAAAAGACAAGAAAAACACCCAAGTATGTTGTGAAAAGTCATCAACAATTACATAAACATATGTATTACCTCCTGGACTTCTCACTCTCATAGGTCCATACAGATCCATATGTATAAACTCCAAAGGTTTATATGCACTTACCTCTTTCTTAGGTTTGAATGGAGATCTACCATGTTTCCCTTTGACACATGTTTCACAAATTTCATATTTGTTTGGATCGACCTTAGGTAACCCTCATACTAAATCCTGTTTGTGAAGTTTTTGAATAAGTTGTAGACTCGCATGACCAAATCTATTGTGCCAGAGGTTGGCAATGTCTTCGATCACTTGAAAACACAACTTTTTTGCAGGTAAGAGCCAGGGAACCACTTTGTAAAGATTGTTCTCACACGTTCCCTTCAGAGAATCTTACCTGAGCTAATTTCAATCACTTGACACCCATGAGAGTTTAAAACAACTTGATAGAGATTGTTAACACACAATTGGGAAACACTTAATAGATTATATCCAAGTCCTTTGACAAAACTAACCTTGTTGACACAAAAGTTCTTAGAAATTCTTACCTTTCCAATACCCATGACTTATCCCTTAATATTGTTACCAAAGGTGATGTTGCTACATTCTTGTTGTTGAAGTGAGATGAATGACTCAAAGCTTTACGTCATATATGTTGAGCATGCACTATCAAAGAACCAGGGACCACTTTCTCTCACTCCATTCTGCAAGGTAAAATTCAGTTTTATGAACCCAGAGTTGCTTAACAACTCTTCTGGGTTGGGCAACGTGGTGTATTTCAAAACATCTTTCATTTTAAACTCTTTCAGTATCAATGATTGGCTCACGTTCATGATCATCCCAAAGTCCATAAGACTTACTATCTCTTTTCCTCTTCCTGCACTTTGTTGATAATGACCTTCTTTTCCACAATACCAACAAGTTTTATGAGACTTAAGAGCAACATATTTTCTATACCAAGGTAGACCGTTTGTTGTTAATACGAGTCTGAAAATCAATTTATGAAGGTTTCAAGTTCTCAACTTGTTTCTTCCAAATTTTATGTGCTTTTTGGCCTAAGTACCAAGGTTGCTTACATTTGTCTAAGTTCCCCCACCTTAGATGTAGAACGAGTTGTGTTGTCGTTATAAGTAGGTGTGTGAACCTTTGGCTTAGGAGGGCACGTGGTTTTCGATTCCTTAGGCATATAGGAATATCCAAGTATAGCTCTTGATCTCAGAAAGGTTTTTTCATAATCCTCGGAAGCTTTCTTAGCAACAAAAGTCTTCTATCAATTTTTTATTTTTAATCTCATTACTTGCCATTTCTTTTTCAAGGTTGTTAAATAACTTATCATTACCAAGTTTTAACATGAGATTTTCTTCTTCCAGGTTTGTTACTTTCTTATCTTGGTCATCCACTTCAGCTTTAAAGTTATCACAAGATTTGCACACTAAGGATTCTGAAGTAGAAGATCCCTTCTCTAACTTAGAACATTTCAAAGACCAACCTTGGTTGTCATCCATTAAGTTAGAAATGGTATCCTCTTTTTCTTCAAGCTTTTCACTGAGTTGGAAACCTGGGTTCCCAACTTTTCAATGATAGCAAACTGTTCTTTAGTTTTATTGGACAGAATAGATGAAAGTTCAGAATTTTGTACCTCTTTAGGAGAGTCAACAACCATGAGACAAACTTTTTCTTCTTGTTGACTTGTGTCATTTTCAGCATCGGAGTCATCCCATATGTGGCCAATATAGCATTTTTGTCACCTTCAGAGTTCCTTTTGACAGTTTCTAGCAAAGTGTCATTTTCTTGAGCAATGGTAGCATGTAATATCATTCATGTCTTTAACTGGTTCATAACCTTTTGAAGAAGTTTTGTTGTGGTTCCAAAGCCTCTTCATAGCTCTTGTTATGAGAGTTACCTCATTGTCACCATCAACTTGATCTTCTTCAGGCTGAGCAAGATCAAACGCTCTTTCCACTTTCAAGGCAATGTTCTTGACCTTGTTAGTTTCAAAATGGTTGTCTCGTCTTTGCTTGATTCCTCCATACATAGTCAACTTTCCAATGACGTCCTCCAAGGTGAGTGTCTTGGTCTCATTGTTGGTTAGCAAGGCAACAACAACTTCATTCCATTTTGAGTTGAGCCCTTAGATCAATTTGCTAACTTGCTTCCACTGAAGAAGTTTCTCACCAAGAAACTCAAATTGGCTAACCACAGCCTGGAATCTCGAGTGATAGTCACCCAAGGCTTCGTTCTTCTCTTGACTCATTCCTTCATACTCCTTTTCCAGTGTTATGATGCGATCCTTCTTCACATCATCGTTTCCTTGATGAAGTCCTTGGAAAGCATCTCAAATTTCTTTGATCGTCTTGTATTGAACGACTTTCTTCAAGTCTCTAGGAGACAGAGCATGGTGGAGAACCTTTTTAGCATGAGCATTCTTCTCCAACTTCTTAAAGTCAACATCATTATAGTCCTCCTTCTTTTTCTCCTCCTTTCTATTAGTGATGAGAGAGGTTTCAGGACCCATCTCGATAACCTTCTACAGTTGTACATTGAGAGAGCATATAGGGGTCTCCATTTTCTCGACCCACCAATCATACTCACCAGCCTTAAGCACCAGTAGCTTCCAAAAAAAATCATTGATGGATGTGCTTGTCGAAGTCATATTTCCTGTCAATATGAACTACTAAAACAGTTCTAGAGCCAAGGCTCTAATACCAATTGTAGGATCATTAGTACGTCTAGGTCGTCGACCTCTTAAGTGAATGGAACAGAAATTAAACAATAAGAAAGACTTACTTGAACACAAGGATTTTTATAGTGAAAAATCACTTGATCAAAAAACTCAGTTAATCAAGTGTGAAAACCACTCTCTTAGTCCCTTCCAAGTTCTCGCTTGGAAGGATTAAAAGTCGTAGCTTGCTATTATTGATACTTTTGAATCTGATTACAAGATGACTCGGCTGAAATCGTTGTTGCCAAGATCAAAGATAAATAACCCTAAACTACTAACTAGTATAGCAAGCAAGCAAGGGGTCGAACCCAAGAGAATCAGAATTCTGATCAATCAGCAAAAGCAAAGACATGGGTTTTTGGAAGTTCAGGCAAACAAACAAAACAAACAAATATTATTGGGGATTTAATCAATTGGAAGGAAAGCAGAGTTCATTCAATCAATTCCACCTTTTTAATCATTCGATCATTGATTCATCCACTTTTCTATTAATTCTCTAGTTAATTCCAATCCTTATAAAAGATACCCGCTTGTCCACGGTCCAAGCGAAACGATGATATGAACAAGAACGCTTAATTCAAATCATGCAAAGTATTAAGGATAGAAGGATATTAATTCATACAATCAAGCTACGAGTCTCATGCACAAAATAACAATCAAATACTCTTTCTCAATTCTAGTCCACGGTCCTAGAAAAGAGTTGTTTCAAGGATAAATAAGATTGCACAGACAACAATCAAACTAATCCAAACTGTAGAATATCAATCAAATTCAACAAGTTGCGCACCAAGAGAAATCATAGACTGCTCAATTTTAGCCTCACCAATTGTAACGGGAACAGTAAACCTCCCTGGATCCCCATACTTCTTAGGCAATTGCCTTTGAAACATGAAAGACACATTTTCAGTATTTTCCACAAGATTAATTTTCTTAACCTGTCCTTTTTCTTTTTGTTTTCTCTTTATAGTACATAATTCTTTCAGAAATTTAGCAAACCGAGGAATACTTTGAACAAGTTTAAGTAAAGGAACATTTACCTCACACTTGGAGAAGGTTTCGAAAATTTCCTTGTCATTGGTTGGCTTCCTGGTGTCCTTTAGTGCCTCAGGAAACGGTGGAGCTGGCTTTTGTGAAGCCATGGGGGGAAACGAAGGTCTGATATAGCCATCAGATTCTGCCGGGGGGTGATCCGCGAGCTCGGATTGGGTTCCGCGGTCGCAGATGATCCGCGGGCGCGGAATTTTTCTGTGGGCGCGGATCTCGGAATTTCCTCGATTTCTGCCGCGATCAGAACTGCCCTCCGGTGAACTCGGCTGGTTTTCGCTGGCCGAAATTTCAATATCTAGCTCTTTCCCACTCCTTAATATCATTGCACTCACATTCTCTCTCGGGTTAATGGGCTAAGATGGCAATTTTCCCGAGTCCTTAGCTTCTAGCCGGTTCAGAGTGGTTGCAATCTGACTTAACTGAATTTCCAAACTCTTCATTGCAGCCTTAGTCTCTTGATTTTCCTTCATAAGCTGATTGATAATGGCTGGATTTTCTTGAGGAGCCTGGGGCCTTGGCACATAATTAGGCCTGGGAACATAGTTGGGTTGACCTCCCTGTGGTGGAAAAGGTTGTTGAGGTTGTTGAGGTTGTTGATTCCACCTAAAGTTAGGATGGTTTGCCCACCCCGGGTTGTAGGTATTTGAATATGGATCATTTCGGGGCCTCTGTTCATAGTTCCCTATAGCATTCACATCAGCTGCTGGCTCTTGCATGATAGGGCATGCATCAAAAGGATGGCTAGATTCGCCACAGATTCCACAAGCCCTTGAACTTGAAGCTCCATTCCCCGCCAACAGTTGCTTCATCATAGCTTTCAACTCCCTTACTTCAGCATTCAGGGAGTCATTAATAGAATGAACAGACCTATTGTTGGATCTCTTTCTCTGATTTCTTCTTTGCTCTGCTAGAGTCTCCAACTTCTCAAATGCTTGCCTAGGAGTGAGATTCTCATAAGAACCTCCACAGGAAGCATTCATCAGGCGCCTATCAGCATCACAAAGACCTTCAATAATATAGCAAATCAGGTCTTTATCAGAATAGCCATGGTAAGGACAACTGGCTATGAGTCTCTTGTAACGCTCATAGTACTCATACAGATTCTCATCATCTCCCTGTTCCAAACTGCTCAGCTGCTTCTTGATAGACGTTTGCTTGGCAGCAGGGAAATATTTCTCCAGCATGTAGTAATCGTCTCAGGTGCTAAGTATAGATACCATTCCTTAGCTGAATCAGCCAAGGAAAATTGGAAAGCCCTCAACATTAGCTGATCTTCAGTTACATCAGTTGGCTTCATTCCCAAGCAAACAGAATGGAACTCTGCAAGGTGTTTATTCGGATCCTCCCCGCTCAGCCCATGGAACTTAGGCAAATAATGGAGAAGACCAGATTTAAGCTCAAATTTCACTCCTTCTCCCAGGGCGGGAAACTGAAGACCAAGTTGTTGCTGCTCTAAATTAGGCGCAGTCATTTGTCTAATAGTGCGATCTGCCATGGTTACTAGCTGCTCTTCAACCTCTGAATCAGATGAAGAAGAAGAAGATCAAACTGGATCAAACTGTATGCCTAGCACTTGAGCCTGAACCTGACGTCTCAACTGTCTCAGAGTCTTGTTAATTTCTGGATCAAACGGAACAACAGGCGAATTATCAGTAGAACGGGTAAGAACCATAAGATAAGTTTGTTGGATCGTAATCGGTTAGCAGTGAGCTTGGGAACTGGCAATTAAGTTGTTCCCAAGGCAGCGGAAGTAAATAATCGCAAGTAATAAAAACAGTGAAAAGCACAGTTCCTTTATAGAGGAACCCCACTACAACCAACTAGTTGTATGGGTAAACCTCTACCTCCGCTTGGAGGATTTTGAATGACTTACTTATATTGATTGCTTTGTTCCTTAGTTACACAGCCGGATTTACACTTCTCTGTTCCTACAAGTTCTTCCTAACTCTAGCAACACTAGTAAATCCTCTCAACTGAGTTCCTAAGCTCACAACAGCAAAACACAAGTAACTCAAACCTTACACTGACTTCTCAGTTCCCTTGCTCCAGGGAACTTCAGCTTCACCGTCGTCGAGATCACACACTCGCCGGCGGGGACTTCTCTTTCTTTTCTCTGATGTGGGTGTTTTTAAGTTCTGGGAGAAGTACTCAGACCGAGTACTATTCATTTGGCTTTATAGTCCATTTGTCTTGGGCAGTCGCATCTTTCGTTTGTGTCCAAAATGCCCTTTGCTTGATGCCCAAGTTGTACTTTCTTCACATGTGACTTTGGTTTGAACTAGGTCAACTTCTTGAATCAATCGGACCGTTGGATGAAGCGTGACAGTCTGATCCTCAGACTGTTCCCTCTGGCTGTCTGAGACAGGATCCCGTGATCTACGCTGAACGGTCGTTGTCTTCACATGTGAGTTCCCATTTCATGGGAACTGACTTCTTCAGAGTTCCCTTGATGGAAACTCTTCATCGTTGTAAGCTTGTGTTTTCTTGTTTGTTTCTGGGAGTTCCCACTTCATGGGAACTTTCCTCTTCAGAGTTCCCTTGATGGAAACTCTTCATTGTGGCTAGCAGTGGCTTTGTCATTCATAGGAGTTCTTGGTTGTACCTGTGTTCCTTAGAAATACTTGAACAAACCACATTAGTTCCCTATGGTGTTTGTCATTATCAAAACTTAAAGAGAAGTGAATCGTTGATCCGTTGCTTAGAACCAGAGGTCCCAACAACGTCCCAACAATTTCCCCCTTTTTGATGATGACAAACCCATCACAAAAAAATGCAAGTATTTCAATGAATGATATGCTGATGAGTTCCTAAGTATGATTTTGGGAAGTCACTCTTAGTGAGACATTTAGATTTAGGGAGCCACTTCTGGTGAGACACATAGTTCCTATTAGGCTTTTTATGCAATTGTTCCCCCTTAGCTTATGCGTGGTCTGTGATAACTTAAACTTGTAACTCATCTCACATTTTTTATCTTTCCCCCTTTTGACATCATCGAAAATTAAGCAAAGCAATATTAGGAAAAAATGGAACACGCAATCAAAATAAAGACCATTTCATTACTTAAGAGAATATGTACAATGGGAACCCAAGTACAATTTGTGGTCATTTTTGGATTAAGGGAACAAGAAGGGAGAGATCATGGGCTCTGAGGGAACAAGGCGTCACAAAGGCGCGTAAGGACTTGTGTAAGCTTTTCTTGTCCTCTGGTCAACACTGCCTGGTCCCTAGCAATCTGATCGAGGGTGTTGGCGATGCGGAGCAACACTGAAGAGTTCCCCTCTTGTGTGCCAGACTCTAGGGGAGCCGCCTCCTCTACAGGCTCCGAGTGCCTCATCTTCTGGGCAACTGTAATGTCCAGTTCCCTTCCAAGCTCGATTTCTTCTTTAGAGGCATCGTAGAGACCCTCTTTTTGTAGGAGCTTCTTGATCAGCCCGGAGTAGGGAAGGGAATGGGACTTGGAGGCCATGCACTTTTCCATGTGCCCAAGGATAATTCGGGGAAGATTTATGGGCTTCTTGAGGAGGAAGTGGTAGAGGATGATGGCATCGGGGATGTTGACGACCAGGCGCTTTTCTTGGCGTGGGATCACCACGTTGATGATGAATTGGTGAGCGAGCTTGGCGACCAAGGACAGATGGTGCGTCGAGAGGACCTTAGAGGGAACCCGACCCTCAAAAATTGTGTTGTACACCTCGGCGCTGTTAAAGTCGCCCCAGAGCTTGTTGGGCACTTCGCTAAGCCCTTGACCAGGGACCTGGAGTTGAAGGCGGATCGTAGACGTTGTGAAAATGAACTCGTCGCCTTCGTGGGAGAGAGTTCCCTGAGTGTCGTCGTTGGTGATAGTGAAGTTGTTGTAGAATTGACGCACTTGTGAGGGATCTACTCTCACAGTTTCTTGGCAGAGTCTCTCCCAGCCCTGGGCCTTGATCAGTTCCCACAGTTCCTCCAGACCATTTTCAGTTAGCACCTCTTCGGAAACAATGAGGTGAGGGAGAAGCTTTCGGCGCTCATTGACATGATGCTTGATGGTCCCCTTCCCCTTCTTTGACTTGGTTTTGGATTTGTTCCCCCTAGAGACCGTGCGAGGTCCTTTCTGCTGAGGGGGTGCAGCCGCTTCGATCATAAGCACGCGGTCCCTTGGTGGTGGGGAACTCGCGGACACCACCATTTGGTGTCCAGGTGTAGGGATACGTGTTGGCTCCTTTGTAGCTGGAGCTTCTTCTTCTTCTTCGACCTCATCATGGGAGGTCCCTTCTTCCTCGGAGGAGCTCGAACCGGAGCCCTCCGCATCATCTCCAGGATGACTTGTTGTTGCCTCAGCACCTCCAGCTGGTGCGAGGTCCCTTGTCTCTGTGGGCTCTTGAGGAGCAACCTTTTCTGGGGACTTTGTCCCTTGGGAGACTGTGTGCTCAGAGGGACCCCTGTTGAGTTCTTCCTCGATGGCCTTGAGCTGGGCTTCCTCCTCCAAAGTTCCCATGATGATCGGAGGAGGGTCCTTGGTCATTTTGCCGATGACCACAGAAAGAGGAAGATCGTCGTCGTCTGAGGAGAGGGCGACGGTACTTTTGGATGGTGAGGGAGAGGGGAGTTTGGTGGTGGTGGGAGACGTGATGGAAGAGGGGAGAGAAGAAGAAGGAATAGGGGTTGTGAGTTGAGTGGAAGGAGGAGGAAGGGAAATGTGTTTTGGTGAGGAAGGAGAAGGCGTTTTGTGAGGTGAAGGTGGAGTTGGAGATCCCGTAATGATGGGAACGAGAGGAAGTGAAGGAGGTTGGGATGTTGGAGTTCCCATCGTGGCGGGAACTGGAGGAAGTGGCGGAGGAGGTCCCTCGATTTGAAGAGAAGGGATGGAGGAGGAAGAGGGAAGTAGACTCTGGGGTTCGGAGTTCCCATCGTCGGAAGGAAAAGGGTAGGGAGGTTTGGGAGCACAAGAACTCTCCTTGGAGCAGTTCAGGTAGTCCTCAAATCGGAAGAAGGCCTTCTTTCTGGGCTCCGAGAATTCAGAGGCCTCAGAGTGTTTACGCTTTTTGGATTTGGAGGGGTCGTGGGAGTGTTTGGATTTTTTGGATTTTGAGGGATCTTTTGATGAGTGGCGATGTTTGGATGAGTGGCGATGTTTGGATTTATGGGGTTTTTCATTGATGGAGGGGCGAGCATCTCCGAAGTTGTCAACGATGACAACTCCGGAGGAGGTGTTGGTGATTGGAGGTGGAAGAGGAAGAGATTCAGAGGAGGAAGAAGTCCAGGAGACGATTTCGTCGACCTGAGGAGGAGGAGGGGGCAAGAAGGGGCTTACTTGATTGTATAGCCCTTGAATGAGGACATCCTTCATGGTTGGGTCTTGTTCTTGCTCGATCTCGTTCAGTTGAGTGATGAAGAGAGTGCGAGGATTGGCAAGTACCCACTCTTTGATTTGTGCGAATGTGTGTTGAGGGGCCATTTTTGTAAGAATTTGGGAGGCTTTGGAGGTTTCTTGAAAAGAGAGTGAAAAGGATTTGGGGAAGACGAATGACAGGAATGTAAGATGGAGTAAAGGGCCTAAAAATGGCAAAGAGGGGTTTTAAAGGAGAGAGGAGGTGAAGGGTAGAAAGGGAAGTGGAATAACCTCGATAACCGTTGCCCAATGAACGTGGGGCGCCGTTTCAACTTCTCAAGCACGCTTCTGGACACGCGTCACAATCTCTTGGGAAGTCCTTTTCAAATTTTGAATACTTGGCCTGTAACGCTTCAGAGCTTCTGACACGAAAGTCCGCTTCCCAAGTGACGGTTTTTCTTTGAAGATTAGTCAGTGTTCCCTTTGTAGAAGCAGCAGTTCCCATGATCTTTTCAAGGTCAGGGAGAGTGAAGTGGTTGAGGGAACTTCACACTCATCTTTTGTGGGGCTAGGGAACTCAAAGGGAACCAGACAATTTGCAACTCGATAAAGGAAATGTTTTGGCTCATGAGAAGCATTTGTCTGGTCCCTAGATTAAGGTGAGTCATATGATCAACCGTCATGGTGGCTTGTAATGAGGGATAAAGGGAACTCTGGTTGATCATTTTGGGCCAAAAGAAATAGAGTTCCTTTGTACACATTTTTCTCTAGACTAGTAATCATGGCATAGTGAAAGCAATGAATCCAAGTTCCTTATCATGCAATTTTAGATAAACTAGTCAGGCATTGAGAGAGAGATAAACAGGGACTTGTTTAGTTTAGAGTTATCATCCCTAGAAGCATTCGAAAACGCTGGTAGGGACGTCTGTCTAAAGCTTTGGTAAGAATATCCGCAATTTGCTCTTCAGTTCTACAGTGTTCCATCGAAATGTTCCCATTCTCAACATTGTCACGTAGAAAGTGATGCCTTATATCAATATGCTTAGTTCTAGAATGATGCACAGGATTTTTGGAAATGTTTATGGCACTAGTGTTATCACAGAGTATGGGAACTGGGCCAAAAGACATACCGTAATCCTGGAGTTGTGACTTAAGCCATAGAACCTGGGAACAGCATGATGCGGCAGCCACATATTCAGCTTCAGCTGTGGAGAGTGCCACTGAGTTTTGCTTTTTAGATCCCCACGAAACTAAGCAAGACCCTAGGAACTGGGCCATTCCAGAAGTGCTCTTTCTGTCAACCAAGTGCCCTGCAAAGTCAGCATCTGTGTATGCAATAAGCTCAAGGGAACTGTTCCTTGGATACCAAAGGCACAAGTTATTGTTCCCTTTGAGATACCTGAAAATTCTCTTCACCTCTTTCAGGTGTGATTCCTTAGGGTTAGCTTGAAAACGAGCACAAAGACATACGGAGAACATGATATCAGGTCTACTAGCTGTTAAGTAGAGAAGGGACCCGATCATACCTCGATAGTTCCTTTGGTCCACACTGATACCTGTTTCATCTGCATTTAGCCTTGAATTTGGTGAGATGGGAGTGTCAATGGGCTTTGAATGTTCCATCCCATACTTCACGAGCATTTCCTTGATGTATTTCTGTTGATGGATCTTTGTTCCCTCCTTTGTTTGGGATATTTGAAGTCCCAAGAAGAACGTGAGTTCCCCAATGAGACTCATCTCAAACTCATTGCTCATGAGGTCCTTGAACTTTTCTACAAGAGTTTCGTTAGTTGCTCCAAACACAATGTCATCAACATATACTTGCACAATCAAAATGTCTTTAGATTCTTTCTTTAAAAACAAAGTCTTGTCTATGGAACCACGAATGTATCCATGGGACAAGAGGAATTGAGCAAACCTGTCATACCAAGCTCGGGGAGCTTGTTTGAGTCCGTAAAGGGCCCTTTCCAGGAAATAGACATGATTGGGCATTTTCTCATCTTCGAATCCTGGAGGTTGGGCCACATACACTTCTTCCTTGAGATGTCCATTCAGGAAGGCTGTTTTCACATCCATTTGATAAAGTTTGAATCCCTTGTGAGCAGCATAGGCGATGAGGAGTCTGATTGCCTCGATCCTGGCAACTGGTGCGAAGGTCTCATCGTAGTCAATCCCTTCCTCTTGCCTGTATCCTTGTGCTACTAACCTAGCCTTGTTCCTTGCTACAGCTCCAGTATCATCGAGCTTGTTCCTAAAAACCCATCGGGTTCCTATGATGTTCTTGTTTTTGGGCCTAGGAACTAGCTTCCAAACTTTGTTTCTCTCGAATTGGTGGAGTTCCTCTTGCATGGCTTGAATCCAATCTGGGTCCTTTAATGCTTCTTTGATATTTTTGGGTTCCACCATTGAAACAAACGCGTTAAAAGCACAAAAATTATTGAGAGAGGAACGAGTTTGAACACCTTTATCAAGAGGGGAGATGATGTTCTCAAGGGGGTGGTCCTTCCTTTGTTGAAAGGCTCTTGTATGAGTGAGTTCCTTTGCATGTGTATTATCCTCGGTTGGTGTTTCTTTGTCATGGGAACTCTCATCTTCAGTTTCTTCATTTGATGTTTCTTCAGAGATTTCTGGCAGGTTCCCTCTTTGTTCCCCTTGAATACTTGATTCTGGCAGTGTATTGTCTTGGGGGACAGCAGAGTTGTTCCCTGAAGAGGGGACCTCGAGAGAGTTGGAGGTTTCTTGTAGTTCTTCTGAGGAGGGAGCCTCAAGGGAGGTTTGATCAGTGAGGGTTGGACCTTCGTCGTTGTTCCCTGGTTGTGGGATATGGCTTGCACTTGGATAGTCTTCATCCCTTTTCCTTGGCTCATCCTCGTCATCATCATCGTCTTCATGTCTGACTAGCTTGAACAGAGTTCCCTTCCCTTGGGTCTCGGTTCCCATCTTTACAGACTTTTCATTGAAGACGACATGAATGCTTTCCTCTATCTTCTTGGTTCTTTTATTGTAGACCCTGTAAGCCTTGCTTTGTGATGAGTATCCCAGGAAGATCCCTTCGTCGCTTCTGGGGTCGAATTTGCCAAGATTGCCTTTGCCGTTGTTGTGAACAAAACATGTGCAACCAAATGTTCTCAAGTGTGAGATGTTTGGTTTTCTCCCTTTGATGAGCTCATAGGAAGTCTTGTTGATCAGGGGGCCTTGTCATGGCTCGATTTAGGATGTATGTAGCTGTGGAGATTGCTTCAGTCCAGAAGTACTCAGGAACTCCACTTTCGATCATCATGGTTCTAGCCATGTCCTCCAGAGTTCTGTTCTTTCTCTCGACCACTCCATTTTGCTGAGGAGTGCGAGGAGCTGAAAAGTTGTGAGAGATCCCATTTTGCTCACAGAAGTTTAGGAACTCCGAGTTTTGAAACTCAGTTCCGTGATCAGATCTGATTGCTTTCAGTTTCAGCCCCAAGCTTACTTCTGTTCTTTTGATGAAGGGCTCAAATTCTTCAAACGCTTGTGATTTTGCCTTTAAGAAAATAACCCAGGTGAATCTTGAAAAATCATCAATTAAAACATACATGTACCTTTTTCCACCGTAGTTAGTTGTTCTCATGGGACCACAGAGATCCATGTGAATCAATTCCAGGGACCTGGTTGTGCTTACCACCTTTTTGGGTTTAAAGGAGGTTCTGGTCTGTTTCCCTCGAACACATGCTTCACACATTTTGACTCCTTCGAGATTAATTCGTGGAAGACCAATGACCAGATCCTGTAGATAAAGCTTCAGGATTTGATTTACACCAGCATGTCCCAATCTTCGATGCCAGAGTTCCGTGTCATCTTGGGAACTCGCAAGGCACAACTTCATTGGTGGTTCAAAGTTGGTGTCCACCACATACACATTGTTGTATCTTCTTCCTCTCAGAATTACTTTGTTGGTCTTCTTGTTGATGACAAGACATTCATCTGAGTCGAAAGTGACGATGTTGTTCCCTTGATCACACATCTGGGAGACACTCAGCAGATTGTATCCCAGATCCTTTACCAGATTTACGTTGCTGACTTTGATAGATTTATTGAGCAACACTTCTCCTTTTCCAATAACTTCTCCTTTGTTCTTGTTGCCAAATGAGATGTGGCCTCCTTCGGCATGAGTGTGGAGTGAGATGAGGATATCCTTGTTTCCTGTCATATGGTTCGAGCATCCACTATCTATGAACCATGTACTGTTCCCTCTCACTGCCACCTACAAGGAAAAGTTAGTGTTTTGAGACCCATGCAAGATGACTCTTGCCAGGTCCCTTGCAAGGGAAAACATTTTCATTTAAGATATAGTCAGAAATGTTGATGTCTTTGGAATTTTGAGAGTTGGAGTTCCTTTGGTAATGAGCATGACGTTTTTGTCTGTTTGGGAACTCATGGCTTCTAGGGATTTGGGCTCTCTTCTTGGGACATGCATCCTTGTAGTGCCCATGAGCACCACAGTGCCAACATGTCTTGTAGTATTCTCCCAGGTAGTATTTTGGGTGTGGTCTCTGGATACGGTTCCTATCCATGGTTTCTTTGTTTTACACTCGAGACCCATTTCCCTTAGCAATTTTGACATAGATTCTATGTCCAGAGTTCCCAGTATAGTAGTCTTTCTCACCATTGTTTCCACTCTCTAGGACCCTGATTTTCTCCTCGAGATGAGCATTTTTCTGTTTCTCGCACTGGAGTTCTAAGGCCCTGCACTCATGGATCTCATGTTCGCTCAGGGGTGACTTTCTGTTCTTGGAGCACTCACCTTTGTATCCTATGCCATGTCTGGCTGGGACAAACTTAATTTGGGAACTAGAGGCTTCAGGATGTTCGGGAGTCTTACTCAGGTTTTGCAGGAGGGTGTTCTCATCTTTCTCTAAAGTTTTGATTTCTCTTTCTAGATCTACGATGTGAGACACATGGGACTTGAGTTTTTCTAGAAGGGATATGCAGTTGGGACAGGGCTTGCTGGTATTGTTCCCCACCTGAGTAAGTTCCTGAGCCATTTTGGCACCTGCGATGCTAACACAAATCTAGAACCTTGCTCTGATACCAATTGTTGGATCGTAATCGGTTAGCAGTGAGCTTGGGAACTGGCAATTAAGCTGTTCCCAAGGCAGCGGAAGTAAATAATCGCAGGTAATAAAAACAGTGAAAGGCACAGTTCCTTTATAGAGGAACCCCACTACAACCAACTAGTTGTATGGGTAAACCTCTACCTCCGCTTGGAGGATTTTGAATGACTTACTTATATTGATTGCTTTGTTCCTTAGTTACACAGCCGGATTTACACTTCTCTGTTCCTACAAGTTCTTCCTAACTCTAGCAACACTAGTAAATCCTCTCAACTGAGTTCCTAAGCTCACAACAGCAAAACACAAGTAATTCAAACCTTACGCTGACTTCTCAGTTCCCTTGCTCTAGGGAACTTCAGCTTCACCGTCGTCGAGATCACACACTCGCCGGCGGGGACTTCTCTTCCTTTTCTTTCTTTTCTCTGATGTGGGTGTTTGTAAGTTCTGGGAGAAGTACTCAGACCGAGTACTATTCATTTGGCTTTATAGTCCATTTGTCTTGGGCAGTCGCATCTTTCGTTTGTGTCGAAAATGCCCTTTGCTTGATGCCCAAATTGTACTTTCTTCACATGTGACTTTGGTTTGAACTAGGTCAACTTCTTGAATCAATCGGACCGTTGGATGAAGCGTGACAGTCTGATCCTCAGACTGTTCCCTCTGGCTGTCTAAGACAGAATCCCGCGATCTGCGCTGAACGGTCGTTGTCTTCACATGTGAGTTCCCATTTCATGGGAACTGACTTCTTCAGAGTTCCCTTGATGGAAACTCTTCATCGTTGTAAGCTTGTGTTTTCTTGTTTGTTTCTGGGAGTTCCCACTTCATGGGAACTTTCCTCTTCAGAGTTCCCTTGATGGAAACTCTTCATTGTGACTAGCAGTGGCTTTGTCATTCATAGGAGTTCTTGGCTGTACCTGTGTTCCTTAGAAATACTTGAACAAACCACATTAGTTCCCTATGGTGTTTGTCATTATCAAAACTTAAAGAGAAGTGAATCGTTGATCCGTTGCTTAGAACCAGAGGTCCCAACAACGTCCCAACAAAGTTCTTACCAATTTGGGGGATCTGGACGAATCGATCCGCGGGCGCGGAAAAATTCCAAGGGCGCGGATTTTCCGTGGGCTCGGAAAAATTCCGGGGTCGCGGATTCGTCAGAAACGCCGATTAAACAGAATATTAAAAACCGATTCCCCGGCAACGGCGCCAAAATTTGACTCGGCTGAAATCGTTGTTGCCAAGATCAAAGATAAATAACCCTAAACTACTAACTAGTATAGCAAGAAAGCAAGGGGTCGAACCCAAGAGAATCGGAATTCTGATCAATCAGCAAAAGCAAAGACATGGGTTTTTGGAAGTTCAGGCAAACAAACAAATATTATTGGGGATTTAATCAATTGGAAGGAAAGCAGAGTTCATTCAATCAATTCCACCTTTTTAATCATTCGATCATTGATTCATCCACTTTTCTATTAATTCCCTAGTTAATTCCAATCCTTATAAAAGATATCCGCTTGTCCATGGTCCAAGCGAACGATGATATGAACAAGAACGCTTAATTCAAATCATGCAAAGTATTAAGGATAGAAGGATATTAATTCATGCAATCAAGCTACGAGTCTCATGCACAAAATAACAATCAAATACTCTTTCTCAATTCTAGTCCACGGTCCTAGAGAAGAGTTGTTTCAATGATAAATAAGATTGCACAAACAACAATCAAACTAATCCAAACTGTAGAATATCAATCAAATTCAACAAGTTGCGCACCAAGAGAAATCAATTGATAATCATAAATTAAGCACAAGAGTTTTGATATTAACCAAGGGATAGAAAAGTTACCAGAATCTCACAAAATACATAAAAAGGCTTCCTTGATTAAACAAACTCCAAAGGGAAATTAGTTCTCCATAATACTGAAAATATGCTACAAATTGTCTCTAAATTGTGTTGTAACCCTAAAGTCAAACTCGAAACAAACCTTAAATAGTAGAAAATAAGTCCGAAAATATAAAAATATAAAAATACAAAAGATAAAATAATGATGAAATGAAGGCGGCGTTGAAACCCTCGATCCGCGAGCACGGATTAAATCCGCGGGCGCGGATCTTCTCTCTTGCCTCGGCCGCGGAACCCCAACGATCCGCGAGCGCGGAAATAATCCGCGGTCGCGGATCCAGCCTTCCTCGCCCTCGGATGGTTTTGCTTATACCTCGGCACCGCGGGCTCGGATCTGATCCGAGGGTGCGGATCTTGACTCCTTGAACTTCAACTTCGAATTTAGGATTTCTGTCTTCCAAATCTTCAACTGTAGGCTTCTGCTGATATTACAGATAATCACCTAATCTAGCCTAAAACACTCAGAAAATCCTAATAAAAATACAGAATTACGCTGTACTAAAATCAGCGTATCACAAGAACACCTCGGGACTAGTCCTACTTCCCAAGCACACTAGAACTCTTGTGAACCAAGTAACCACAACTCTCAACCAACTAACAAGCTAGCCTACGTCTCTCCTTCTTTTCTTTCGAACTCTCGAACAATCTTTTTCTTTCTTTCACAAGTAGAGTATCGAGTTCGTGTGTATTCTAACCTAAAGTTTAGATTAAATACATGAAAACTAGGTTAGATTAGAAAAGACATTATCTTCCAATTTGATTATGGAAAGATAATATTTTTCTATCTTTACAAGTATCATCCTTAGCATAATACAAAGAGATATGGCTTAGGGCAAAGGCAATCGACAACTTGCTATCCTTCCATAGAAACATCTTTCCTAAAACGAGAATATCTTATTCTAATCTTCAATATCCCACACGTCTTCATGATCTTTTATGTTTGCCTTAAACTCACGTCGGCGACCTGACTGACGTTGGCGAGTATGTTCATAAACTCAAGGTCGGCCACGTCATAGATGTTTGGAATCATCAAAATTAAAGCCTTAGCTTTTCTAATAGTCATGATGATTGAGACTAAGTAATTAAGTGGTATTATGAAGCTCTTTTTCTCTAGGAGGAACAACATATTTTGTTCCCATTTGCCCGAATGATATGAAGCTTGCTCTTGGAATTCAATTTAGCACATCAAATGAAGGCATTAAAATTTTCAAAGACTATGTCTCTGTTGAAATTCTTATGTATATTAAGGTTCTGATCGTTTAGATTCCTAAGGCAAAACTATTGTGTTGAAATATCTTCTTTGTAGTAGGAAATGTTATAATGATAGACATAACAACAAACATGCACAACTTTTGTTCAAGTTCATTATGGTTAGTGGCTTAATTTTTCGTTTGATACTATATGTGAATACAAAAAATAAAAATGTGAACCTACATCTACTATGGAAAGGGAGGTCATTATTAAAGTCAAGGCTAAGAAACTACAGATAAAAACTAGAATCCTAGTACATGACTTCGTAAAATATAAGGACCTTGTTCCAAAATATGTGATTATGTGACCATACATAATCAAAATGTGAACACACAAAGTCAATTTGTGAATGTTAAAGCAACATATGTGAACTTGAACATGATACAAGGAGACTTGACTTTGAATTGAGATATCATAAGCACACTATGTAGCCTATGAGGGATTTGTACCCACATCCATGTGTATCAACACATTGCTCTACCATTTTAGCTAATAGGTTATGACAAATCAATTAAAAATGAGCATATATAAAATAGACAAATATGAGGTGCAAACAAGAGTTAAAATATCACATAAAATAGTATAACAACAACTATCTTTGCATCAAAATTAACACCAGATTAAGCAAACCTCGAAAAGAATCAAATACTTTGAAAATGTAGCCAACATAAAGCAGATTGGGAAGCAAGAATGAATAACAAGTGTACAATAATGAAAGAGAAACATCAAATAGCTCAAGTCATCAACAAAAAATCAACAAATATGTTGGGCGAGATAGTGATAAAGGTTTGTAATGACCAAAACAAATACAATAGCAATCAAGAGGGATAAGCATCTAAAACATTAGCAACAAGAGAGACAAAATCACACATATAAACATTGGAAATTATATATGATCATTTCCAATGTTATACATGAACCCAACTCTAAACTGTCAGAAAAGGAGGGACATTTCTCCCACTTTGAAGAATGTGGGTGATTAGATGTATTCATTTCTAATTTCATACAGTTATGTTAATCATGCACTTACCACAAAATAAGGGATTCATTGCTCATCTAATTTAAGCATATCCCAGAATCATTAAACTAACCTTGCATAAACATCAAGTGCATGTTTGAGAATTTTGCTTCCCCGACTCAATTCTAAGCATAAAAAACAATTTATATTCAAGTTGTGACAAAAACACAAAAGTAATATGGGAGAGTTAGAATAGACCACATGCACGAGCAGAGATTTTAGGCTTAGGGAAAGAACCTCCCATGGCAACCTTTTGCACGTCATGAATCTACATAATTACATCACTCCAAATCTTATTCAACCAACCTTCTTTGTTCACACGCTCAAAATAACTCAATGCCCTTGCAAAATCCTTCACATAATAAAACGTGAACCTTATAGTTCCCATTCATGAACATATAGACAAAATACATGAATTTACATAAATACATCACTCCAAATCTTATTCAACCAACTTTGTTTGCTCACACGCTCAACATATATAACTCAATGCCCTTGCAAAATCCCTCACATAATAAAATGTGAACCTTATTGTAGGATCGTTAGTACGTGTAGGTCGCCAACCTAGTCAAGGTTGTCGGCTTACACAAAGTCACCAACCTGAATGTATATGCAGCGGAAATTTAATTTAACAAGAAAGACTCACTTGACAAGATGATTTTTTATAGTGGAAACACATGATCAACGAACTCTGTCAATCAAGTGTGAAAACCACTCCCTTCCAAGTTCTCACTTGGAAGGATTAAAAGTTGTAGCTTGCTTTATTGATCTTTTGAACTGATTACAAGAACAACCTGGATCTAGACCTACTTCCTAAGTACTCTTTAACTCTTTGTGAACTGAGTAATGACAACCCTGAACTAATCTAACAAGCCTAAGTCTCTCTTCCTCTATCGAACTCTCTAACACACCACTTGATCGAGAAGATTCTTTCCTTAACCGAACTGATCTGATATCTCACGCAATCTTCTTACGCGTTTCAGTCCGCCTTCATGTCAGGTCGGAGACCTGTCTTATGTCGGCGACCTAGATCACACACTCGAGGTCGGCTACATGACTTGCATAGTTCGCGGACGTGACTCATTTTGGCGGCCTATTTTGCAGCTTCAAAGTTGGCCACCTTACTTGCGTAACTAAGTTGACGACCTATCAAAGTCTTGAGCTCGCATTCTACCAACTCTTCTATTTCGTATTAGTTAACATGTCTGCGACTTCTCACATGTCCATGACTTCATTGAAGATTCCATGTTGTAGACTTCCTTCAAGTTTGGAACCATTAAAATCAAAGCTTCGCTTTCTAACACTTATAGTTACCATGCATGAACATATAGATAAAATACATGAACTTAGATAAAATAGTGCAATCACTACAAATGACCAGTCCCTTATTTTGAACAAACAAATACTTCAATTGAAAACCATTCTTCATCTACTCAACGCCAAAAAATTGAAAAATTACAAACCGACTAACTATTACTTTAGTTTCTAACTGAATTTGTGAGTTAACATGTATGATCTTCCATTCAACATCACAAGCAATTTATAACCCCCAAAATAGGTTCAAAATTCCAAAATTCCATTTATGAACCCTAGAATCCAAAATTCAAAAGAGAAAGTAGAACATATCGAAGATCCTTGCTCTTCATCTACCATTGCAATGGATTGAAGCTTCTTTTGAGTTTTAGATATGGAGATTTGATGTTTGAGCTAGAGCGCCGCTGATTTACTTGAGTGAGTTTGAGAAAAGATTCGTCACCTTCTATTGATATATGACAAAAGTCGATTTTGGTTTGGTATTTGATAATATTTACAAAAATGCCATCGTCTCAACTTTTTACCCTATTTTCAGACTAAGCTTACTTTCGATTTTGGGCTATAAATTTTGTTAATCTAACGGATCACATTGATTTTCAGTTTTCAAGTTAAGATTTATTTTCACCTTAAACACCCTCGGAAGTTTGTACTTAAATTTTTGGAAAAATTGCTTAAAATAGCCTAACCTTTTAGGACTGTTGCGGTAATTACCTTAATGTTTCAAAAGTACATATAATAACCTATCCTTTTTAAATGATTGCGTTTTTTAGCCTCCATATTCCATGTGGCAAGAGCTGAGTCTCATTAAAATTGAGGACATGGCTACCTATGTGTTATTTTGACTAGGCAAAATACAATTTAAGAAAAGTACAACAACAACATCTACCCAGGTGAAACCCGGTATGAGAAACGGGATCCGGGAATCGTTGATTTCGTATAGCTAGGTACTTAGGTTCATGATTACCTATAAGTGAATTGTCTAGAAAAGGAATGTTGACCTGCATGGTCTTTGATGTGGAGCCTCCTCCACAATAGAAATAGGTGCTCCAAATAAGCTTGTATCTTTAGCACTGAACCAGCACATGCTCACAGAAAATCCAAATTCAATTGGAGCCACCAATTTAGCTGATGCATAAATTTCAAAACAAAATTGAGTTGGGGGAGTAAAATATATGCAAATTACCCAGGTAATGAAATGAACCAAAATTAAGACACACAACGAATTACTCTTTGTGAGTGGAATTTGAGATGAGAAATATTCAATCAATTAGAATTTGTGATGAGAGAAAATTATTCAGAATCTTAAATCCCTATTCTTCTTCCTTCTGACCCGGAACCCAATTTCAGATTCCGGGTACTAATTTTTCCCAAATCACTCTGTTCCCTTCAATTCTTGGTTGATTCTTGCAGAGTTTCCTAGAATTTCAACTGGAAAACCGTCATTTCCATCTGAAGCTTAAAGAGTTCATACATTTTAGGAAGAGATGAGCTTGTGTGGTGGGAGTGTAGTAGGATCCATGCCTCTTCCGAGTTCTGACCCAACCCGGTTTCCCGCGAGGCTCCGAGTACTCGTAGTCGTGGTGGATGATGATCCTATTTACTTCAAGATTTTGGAGAAGATGCTTCTGGCTTGCCGATATCAAGGTGAAGATTTCTCTTCTTTTTTTCCAAATTTTGAATTTGGTTATATGTGATTGTAGAGAGCGATTATAAAGACAAAATAAGATAGAGAGAGGAAAAGCTTGCTTGGAAAATGAGGACAAAAAAGTTTTATTTTTAGTGTATTTTATTTTTTAAATTGTATTTTTCAATGTATTTTTCATCTTAAATTGTATTTTGCCTACTGATATAACACATAGGATTATCATGTCATCAATTTTAATAAGACTCTTACACATGAAATATGGAGACTAGAAATAGCAATCATTTAAAAAAAAATCAGGTTATTATATACTATAATTTTAAAACATTAATCTAATTATCGCAATAATCTTAAAAGGTTTGACTATTTTAATCAATGTTTCCTAAAAAAAAAATTTAGTCATTTTCCTATAAAATAAGATACTTGCCTTGCAAGGGGTTGAGAATAAAAGACACGTGATAATCGTCCGCTTTTGAATGTATCTTAGAAATATTTTCTGAAGGCAGTTGTAAAAATTGAAACAAAAACCTCAGAAGGCTGTAAAAATTTGGAGATCAAACCACTAATCAACCGCAAAATCCCATCCTTGGAATGGAATTCGAATCGTGCAGACGTGTTGCGGCGGCTCAGTGGGCCGATCTCCCCGATGATCTGATCGCAATCATCACCGGCAGCCTCTCCAACCCTTACGATCTCATCCGATTTCGCTCCGTATGTCGACCATGGCGCCTCTCCATCCCTCCTCTTTCCCCCAATATACTTTCCCCCTTCTTCCCGCTCACTATCTCCTTCCCTCAGACCTCCATGGATCTTAGCCCTATTCATCTGATTGCCAGCGCCATTCACCTTCTCCGACCCCGCCGAGATCCTTCCAGAGCCTGGATGGTATACCTACAGGAATCCGACGCCGGAAAGCTAATTCTGCGCCACCCGATCACCTACGAGAGGATCGCCGGTTTGCCGGTCAATTCGATCGACTCCTCGGAGTGGAGCGTGACTCAAATCGCCATGTCCTACGGTTACAACAATTTCTGCGGGGATTGCAATCAAATCGAAAGGACTGAGAAGGTGGATTTGGTCTCGAATTTCAGTTGCGGCGGCTCTGGAATTCCAGTTAGAAGTCGGGATCCAGAGGCCATGGCGCTGTGGAAGGATCATTGGAAGGGAATGCACATATGGAAATTCAACCTTGGTGCGAGGAGCGAGACTAGTGCAACCCAATCGTTTTGTGGTCTCCGCTGTGAAATTGAGGACTTTGTGAAGTTCAATGGATCTAAATTCTATGCTATTGATACTATAACTTCTGTTTATGTGTTTGACTGTAACAATTTGCAGCTGAATCGATTGAATTGTGATAAAGTCCTTGATCGTAGCTCGGCAAAGTCTTATCGGAAACGGTTAGTGGTATCTAATGGAGATTTGTATATGATTTTGAGATTCCGTTGTGAATTTAGCAAGCCCCCTGAATGTCTCATCTACAAGCTGACTGATCATGTGAGCTGCTGGGAGTGGGAAAGAGTTGAGAGTTTGGAGGATAGAGTGTTCTTCATCAACAGGGATTGTTCTTTTTCAGTCCCAGCTAGGGATCTTCCTCATCCTTGGAGAGGAAATTGTGTAATCCTTGAGAAGGAAGGATTTCCCTTGTGTGGTTGCTTTTCAAATGACAATGAAATTGAGGTATTCCACCTTGGTGATCAGTATCCACGATATAGCCTGATGTCGAAGCTACGAGGCTATTCGGATTTGTTCACTCCGCCTAGCTTCATCCTGGATCAAGATGGTTGAAAAGCTTCACATTTGGTGTTTCTAATAATCTTATCACATTTTACTCTCCTTCATCTTCTTATGCTTGTTTTTGTGCTATTGAAGTTGCAGGGAGCTGTTCAAATGCAAGAGGCCTGAAAATGCAGACACCACATTCAACATCAATAACAATCCAATGTAAGTCTGCTTAGGGCAGGCTCTAGGGAGCCAGGATGTAGGCACCCGTGCCGATGAGAAGGTGTGTCCAGAGCAACCCAAAATAAAATCCAATTCATTTGATCGAGCTCCTTGTGTATGCTTGCAGGAAGTATAAAATTTTGGATAGTATAGTTTAGTTTAGCAGACATGGTAGAGCATTGTACTACCTTCTTATGATAAACAAGAAGATTTCTGTTAATTGTGTTTTTGTCTTGATAACAATATCGTCAGATGTGTTTTTGCTCACTTGTCCACTAATGACTGGATAACTTAAATATTTGTCATTGGTCACCAGTTAAATTATGTTTTAAATGCTCTGCAATTGTTGCTTTTATTGATTTGTGACTTTGCTTGTCTTTTGAAAGGCTGATTTATAAATAGTCTACTTTTTGCCTCAACATAGCACAATAATTCTCAATAATTTGTTTTAACATGAAGCTTGAGCTTTGATTGACTTTTGCAATGATCATAATATCATTTGCAAAGGATAGAAAGCGGATATTGGTTCTAGATTTGGCTATTGTGGATCCTATTAATCACTTGCAATTTCACTTGCTTCTTAAGCTTTCTTTCAAAAAATTCTGCTTCTAATATGAAGAAAAGGCTGCTCTGAGGCTTTTTTGGTGGGTCTTTCAGGGTTGAATAACTCGGTTGCTCCATTGTTCACAAGAGGACTATTAAATGAAACTCTTTTAATACAATCAACATATCCAATTCAATACCAATACATCTTTCTTTTCCTTTTCTTGCTCTTAGAGAATGTAAGATTGCACGAGTACTTAATAAGCACATTGGTTGTTAGCCTGATCCGATCAGCTAGGTAGACCCTTCCACTTGCAAATTTCATACTGTAAATTTGAATCCAAACTTACATGTAAATTATAGGGGTTAAGGGTTGCGTTCATACAAACTTTAAAACTGGAACCGAGACCATCCTAACCCTCGCTCGGATAGGTTGTATTGTAATATTCGAATTTACACGTACACGCACAAGAGAGACATATATTTGAGCAACCATCAATGATTCGAATTGATCGAGGATATTCAAGTGTACAATCTTATCCTCGTTTTAATGGGTTCCCGGCACAGAGGACAGGTTGTGAGAGTTGGACCACAATCCTTGCACGTCTAAAATTAACCAAAAACAAAATTCTCAAATCATTTCTACAATATTCCAAACATGTATTAACGCTGTGCAACAATATAAATCTTACCATATGACCGCATTGAAATGCCATATTCCTTGGATTTGTCAGACATATAGGGCAAGCCTTCAAATTTGAAGCAAAAATAAGCATAGGAATCTCGGTTATCAGAAGATATTAATCAGATTCTGATATCAAACGGAAACTACCTGTTCAGAAGACATAGTGGCTGATTCATCTACCGCCTCAAAGCTTGAACTTGTAGTGCGTGACACTGGTCGAACTGCATTATCATGTTCTATCACTTCTCTAGGAGGAGGGAGTGGCTTTGTTCTTGAGCCACTCATTTTCTTCCTGCAAGAAAACGCGGTTAGTTTAGGAGTTTTAAGTCATTTTGAAGGAATCTTAAAGGATAATTAAACTGAGTTCTGAGTTTGTAGTGTACCCTATCAATTGAATGCTTTGTGTAGCCCTGTACTGAAACGGGATTTCCATCAAAGCAGCAAGTGCAAATGCTGCTTCTTTTTTGGATCTGTCATTGTTCTCTGACATGATCTTGGTGAAGTTCACAAACTGCAAATTCACAAGAAGGAAGGATGGAAACAGTAATTTAAGGAGGCGAAGACAACAACCTCTATGCGTTTGGATTGCCCAAGAAGATAATACACTCACTATTTTGCATTAAATCATAAGCTCTAATACAAGATTATGCATTCCAATGCAAGATAGTGTATTATCTTGGGTGATCCAAACGCACCCTAAGAACACAATTAAAAATGTTGGTATATCAAGATTTGGCACATAATTCCAAAGACTTGCAATAAACTACCTGGAAATTATCAAATTCACGATGGGGAATGTTGTCGTCAAATTGTTTCATGGCATCCCATGGTCCATCTCCAACTCCAACCAAAACAATTGATAGAGGATAATGACTGATCATCAATATTGCAAACCCAAGAATCATTAGTCACCATAGGAATAGGGTTGAAGTTGATTTGCTACAAAGAAGAGATATGGATGTTTGATTACCTGGCAGCAGCAATTGAATTAATAGTTGCTTGCTCTTGTGGACTGAACCTCCCAGGTGGTATATCAAGACTTCTGGTAACCTATGTCACATGAATAAAAGCGAGGTCAGCAGAGACTACAAATATTTATTTTTTCCGGAATATGAAATTACTAATATAAATATTTCCACCTGCCCATCAGCAACGATTACAAGGACATGATATTGTCCATTACTTTCCTCCACAATGTCAATAGCTGCATCAATTACCGGGGCAAATGAAGTAGGACCTGGGATTCAAGCATATGTATAAAAATCGCCAGTACAAGTATAAACTCGTAACTTTAGAGCTTCAAATTCCTTCAGCAGAGGCCATTTAACATTCATCATCATTTGACAATAGACGAAAATGTGGAGTACCTGATAGCTTTAAGTGAGGTAGTATCTCCTTGTATCGTGCTAGAGCTTCCTCAAAACCGTTGCAAGGTCGGTGATCAGGGTAAAAGCTGAACACATGCTGGTCATGTGTTGTAGCTGGGTGAGAAATAGTATATAAGAAAACGTCTTAAGTGAAAATAAACACAGACCGCAAAGGAAATGCAAAAGGCAACACTAGATAATCTGGTATAAATTTTTTACATGGTAAGGAAAAAAGGCTAACCATCTCCAAATCCAAAACAAGGAATCAAATTGTCATCATCAAAGGGAGACAAAGTCTGTCCAATTATGGAAATGGCTTGCTCATACGGATTGGAAACACTACCAATTGCATGTAAACTTCTCCGGTTGAATGAGTATTTCCCTTCAAACAATATCAAATTTTCAGTGATCACCAAAAAAAAATATTCAAAAGTTTAGTTAGTAAAAGCTTACCTGTCCACTCATTGCTCTTTGTGAAATCAATACCAAGAATTAGGTTTGACGACTCAAGACCAGCTTCTCTTAAAGCAGCAATCACCTGAAAAGGTGAAAATTGTAACATCTAGAGAACAAAGAGGCAACTAGAGAACAAAAATGAGTTTTATCCATAAAAATGCCTTCAGAATAGCAACCTGATCCAATGAGCTAAAGTTGTCCGGTATGAAATTCGGCCGCTGCCCACTTGGCACACTTCTGTGGGTTGTTGGGTAACTTGGATTCACTGAGTTTTCTGCATATGAAGAGGATGGAGGAGGCGTTGGGTAACTTAGAGGCGCTGATCTTTCTGCATATGAATAGGAAGGAGGTGGAAGATTTTCTGCAGTATCATTATCGTAAGTCGATTCCGAATTTCCCATTAGCACAAGCTATATCACTCTGGTTACTTGACCAATCATACTAAGATCCTGCAAGGAAATGTTCACCAAAATCCAAAATACATTAATGCAAATTGATCCCATGGGCTAAATAGCTTTTAGGATCTGACAAAGATCAATATCATGGAATCCCCCACTATAGATACTCTGAATTCTCACTCTTGTGCCTTTGGTTGGTTCATCCCGGATTTGATTAAGATAAGTCAACTTTACCCGAGTTTGGAGGAATTGTTCACGACCCGTTTTAGGAGCTCAAGAAGGAAGAAGAAAGTGTATGCAAAATGTCCTTACTCCTCACCATTAATTTGCTACAAAGAAGAGGAAATCCTGTGAGGTTAGGTTAAGAGCTTTACCAATGAAAATTTGCTGGTACGTAGCTCAGAATACTTTTTGTATAGGAAATTTTATGAGTTTCAACCAGAAAAACCCAAAATTTCTAGCTGTGAATAGCTCACTTGGGAAATTCGGAATTCAGAGAAGGGATCCCAAAAGAACGCATTCTGGGCATTTACATGTTCACCGAGTGACGTGGAAGGTGATCAAATTTTGAGAAACTACACCGACAAGTACCAGCAAGGAAATCAAAAGCTCAGAGTCGGTGAATTCTGAGGTTTTCATTTCATATTCATAAGCAAAGGAATCAAACCCCAAAATAAATTGCTTGAACTTTACACAGCCAAAATTAGAATTTCAATATTTGTTTTCTTTTCCATCTGCCACTTCTGAAGAATCAACAAGAACATGAATGAAATACTCATAATTAGCAAAATCAAATCGAGGTAAAGAGGGAACTACCTTGATGAGAGGTAAATCTCTGATTTTGAGATAGAGAAGAAGAAACAAGAACTTTGAAGCTGTCGACAATTCTAGTCGTCAAGTAATAATTTTACTTTTGGAATCTGACGCCCGGAAACAAAAGAAAAGTAATTTTGCCCACTTGCAGTTTAGTTAGAGGGGCCTTTCTTTAAGCTAAGTTATGGTACAACAAGGGCTGTAATTTGGTGGGTTCCTTCATGTTTCTGGGTTTCAATTGCGTGCACATGACCAAGCGTGAATGGTGGGGTGTTCTCTAAGAATCACCCATGATGAAAAAGAAAAAGATAAAATAATAATAAATAGAAAAAGATAAAATAATAATAAATTTTAGATGGATGATGACTTCTTCGCTGATTCTTTTTGGACTTTGTAATGCTATTCAGCATCACGTTACAGATTTGTTTGTCCAAGAAACGTTATTAAGGTTTGTTCGTTAAACAATTGTTTATCAGATTTATGTCATGTGATTAGATAGATTTGCAAGTGAGCTTTTGACGAAATTGGAATATAAGCAAAGAAATTGGTAATTTCAACATTTAAATATATGTCCCCATTTGGGCCTGAGGGGACTGGCGTAATGGATCAAGCAACCCAAATAAGTTGCTCTTTTTCCCTTTGTTATCATTCATTTTTGAAATCGGAAATTTTGCACTGACAAAAACAATTGGAAAAAATTTGCACAATATACATTATATTCGGAAGATTCACAACAAGGACGAAGCAATTGAATTCATATATCTCGCCATCAACAATATTTCGACTTCTACTCCTAAAAATGCAGGTGTTTCTTGAGGAACTAACAATGCAGTTTTAAGTGTAATACAACTGATTATTCAAAAAGAAATTTTGAAAAGAAAAAAAAAGAATAGACTAAACATATGTGTTCTTTTACACTATTTATGTATCTATAGACCTCTCCTCTTTTTTTTAACTTTTATAGCATTATTTTTGAATTCAATAGTTGTATATATGCAAGGGTGGTTTTTACTAACCCTCCTGCACTAAGATAAGGTTTACCAGTGACCAATTGAATCAATTTGCTCTGTGTGCTGGTGGTAAGGTTTCTGAAGAGAACTAGTTGGAGAGAAAGGTGAGGAGAAAGCTTGATCTGTTCCAACATAAGGTGTTTGATGACCCAGATTCCTCTGTGATGCAAATGCACTGACACCAAGGGCGCTCGGATATGGCGCTAACCCACCTACATTTGCACCAAACATAGCCCCCATTTGATCCGACCTCGGAAGATGTGGATGAGGATTCATTCTTTGATGTTGGAATTGTTGCTGATGTTGTTGTTGTTGATGATGATGTTGGTGTTGTTTAGGGAGATTCATTTTCTCGCCCTCGAGCTCCCTATACTTGTTCAAATAGACCTTGAGAGGGCTCACATAGTCCTCGAAGCCAAGCGTTGTGATTGCCCAAATGATATCATCTCCATTGATGGTTTTCCTCTTCTCCCTTTGGCATTTGTCCGACGCCTCTCCGGTGACAAAGCTGATGAACTCGGAAACGCATTCCTGGACCGTCTCCTTGGCGTCTTTTGAGATCTTGCCACTTGTTGGAATCACCTTCTTCATGATCCTCCCCACATTGGCTATTGGAAGGAACCTGTCTTGTTCCTTGTTGTTGTTGCTGCTGCTGGCTGTGTTCAAACACGGGCTCTCCGGACTTCCATGGTTGGCCCGAATTGGCCCGCTTTCGTGGCTTTCATCTTTTATCCTTGCCATGTCTGGGTGAACATTTTGGGCGTTGCTGAAATGCAGGAGATTGGTGGCTTGTATTTCATTGCTCATCTAGGATGAAGGTTGATAATGTTTGGCTTCTGTTTTTCCCTTTAGTTTTTTAGATTGTTTAGAGAGGGATGAATTTGGTTGTTTCTCCTTTTCCGAATGTGACAAAAGAAGAAAGGGGAGATTTAATAAAATGTCAAGACAAGCACAAAAGTAGGCAAATTGGAAGGAATTGGTTGCTAAACAGGTTTCTGTTTCTCTCTCCCACCCCCATGGGACTCGTTCTCTACGTGGAATCTCAATTGGCAACTTTTCCAACAATACTTTTTCCTATTTTTCAACTTACTTTTTCTTGTAATAATAAACTGCATATCTACAATTTGTGCGCTAATTTGACTTGACACTGTTGCAAAAAAAGCTGTTTATCCTTTTTCCTGAAAATACAAAAAGTTGCTAATCAGTAGCCGGAAAATTAGCCCATCACCGTTTTTACGGGGTGACTAAGTTTTTTTCTGTCATATAAAGGGCTTATGGACCTCTATGGTGACATTTTAACAATTGCAAGCTTAGTTACACAATCCTTCTGAGATTCTAGTCCACCTTGACACTGACTAATTGCAGCAGCATCTGTAAAAAATGTGACAAACGGATTCAAAAAGCAGTCTCGAATAGTGGCTACCAATCTTTTCTCTCAGGGGTCTACAAGAATGGATTTCATATGAATAAACTAATTGTGTAGTAGTGTTACATCAAGAGCTTTCAGAAAAACTAAACTTGATATGAGGCCATTACTAGTGTAAAAGACCAAGCAGACGTGATGATGATACATGAGGGATAAATTTAGGAAAAGATTGAAAAATTACAATATCAATCTAGAACAAAAGAATACCTAAATTTCAATTTGGGAAGGGCTGGGTTTCGGACTTCAGGTAAACCGAGCTCAAAAGGCATAAGGCAAGGTCTCTGACTCGTTAGGACGCCACATCGTCTTCTGTGCAAACAACAATCCTTCGTTGTCCTTTGAATAGGTCATCCGGATTTCCCATTGCATGGCCCTAAACATGCCCTCCAGCTCAGTAATTGTCTCAACATTATCCCGCACGAGAATCTTACCTTCTGGCCTTAGGATCCGATCAGCCTCAGCAACTAAACCCGGGAAGCTGCACCTGTTTCATCCAAAAACCCAGAGTCATTATGCAAGTGAAGTTAGTAAACTAAAAGGTACAACAACTGAGACAACAGTATTATGCTAAACAAGACGTACTTGGTTTTTATCTTGGAGAAGAGATGATCCGCATGGAGAAGATCATATGATCTTGGGTAAGTATTAAAAGATTCACACCAATCGTGGTAGATTCCGAAAAGACCACGCTCATAGATAATTGGAAGAGTATCAGGAGAGTCTACAGAGACCACATTCATGACCCAGATGTTCATTTCTCTCAAGGCCGCAGCAAATCTGCAGGGAGCAAATTAACAAACAGAATCAAGTACCAAGTGTAAATATTTTTATACAAACAGGCTTATAAGTTATAAGAGAATGAAAAGGAGACATTTTACATATATAGTTAGGTGAGTGGAGCTTACCCTCCATAGATAGCTTTCATGTCCATAACATTTCTCACTGTTGACCAGTTGATTCCCAACCCTGACAGATATGACTGTTTGACAACACGCTTCCAGTGTTCGTAGTCGGCTGTAAAATCTTCAGGTGCTGGCTTTCCATATACTCCAACCTGAGAACTAGTCAGCCAGTACGGTGTTTTCTCAACCCTCTCAGGCCATTGCTCTGGCCACTTAGATCCACGTTCTGAATCACTCTCAGGAGCTTTGTGCATGCAGGATTGCAATGGGACATTCCTGTGGACAAAGCATTTATATTACTACTTCACTAAGCTTCAGATCAAACTTAAAAAGTGAAAAGAAATATTAAAGGGTGTCTAATTTGTATAGCCATCATAACCATTCATAAACTTGGACTTGTTTGGCACTACACATTATAATTACAAATTTTGCTTATAAATACTTATTTTCAAAAAGTATTCTTGGTGTAACAGTATTTTTTAAACTAATGTCCTTTTCAAACAAAAATCTTATAACACCACACAAATTCAAAACACCACAAATTCCACAATGCTAAAACTAATTTTTACAATAAAACCACATCATAACTAGAAATGTCGTTATAAAATGGTTTGCCAAACAAAACACTTTTGTAAAGAACATTTTTTATTGCAAGTGTCAAAGAAAGAGGGAAATACCAGGCTGCATTACGATCATCAGATTGCGAGCATAGTGGAGGTTCACTTTGGGACCTCTTTTCGTAGCACTCATTAGTAGAAGGTTTCCTATATACTGCTACACCAACTCCATTCACCTTATCATTTTGCTTGGCAATAAGTTCCCAGCACATCGATTTTGTTAGCTTAGACATGGCTGAAGATGTAAACAAAGAATTAGCATTTTAAGAAATCAAGACAGTATATAAAAGATTAAAAAAAGTTGTGTGGCATGCCTTCCCAAATCTGAACATCTTCATCCAGCTTTTGATAAACTGGAGTGGCCGACCACACAAAGAAACCACCAGGGCGGAGCACGCGATTCAGCTCCAAAAGAAGCTTTCCACCTATCAAATGCATGTTTGAGTGAATTAAGATTGTTGAATACACCTATTAAAGATGACCATCCCGAAAAAATAAGATCATGACATGACATGGGATGTTTACCTTCTATATGCCATGGAACCCGACAACGCGCACAATGAACAACATCAAATACTATGCCAGGGAAGGGAAGTCTACTTGTTCCCATAACAGCTGATATAGCAGGAATGCCTCTTTCAAGGGCAAATTGCACTTGGGCTTCATGTTCATCTTTTGGGGCAAATGACATGGTTATGACATCCTTGTCAAATAGATAACCTCCAAAACTAGCAACTCCACATCCAACATCCAGCACAACACGGGGGCTCTTTCCCCACTTAAATTGTACGCCTTGTGCACTGAGAACCTGTGATGATTAAATACATAAGTGACATTCAATCTGATATAACAGCTCAAGTTAAAGTGGAAAGGAGAAGGAACCATTGAAGGACACGGGTGAAAAAAAAACTCACAGTCTCTATGAATTCAATGTAATGAAGAGCACCACTTTTAAACTGGGTTCCTCCACCAGGGAAAATAAGGTACTCGCCACTAACTTTGACCCAGTTCTGATGTCCTTTAATTGCAGCAAGCTTGACGTGAGGAACATTGTTGAACCAAATCTGCATAAGCACAATTCACTGATTACTAACAAAAGACTCAAAAAAACCTTGAAAAATCTACAATCAAATTGAATGGGATAGTCAATGTACCTGATCTCTGCTTTTAGGCCACTCAATTGGGCGTCTGTACCCATCAGGAAGAGGAACTAGACAAGAGGGGGGCTCTGCAGGACAGTGCCTCTCCCTATGTTCGTAATGCTTTGTACTTCTCAGATGTCTAATTGCATCCCGGTTGTCAAGGCAGGGAATAAAATCTGGCCCAGCGGTGGTATTGCAAAGTTTCCAACTGTAGCCATTCTGCTTTGGTTCAGAAGATGTTTGAGCTTCCTTTTCATTCTTAGACTCAGTTGCTTGAGTTGGGAAAGACCCATTCTGTGTGGCAGTCTCCTTCAGGATCTCTGACTGAGCCCCTGATGGGAATACATCTTTTAAACCCGGGTCTGATGGTTTACCATCCTCCTTCTCAGCAGAGCTTTCATCTGAATCCTTATTTTGATCGTCTTCAACTTTCTCTTTAATGTTATCTTCCTCACTTTTTTCACTTGGACTCTCCTCAGTCTCGGTAGATTCCGGCTTTGTCTCTTGAGAACTTTCCTCTGGTGTTTTCTGGTCCTCTGAAGTGTTACCATCACCATCTGTCTTTGCATCATCAGATCCTTCTCCTTTCTTAGACTCTGAGTCTGTTGCCTTTTCTTCTATTTTCCCCTCCTGATTTTCTTCAGCTTTCTCCTCCTGATTTTCTTCAGATGGTTTTTCTTCTACCTTCTCCTCCTGTTTCTCTTCTGATGAAGTTTCCTCCACTTTCTCGTCCTGCTTCTCTTCTGACGGCATTTCATCTACCTTCTCCTCCTGTTTTTCTTCTACTTTCTCCTCTTGTTTTTCTTCCTCTGAGGTACTTGCATTGCTATCACCTTTGGTTGCACCTTCAGGTAGATCACCCGCTGTATCCTCAAACTGTTTTGTGTTGCTCTCACTGTAGTCTTTCGGATCTTTCACTTGGCTCTTTTGCTTTTCAGCAGGAAAATCCACAGTTTGTGGATTTACTGAAGATGAAGTCAGCATCCAAACACCTATGAGGCAAACAGCCACAATGGCGACAATGGACACTGTTGAGCAGTAATTGGAAGAAGATTTCTTCCCATCAACTCTTGTATACTTGCCCAACGCCATGCCTATGAATCTGGATTGAATCTGTCCAACATAAGTCTCTCAGGTGAGCTTAAGTAATACTTTCATTCAATCAAATCAGATCAGCACCGGAGTTAATAGTGTTAACCAAGTCCTAACAGAAACTTAATTAAATTGATGCATATTACTTAGATAAATGGTAATTATGAGTTTATGAGATCAAGAGCAAGAACCATCAAATCCAGTAAGTATTACATCTATACCAAAACTGATAAACAACTTGAAATGCATGGTAATTGGGAGATCAAGAGAAAGAGCCGTCAAATGTAGTATTCCATACCAAACTGATTAAAAAAAACATGCTTAATTTAAGGCCAATTTTATCCAAAAACAGCATTGAATAATAGATTGCTAAAAGAAGTGCCAAGGATTTCACCAAATCATATAAATGCTTTATTGGTAGCGGAGCAATATTACTGATGCTCGAACGGAGCGATCCGAACATAGAGAGAGTACGAAGTCAGTGCGATAATTGTTTATTGTATTTTAACAAGAAAGCCAAATCTTATCCGGATCTGAGCCCAATCACATGTCAAACTCAAAACACAAGTTCGAGTAGTAACAGATTCGAGCTTTCCAGCACGGAAGAATCAAGAATCGAGCAAAAAACTGGTGAGATCTGAGGTGAACTGAATAGAAGGAAGAAAAGAAAGCGAGAGAGCATTACCTGCAAGTTGCAACGCAGATCTGGAAGAGGGAGGGTGGGAGGGAGGAGGGCAAGCGCCTATCGGCTCATTACTCAAATGAGAGGCGAGAGCGAAAGATTGTGGTGCCTGCCGGTGAGAAATGAAGAAGATATAAAAAAAAAAGCGGAGAGAAACGAAGCTCACTGTTTGAATATTTTATTATTTTACACGAAATTCTTTAGGAGTGGAGAAGAAGGAAAGCGGCTTCTACCTTCACAGCAGGCAGAGCGGAGATTCAGATACGTTTACGGATTACGTAGATAAGGAAGTCGGTGGGATAATTCCGTATCTTGTGTGCCCTGTGTGGGGTAATAACTAATAACGGCGGTAAACGAGTCTTTCAAATCAAATGCCCCGAGTACACGTCTTATTTATTCTAGGTGTTTAATGAGGGATAATAAATGTATTGTCGATATAATAAATTTGGAAAACGATCAATTAATTATACTACTGTTTTCATTTATACAAATCATATAATCCTTTTATATTTTATAACGACAAAATATTAGGAGGCGACTCATTTAAGATATATATCATATTGAAGCACTATTAGGAGGTCAGCTTACTAGCTTAAGTTCCAATTGCACGCCAGATTCCAGAACCAAATGGGCAAATTCGAAAACATGGTAGACATTTACAAATTCATTAACAAAACAGTCAAACACGGTTGTGTTTTGTCTTGTTACTTTTTTTTTTTTTAGAAAACGGAGCAGAGCTCCTGCGGTAGACTTATATTAATAACTTAAGAAGAAAAATAAAGGACCCTAAATAGAGGCCCTATCCATGTCCAATACACCAGCAAAACTGTTGTCAATGTGAGGAAATTCTACTAAATCCATAGATAAATTTAAAGATAAGTTGGCTAGATGATCAGCAACTTTGTTAGCCGATCGGGGCACATGAATCAACCTGGTAGACCAGCTATTGTCACTGAGCAAGCGCTTGCAATCTTCCAATAAGAAGAAATCCTTGTGAGGTGAAATAGCATGTTGGTTGAGAAGTTGAACAGCATTTTTGGAGTCAGACCTGATTTGCACTTGATTGAGTCCCAATTTTCTGGCGATTAACAGCCCTTGGTAGATAGCATTCAGTTCAGCCTGCAAGGCATCACATTCATTCAGCTTAAAGGAGAAGGCATGGAGAAATTGGCCTGTGTGGGATCGAAACACGCCGCCACCGCCAGCAACTCCCGGGTTCCCTTTGGAGATGGCATCGGTATTGAGTGCACACCAGTCAACAGGCGAAGGGAGCCAGGATAGAGCGGCACTAGGTGGATTAATGGCAGTAGAGGAGCTGGGAAGAGTTGTTGCAGCAATGGAATATGCCTCCACAGTCGACACAACTTTGGAACTTAATCGTGAGATCTCATCAGTATGCTCGAAGACAAGCTTATTTCGAGTTTTCCAAGTCAACCAAACCATGGTGGCAAAGGTAGAACTCCAGACATCCAAAGTCCTAATGTTGTCATGGATCCACTCCTGAATGTGCATCTACGTGAAAAAATTTGGCCGAAGAGAATTGCCGGATAATGCGAACCAAACATTCATCACCGAGGGACAATCACGGAGCAAGTGAAGGAGGGACTCCGATTGGCCACACCGCAGGCAGGCTGCATCAGCGGCAAGGTGACGTCTGACTCGATTTTCATTACAGAGCACCACATTGTGTGCAGTGAGATAGAGGAAATGACGGGTACACTGCTGAGCAGGCATTTTCCAGATTTTTCCCCATATCGGACCATCAAATCGTGCATCAATATTCAGCATCATTTTATAACCAGAGCTCGACGTGAATAATCCTGATGTCGAACGAGACCAATAGATACGGTCAAAATCATGCTCACCAGCTCGAAGCTGAACCAAAGATAGCTTATGGAGAATAGCTGACGGCAGGAGCAATGATAAAACCGGCCAATTCCAACCAGATTCAGTATAGTAATCAGCCACACAAAGATCTTGATCCGCTATTGGAATAGCACAAACAGCCACAGATAAAAGAGGACCATCAATTAGCCAAGAATGTTTCCAGAAAAGTATAAGAGAGACATTCTCAACTGAGAAGCTAACCCCTTTCTTCAGAATATCAGCCCCTTGAACCATTCCATGCCACACATATGAGAAGCTCTAGCACGGGATTGGAACATATCAATGTCATTCCTATTATCACAGTATTTTTGACGGACGATTCTGCTCCATAACGCCTTAGAGTCATTCAAGAGGCGCCAATCAAGTTTTGCCAAGAAAGTATCGTTCGATTTCCGCATTGTTCGAAGTCCCAGTCCACCCACGGATTTGGGTTGTGCAATTTTATCCCAGCCTAGTAGATGAAGCTTCCTGCTTTACTGACTTGATCCCCAAACAAAATGACGGATTTTTTTATCAATGGCATCACATATGGAACGTGGCACAAGAGTTGATTGCATCGTGTACAAAGGGAGGCTAGTAAGAACAGAATTAGCCAGTGTTACACGGCCTGCTGCAGATAAATACTTAGCTTGCCAGCTGTTCAGACGAGTCGTTACTTTATCAAGCAGATATGAATACCGATCAGCAGACATTCGGCCACAGATGGTTGGAACACCGAGGTAAGACCCAAAATCATCGGAAACCGACATTGATAGGAAAGAACTAATAGCATGACGAGCATCCTGATCCACCTTACAAGAGAAGTAGATGTTGCTTTTATCATAATTAACACTTTCGCCCGAGTAAAGACAAAAGCGATCCAAACAGCTTTTAATAATAGATGCTTGAAAGTAAGAGGCCTCGCCAAAAAGAATAAGATCATCAGCAAAAAAGAGATGTGACAAACCTATACCTCCTTCAATAACCGGCCGCCAAACACCATTAGAAACCATCTCATTGATCAAATGAGAGAGGTACTCCATACATAAAACGAATAAGTAAGGGGATAGTGGATCGCCTTGGCGAATGCCTCGGGAAGGTCGGAAAGAACCAGCCTTGGAGCCGTTCCAGAGAAGTTCCATAGACCCTGACGTCTGGCAAGTCATAATAACTTCAATCAATCGGGCAGGTAAATCCGCACGTGAAAAGATCAAATTGAGGAAACTCCATCTTATACGATCATAGACTTTCGCAAGATCGATTTTGAGCATCATCATTTTAGCCTGATTAGTAGATGAATTGAAGGAGTGGAGTACTTCCTGAATAACCACAACATTGTCATTGATTTGTCGGTCCGAAATAAAGCTTGCCTGGGTCGGAGAGATAAGGATTGGCAAGACCGGCTTTAATCGATTAACAATAGCTTTTGTAGTAATCTTGAATGACACATTTAATAGAGAAATCGGCCTGAACTGTGAAGAAGAGGAGGGAAAATCCACTTTGGGAATGAGGTGCATAAGGGCGTCACTCATCCCCGGTTCATGGGTCCCCTCATTGAGCAAAGAAAGCACACAGCTACACACTTTTGGGCCAACAACGGACCAGTTTTGTTGATAGAAGATGGCAGGAAAGCCGTCCGGTCCAAGCGCTTTATAAGGGTTCATCATTCTGATAGCCTCCCAGACCTCCGCTGCCTCAAAAAGCCGAGCTAACTCCTCCCTCAAATCAGAAGGACTAGACGGAAAGGAAACAACAGGAGCCATGAAAGAATAATCCGGTTCAAACTCATCGGCGGAATATAGTCCAGCAAAGAAATTAATAACGGTGGATTTGATAGTGTCCTCATCCGAACACCAACTACCGTCTTTAAGCTGCAGCATTGATATTTTGTTTGCTCTTCTTTTGATTGATGATGTCCAAAACAATAAAAGCAAAAAGTGGGCCAAGGAGGACCCCCGTAGGCAAGTTAGGGACCCACGTCCAGGCTCGGTTATTTAAAAACAAAACTCCCGACGGATGCGAGGTCTCTCAAACATCCCGAGACGAGGTCTCGACCTCGTCACCGACTCTACTAATGCGCCCGCCCGCTCGAACCAATCACCAGCAACCTCACTCCCAAACCAATCACAAGTGACCTCACTCATGGACCAATCAAAAGCCCTTATTTCGAGTATCCCACATCGAACATTGGCCTAAACTCAGCCCCCCAATTCTCTATAAATAGAGAAGAACCTCGTAGGAAGAAGGGGTCGAAAAACCACTTGAACTCAAGAACCCTCTTGCTTGTTAAAGATCGACGTGATAGGAACATCGTCAAAAGACCTCGCTACAGATAAGAGAAACCCATAGAAAGACACCAAAGTCGCGCAGAGATCTCGCTCACGCCTAAAATCTCACTACAGAAACTCACAAAACTCCCTACCTCATATCCTCAAATCTACCTCGCCCTAGAATCGACCCCGCAACATTAAGTGCGGTCTCGGAACCTTGTAGGAGGTCTAGGTGTGATTCTCAAAGCTGTACACTAACCTCGTAGGTTTGTAACCTCGCTACCACGGAAAAATCATAAATAAAGGAGCAAGTGTTTGCACTCAAATATAATAATCTTGTTTCTTGTCTCGTAGCGTAGCCGTTATTTCGGGTTTCATCACTGGCGCCGTCTGTGGGAACCTCTTCATCCTAAGCAGCTTCCCATTTTAGTGCAAACCTTGATTCCTAAAACCCCCTCAGGATGGCTTGTCCAAACAATTTCTTCCCCCAACATCCCGACAACATGGCTGAGACCCCTCCATGGGCGACGGCGGGTCCGTCAGGATACCCTTTTGTGGTCCCGCCAGGCTGGACATACAACATCCCACAAAACCCATACCCGTTCCAAGGATATGAACAAGGTGGCGCTCCTTTCAACCAGTATCCCTATCCGGGTTACGGGCAGTACCAACAGGGCCAAGCTCCCCCATACGTCCCGATCCCTCCCCAGGGGCAACCTCACTCCGAGTACGTGCCCGCATATGTCCCAAGCTACATGTCGGGGCAGGAGGCGCCCACGAACGGATCTACCACGGAGAGACCCTCCCGAGATCCGATGCAGATCTCGCGATCCCGTTCGCGACCTACAGAAAGGCGCGACATGGAGCTGTCCGAGACGGCGGCAAGCGCGCCACGCCCTCTGGCGAGGTCAAAGTCGAAGTCTGCTCGCCCATCCATCGAGAGTGGGTACAAGAATCCCTTCATACCCGAGATCCAAGAGGCACACATGCCCAAAGGCTTCCATTGGCCACAAATGGGACTTTACGACGGCACGGCCGACCCCGAGGACCACATAAAACACTACGCCGTCCAGATGAACGTCAACTCTTACAATGACGCCATTTTCTGTCGGATCTTTCCGACCACTCTGGATAAGGCGGCAATGACGTGGTTCACCAGCCTTAAGGTCGAGTCGATAGCCTCGTTTTCCCAGCTATGCGAGTCCTTCGTCGGGCACTTCAACGGCTCGAGAAAGCGCAAGAAGAACATGCGCGATCTCCGTGGCATCGAGCAGGGGGAAAACGAGAAGCTGGGTACCTTTTTTACAAGGTTCACCACCGCGGTCGCTGAGATCGCGCAAATCGACGAGGCCTCGGTCCGCGACATCCTCATGGGCAACCTTCGCCAGGGGGACTTCAAATGTCGCATTTTTCTCAAAAATCCGACCACAAATGAGAGCCTGTGTGCTCGGATCACGGCACAGGTCTACGCCGAGGACGCTGCCAGCCAGAGCTCGCGACCGAGGACCGACAAGGAAATCGTGACCGAGGCTAAGGGAAAAGCTAAGGTAGCTGCGCCGGCCGCGAGGGACGCGTACATGACGCAAACTCACGACCGGCGTGCCGATTACAAAAGCAACAACAACAAAAACAACAACAACAATAACAGAGGCAACAACGACAATAGAAGCAACAACCGATACGACAACCGTGGCGGTGGGGGTTGGAGCTGCTTCGGCGGGAAGCCACGAGGTTACAGAGGCAAAGGTGGCCCCGCCTACAACCCAAACGAGAAAAAGCGCGCCAACCCCGCGTCGGGGGCCAACCTCGTGCAACAGGAACCAACCCGATCCCGACCAAGCAACACAGAACAACAAGCTCCGGCAAGGCAGTCGCGCTCCGGACAAGCCGCGGCGCCCGATGGGTACATCAACACCATCTCGGGCGATCCCTCACTGGCGGCTCGAGCCAGGCGGAAAGAAAAAGATACGCGAGGGCAAGTCACCATGAGCCCTCGGTATACAGCGTGACACAAACCTCACGATCCCACGTGGGTATGGCCTTCACGACAGAAGACGTCGAAGGGCTCCATATGCCCCACTCCGACCCCCTGGTGATACACGCTCAGTTGGGCTCGAAAATAGTGAAGCGAATATTGGTGGACACGGGTTCCTCCGTGGACATCATGTATTTTGGCGCTTTCGAACAGCTAGGGATCTCCGCGACATCCTTGAGACCCTATGCTGGGAAGCTCACCTCCTTCTCGGGAAACGAGGTCGATGTCGCTGGTCTCATAGACCTGTGGATGACCCTCGGTACTGGCTCGACAACGAGAACCGAGGTAATAGAGTTTACGGTGGTGCACCTGCCCTCGGCCTACAATGCGATCATCGGGAGAGTCTCCTTGATGAAATTCCAGGCGGTGGTCTCCATCTACCACCTGAAAATGAAGTTCCCCACCAGCGTGTGCGTCGGAGAAGTAAAGGGCAACCAAGAAGAGGGCCGCGTCTGCTACATGACCTCGGCTAAGCAAAAATGCTCTGTGTTCATGGTGGAGACTTCGGGTGAAGCAGACCTCGAGGTCCGGGATTTCACAATACCCACTCCCGAGACAGAAAGAAGGGTGATTACCCCCTTCGAAAACAAATCAGAAAAGATCTACCTCGGGGGTTGCCTCATTGGGGATGCAGCAGGGTCACTAGAGGCCCTGCTTGTTGGGTCCCGCGACGTGTTCGCCTGGACTGCAAAAGATCTCCGAGGTGTGCCTCGGACCCTGGCCCAGCACTCCCTGAACATCGACGTCGCCATTCGTCCTGTGGTGCAGCGTCGAAGAAAAATGAACGAAGAAAGGGCAACCGCCGCAAATGAAGAGGTGGCCAAGCTGCTGGCCGCAGATTTCATACGCGAAGTCCAGTATCCGAAATGGCTATCCAATGTCGTGTTGGTCAAAAAGGCCAGCGGCAAGAGGCGGATGTGTGTAGACTTCAAAGACCTCAACAAGGCATGCCTCAAAGACAGCTACCCCCTGCCCTCGATCGATGCACTTGTAGATTCGACTGCTGGCACGAGGTCTTGAGTTTCCTCGACGCCTACTCGAGGTACAACCAGATCTCGATGAATCCCAGTGACGAAGAGGAGACATCCTTTATCACTCAGCGGGGGACATACTGTTATAAGGTCATGCCATTTGGCCTCAAGAACGCAGGGGCCACATTCCAACGCCTCGTCGATCGGGTTTTCAAAGACCACCTAGACAAAAACGTATCCGCCTACGTCGATGACATCGTGGTACGGAGCAAGGGCCCCGAGGAGCACCTGGCTGACCTCGCCGAGGTTTTCACCACCCTCGGACATCACCAGCTCAGCCTGAACCCCGAGAAGTGCGTTTTTGGCGTGTCCTCGGGAAAGTTTTTGGGATTCATGATCAGCGAGCGCGGGATCGACGTCAACCCCCCCAAAATAGAATCTATCCTTGCAATGAGGTCTCTCCGATCTCGTACCGAGGTACAGAGACTCAACGACGCTGTAAATTACTTGGGGAGGTTTTGCTCCCGCCTAGCAGACAAGTCCCTCCCATTCTTTGCCGCCCTCAAAAAGAATGACAAGTTCGTCTGGGACGAGAAGCTCGAGACAGCCTTCTCCGAGTTAAAAACCTTCCTCACCAAGCTCCCCACTTTGTCACCTCCACACGCGGGCGAAGATTTGCAACTATATGTGGCGGTGAGTCCCGAGACCGTCAGCGCGGTGCTCACAAGAGAGGCCATGCACCCAGTATACTTTGTGAGTCGCGTGCTCCTGCCTGCGAAGCAGAGATACTCCCCGGCAGAAAAGATGGCGCTGGCTATAGTGACCGCCGCAAGGCGCCTACGCCCATACTTCCACGCACATCCCATCCAGGTTCTTTCGGACCTCCCACTTCGTCAGATTCTGCATCAGCCCGCCCTCTCCGGACGTATGACCAAGTGGGCCGTCGAGCTCTCCGAGTTCGATATCAATTATCTTCTGAGAACCGCGATGAAGGGGCAAGCCCTCACCGACTTTATGGTGGAGGTCACCTTCCCGGAGACAGACACAAGCTCGGACGAATGGAAGGTGTTCGCTGATGGCTCACGATGTGACGCCGGTGGCGGGGCCGGGGTGTTCCTCGCTGGCCCCTCAATCGAGACGGAGTATGCTCTCAACTTCGCCTTTGATGCCACCAACAACGACGTCGAGTACGAGGCCATGATCGCTGGGATCGAGATGGCGCTACTCAACGGAGCCCGCAAAATCAGGGTCTACACAGATTCCGAATTTGTAGCACGACAACTCAACGGTCAATACGACACCAGGACAGGTTTTCTGCCCGCCTACCGAGCAAAAGTCAAGGCCTTGGTTTCATGCCTCGAAACCTTCGCGGTGGAGTCAATCCCGCGGACCTCAAACACCAAGGCCGATGCCCTCGCCAGGTTAGGCTCCGCACTTCCCTTGGATGTGGGAAACCGCGTAATGGTGGAGAGAAAGCTCTCACGAAGCGTCGATAGCGAGGTCATGTCCATAAGAACCGAGGACTGGAGGTTCCCGGTGACGAGGTACATACAAAGCGGCATCCTCCCAGAGGACCCCGCGTTGGCCAGAAAACTAAAAATGCAAGCCGCCCGCTACTGCGTCGTCGGCGACCAGCTTTATCGTCGGGGCTACGCTGAACCCAACCTGCTGTGTATACCGCCCGAGGCCACGGACCACGTCCTCTACGAGGCCCACAAGGGAGTTTGTGGGGGACACCCGGGGTGGAGGTCTTTGGCACACCGTCGTCCTTACAAAACGCGGGGCAAAAAGTGAACAAAGGAAGAATCAAAGGCAAAAAATACCAAAAGACAGGGGGAAGAAGATCAAGAACTTACTTGTTTAAAGGTTGGCGAACGAGAGGCGGTGGCGCAACTAGCGAACGGCGAAAAGCTCGTCGGAAACCGTCTGGAGAAACCGCTCAGAAGAAACCGAAGAGATAAAGAGAGAGAAGGAGCGAAAATATTGGAGAGAGAAGATGAGGGGGAGGCGTGTGGGATACGCCCTTATATAGAGCAGATTTGAGCCTCCCCCCACTCCCGAAAGGCTTCTTAGGCCTGTCTCACCTGGACGGCCCACTAAGCAAAGTACGGCGAAAAGGCCCAAGGATCTTCATCCGCCCAATACAAAGCCTCATACCTCGCAAAGCGCCCTCCCAACCTCGAGAACTTCATAACCTCTAAAAAACACCCCGCATCTCGCGAATCCAGGAAACTTATGCCCTGCGACCCTCGGGGAGAGGCCCCCAGGCCATGGGGTTGTGATGATGTCCAAAACAGTAAAAGCAAAAAGTGGGCCTAGGAGGACCCCCGTAGGCAAGTTAGGGGCCCACGTCAATGCTCGGTTATTTAAAAACAAAACTCCCGACGGATGCGAGGTCTCTCAAACATCCCGGGACGAGGTCTCGACCTCGTCACCGACTCTACTAATGCGCCCGCCCGCTCGAACCAATCACCAGCAACCTCACTCCCAAACTAATCACAAGTGACCTCACTCATGGACCAATCAAAAGCCCTTATTTCGAGTATCCCACATCGAACATTGGCCTAAACTCAGCCCCCCAATTCTCTATAAATAGAGAAGAACCTCGTAGGAAGAAGGGGTCGAAAAACCACTTGAACTCAAGAACCCTCTTGCTTGTTAAAGATCGACGTGATAGGAACATCGTCAAAAGACCTCGCTACAGATAAGAGAAACCCACAGAAAGACACCAAAGTCGCGCAGAGATCTCGCTCACGCCTAAAATCTCACTACAGAAACTCACAAAACTCCCTACCTCATATCCTCAAATCTACCTCGCCCTAGAATCGACCTCGCAACATTAAGTGCGGTCTCGGAACCTTGTAGGAGGTCTAGGTGTGATTCTCAAAGTTGTACACTAACCTCGTAGGTTTGTAACCTCGCTACCACGGAAAAATCATAAATAAAGGAGCAAGTGTTTGCACTCAAATATAATAATCTTGTTTCTTGTCTCGTAGCGTAGCCGTTATTTCGGGTTTCATCATTGATAACTGTAGATAAGTGGTAATACTTTGTATTTCGATCTCCATCAATCAAAAAGTCTGATCGAGATTTCTGGAACCAAATAAGTTGTTCCTGATGGAGAACTTGTTCTAACTCCTTACGGAGTTCTCGTTCCCACCAAAACAAGCCCGGTGACATGCGATTATCCAAAGCACGTCGAACTCCCTCAAGTTTAGCCAGAAGTTTCCGTTTCCAATAAAAAACATTACCAAAAACAGTCTTGTTCCAATTACACAAAGAGCTCGTGAGATTAGTGAGGGCAACCGTAAGAGAAACAGAAGAACTCCAAGAGCTCTGAAGAAAATCATTAAAGGCCTCATGAGTGAGCCAAGCAGTCTGAAATTTGAAAGGTCGGTTGCTGGCTTGGTTAAAGTTGCAAGCATCAAGAGTAATGAATAGGGGTAAGTGATCTGAGTGGGTCGAGATCAGGTGTTTGATTGAAGCCTCAGGAAAACAAAAGCGCCACAAGTCATTACAGAACCCTCGATCCAGCCGCGCCGCTCTATAGGTAGCAGGCGTTGTTCCTGTCGACCACGTGAAGCGGGGACCCACAAATCCGAGGTCAATAAGATTCATGTTGTTAATCCAGTCAGAAAAAGAGGAGGATGCACGATTTGAACCAACAGACGAACCCGATCGCTCATTAGCGTTAACTGTGGCATTGAAATCCCCTGTAATCAACCAAGGTTTATTATTTGTGTGAGCCAGAATTGATAGATTGTCCCAGAGCATCGCAGGATTTGTTGGGTCGAGTGAAGCATAAACCGCAGATAACAACCAAGGTTCTTCGCCTCTACGAATCACTTCCACTGTAATGTGATGGGGGTTGAGAGATAAAGGAATAATAAGGACATCAGTGGTTCTCCAAATCAGCCAAATACCTCCAGAAAAACCCGTAGCTTCTACTTGTAAGGCACCATCATATCCAAGCCGGCGGCAAACATCATCAGCCCTTACGCCACTAATTCTAGGTTCCACAAGAGCGAAAACAGAGGGATTGTGCACACGAATTATCTCCCGGATTGCTTGCATAAAATTGGCGCTTCCCGCGCCCCGGACGTTCCAAACAATGAGACTGAGATTATTCATGGACATAACTGATTGAATTAAATTTCCAAAAATAGGAGCATTCATGGCATTCGAACGGACTGCGAAAGCAACAGCCGCACGTGCGATGCAAAGCATCGCTTCATTGATTTGTTGGGGTACTAAGACTCGAACCAGAACTGGTTGAGTCTCCATCATCATTGGAAGCAAGTCCACCAGCATTCGGTTGGATAACCGAGGAAGGGTCAGAAGTTGGGGTATCGTCCGGTGGTTTGAGACCATCGTACTTGACGTGCATAGAACCAGCCTCGTCTCTACCCGAGGGGCAATGGGAGGTTGTTGGTTGTTCATTATGGACTGGTGGCGGTGGATGGTTTTGGGCGGCTGTTTGTGATGGCAAGGAAGGCGGCTCTGGATTAGGGTTTTGATTTAAGGCTTCCAGTTTCTTGTTAGCGACGCTTGCAACCATTAACTGGGCTTTCTTAACTTCCAATTCTTTAGAAGTTGTAATTTGCACAGAAGATTGCTTTTTTATTATTTTTAATCGTAGCGGATAGAGTTGAAACCCGAGAATATTTTTTATCCTTTTTCTTTCCTTGACGATTGGCTTGGTTGTTTGCATGTGTGGTCCCATTGTTATTTCCTTCCATAACTCGAACACCGAGATCTTCTGGATTAACATTAGTCGTTGTCATTGCCGCTTTTGAAATCACGATTTTGAGTTGTGTGGCCTCCTTTGATCGTGCAGTTGTGATAGGATTTGTACCTGGCTGATTAATGACTGATTTGCCCCAAGCAATTTCCGCCCGCTTTTCCTGTTCAGTTGGCACAGCCGGTGCCAGAGGGGTATCCACATCGTCACTTCTCAAGATCTCATATCTCGAACCATTACTAGTAGAAGGCCCGAGATGATTTCCTGATGCATTCGCAACCCCTTGATGAGTAGTAATTTGACTGGTGTCTTTGGTTTGAGTTCTTGGCTTCTGTTGAGGCTTCTTAACATGCATCCATGGACCAAATTGTTCATCCAATGGAACTTCTGGCATATTGGCGACCTTAGGACGATTAAGGACCCCATGATCAACTTCATTAGTATCCTCCGTTTGTTTTAACAAAGGACACTTTTCTTTTGTATGACCAATAATACCACATTCATAACATAACGATCTAATGCCCTCGTATTGGATGGACCACATTTTGCCTCGAAACCTGAACTTAGAAAGAAGTGCGTGTTCAAGGTTGATTTCCACTCCCAAACGAACAAATTTCCCCCTTTCAGCATCAACAGTCGTTTTGTCCACACGAAGCACTTTGCCTACTGTATTGCCGATTCGGCTCAAAAACTTTGCATTGAAGTATTCCATACTGAAGCTTGGGATGCGAATCCATGCCGTCAAGATATGTGCTTTATCCTCGTAAGGGTCAAAATTGGGCACCCATGTTCGGATCATTAGGTAGTTATCCCCGATCATCCATGGTCGTTGTGTAAGAACATGGTTAAGATCCTCCATATTGGTGAACTTAGCTACGTAATGAGCATTACCAATATCAACCAAGGTCAGTTCTCCTTTAAGTTTCCATTTTTGCTCAAGCTTCTTCTTAATCTGCATATAGCCAAGCCCTTTATCAAACATATTGATGATGAGTATGTGAGCCCATGGCCTTCTCAACTCGCATTTTTCTTGCTTTGTCAACGTGATTGTTGGGCATGCCGGATCATCATACTCCGGGATCTCATCGTCATCGGTATCGTAGAGTTCAGGTCGCTCTTCCAAACTTGAGAAGTATGCCTCAACTGAATTGGTCGTCACTAAAGTGCCTGCTACTTTGTCTCGAAATGAAACACCCGACTGATGGCTGCCTTGGTTTTGGAACCAAGGGTTTGGCGTCCCATTAGGGCCTGGGGGTACAGATGGCATCTGGTCGGGCCTAGGGCTTGGCAGGAGAGCACTTTGGTTTGGGCATTGGCCATCGATTTCCATGGCTGAGGCCGGTGGTGGGTCAGGGGTTTTTGGACACGGCACCATGGTGGTTGTTGGTGCGCCAGTCGGCATCGCCATAGGCGGCGCAGCAAGGCTGCGTAGCTGGTGGCGTAAAAAACCCTAGGCGGGATTTGCGTGTTTTCAAAAGAGAGCGTTTTATAGAAAAAAAAGAGGCATCTGTTCGTCGGTGAAAGTAACGCGCCATGTGCATCTTCGGACGCAGCCTGCACCGACTTTTCCAGATTTAAGTAGGCCAGCCGACACTGAAAGAAACTAAAATTAGGCCCAACAAGTATGGGTATTATTAGGTTGGACTCCATTTAGATAAATATAATTACCGGTTTTTTCGCCTATAATTAACGGGGATAAAATAGTCAATTTGTGATTCTCTCATTTGTTTTTTTACAGGGAAATATTTTTTTTTATCTCTCGCTCGGTTCGATTAGTCGGGGTCAATTTACATCCGAATCGGGTACTGCAGAGGCCCATTGTTGGGAGCGACCCTCCCAATTCAATTTTTTCCATACACGCCGCCAGGAAGATTCGAACTTCGAACAACCTAAACGAACACTTAAGAAGCCTAGCACCTTATCTTTTTTCAGGAAAATATACAAATTATTAATTGTAACATCATTAAAATATGTTTGAAAGCACCTAACATTTTTGATAATCATCTTAATTTTTTATAGGTCGTCCCAAGTTTATTAGAGTGATGACTATCGGATTGCCACTTTCAATTAAAAGTCTCATTTTGATACCTATATTCAAAGTCGAGATTATTCCAACCTAAAGAACTTGCGGAACCAATGTTTCATTAATTTGTTATCTATCCATATGGATTATGTGCCTATTGGAATCTCTGATGATAACACCATTATTACACAAACTATCACTCATTTTTTAACCATCAACATTTATTTTCATGTAATATTGTGGAGGTTTACACTAGCGAATCTTTCTAGGTTATTTGGCTGGTAATTTTCCACTTTCTTTTCTTTCTCTACTTTTTGTCACCATTAGAAGCCGGAAAGTGTGTCATCGAAGATAGATATCTTACATGGCATTTATAAAGAGAATACTATTACGTAGTTCCTAGAGATGTAAGCGGATGAAACAAAAGAGGTCAAAATTTCTACAATAACTTTTTATAGAATTTGAATTGGTTGTGAAGTCGTTGTGGCTATAGTTAATATATCGATGTTTTTTTTATTTGGTTGCTACTTCTCGTATCACCATATGTGTATAAGTACACTCCAAGAAAAAAACGATTAGTGTTTTTATCCTCCAACTTACAAAGTATACATTGTGGCGGAATACGGTTTAAGTATAGATTTGTAGTGGATAATGAGTCAGAAGTTGCCTTCCAAAGGAAGTGCTTTATTTTCGGGGAGGGGGAATTGGATTTCTAGATCCATGCACAATCTAAGGTAATATTGTTATCCGTAGTGCATTTCCTACAAATTTAACCATTACTTTACCATCATAGGATTGGTCCCATATTTGGCTATCGTCTAAATTGTATAACATGATTTAGTGTTGTTGAATTTGTGTTAGAACCGCCTCTGGCACCAAGATTGATAATAGATTTAAATTCCAAGTTTTTTGGCTAGTAATAACATTAGCGACTTATAAGTCGAAGTTTCCAGACACAAAGAACTCCTCTAGAGTGGAGGTCCCGGCCCAAATATTTGACCATAAACGAATAGAAGGACCATTACCAACCTGTCAATGCAGGTGTTTTTTTAAATTGTCCCAAATAGTAAGAAGTTGACCAAATTTACAAAATGTAGCTTTTGTCTCTTAGGGGATATCTTTATCATCCAAATATTTTTCTGTGATAATATTAACCCATATATTGTTTGGCTCTTGTAGAAGTTTTCATAGAAGTTTCATTTGTAGGGATGTAGTGTATACAATCTCAACCCAACATCAACTTTATGAGAGCATATATGCTTCCAATTAATAAGTGGATAAAAAGCAAGAGACTTGCTCAATGATTCAAGATATTTGTCAAAAGCTGCACCAAGGAGAGGTACATGAATTTGAATTCGAGAAGATGGAATCTTAAAAATTAATAAAAAGAGTATTTGTGCCCTGAGATCAAGAGTTAAGATAGAAAATACTTCAAGAGACTCGCTCTAAACTCTATTCAATACATCAAGGGGTTAGCAAAATGTATAAAGACCTTAATTAACATTATTGTTGGGAAGGTCTAAAGCTAGATGTAGCCAAGTTTGCGGCAAGATGTCAGGTTTGTTAGCAAGTCAAGATTGAACACCAAAGACCGACAAGAGAACTCCAACCACTCTCCATACCGGAATGGAAGTGGGAGGACATATTGATGAATTTGGTTACAAAATTACGTAACAGCCATGGATATGATGCTATATGGGTTGTAGTTTATAGACAGACAAAGAGGGCACGTTTCCTTCAAATTTAGGTGTCCTAGCCAGTGAATAGAATAGTAGATGTGTTTATTAAGCAAATATTCAGATTGCATGGGATGCTAAATGATATTGTTTCTAATAGACATGTTCGTTTCATATCGAGACTCTAGCAGCAAGTGAAGAAAGCCTTCGACACATAACTTCATTTCTCTATTTCTTACAACCCTCGGTTTGATGGGAAAACAGAGGGAACAATTCATACCCTTGAAGACGAGTTGAGAGATTGTGTCCTATACTAGGGTGGATGTTGGTGTGAGCATTTGGACTAATATAGTTTACATATAATAAAAGTTGGCACTCATCGATTCATATGGCTCCTTACGAGGCTTTGTATGGTATGCTAGAATGATCCATCCGACATGAGACATGGTGGGTGAAAGACCTCAAATGATATAAGACACCATCGAGAAGGTAGCGTTGATTAAAGAACGTATGCTAGATGTACATAGATGGCGACAACCTTTTCAATTAGAAGTTAGAGCATATGTGTGGTTAAGGATATCTCCTACTCGAGGAGTAAGGAGATTTGGCATCAAGGGGAAATTAAGTGCTCGATACATTGGATTATTCGAAATCTTGGAAAAAGTAGGAGAACGAGCCTATCGTTTAGCTTTAACTCCATCTCTAATGGATATCCATCTAGTGTTTCATGTTTCCCAACTAAGACAATATATACCCTACCCATAAACTTAGTTATGAAGAGTTTAAGATTGAATTTGATCATACATTTGTGGAACAACCGATAGCAATTCTACATCGTCACATGAAAAAGTTACGAAACAAAGAGATTTTGTTACTGTTAATTCAGTGGTCTCGACGAGGAGTAGAGGAAGCCATTTAGAAAATGGAAGTTAGTATAGTTGGTGTGCTTGACTTTAGAATGACCTTTTTGGTCTAAATTATGTGAGCTTAATGGAAGTTGTGCTATGATTGTTAGTACGGAAATTATAGTTATCAATGCTTTGATATAAGCTTTGAGGACGAAACTTCATTTTAAGGAGGGATATATGTAATACGCGAGTATTTTGTTTCAGTTAGAGTTTTTCCACTTAGTTAATTCTTATAAATATATATTAATATTTGCTTTAATTAAATAATTTTTAGGGCTTGACCATATGCTTTTTGGTAAAACTATTTTGAAAAATAATTATGAGATCACTAGGGTAATTATGTGCCATACGTATACGTATACATATACGTATAAGTATACATATAGTTACGTATACAATATTATATATTACATACTAAATGTTGACTTTATATGAGATATATACATGTGTCGATCTTGTGTAAGTAATTAGATAAACATGTTTTGCCAACATTGCATGAATATACATACATTGGTACGCATGCTAGGATAGAATCAAGACACCTCCCTTAATTTGATCAACACCTCCCTTAATTTGATCAACACCATTTTCATTCAATCTTCCTCTATCACTCTCTCGGCCTTTTTTTCTAATTTCAATATTCGGCCTTCACCACAGAACCACCTCACGTCCTCCGTTCAATTGTCTGTCGCCAACGCTACCTAGTCGCAGCTTGAGCTCTTTGTAGGTTCTTCTAGCAAGGTCGGATTTTCTAGCTAGAAACCTAGCTCGATCGACATTGATTGCTATTTCTAACCCTAGGTTTGTCTTAAACTTAATAAATTTAGAATCTGGAATCAAGCTAGCTTAGGCTGGATATTATGGTTTGATTTTGAGAGTTCTTTCGTAAATAGCTATAGATCTGGTTATCTTATATGGTTAGTTCTTTCCTTTTGTAAGATTTGAGAAGCTAGAGTTTTTGCCAAGGATTGATATATTCGTAAAATTCTTATTTTTATACAATAAGAGTTAACCTATAATCTTTAAAGGAGTTTTGTTTTGGGTTTAGGAGTTAATTTGGATAGGTTGGTTTAGTTAAAAGTCAAGATTAGTTATATACTTGGTTTTGGGTCAACTAGTGGGTAATCGATTTAAGTCTTTTCCTTGGAACCTTAACTCGAATCATTTAGAGTCTGTTTCTGATAAGTATTATTCTTATTCCTAGGTAAGTAGCTTGACCGAGTTCGTTTCACTAGCGTTGGAAACTCTTCCTTTAAGGCAAGTTGTCTAGACTTAGCTTGTGATCCTGTTATGTGTTAAACTAGTAAATTGAATGTGTGGAACTTATTTTGTATTATTCCACATTATATTTCCATACAAAAAAGTTATCGAAATAGTTTCAATAGTTTTTGATTGTGTACAACTTAGGATCTGCGGGTGTGATTATGGACACGGGCAAGTCGGTGGAGAAGAGACCCCAGACATAGTCATGCGGCTTGTGGCGATCACCTTCTAAATTTGATTGTTTTGGCAAGTGCTTTATTGGAGGCTCATCCGGGGATAAAAGGGTGATGGAAAAGAAAATGAGCAAGTGTAGATCGTGTGCGCGGACCGTGTCATGTTTTGAAGGCAGGTGTGGGTTGCATAAGCTGGAGAATGATTGTAGATTGGATTATGGAGAAGTTTTTGCTACTCGTTGTGATATATTTTGCATGAGCATTTTATTGATTAACCTTGTGCTTATGCGTTGTTGTTGAAATGAGTAGTAGTTTGGGAATTGATATGCTAGTCTATATAACTATATGACGTGTTATTGGTATGCATATTAACTTTGTATGTATATGAATGGTTGATTGCGTTATTTTGACAATCTATGTTTCGTTCTATACATTTCATTTGCATGTTTGACCCATACTAAGATTGTTAGCTAATGTGTTCTTGTTCCAAAAATTTTAGGTAAAGATCCTTGTATGGGAGATGTGCTAGGGGATCGCTTTCTGAATGACGATGCTCGTTCTCGATGTAACTTGTAATAGGGTAAAGATGTTTGGTTTAAGTCTTTTTGTTGTTAGGTTAGTCTATTTTTATGGCAAGATAGTTTAAGGAGATGTTGTTTGGAAACTTGGTGGTATAATTGAAGTTTAGCACGTGGTTTCAATTTCTATAATAGTTACATGCATAGTATTTTCCTACAACTGATTTAGTAAATATAAGTTGGACGTTTTTCTAAATGTGCCTTTGTTGCAAGATCCAATATCGGTGACTTTCTTGTCAGACTAGTTTTGGTGGACCCAGGTTTGGTCCATAACAAGTAACAACCCGAATTACAAGTTGGGTGTTACAAGAACTAGGGTTGTGCAACTGGATCGGACTGGACCGGAAATACATTGTCCGGTCTAAATCGGTGGACTATTATTTAGAAAAATGGACCATGAACCGGACTAGACCAGACCATTACTTTCCGGTCTTGGTCCAGGTCGATTTAGACCAAAAAACATGATCTTCGATGTTTTCTCACTCAAATATGACGAGATTTGGTGAGGAGCGGGCCAAGCACCTAGCTGGTTAGCCAGGTTGGGGTTGGGACTTAGGGGTAGCAACAGTTGTCGGTTTGTCGCCTAAGGCACCTAGTGAGCCACTTTGGAGAGGTGAGCAGAAGGTAGGTCATTGGCCACTGGGGAAACGTCCTATCTTTATTCTACCACAATTGAAAATTGTGTAATTGACTTTTTTTGGCGTTATTTTTAAAATTCAAATGTGATTTTAAAATTAAATGGGTGCTTTTTTAGATTGAAACATAATTTTCACATTCTATTTTGAATATTAATAAATAATCATTCGAATAATAATATATACTGTTTTGAACAATAGAAGATGATTGTTTAAATACTAATAGTGTTGAATAAGTACTCATTTTATGCATCCATGAATAAAAAGAAAACATATATGAAAAACAAGTCACGAATATGTGAATAACAAGACAATGCATATATGAATAAAAAACAACGTATATAGGAATAATAGAATACATATATATATATATATATATATATATGAATAACAAGTCTTGTATGAATAACAACATACGCATCCATGAATAAAAACTAATGCATAGATGAATAATAAAACGTGTATAGATGAATAACTGACTAAAACATAAAAATCCACATGCAATTAAACTCTGACCTGCTTGAATGCAAACAAGCCACATTCAAAGCAAAAAAAATGTTCAAAACACGACATTATTTACTCCAAAATCAACATATTCAAAAATGAACTGATGTAATTTCATTCTAAATTCATCAAAATTGACCGAATTTAAATCAACTATCGAACCCAAAACCTAACTTTGAAATTCTGTAATATGAACTAAAAAACAAAAAAAATCATGTTCGGAAATGATAATAATACCGACTTTTAGCGAAATATGAACTCAAACATGAATATTCACTTACCAATTTGTGAAAAATAAACGAAAATCGAAGAGAACATAGTCAGTGTTATCGTCTCTTGCAAATCGGTGTGTGTGTGTGTGTGTGTGTGTGAGAGAGAGAGAGAGGGAGCTTATTGAGAGAATAATAATTGTTTACTCGAAAATTAAGGGATTTGAACCAAATATGATAAATGGTAAATCATTCTAGTGGGATTTGTTTTTATTCAGTTTATCACACCCATCCCACCGATTTGCACCCCGATTTTTTCAAATCCCCACCCTTTATTTATCCAAATTTGATGGTTGTAGATTGACCACATGCTTTACCTTAAGAAGGTCTTACTAAAGCATTATTCTATATATATATATATATGTGTGTGTGTGTGTGTGTGTGTGTGGAGAGTATGAGACCTGCAATATAGTCTTCTTATCGACAAATTTGAACTCGTCTCTGATATAAAGAGGGGATCCCGAAATCACTCCTGTAATTCAAAACATCGCTTAGCCACATCACCCCTAAACCAATTTATAAACGAAAATTAAAATCAAATCATTCAATCGCAATACTGAATCATCATCAAAATCCAACAACAATCCTTTTAGTAGTCGTATAGCTAAAATCACATCAAAACTCAATTGAAAACAAACTGCGAATTTGTCGTTATTCCTTGTTGGACTTGGATTCATAACTTCAAAATTCCAGAAATTCAGAACGAAATTAGCAAAAATAAGAAGCGAGAGCGAAATCGATCGCTCAAAACTTGAAATGCATGTTTCGAACGAGATTTGAAAGTAAAGAGCGAGTGAGGGCCGAGAGAGAAGGAAAGTACCGATGTCATATCCGAAGAGAAGGTCGCCGATTCTAGCAAAGAAGAGAACGTAGCAAATTAAAAAAGTAATTAGTTGGGGTTTTCCTTTGTGATTTTTTTATTTTCTGATGAGAAAGGAAGTTTTAGATTTTGTTTAATTTTAATAAGTGGATGAATAACTAAAGTTGGGATTATTGGTGGGGAAAACGACCAATTTGATTACGGAAATATTTTGGGTGCAAAGGAAATCATCACAGACCCGTATGGTATTTATTTTGCTGAAGTCCCAAAGGAAATATTTTCGTGGAGGCTTGATCAAGTGTGAGAAGGTGATTTGTTTTGGTGTTGGTATGTATAGAATAATGGTGGAGGCCGCCGACCACTAAACCCCGTTCCAGTTCAAGAATGCCCCGATTTCTATGTAACTTGATATTGGTAGATGAGCACTATTGAGAAAAGTGGTTGGGTTGATATTCATGTGAAATGATGTTCTATTATTGTTATGTGTCGTATGACTAAAAGTATTATTATGTGCAATGTTTATTTCATGAAAATAATACATGTTATGTGTTAGTTGGGGCGTTGTTGTTCTTTTAAGCAATCAATCTAGGTTAAACAATGCTCCACGAAATTTTCTCCAGGATGATGGTGAGCCAAATCAACGTAATATGTTTAAGGATGTAATCGGGTAATGTTTTCTAGGGCTTATGATTCTGAGTGACTATGTTGGTTGTGATTTTAAATGTTTGTAAGTACTAGTTGGTGTGTAGGAGATCAGGTGTTTGGGTTTTGTTGTTGATGTTTGGTGCATACATGATTTTTTGTTACTTTTTGATAACATATAAGTTTGATATTTCCTATTTCTCACCGTGCCTTTGTTGAAAGGTCTTATGTTGTGAAATTGTTGTCGGGTTAGTTTTAGTGGACCCATGAGAAGTCTACAACCAAGTGACATTCAGGTATTAAAATCGGGGTGTTACAAATTGGTATCAAAGCCTAACTTGACAACAAGGGAACAAAGAACCTAACAATGAAAGTATGAGAGTCCAACTTAAACTAAAACTCAGACCAATTTTTCCTTGTAAACACTTTTTAAATAAGAGTTGGGCATATTGCATAGTCGGGTAGAAAGATACGTCAAGAAGCCACCATCAAATGGAGAGAAATCTTGTAAGCATTTTCTTATGTGTTTTGTTAATGACACTTAGGCTTAATAATAAGTATTTTAATTTTAGATATGGCACCACCAAAGAAGGCTACTGATGTAGTTAGAGGACGAGGGACACGCCCAAGCCAATGGCGTGACCGTGGTAGGGGTAAATGAGGATTGAATGTTGCTCTTGCTAGCCCTCATGCCGAGGAAGTCGTTAAGAGTGAAGGCTCAGTGTTGGGTGTCCACCAAGGACAATATGAAGCTTCTGTTGGTAATGCCCCTTAGGGATAAGAATCACCACTTACTAAAGATGTTGATGTCTCTGTTTAAAGAATTAGACCAAGGGTTAACCCAAAAGTACCTAGGTCGGTTGATATATCACCTGTTGGTGATGCTGCTAACCTGCCTCCCGAAGAACTAAAGATGCAGACACCAAATATGAGGATGCCTCCCCAAGTTAGCTAAGTGGTAATACCACCGAACATCCCGAGACCTAAATGCTCTATAAGGGTTATTGAGTTATAGGGAGGCCTACGGGAAGCCCAAGCCAGATAAGTGGCTTAGAGAGTTTAATACAGGAGTACCAAACTTCACAAGAACATTAAGGTTGATGTGGAACAATGCTTTAGAAAGGTCACGTCTGCATTAGATTCAATCCAAAAGCTTGAAAAGAGAAGGATGTCCTTAGTGCAAAGTCCAGTCAAAGAAGAAGCATTTGACTTGTGGAATTTGAATCGTGATCATCAAAAGGTCATGAACTTTGGAGAATTTAAAGACAAGATTCGTGTAACAATCCTCAATTTTCCCGAGGTTAAAAACTCATTATAATTGTTTAATGAAATCAATTATAGACTAAATTTCATTAAATAAAATTACCCTTTGTTTCATGAATCTTTTAATCGATAATAAATTATTTTATGGGTGGTTATAGTTTTAGGAAAAATATTATTTATTCTTTTATAAGTTATTTAATAAGTGGGTATATTTTCTATAAGTACATAAATGATTTTTTTTTATACATACAAATATAAAATAAAAAGGGGGGAAAATGAGCAAATGCCCATAAGGGGTCTCTTGAACCCGCAACCTTCATGCTCAAATGGGAACCCTAGAACCATTGTGCCACTATGGCTTTCAAACATTATAGAAAAGACTTTTTATTTAACCTTTCCCGACTTCATCTTCAACCTTGATCCAAGATCTTCAATTGATCATAATTTCTTCGTTTTTAACGGATTTTCGATCCGAAAAATATTCCGGAAAGCCCATGGGAAGTGATTGGGCACGTACGTGACCTAAAATGGCGGATTGGACAAATTGGTGACTTTTGTCCTTCAATTGGATTGTTATAAGGATACGGATGGATAAGAGGGAGTAATGGGAAGTGATTGGGCAGCTAAATCGTTTGATTTGGCCAGTAAATTTTTAGATAATGCCGAAATAAAGCAAGCGACGATTGGTTTCAAGGGTTATACTTTCAAACTCAGAATTGAAATCGATTGGGGATCGATTTTAGCTATATAAAAGCCCAAATGGTAGTGCCAATAATTGTCATCTAACATTGTTTTTCACAAATCGTCTCGTAAAAATGACGTTTGGAGCCCCCAATTTTCGATTGAAATTTGCCTCTTGCACGTTAAAAACAAAGGAGGTCAATGCGGTTTTTGGGCTCGTTCTCCTTCCACACATAACTAAAATTTTCTTATTTTATATCATTGGAAATATATATCTCTGACGGTTCCAACACCACCTCACACGCCTCGAACCTATTCTGGACGAGGAAGAACGTAGGCGTTGAAGTTTGCCCTGATGTGTGCCTTTGTTTTTTGCTGCAACTATGTTGTTGATGTTCTGGGCTGGCTGAGCAGGTCCGGCTCCACCCGGCCCAATCGATTGACATGTGTTTTTGTATTTTTGTTTTGGTTTAGCTTTATAAAAAAATCTTTTGTTAAATTAAAATGGGTAAAAAAATTTAAAATGGGTAAAGTTGTATGTTATTATATGTTTGGAGAATTTTCTTTGCAGGTACAATTGGGACGTCCACGAACGAAACACTCCGAATCATTTACAAATAAATGATGAGCAGTCCCCTTGGATGTAAACGAAATCTTGCACTGGACCATTTAAGAATGAATGGTCCCGATGGATGTACACGAATGAGTATCAGACCATTTATGAATGAATGCTCCCGAATGGACATACACGAATGAAACACTTCGTTCCTTTACAAATGAATGGCGAAGTGGTTCCACAAATCTAACAAAATTCTGCTAACATAACAATTCCAAGCGATTATGAACACGATTACGAATGCGAATGTGAAAACGATTCCAAAAGCACGAATGAGTTACGAACTCCGCAAGGAAAATTTCAAAATTTACGAGGACGACCGAAAATGATAAAATCGAGTACTATTCGCGCAAAATAATCGAATGTTAGTATTTACGCGTACAAATATATAACATTTGAGGGCAATTTTTATACGATTTTTTATACCCCCATTTAATAAGTCAAATAACTAAATATTAAAGGAGTAATTGTGGGCTTTAAACAATGAAAACCCAATGCATTAAAGAGGCTCAATGCCTTAATAGTGATGATAAGAAACCATAGCCTCCTTTTTTCACTATTTAAGGATGCCTCTATTAATAGGAAGGGAAGGCCTTTATTTATTTATTTTTTGTAATTGTTCTTCTCTTCTCTTTGTTTTTCTACACCCCTTTTTGCCCTAACAATTTTTGAAGAAACAATAACATTTGTTAAATTTTTTCTAGATTTTATTTATCTTTCAAATTTGAAAGATGGAGCTTTCACAATGGTAGCAAATAAAAATCCATTGTAATTGAACAATGGTCATCAAAAGTAAAGGCGTGATTTTTAGTGTACATGTTACAATAGTATTGAATAATTTGGTCAATCACCATGCTTTATCCAATTTGACATAAATAAAATCAATTTTCGTTATATTTTCTCTCCATATACACTCAAGTATATCAACAAGTTTACAATTGTGTTTAAACTATTGTGTTGGGCCCAAAAAACTCTTAGGCCTAAGTTCTAAAGTGAAGAGCTCGGCAAGAAGGATACGAGCTTCTAATTTATCAGCTAGAAAAGATGGAAAGAATCTCGTTAGAGATGGAATAAGTTAGAAGCATGATCTTTTGTACAAGGATAGAGATTCCGCTAAAGTTAGAAAAACGATCGAAAAGATATTATCCATAAATAGTATGGCCATCTCCAACAGCTTCCCCAAACTGTTGAAAATTGTGCATTTAGAGAATTTTAGTCATTTTTTTGCCCCAACAGCTTCCCTATCCGATTCTCTATAATGGAGAATTTTCCAAAAGATTAGAGTGTTTTCCCTATATTTAGAGAATTTTCCAAATTTATTTGGAGAATGCATTAATTAAAAGTGTATACATGAAAACTTGTGATTGGTCATATGAAATTTTATTAAAAAAAATTATATATAAATAAAACTAATAAATGTAAGATTCTCTAAAATGAAGAAGCTGTTGGAGTTAAAATAAATTTTATTTGGAGAATATGACTTTTGGCTCTTCATTATGGAGAAAATTATAGGAAAATTGTTGGAGATGGCCTAAGGGAGCGAATATTAGGTTTTCTCTCGTGTTATATATAAGATTTGTACATGTAATCAAAGGGGACATGCCAAATCAATAAGATCACTCGTAAACACCCACTTTCACATGAATTCTATCAAGCAAACAATTCTCTAGTTGTGACTCTCTATTGTGACCTTCACAAAAGGATGTTGAAGTGTTTCAATAACTTTTCGTCCGAAATATATTGTAGATGTAAAAATCTCACACCAAGTTTAGAACCCCCCCCCCCCCCCCCCCCTCTTACTTTTCCATTCTCTACTTGAACTAATTTTAAATTCCCCAAGATTAAGCATGTTATTGTAAGTGGTAAAAAAAAACTTTATATCTTACTTTAGAAGCTTTTTTTTTATCTCTCAAAGGTGCATGGATAAAAAAAATGGCAAATAAGTGATTCGTATCAAAGTACCTCCTCATGCCTATGAATCTATCATCTTTGATCATTAATTCTAGATATTCATTATAAAGTTGGTACTCTTTTCAAATGATGCAAATACCTCATGGACCTCCAATTATCGGAGAATTTTTTAAAATCAATACTAGTTTTTTTTCCCAAATTACCTTTATTAGGCATTTTATTCAATTTTAGTTTTCATTAATGGCATTACTTTGTTTCATTCAATTTTACAAAATAATTCAACATCGGTCCAAATTGTACTATGACTTATATTTTGACAATTTCAACAACACAATTTCATTACAACGTATGTATAAAAAATGAGTTCTATTAATGGCTAAAAAAGATCTTCAAATAAGTACGTGTGGTGCATATTTGAAATCTAATTGTTGAAGGGGATTGCAGTGAAGCTAGACATAGAAAAAGCTTATGACTGGGTGGATTGGAACTTTCTCTTTGAGGTCATGAACACATTCGAATTCCACCCAATTTTCATGAATTGGGTTAATGAATGTGTTTGTACAACTTATCTTTCAATTCTAGTTAACAATGGACCTACATAACCCTTCCTACCCGATCGTGGACTCTGGTAAGGTGACTCGCTATCACCCCTCTTATTTATCATAGGGATGGAAATCATTGCAATGAAACTGCAACAAATAAGTAGCGAAAGGAACAACCAGGTAGGCTTTTCGATCTCAAGAGGTGGGACCCGTATCCCCTTCCTTGTGTTTGCGAATGATATCATAATCTTCGCAAAAGCTAGCCAAAGTGCGTGTAGGATTGTAAGACAAATTTTTGAGGAATACTGTGCAATATCGGGACAAAAAATTAATTACCATAAATTTGCCTTCCAAACGTCGAAACACATCAAAACAATCACCATAAACAACATATACAACAAGCTCTTGGAATATCAGCAATGACAGACTTAGAGAAAAATACCTAGGATGCCCATTATTAATGGTAAAGTTAATAAGGACACTTTCAAGGATGTGGTAGGAAAAACACAAAACCAGCTAACAAAATGGAGGGCGAATGCACTATCTCAAGAAGGTAGGGCTACTTTTATTAGAGCAAACCTCGCAATGAAACCGAATTATGTGATGTAAAGCTTTATGCTACCGAAAAATGTTCACGAGAACCTTGACATGGTGAACAGATGCTTCATATGGAACAAAGACCAACATTATAAACCTCTCGTTGGATAGGATAAAATATGCAAACCAAAATCCCATGTTGGCTTGGGGATTAGAAAATCAGAACACATGAACAAAGCCCTCAAAATGAAGCTCTTATGGAAATTATTGGCGGAACCAAATAACAGCTGGGTTAAAGTTGGAGAGGGACAACAAATGATTAATTTTTGGAGAGATAAATGGGCGATGAATAAAATTCTCGCCCCTTATGCCCTAGACTCTACAACGGCCGAGGCTCCAACAAAAGTAGTAGAGTTTATTGCGGAGAATAAGACTTGGAAAGTAACACAACTACGATAACTGCTCCCATTAGATATTGTTGAACAAATTAATGCTATTCCAATTCTGGACGACCTTATTAGAGCCTGACTATACTGGCCCTGAATAGAAATGGTTGGTTTTCTACCAACTCAGCAATTGATTTAATAACAAATATTCAAGCCTATAACCCATGTATAAATAGTTGGATATGGAAGTTTGACACATTACCGAAGGTAAAAAATTTCCTATAGAAGTTCAACTCGAATGGCCTTCCCACAAAAACAAGACTTAGAGAGAGACACGTCATGACACCCGAGGGTTGTATTATGTGCAACTGCACAACAGAGAACATAGGACACCTCACACCTATTTATCAAGTGTCGGCACACACAAAGACTAACACAACAAATAAACCCAAAACCACCCAAATACTACAAGACTATGATGTTATGAAAAAGAGACCAATTACTATCCTTAATGAAATACATAACATAGTTAGTAAAAAAGATTTTATAGAATTAGCTGTCATTTGGTGGAGCCTATGGAATCAATAGAACAAATTGGTATCCCAACAAGAACCTAATGACCCATACCTAAATTAAACCTTTATATAAGAAACCAGCTGCAAAGCTGGGAACAAGTAAAACGATGGAGGGAGGATGAAGAACATATAGGAATAAAAAAAGTAGTCTAAAACATGCAACAAAGAAAGGAACTTGAAATGGAAAAAAACCCTACATGGAGTTATCAAGATTAACTTCGATGGATCAAGGTTAACAAATGGACAAGTTGTCGGAGGCATTGTAATTTGTGACCATAATGGAAAGGTGATTGATATGATGTTGCACAAACATGGAAAATGCTCGGCCTTAAAAGCAGAAACGCTAACTTTAAGGGAAGCGATTAGGGAAGCAAAAAGGAGAAAGTTAACAAATGTTGAAATTGAGGGAGATAATCTAACTGTTATTAAAGCGGCCAAAGGATTTTGTGGATGCCCATGGGAAATAGAGATGATTGTTGTAGACATCGTTGTTAAGCGAGACTGTAACGATGTGGCCGACTAAATTGCTAAACTGGGCCACAATCTTTCTATTTCTGAGATTCAAAACTTACCAGAACTTCAAGTTCTCATCCACAAGGATGCTCTAGGGTAGCCTCCATGATCTAGGAGTGCACCCTAATTCTTACTTTATCAAAAGAATTACTTAAAAAATATTTGGATAATTGGAAAATCCAAACAATTGTAAATGATATCAATCACTTTATCTTGTTTATTTCTCACGTGTTTTTCTTTTATTGCTTCAAGGAGTGCTATTCAATGACATATTTTTCTGACTGAAAGGTCTTTTGATCTTCCTCAACTACGTCTTGCTATTTCTAGTTTATCTCATAGTTCTTGTTTCGACCTTTCATCTTTTTCTCAGTTTAGACTGATGTCTAGTCATTAACCTTTATTTTTTGATTTTTTTAAGATCATCCGCCCTAATTTTTACGTTAGTCTTGTAATATTCAGATGACCTATGTTAGTGTGGCTTGTAGATTGTATGAGCTAGGATTAGACCTGACAAATGGATCGGACGGGTCGGGTTCGGGTCAAAACGGGTCACGAGTCGTTGGGTCATAAAATTTCCGGGTTCATATGGACCGGGTTGTTACGGGTTTGGTACGGGTTCGGGTTGACCCAACGGGTCATGATCGTCAATTTTGTTAACCTTTATCTTTATATTTATTGAAATAACTAATATTATATTATATAAAAATATTATTTTATAATAATAAAATAATAATTTTATACAAAATTTATAATAAAATATTGAATTTTTAATTCAAATAATACTTTAGCGGGTTGGTCGGGTCAACCCAACGGGTTGGTGACCCAATCCAGTTTTTTCTGGGTCGACCGGGTTCGGGTTAGTCTTGATCCATTGATTTTCGGGTCGGGTGTAAACCCTAAAAACTTCGGGCGGGTCGGGTCGGTTTTTCGGGTCGGGTCAAGATTTGACAGGTCTAGCTAGGATCTTATTTTTTTTACGGACAAAAAAGAAGAAGATAAAAACAACAAAGGAAGACGCTTTTTTTGAGCGAAAAGTGAAATCGCCCCTTTTAAAGGGAGTTTGAGAACATTTATATATTTAACAAGGGTTCAAGAACTTTTAAGCTCCAGTTCATTCAACTAACTGGCCATCTAATGAACCGGGCCGATCACGGGCCTTTCTTTAAACAGGCCCAAGTTAATTTAACTGATTGCGTTATCACGTATTCTGAAGTGTGGAGTGAGGTCGGTCGGTAGATCTAAACAGCGAAAGGCTTAGAACCAGAGAGAGTCGGGACTCGGGAAAACTGCCAAGGAGAAAGAATTCTTCACCGGCGGCGGCGTATCTTCTCTGCCTCGTCAAAGTCTACAATGGTTTAAACTTCGTGTATGTATCTCTAGGTTTTCCTCTCGTTTGTCTTGTTTGTAATTGTTAAAGATCCAAACTTGATCGGTTTGAACTTGTCGTTCTCAATTGATTTGTTTTTTTCCTAATGTTTTTATGTCAACCGAGTTCCTTATTTCTCCAGAAATATCCAAAATTTCACTTGTTTTGTGCCGCTGGCGCCTGGCCGATAACTCCCGGCCGCCGGTGTCCGCCCTGCCTCCGCCACTGAATGTAGCCAGGGAGCTAAAAGCTTTGGGGGAAATAGTTGATCTGATAGGGTTTCAGTAATGCATCTACAGAGTTTTTAGGGAATCACCAATTAAGTTTCTTTTTGGTATTGATCAGTGATTTTGGCTACGAATTCCCTATTCATTGTGTTGAAATACTAGATTTTCATCCTATTATCTGTCAGTAGTTATCTGAATTGATCTTTTTTCATAAGTAAATATTTTGGTAAATTGGGAATGGCCAGTATTCTGACATAGTCTATGCCGGTGGGGATAGAGGGATTGGACAGATCATAGGTTCAGGTTTTGAGAATTGCTCATCAATCGCACTCCATTTTGTATGTCGCTTTTCTATTTCCTGAAGTTTCGTTTTTCTCTTGTTTACTATCAGAAATGATCATTACTTCAGTCTTATAAGTTGATTCAACTTGCATTAACTCATTGCCTTATTTATTTAATTTCAGCGAGTATTTTCTGACTGATCATAATGGTTGTTTCATTTCTTTTCAGCCAAAAACACACATCTGGAATTATTGATTTTGAAGAGTGAGGATGCCAGCTTATTGATCAAAATGCAATCTATCTTTTCTGGGTCTAACAACAGAATGAAGGGAGGAAATAAGTATAAGATCAGGGGGAAACACTTCTCATTGGCTCTGGTTGCTCTTGTGTTTATGACTGTGTTTCTGTGGTCTTTTGAGAAGAAGCCACTGGTTACAACTCTACTTTCAAGTGAAGATCGTGTTTATTTGCCTAGTTCAGGTCTTCTTCTTTAATCCTCAAGAATTTCTTCGTCTGCTGTGTGGCTTGACTAATGCCACCGGAAATTGATTGGAGTGATGATATTGTAACACTTCCTTCAATGTCATTGATGTAAAGCTACATGTACAGACAGAATTTTCTGTATCAATTTCACTATGTAAGATTTTCATTCTGATCAACAACTTGTGTTTTTATGCAGATCTAATCCTTACAGCTTCTCACGTTACTGAAGATTTAGTGAAGTCAAAAGATCATCCTATCCAAGATGACTCTCATCTATATGAAAGAACAGGATTGGAATCGAAGGGACTTGTTTCTGATGGCTCAGATGTAGAGTCTATAATCACATCTAAACCTGAAGAAAATACAGGGGACTTGAAAAACTCTGTTGACAATGATGACAGCAAGGATGCTTACCAGACAGATCACAAGGGCTCTAAAACCCCTGCCAAGGAAAGAGGTAATTCTAAAGTTTATTTGAAATCTAAGATGTATCTTCCAACCTATAACGTCTTTTTTATGGTTTCAGTCAACTACTTAATTTTCAAATCCAAGTTTTGGCTTTGAAGCTATTTATATGATGGAATTTTGTATTTATGATAAACATTGGATATTTAGAATGTATACATCACCGATTGTGCTCTTCAACACTAACTTTCTTATGGCTGTCCTTTCAGACGCAAGCATGAAACAAAATGATGCAATTCCCGCATCTATTTATACTGCATAGCAGTCATTCAATCTTTTAGACATTATCGCACTTGTTTTGCAAATGAGCTGATGTTTTGTTATCATCTCCAGTCTGTAATTATGCTAAGGGTAGATGGGTAGTAGACAAAAGGAGACCATTGTATTCAGGGGCACAATGCAAGCAGTGGCTGTCAGAGATGTGGGCTTGCCGCCTGACACAACGCCCAGATTTCTCTTATGAGAGTTATCGGTGGCAACCAGAAAACTGTGAAATGCCAGAGTTTGTTCGGTCTGAATTCTTGGAAAGGTAGGGTTCTCTTATAGAGTTATCTACTTTGAGTTGTCGGTCCTTATTGATAAATCTTGGAATTACAGAATGCAGGATAAAACCATTGCATTCGTGGGGGATTCTCTGGGCAGGCAACAATTCCAGTCATTGATGTGTATGGTAACAGGAGGCGAAGATAACCCAGAAGTCCAAGACGTTGGCCACGAGTATGGTTTCTCCTTAGCTCCTGGAGCTGTTCGACCTGACGGGTGGGCCTTCAGATTCCCTGAAACCAACACCACAATTCTTTACCACTGGTCATCATGCCTCTGTGATTTAGAGCCTCTCAACTCCACAAACCCAGTCACTGAAGTAGCCATGCACTTAGACCGGGCCCCATCCTTCCTACAAAGATTCATCCCCCAATTCAACGTTCTAATCCTCAACACGGGCCACCACTGGAACCGAGGCAAAGTCAACATTAACCGTTGGGTAATGTACGTGAATGGGAGGCCCGTCAGGAACAAAAAACTTGCAATGATGGGAAACGCTAAGAACTTCACAATCCACAACGTCGTGAGGTGGGTCGATGTGCAGCTTCAGCAAAACCCGCACGTTAAAGCGTTTTTCAGGACAATTTCTCCAAGGCATTTCTTTAATGGGGAGTGGAACACCGGTGGAAGCTGTGAGAACACTACTCCATTGGCCAAGGGAAGTAGGGTTGAACAAGATGAATCAAGTGATCCGGTGGCTGCTAGTGCTGTCAAGGGAACAAGGGTGAAGCTGTTGGATATAACCGCTCTTTCTACGTTAAGAGACGAGGGTCATATCTCTCGTTACAGTGTGAAAACGTCGCCGGGTGCTCAAGATTGCCTCCATTGGTGCCTGCCCGGAATTCCTGATACATGGAACGAGTTAGTTGCAGCCCAGATATAGGTTCTTGTAAGTTTTACCAGAAATTATGACTTACTACCCCAATGGGTTGTGAACTTGTTTGTAAAGCTGAGGCTTTTATATGTGTTCATGCTAGTTGAAGTTGAAGGAGAAAAGGGGCAAAATGATTGGAGCGTAGGAGATTTCAGCTGGCAGATGAACTATACTTGGGGGTGTAACCTTCTTGTTTCACTTTGAAACAAAAACTAATCTTTCCCCAAATTACATTTTAAAATTCTTAAAATACGTGTAATTGTTGTTTTACTTTTCTAAACAAATAAAATAACTTTCAAGTAATTTGGCATGGTCAAATTGTCGGTGATTCACAAAGATGCAATATCGGTTCGTTGTTAGCACATTTCACAATACAGTTTCGTTTTATTGTTATACAGTAGTATAAGAGCATGTGCAACCAAGAGGAATCAATCTCCTCTTTGCACTCTCTCTCCTCAAAGAGGAGCTCCTCTTGGTTGTAAAAATTGAAAGGGGAATCTCCTTTTAAGGAGGAATGGGAGAGGAATGGGAGTAATCCTTCTTCCATAGAGGAATGAGTGCTTTGGCCCTTGTGCCAAAAGAGGAACATTCATCCAATCACAATTTAACACATGTATCCAACTTTCAACTAACTTCATTTATTTCATTTCAATCTAACATTAAATATATTTAATGTTGGAAATATATTTAATGTTGATATTTTTTTTAAAAATAAATTAATCAATTTTAATAATTTTTTATTATCTATAAATAGAGTCTAATATTGTTGGGTCATTCACAAACTCATCTTAGCTTTTCTTTCTCTCGTTCACTACTACTACTATCTTCCATGGATAACCACAATAAAAATTCAAATAACTCAAACACATAATATAATCCAAATACATTAATTTGGATCAAGTTCAAACTATGATACAAATATTTGGGCAGAATACATATACGGCCCCCTGACCTTTGGTCAATTGGTCACTTTGACACCTCACCTTTGAAAATGTTCGATTGAGTACCTAAACTTGCATATTGTGACCTATTGAACACCTGTTTCGTCTAATAAAATTACGTGCACAATACACGCGCCATGTCATTGTGCCACGTCATATATTTTGATAATAAAGATAAAAAAGTTAAAAACTTATGCCACATCATTAATAAACTAATAAGAAAATGATGTTATTAAAATCAAAGGCTAAATTAAATTAAAAAACTAAATTAATAAAATCAAAAGCTAATCGAGCTCCAGAGCAATGCTGAACACGTTGTTCTCCTTGAAACGTGTTCATTAGAATCCCATCGGAATTGGAGCAATCGAGCGAATGCGCGAACTGATCGCGGAGATTCCTCCCGGATTCGCTCGCCGATCTTCTCAGCATGAGCGGGAGCTGAGCGTTGGTGAATTCGGCCCTGTGCGGAAGACCGGGGACCAGAAAAGGATCCGAATCGGAGCTTGCGCTCCTAATTAGGTGATGAGCTTGGATTTGGTGAGTGACGAAGAGCGTGAAGCAAGAGACGTTGCCGAAATTGAACCTCGGGATGCGGCGAGGTCGGAGATCCAGAGGAAGCTGGAGATTAGGAAGGTAGGTTTGGGGGCTAGGGTTTGGAGGATGGATTTGGCGGGTTGGAGGAGCGAGTTGCAGGCGAGGAAGCGAGTTCGAAGCTCCAGGGAGGGGAGGGAATCGAGGGATTCGGATTTGAATGGGGGATTTGGATCCGAATTGGGGGAAGGGAGGAGGCGGATCGTGACGAAATGACGGGTTCGGGGCAAAGAATTCGTATTCTTCACTGTTGGCATATGCCGAATGACAGACTCGGGACAAAGAACAACCCTAGGATGGAAAAATTGGGGGTTGGAGGTAGTTGTTGGATTTGGAGGGGCGTGGGTGGATCTGGAGGAATAGCCGGCGATAAATTGCCAGATCTAGAGGTTCTTCTCAATAAAATATCAGAGAAAGGAGAGTAAAAGGAAAAAAAATGGAAAAAAAGAAAACAAAAGACTTTGATAACGAAGAAGACGATGGGAGAAGAAGAAGGGAAAGGGAAATAATTGTTTTATTTGTTTTATTTTTTACAAAAATCAATTCATAAAAGAAAAGTGAAAAAGAAAAGAAAAAGATTGCCACATCATCTTTTTTTTAAGTATCTTACTCGCTCATAAGAGAGTGTATCTCACGCAAATGGCCACATCAGCAAACAGGTGTTCAATTGGTCACGATGTGCAAGTTTAGGTACTCAATCGAACATTTTCAAAGGTGGGGTGTCAAAGTGACCAATTGGTCAAAGGTCAGGGGGCCGTATATGTATTCTGTCCAAATATTTGGTAATCAACCAAGGTCAATTATCATCATGCACAATGAGTTTCGGAATGATAATGAGACATTCACTGTGACTCGTGGACGATAATGATCGAAATCTAAGAAGATTCATGGCTAGAAGAGAGGAGTTTCGGAATAAAGAAATGCATGTGGCTCTAAAGAACGATTTGGTGGATAACATATGGGAGAAGTTTCAAAGTTTGACATCGGATTTAGATTTAGATTAAATTTCTATGGCAACAACGCTTTATTATTTATGTTTAACGTTATTTTTATTTTGTATTTTTTTGCAATTTATAATTTTGTTTGAAATTATCTTAATGTTAATTAAATTTATTTTTTTAATTTGTAATTAGTTTATATTATCTTAAATCCAAATTATTTAAAATATACTTTATTTGATTAAAGAACTTTAATTAACATAGGTAATTAGTAAATATAATTTATTATATTTAATTAACATAGGTAATTGGTAAATATATTTTAATTATAATTTAATTAACATAGGTAATTTGTAAATATAATTAACATATGTAATTAATTTATTTGGAATAATAAATATAATTTATTATTTTAAATCTAAATTATTTAAGTAAATATAATTAATGTATATGATATAAAATAGGTAGAAAGTAGGAGAGGAGAAGTGAAAACGGATACCCTTTGTTGTGGGGGAAATAGAGAAAGAAGAAGAGAAGGAGGAAAGGAAAAGTGAAAAGTGACGTGGATGATAGAGAAAATGAGGGGTCAAAAGGAGAGAAGGAGAGAGAAAAACAAGAGAGAATTATAAATCCTCTTGGATACACGCACATGCTCTAAGGCTTGACAAAAAAATCCAGCTAGATAAATACTAAAAGGTTGAATGTTCTATGGGCTGTACTTTGAAAAGTATGAATGAAAGTGGTGATGCCCAGCCTAGAGAATGGAGAGGCTTTGCTCCTTCCTGTCTCCTTTGGAGTAGAATCAAATTCAACGTATTAATATTTTTAATTTTAAAAAAGACTCGCAATAATAATCTTACAGCTTAATTTCGCTTGCCGTCAATCACGTATACAGCACCTCTCTCTTGGACGGGAGGAGGAATTCAAAAAAATACGGAGTATAAATTAATATAATTACCATTTTGTCCTATATACTTCCGGTGCACGTTAGCACTGAACAGTTTTACATTTCATGCTTTTTGCCCTTTTCGGATGCAATTTCCCCCCTAGGCTGATGAAATTCGAATTCTTCTTCTTCCTCATCCGTTACCTCGTCCCTGACCCTGCTATCCGTCTCTCTCCTCCTTCTTGATCGGCGACGGCCGTAGCGGCGGCGGGCGTGTGGCTGCCCGATTCAGCTCCCGGAAGCGGCATTTAGAGGACTTCCGCTGTGATCTACTATTAGTCCATGTTTTAAGATCAATCCTCATTTGCTCCTCTTCTATTCACCAATCCGAGTAAATCCACGCTACACTTCTCTTCTTTGGTTATCTTATACTGAATGCGACAAGATTCCTCCAAGTTTGAGCGATTGATCGGACTTGGGGAGCTTTCTAGAGCAGCTGTATCTTTTTAGGGCTTAATTTTCAAGAGTTGACATTTTAAGGCTTTGTAATTTCCCACTATTTAAGGGAGGAATCAGTTAGTAATATACTGTACTTTGATTGTGGGGGATTCTTTTTTTGATGGATTAGGGTTTATAATGGTAGGTTAATCTGACAATGGTTCGACTTCTGGGAATAACAATTGGAGAGTCGGATGATCTACCCAGGGAGATTACAAAGACTAATCCCACCAGTGAGAGCATAGGAGAAAATGGTTGGCTCATTCGGTTCTTTGACTCTGCGTTCTTCTGTGAATGGATTGCAGTCAGCTACCTGTACAAACATGGGCACTCAGGTGTTAGAGATTACCTGTGTAACAGAATGTATACGCTCCCTTTGTCAGGGATTGAGAGCTACTTGTTCCAGATATGTTACATGATGGTGCATAAACCAAGCCCTTCATTGGATAAGTTTGTGATTGATATATGTTCCAAGTCTCTCAAAATAGCACTGAGGGTGCATTGGTTTCTAATGGCAGAGATTGAGGATGCTGATGATAATGAGGGGATCAGTAGGATTCAAGAAAAATGCCAGATTGCTGCCACCCTGATGGGTGAATGGCCACCATTGATTAGGCCCCAATATGAACCATCTAGTTTAGGAGGTAAAAATCAGGTTCTTAGTAAGTTACTCTCCTCAAAGCAACGTCTTCTGTCATTAGCTTCCTCACCACCTACCTCAAAGTCATTTTCTTTTTCTTCAACTCCTGTATCTAGCATTGTAGATGAAGGTGGACAGATGACTCCTGAGGAAAATAAGATCCTGAAGAAATTCATTCCAAGTCCGAAAGTGAGGGATGCATTGATGTTCAGAAAGTCTGCAGACAAAGATGTTGATGACCAAGAGAAGGACGGTTTCTTTCGGAGGCTGTTGAGCAAAGATGATGATGAAGAGTTAACTGCCAGCTCAGAGGGTTTCTTCAAGCGATTATTCCGTGATAGTAAGAATGACCCCAGTGAAAGGTCAGTTTCGCGATCAGTTGACGAGGATTTAAAAGAAGGGTTCTTGAAGAAGATTTTCAAGGAAAAGTCTGAGGATAAAAAGGATGGCATTGAGAAAAATGAAGAAATAGATAGAGATGTTCTGTCCAGAAGATCTAGTGAAGATGAAGGAAAGGAAGGCTTTTTTAAAAAGCTTTTCAAGGAGAGGTTTGATGATAAGAAAGATGGCAATGACAAAAATGATGAAGAAAAAATTGGTTCAAGATCTGTTAGAGATGAAGATAAGGACGGTTTTTTCCGGAAGCTTTTCAAGGAGAAGTTTGATGATAAGAAGGATGGGAGTGAGAAACATGATGATGAAGATGATGACAAAGAAGGATTATTCCGTAAATTTTTTAAAGATATATTTGAAGATAAGAAGGATTCAAACATTGCAGGTGATGAAGATAAGATTTTTGGTGAGGAAGAAGAATCCTTAGATCTCCCCCTTTTGCGACGTCTTTTTCGTATGCATCCTGAAGAAGCAAAGCCAGCTGCATCAGGTGGAAATATGTTTGAGGGCAGTCCTGGTAGGGAAAACTTTTTTCGCAAGTTGTTTCGGGATCGTGATCGGTCTGTGGAGGATTCGGAACTTTATGGTTTGAAGAAGCAGGAGGTTAGATTGATTCCAATGTTAATTTTTCTGTGCCTATATATAATCTGCTTCATTATTTGGAGGTTGCTGTAGTTAATCGTGGATAATGAGATTAATGAACCTGTTGGTATGCTATGCAATGGCCACTTAGGTTTCATTTGGTTCGAAGTCGTTATTATTTATCCCTTATAGGTATTTTTAAGAGACTAATAAGAACATTATAACTTATAATGGTTTCGTGCCAAATGAACATTTATTGCTCTTGAAATAGAAAATCATTTCAGTTCCTTCATTTTTTCATTCCTTCCTGTTATAGTGCTTTGTGGAGCTACATACCAGAAGTTTTTAAAAGGCGCTGGTTGCTTAGTGGATTGTACAAATGTTTTTATATTATCTTTCTATTATATTATATCGATTTTTAAGAAGTTGAAATAATTTTTTATCATCCCAAATATGCAGTTTATCCAGTTGAAAGGAAGTTATGAAATATGATTAGTTGGGGTTTACAAACCTGGCATACTAAACATGTCAGTTGAAGTAAATCATTTAGTACACTAACTGGTGGTCTGTGTTTAGTGGAAAATTCCAAAGGGTGTTGTTGGGTTGCCATATTTTGCTATTTGAATCATGAAACATGAGGCTTAAGGACAACACCATTTTTTTTTTCTGGGATCCCTGAGAAATATGGGTCATTGCTGCTACTATATGCCTTCTCCATATGAAATGCGACTGTTTCATTGTTATTTAATCCGTCTAAAATGTGACAGATACATCATGGTTCAACAAAAGAACAGAATGAGAAGGCTAGCTCCAAACCACCTCTTCCAAACAGTGTGATGGCACAATTTCGCAAAGGTGCATATCATGAGTCTTTGGACTTTGTGCGGACCCTTTGTGATACATCATATGGATTAGTAGATGTATTTCCTATTGAGGACCGTAAAAGTGCACTTAATGAGGTAGCTCATTTCATTCTGCTCTTTTGGTTTCACATTGTGTGTAAATTATGCATTTTTGCTTTCAATAAGGTTACTGTTTTTCTGGTTCTGTAGTCCCTTGCAGAAATCAATGGTCATTTAACGGAAGCTCAGAACAGTGGAGGTATCGCTCTATTCATGCTGAATATTTACTTAGAGTGATATGTGATAGTATTGAATTATATCTTTCATGAATTGATATTAATATCTTCAAGTACAATAAGAGCATACTAGATTAAAGTAAACATACACGCCGGCTTTAAAAAGGTGAAAGTTAATAAGATCATATTAGTTGATTTATTCTGAGTTGTCTTATTGTTATGGAATTTCAATGCGTTTTTTTTATTATTGTAGGTGTGTGCTTCCCAATGGGTAAAGGAGTATACCGTGTACTACATATACCAGAAGATGAGGCGGTACTTTTAAACTCTCGAGAAAAGGCACCTTATCTTATTTGTGTGGAGGTTTTGAGATGTGAAACTCCAAGGTACTACTATGCATAATATCTTTGATGTCATTGAAAGCAAGTTGGTGTCTTCAGCTATTCTTAGTAAAATATCCCTGTTCACAGCATGGCAAAGGATCTGTCAAACAATCAAAAGATTAGTAGAGGAGGTATTCCGTTAGCTAATGGAGATGCATTATTACCAAAGCCACCTCCTTGGGCATACCCTCTATGGACTACACAGGGTGGGAGTCATAATGATGATAGGATGTCACAATCTGCTTCTCAAGCTATTGATCAAGCAATGGATCACTTGTGGGACACCAAAGTGAAATTTGTTAATGTCAATCTCTCAGTCAATGAATTGTGTTATAATTGTTCTCACTGTGTAGAGAGCAATACATCTAAAAGCGAACACCGCAATGACCCTGAATGGGTGAGAGTTGTATTGACAGCCAATCCTGGTCTGAGCTTGGATGACATAGAAGATCCGGTTCCACCACGTAGAAAAGAGCATCGTCGTGTTCCAAGTACAATAGCCATGGAAGAAGTAAAGGTGTGAATTATAAACTTGACTCTTTGAGCTTCCCTTTTTTTATGTTCAATCACTGTTTTGTACATGATCTTTTTGATCAATGAAAATTGTGGGTTGTATAAAGGATTCATTTACTTAGCATTTGTACTCTATCATGTGTGAATCTTGTTACCGTTTAGCTCTTATTTGGTCATGTGTCAGATTAACTTCTTTGTCCCTTCTTTGGTCATGTGCTAGTAGAACTTGAGAATTTATGATCTCATTGATTATCATGAATGTTTATTTATTATAAAATGGGAGATATTGTATGCTCGATTTGCAACATAAAAGGTGATTTTTACATTGGGTTTCCTTTCATATAATATCTTCTCTTTTTCACTAATAAAAATTCCATTAAAGCCATGGTAATACTTTATAGGCAGGCTTCATGAACTCTCTTACTACATAAATTGTGGCTTGTTTCTATGGTTGAAAGTGTTCTCTATCAGCCTATTGGTATTACGTCTTTAGTTTTGACTTAAACCAACTACACTAATTTTTAAAAACTTTTTATAAAAGGTAACAACTCTGCCCTGGAAATGCTCGATGACCTGTTCCCTATGCAGACAACAAAAAACTAACAGACATAATTTGTTACCTAATTTCATGATTCTTATAGTTCTTGTGACTGAGCGGATATATTCCTCATTTTGTTCTTCGGTGAAAGTTTGAAACACTCCTATGAAGTGGTTTGACCCATTGGTTTCTTTTTCATATTTAGCATTCTTAGACTGAATTTGTACATGTTCAATGTTATAATATGTACAATGCTGTGTTGTCATGGCCTTCAGACTCTTGAAACATTTTTTCACTTTGCATTCATCATGTAGATGCATAAAATATTGCTCTCTCCTTTTTGCCTCTTCAGGCTGCTGCTGCTAAAGGAGAGGCCCCTCCTGGATTGCCTCTAAAAGGTGCTGGTCAAGAGTCAGCTGATGCACAACCTAAGGTTTGTAGCCTGTCATATTGTATGTGCTTTGCCTTAGTTGAAAACTGAAAGTCTTACGCGGTGTACAGGTTGGTGGAACTCCCAAGCCTAGTGACGCTTTATGTGGTGAACTTTGGGAAGCAAAGAAAGAGAGGATCAGGAATGCATCAGTCTATGGGAAATTACCTGACTGGGATATGCGTTCAGTAAGTCATGCTTGTCATTTCTTGACATTGACTTGTAGTTATATTTAAAGCATATGGCTCAAAATGCATTTCTGTCTTTTCTTTCAGCTATTTAGGTTGGTTTTGGGGGTTGCCGTTACCAAGTTCCTTTTTTGATGATTATTTAGTGCTTACGCGGTTGTTTCTTTGTTTGCTTGTTTTGGTTGTCTGCTTTAAGCTTCTAAGAAGAGCTTTTTTTCTTTTTCTGTTGTGTATCTTTTAAATTTAGTCCTGTTTCATATGCTGAACAAACAAAATTGTTGTTCTACAGATGATCGTAAAGAGTGGGGATGATTGCAGGCAGGAACATCTGGCAGTGCAACTTATCTCCCACTTTTATGGTAATTTCTCGCAGCTTTTGCATCACATATTTCTGTGGCACTTGTTAGACTGTTTAAGAGCACAAAATAAAAACTGAAAAGACAACAAAAAGGTGGACAAATTTGAAGAATGCAGTAAATTAGCAATTTATAGACTTGATTATTTACTGATTATTTATAGACTTGATATCAATTATACTACTATTTCTTACTGATTATTGTACTAAAAATTGAATTTATAGACTTGCTTATTTATCTTGGATTTGCTTTGGAGAATGCAGTAAATTAGCAATTTGCTGAACGATTAAATTAATTGTCAGCATCTTTCACTTGCTCGGTTCTATTTCATATAGTCTTGCCTATATGTTTATCGAACTTCACTTGCTTGATTCTTAAAATATTTTTAAGTGTTATGGATGCAAGATTTGATCAAATAAAGCATTAATCTACCTGCCTGGCTGAACTTTTAAGCTGTAGAAGGAATTAGAAAATGGATGATTTCCTAAGTTATCGTGTAAAATCTGATGTCTATTTATATGTTGTGTGACAAACCATACTTGTTTTATAACTTAGCTGTGAGTAAGTACTGTACTCCTGGGTCATGTATGGGGCCCAGAGATACTTGAATTTAAGGTATTGCTTTAGTCCATAGTGGTCCCAAACTTGAGAAATTAGATCCTTATTTGTTCCATATTGCCTTCGTAGTTTTGGTACTTTCAAGGTCACTTTTCACGGTGAAATTCAGATTCATTTACACATTATGATGCAGATATATTCCAGGAAGCTGGTCTGCCTCTATGGTTGCGTCCTTATGAGGTTCTAGTAACCTCATCTTATACAGCTCTGATTGAAACCATTCCAGATACGGTAATTCTCTATGTTTACAGCTCATACTAGAAGACCACTGGGGTGTCTGCTAACGTTGATTTGTTGTGTACCAGGCTTCAATTCATTCTATCAAAAGTAGATATTCTACTATTACAAGCTTGCGTGATTTTTTTAATGCCAAGTATGAGGAGAATTCTCCAGCTTTTAAACTTGCTCAGGTATTAACAGTGCATTACATGAATATTCTGCTTATTATTATTATTTTTCTGGAGAGACTTGGCTCACACTAGGTGCATATGCCTATTATGTTAATTCATACAATTTTCTAATTTTCTTGGATTTGTAGTATAGGACTTCTCTTGATCAAATAATCAACTTAGAGAAATTCTGCCAGTAGGTGGCTCAAGAAACATATGAACACATTGAGGTAGATTCTGGTTATACTGTTAGGCTATTTTAGATGTTCCAACTGTCCGGATGTCCTGTGCTTCAACCCCAGACATCTCCCCCTAGTGCCTTCAGCGTATATTTAAGCAATTTTAAAGGTTGGATTTGATACTCTTCACTGCTGTTTCATTTTATGGATAAAACTAGATGAATTCTACATGAGAAGGCTTTAGGGTTTGGCTGCAATTTAGAAGATGTCAAATTGTACTTTTCTGAAGAATGTGTGCAATATTGTACTATGAGCATAGTATAATCGATATCCACATGCTAATTGGAAAATTAAGATTATATTTTTCTACTTCTGAAATATGATTTTACAGTTATCATTTTTAGAATCTAGTGTCATCATTCCATGCTAATTGTATACTACATTTCTCTGTTACAAAGTAATGGTAATATTTGTAACTATTTGTGAACTTGTCTGTTATATGGCAGAGGAATTTTGTTGAGAGTATGGCAGGATACTCGCTGGTATGCTACCTTCTGCAGGTATATTAACTTTCTTTGTGAGAAAGAAATGGGCATACTAGTTGCTTATTGTTTGATTATAGGCAGACATTTTCCCTTTTTTCTCTCCTGACTTTTCTTATACTATTCTTCTCTATTTGTAATATTTAAACAGAATTCTCTCTAGTTTCTATAACATAAAGAGAAAACCATTTCATTTTCTTCATAGTCCTCATGGCTGCTGTATCTTCTTTTCCCCATGATAATCCTCCCCTGGATGAAATCGTGTACTTTAATTTATCTTCTCTGACCCTTATTTATGTTGGGAAATTCGATCACCTACTGGCAATAATAACGGCAACACAGATCCACAAGAGAAATCAGAAATAAACAATAAAGGAAGACAAGAGATTTGTTGACCCAGTTCGTCAGAATGACTACGTCTGGGGGCACTACCAAGCCAGGGATATCCACTAGATCTGAGACTTACAAGGATTACAAGACCTCTGTCTAACCTAATCTCTCTAGCGCTCTGATTTTTCCCTCTCTCTGCTCTCAGGTTTTCAGCACACCAATTACAATAACCTAGTTGGGTTTAAATAGAGGATTCTAGGCTTAAAGATAGAAACAAGATATTACAAGATATTGCAAGGATAGAATATTTCAATATCCCCTAGATATTATTCTCTCCTAATATCTAATATCTTTTATCCATTAATGATAGAAAATCTCATCTACCAAAAATAGAAGACACAATCTATCCAAAAAAGATCTCGTCAAACTTGCCAAGCAAGTAACCCGACTCCTTTTTCATCATAATCCCGAATCAGGCTCCATAATCCCAACAATTTATATTGACTCTTAGTAGAATGGGTATGCCTGCTAAATTTTTGGCACTCCTGGTTTTAAAAGACTGATCTTTGTTGAATAAACTCAACTACTCTACATTTCATTGACTTTAAGTGGTTATGATTTACTAGTAACTTTTCAGTTTTGAAATAGTTTGTATGAAAATCTATTTATATTTATATAAATACTAAAGAAAGAGGCTTTTGCCACATACATCAGCCTATAATTCATTTAGTTGATGTGTCAATTTATGATATTTTGAATTATTATAATCAGTATTGTGGGTCTAGCACAAACAACTGGTTAGCATCTAAACTGTTCACCATAATTAAAAAAAAAAGCAAGTCTAAGTTTTTTTTCCATTATATACTCCATAATTTGGTGTGAAGATGAATGTGAGTAGTCAGGTCATTGCTGCACTACTGTACTGGAATAGTATTTCATTAGAGAAGCTTGTCTTGATTCATCCCTCTCTAGCTCAAGCTTCCCAAAGCGTCGTCATCCTTCAGGACATCTTTCCATAAGCATTTTTTTTGAAACCTGCTTAAATGATATCCACTTTTTTATACAATGACGATACTTTATAGCTAGACCAAATTTATAGCTTATACAGTATCTAACTAAAACAACTGCAACTTTTTAAAAAAAAATCTTTTTTAGAGATATCTTTGGCAGCTTCTCTAATCTTAGTTCTCAATACTTCCAATTGTATGCTTTCAACACTCAGAATTTGTATCTTTTCCTTGTATGTGTTCTGTTTGTTGTTTCAAGGGTTTGTATTTAAGCTCAGTTGTGTGTCATTTGTTTTTTTTTTCTCTCCAGGTCAAGGATCGTCACAATGGTAACCTGTTGTTGGATGAAGATGGGCATATTATTCACATTGACTTTGGCTTCATGCTTTCAAATTCACCCGGAGGTGTGAATTTTGAGAGAGCGCCATTCAAATTGACTCGGGAACTTCTGGAGGTAGGATGAAGCCATATCTTATTAAAGTGCAAACTTTTTATTCTTTTCTTATTTTTCCTTTGAATAGTACTGATGGAATCCAAGTTTCTGCCAGGTCATGGATTCTGATGCTGAAGGAGTGCCCAGCGAATTCTTTGATTATTTTAAAGTATTTATTCTGTCTTGGTGTCTTTTGAACTCCTTTCTTCTCTCATTTCAACGAGTCATAATTTCTATTGCACTTTGATTCAGGTTCTTTGCATTCAAGGTTTCCTTACTTGTCGTAAGCATGCTGAGCGTATAATTCTCCTCGTTGAGATGCTTCAGGTAGAAGTCTATAAGAGTATAACTACTGGGATTCCTTCACATGCCTGTTTGTGTTCCTATTACTTCCCGTTCCATTGTTCGTCTCTGATTCTAGATGATGATGCTTATAAAAGAGCTACCCTTTCATCTGATTCCAATTTCTTAAATCATTTTCTACATGAAGTATAAAGAAACTTTATTAGATTTATTTTACTGGACTGGCAAAGTTGCATTTCTTAATTCTAATCACTTCACTCTATTCATTTCTGATGTATGGGAAGACCTCACAAGGTCTTTCACGGAAATTGTTGTTAGAACGAGAAAGGAAGTGATTCCCATTTTTCGAGGCTATTCTGATTTAGTTAATTGTTTTGGATCAGGATTCTGGGTTTCCTTGCTTTAAAGGTGGCCCTCGAACAATACAGAATCTACGAAAACGATTCCATCTGAGTCTCACAGAAGAGGTTTCACATGCTTTCTTCATTGTATTCTTTTGTGTAATCTTTTCTTCACTACTGACTATCTTATTATTATTGTATATTGGCAGCAATGTGTATCTTTGGTGCTTTCCCTGATTAGCAGCAGCTTAGATGCATGGAGGACTCGTCAGTATGATTATTATCAAAGGGTATTGAACAGGATACTGTGATGTTGAATTACTTGGCTCCTTCTGTGTTTCTTTATGAACGAATTATCAATGCCACCAAAGACTTCTGGATTTGGAGCTGGGAAAATGCTCAAGGGATCCATAATGGATATTATGAAGATGGAATCTTACTGATGGCATGCCACCTGGTGTTTCGGGTGATTGATTTATTCATTTTTGCTCTTTTATTGTCCTTTGCCCTTCTGAGATTGTTTTATCAATGCTCTGCCAACTATGGACTGCTGTTTGCCTCGTTCGGATTCGTCATCTAAGGATGAAAAATACCGGCGTCTCACTCGGGTCATCTCAGATGGATATAACTGTACATACAACAGCAAATGGAGGCAGGACAGCCAGTCGGCCATTGGTAATCAGCTGTTGGCTTCTGTAAACATTTCACTATTTGAGATGGAGAAAGATATCAAGTAACGATTTTGTTTGCCATCCACAGAGTTGTGCTACTTTGGCCCTTTAAAATGAGAGGTCTCGTATGGTTGTGTTTCTGAGAAAGAGGTTGTACTTGTTTCATTTGTGTATATCTTCTGATCATGTTCTGGGTTCTAATTGATTTATTACTTACAGGCTTACCTTCTCACTGAAACATAGTGTTGTGCTGTGTTGTGTTGGGGGCATTCATCCTTCTTTGTTTGCCCCCTCTTTTAATAGTGCTGTTTTGCTTGCTTGCAGTAATTTTAGAAATTTAAATTATGCTGTCGTCATACATTTACCTTAAAAGACATAATCCATCTTGACATAAAAAATAAACAGACTGTAATGAAAGTACGCATTTGACAAAATATCATAATCCATAGTATCTACGTACCATATATCGGTCAACTGTTACATTCTACACACACAAAGGACAGATGGGCAAGATGAAAATAACAAATTACACAACAGAAAATTTCATACCCATTGAAAACCTACAAGATTAGCATATTTATAGATACACCATTACAGTGGAAACTGGAAAGGCATCTGCAGTCAGGCGGCTACTGCTTACCGGGATTCAATGGAATGGGTCTCAGAGCCTCTCAAAAAGGTTCTTCTCCACCATATCTGAAACGCTTTGCTGAGGTTCGGACTCTCATTCCCATGTTTGGAGAAATGCTTGAACCATTTCATGAACAAAGAATATTGCTGCTTTAAAGGCAATGTGAGAAGGGCCTGACCCATCGCCTCCTCAAGCTCCTTCATGTCCAATCCTTTCTTACACCTCTGTAACCACCCAAAATCCAGAAGCATGACGTCGAACCATGTTTCAAAAAGATTTGATCTTGACTTGGACAAACACTGGAGCTTTCTTGTTCCCATTGCAGTGAAAAGTAAGGCTGAAACACGGCTTAGTTCATACCTGACCATAGGTGACATGCTCTCATGCACCCTCTGAAGCTCCTCTTGATCAGCCCATATGTCCACAAAATCTTCTGCCATTTGTCGGTCTAGTAGAATTTCCAATAACCAATTAATGTTGTCTACTTGCCATGAGATACTCTCTACTAGAGGCTTATCTTGACAGTTCTTTTTATCAGCTTCGTCAGTAACTTCCTCAAGTAAGGCAGTCAAAGAGGCTAAACAAGATCGTGAAACTTCATATAGTTCTTCCTTCTTTATGTCTTGCTGAGCTTTGTCATATACAGAGCTTTTGCAAAGAAGGCCCTTAACCATAGACTTAAGCTCAGTTCTTGCCTTGGGGTTCGAACAGGTAGTGATGGACCAGACCAGCTGGCAGGCTAGATTCTGCTGACTAGAGGGTGAGTCATAGAGATTGAGCCTGGCTAAGATCTCTCTAGATGTGTCATCATCAAATTTGAACTTTGTTAAGACTTTTCTGAGCTTCTCCTCTTCTTCTTCGTTCCATGGCACGGCCTCAAGATACTTCAAGCAGGATGAAACACCCCTGCTGAACTTAATGTTTGCAGATACCTGAAGGTTGCAGATGAAAGTTTGGTAAAGTAGAATGAATCTCAAGTTTTGGGAGGGTGAAAAAGAATAAAATTTTGGGTTTTGAGCACACAGTCAGTAAGAAGATTGATAGCTGAATTAAGATGTCATGTTTAACAGTGAAATCAAACATATTTTAGCTTTCTTCTCTAAAGATTATACAGTAGAAGGTGCAGGAACATAATGCCTACTCCCTAAGAAATACATTCAAGCCTAACATAATGATAAAGAAACACTACTTTTTGAAATGAAGAGAGGCATAATCATGTAACATTTAGCTCACATGCTTCAAGTGATTTCATATGAGTACCATCCTTCCAAATGATCTTAAACTCAACATTCAGATTGCAAGTAAACTAATCCTCATAGTCAAAAGACTTATTGACATGCTCAACAAATTTCAATCATAGCCAGACACTATCAATTATCCATAATGTACAAACATGTGCAAGTAAACAAAAAAAAAGAAAGATGTTTCTCTAGCAAGGCAAAGACAAGATTATGAACCTCAAGTATGTCAATTGCTCGATAGGGCCCGGCTTTCAAGAGGCGTCTGGTGATATCATCCTCAAACATAAGCTCAATGGCGTCACGGAAAACCCCCAAATTCTCCACGTCAGGGACTTCAATCCTGCACAAATTGGGCAACCCCGAAACCCCAACAGCAGAAGCCAAGTTGTTTCGGCAATGGTCGGAGACCAAACCGGCGAAAATTGGGCTGTTTTGGCACAGAACATCTGAGCTCAACTCCAGAGCCAAACACGCCCCTCTCTTGCCCTTCAAATTCAACCTCACATCAAAGGGTTTCCCTCCGCCAGCGACTCCGCCGCCGCCACGACTAGAGGCTCCCTCAGGTCGAACCAAATTGAGCCTCTGAGACGGGTCGAGCGCGTTGGGGGCAGGTGGGGCGGGACCCAAATTGCTAACCGGAGCCGGCTCGGGGCTGAGGACGCGGAAAGAGTCGGCGCAGGGGTCAGAGTCTATGGGGGAAACCCGGCCCGGGGACAGGATCCGACGCGGGTCCATCCGGCCGACAATACTGAGACCGGATTTGGAGCTGGCGGGGGAATTGGGGAAGGAATTGTTGCTGTTGGTGGCTAGGGATTTGGCTAGGGTTTCGGATGAATTTGGGAACTTTCGAGGGAGGTGAGGAGACTTGGATGCGGCGAGGGATTCGGGGCTTTTGGGAGGACTGTTGAAGGAGCAACACCACGACGCTTTCCCTCCATTGCCGGGGCGGCGAGGCTTCTGGAGCTTCCTGGTGCGAGCTGCTGAGGAGGAAGACTCCATCTTTATCCTTTGAGAAGGGAAATGGGGTTAGAGAAGGATCAGATCAGGATTTTTGAGAAGCTGGGTAGGGTATTATTAGGGTTAGAGATGGATGGATGGATGAATGAATGAATGATTTGGGTTTGAGGGGTGTTGTTGTGGGGAGTGGGGAGTATTTGCTGTTGGATTCTCTCTGCAAAGCACAGCGGGCAGTGTGAAGCTTTTGTTTTTTCTTTTGTCCTTTTTCTTTTTCTATTTTATTTTTCAGAACAAAGCATAAGCTTTGTTTCATTGTTTGTGCTGTGAGGTTTGAAGATTGCAAAAATCAAAATGCAAACTAATACAACCAAAAAGGACAGACTGCAAGTTGTGGGTAGAATTGGCCGTTTATCCATTATCAATTGGAACGTTAAGGTTAGTGAGGTTTAAATATTTCAAGTAAAAATAAGGGATCTAGTTCAGTTTTTGTTGGTTATGGGCTTGTTTGTGGTCGTAAAGTGTATTGAAGTTATCCTGAACATATATATCAGAAGAAACTCGTAAGGTTATCGTTTCTTAAAAAAAGAAGAAAGTTGTAATTTGTAAGTTTAGGTGCTTCGGTGGAGTATAATGTAGTATATGGGTGAGTTATGGATCTGGTAAGAACGTGCAACTTGAGAAAGGAATAAATGTCTGACATGACGTGAGCCAACAATTGCAATCGTTGGATATTTGACTCGCAATATTTAGCAAGTTGTTTCAAAACAAAATTTATAAGAAATCAAACAAGTTAAAAAAAATAAATAAATCTAAAGAGCAATAATGTCTGTTTTGATTACCTTGAAGAAAATGTCTGCTATATGATGATGTTGATTAAAATGGTGTGTATTTAATTGTCCCACTAGGCTTGCTTGCTTTATGGTCTTGGGAGGGAAGTGATATATAGATAAGAAAAATAAAATGAGGTTAGAGATTGATGATTAACCCTTAATCGTAGGCTTTTCATGATTCCATCTCATAATCGTTCGTTGAAAGGTATTAATCATTTGGATCCCACTAATGTGAAAACTATACTCACATCAGGTTGCAAGCAACTCACGTGTTTATTATATTCACGTGTAATGTGCTGCTAATATCTACTTTGTGATCTTCTTTATATAGAAGTCTTGAATAGGAGACCAATTTGCACTAAATCACAGTTATCATTAAGGTTTATATAGTTATTACTGAATCAATCTACTTTTATAATAATAACATTTCTTCTATTTTTCAAATATTTACTTAAGGTTAGGCCAAATTATAGTCCTAGTTTTAAATCAAATCAAACAGAAGAAAAGCATCAGAACTCACACCCATTGTTCACTGGAAAAGAATGACTGTAGTTGTAGATTTAAACAATATGCTACACCCATTGCAATCTCTGAAAAGAAGTATGTAATGCAGCATAAAGCAAAAAATCAGAAACATGAAAAATCTTTATGCATAAAGGTCTTTAATGTCGCAAAGATCATGGACGGATTGAAACAAATCACAAGTGCATGCTTCGAATAAACAGCTTCAGATAGATCATAGATAGACCGTTACGAAAACATAAACTAATGTGTGTGTATACTTTGAATGAATATCAAATATACACTTATTTACCCATCTGACACACAAAGATCACAAGGATTGATCTTAATCCAGATCAGTCAAATCCATACCACCTTCATAGAAGCTTCCAAAGGTGGACTCATTTCTCTGGACAACAATCTCATTATCCAAATCCGGAAGACCTCCAAATATCTCTCTTAGGTCATCAACTGTAAAGATTTCGTCATCATCAAGATATGAAACATGCCCCATTGGAGTCGAGGCTATATCAGCAACCCCTGGCATTGAAGTAGGGGTGTGATCAACAGCAGAAAGACAACAAATTGGAATTGGCATTGGCATTGGTGTAGTAGTAGTTGTCTGATCTACAACGGGATTGTAATATGGAATCAGACCCATTGAAGAAGAAGCTAGATTAGCAGCATAGTTGTAATCCGGAATCGGATCCTTTGAAGAAAAGGCAGCAGCATTTGATGTTGGAGCAGGTGACTGATCCACATCAGAAGAAATCATAGACGATGACGCCCAATTAGGCACCGCTGACACAGCATTGTAGAAATTTGGAACGAGAGCATTTGGTGTTGAAGAATGTGCTTGATCTACAACCTCCTCTAATGCATCAGTACACCATCCCAATACATTAGTCACAGCAGAAACACTCTGAATCTGAACATCATCAGCGGGCATCAGTTGTGCACAATTAGGGATTACATCATCATCACTCCACTCCTCTTCAATAAAAGGTGCTCCATACTGCTCAGCGTTTTTGGGCCCCATTCCACTCTTCTTGAAAATCTTGCAAAGGACATAGAAATCCTGAGATACACCAACATCAGCCAAGTTCTTATCTTCGAGTCTAAACTCATGCATGACCCAGTCAGTTCTTTCACCTTTAGGTGGTTTACCCTGGTGAAAAATCAAAGTCTTAATCTTACCAACAGGTCGTTGTTGGTAAGAAACAATCCTGTCATTACCGGTTGCCTTCCAGTAGCCAGTGTCGGTAGCTCTGTTTGTTCTTTCTCCACTGCCATATTTCTTCCCTCTTGGGCAAAAGAAATACCAGTACAGATCTTTCTTCATACAGGCCAGATCACGTAGATCCATTGGATGAAATTTGTAGATGTCAACTTCTGACACAATTGCAGGTTCCAATCGCTTGCCCAACACCTTCCTCTTGAGATAATACATGACCAGCTCTACATCCGTTGGGTGGAACCGAAAACCAGGCTGCAAACGTCCGTTAGAACCACAGAACTCCATTTTTTTTATCTTCCAAAAACCAGTAACTCCTCTGAAGGACACAGAGCAGTGAAGAGACACGCAGAGCTATAATCTTTTTTTCAATAACAAGTTGGCAGGAATCTGAATTGTAATACAAACAGTAGAACAATGAGAGAGTAGGCTACAAAGTATGAAAGCCTACTCAAATTCCACCGTACTAAGCCACGCCTTGTTTCCAATATTTGTACCTCCCACGCCCAATGAATCGACAATCACCGAATAGATACCAAAGCTGTTTTTCGGTGATGTGAAAATTCATTTGAGACCTGCAAACACATCATCACATTCCACTGAACAACTCAATTTCTCAACAAGCCAAATATGATTCCAAAACCCTAAAACAAACTTGCAACCAGACAAAATCAACACAAGTAAAACAGCCCCGCAATACCCAAAGTTAGAAGACTCGATTGGATGCCTAACAGCCAAACAGCAATATCAGAGCACAATAGTAGACAGATTAACAAAATAACGAAAAACAGCCCAACCGCATATCAATTTCCAACTCCGAAACCAACTTCTTCTTTCAGAACAAATAATCGTGAATCCCTGATCCACCCAAAGATTACAAATTCTCCCAAAAGATCGACGCTTCCAAAGTTGGACAAGAGAATTATACCAAACCCCGAATCGACATCAATCACAAAAGAAATCACAATGGAAACCAACTCAACAAGAGTATAAAGATCAACCCTTTAAGGGAGCAGATCGCTAACCTGATAAACCAGCGGGCGATCAGAGGAGAGCCAGTGGAGGGCGGCTGCTCGTGAGATGGAAATAGAGATAGCAATGGGATTTGTGGGAAGAGAGAGAAGAGACGAAGAAGAAATCAGGGTTTGTGTTTACTTGCTCTGTTTATAGCGCGGAGACTTTGGAGTTGACGGGCGCACTCGCGAGCGAGGTCAGCTGTCTACTTCTAACAGGGTCACTTTAGTAATTAGTCAGCTGTCTACTTCTAACAGGGTCACTTTAGTAATTAGCCAGTTTTAAAGGAGTTCATGCGAAGCAATTTCGCAATGTCGTATTAGTTGGCCTTTGCTTCATGTGATTCCGAATTTACATTTCTGCCCCTGTGGGATGAAGCTTGCGCCGTAAGGAATGCAATCAAAACAGGCCAGCTATAATTATTCTATTAATTTATGGGCTTTTGGGCCGAACTGTTTACATACTCATATGAGCCGATAAGAAAAATCACAGTGCAATCTAAAATCGTACTCTCCATCTTCATATCTTATTATCTTAATGTGTTGTGAAATATTGGGAGAAAGAGACTTGAGAAATAAATTGATTTCGTTGATTCTTTACAATGAATTGTACATCTTATTTATCGTTGATTCTTTACAAGGAATTGTACATCTTATTTATAACCAAAGTTTTGCGTACATGATAAGTTCAGTCGTACAAAGCTGAGAAAAATTGAAGGCCATCATTATTATAATGATTGTCAGCCTAATAAAACAATCCTAATAAAACAAAAGGTGATGATGACTACTTCATCACTTAGGCCTAATAAAACAAAAGCAATGATGGATGAATACTTCATTTTATCTCTTAACACTCCCCTTGAATATTCAATATTTCATTTGGGGTTATCTATATATTGTCTCGTTAAAAACCTGGCTAGGAAAACCCAGTGGGATAAAAACCATAGCACATGGAAAAAGAGTACAACTTGTCTTATATGCTTTCATAGTCTTGCCTCATTAAAAACCTTGTCAGGTAAAATCCAATGGGAAAAAAACCTAAACGAAGGGAAAAAGAGCGCAATGCGTATAATTCTCCCCTTGAAATCAACGTACTTCTCGAAATCTGTGCATTTCGATCTTGTACACAAGTTCTTCAAACTTCTTGGGTTGTAAGGATTTTGTGAACAAATCTGCAACATTTTCACTTGATCTTATTTGTTGGATTTAGATCTTGCCCACCTTCTCTTAGATCATGAGTTGAGAACAATTTTGGCGAAATGTGCTTTGTCCGATCTCCTTTGATATAACCCCCTTTGACTTGTGTGACACATGCAGAATTGTATTCATTCATGGTTGGATTGCTTGCAATTGTTTTTATTTTGCATTCTTTTTTAATATATCCAATCATTGACCTTAACCAAACACCTTCTCTTCCTGCTTCATAAAGAGCGATTAATTTTGCATGGTTTGATGATGTAGCAGTAAGCGTTTGCTTTGTTGACTTCCATGAGATCGTCGTATCTTCATATGTGAATACATAACCATTTTGAGATTTTGCTTTGTGTGGATCTGATAGATATCATGCATCTGCATATCCAACAAGAGCATCATTTGTATTTTTATGATAATATAACCCAAGGTCAAAAGTACCTCTTACACGTGTTTGATTCCGTTCCAATGTCGTCTTGTTGGTAATGAGTTGTATCTTGATAACAAGCTTACAGCAAAAGCAATATCTGGTCTTGTATTATTTGCGAGATACATTAATGCACCAATTGCGCTTAGATAGGGAACTTCAAGACCAAGAATCTCTTCATCATCTTCTCGAGGCATGAATTGATCATCCTGTACACTAAGGCTCTGTTCGGCGTAGGTTTGTGGAGGTTTTTGAAGGTTTTTACTATTTAAAACCTATTTAAATTGGTGTTCGGCAAGACAAGGTTTTCTAGAAGGTTAAGGTTTTAGGAGGTTTTTGAGGAGGTTTCAAACCACTAAAAGGAAACCTTTGGATAGATAGGTTTGAGGAGGTTTGTAAAATTTAACAAACCATTTTTTTTGTTAATTAATAAAATTAATTCCTTTTTGGTAATTTAAAGCTAAAACCTACTCAAAAACCTTATAATGCCAAACACTCAATTAGGTTTTGGAAGGTTTCAAATAAGAAAACCTCTACCTATTATAAAACCTCTACCTACCCAAAAACCTCCTACAAAACCTCCACCTCTTCAAAAACCTTGTTTTACCGAACAGAGCCTAAGAGAACGAACAATCATGGATGAATTCAATGGATGTGATTTGTCCATGTAGAACCTTTTCAAAATTTTCTTAGTATAATTTGTTTGATGGATAAAAATTCCATCCTTCAAATGTTCAATTTGTAAACCGAGACAAAATTTGGTTCTTCCAAGATCTTTCATTTCAAATTCTTTCATCAAAAATTTTGCAGTTATTTCAATTTTATCGGATGTACCGATAATATTTAAATCATCAACATACACTACAATAATAACGAACCCATTTTTGGATGTTTTGATGAAAACACATGGACAAACGGTGTCATTTTGATATTCTTCTATAAGAAGATATTCACTAAGCCGAATGTACCACATCCTTCCAGATTGCTTTCGACCGTATAATGATCTTTGCAATTTTATAGAAAATATGTCCCCATGTTGAGGAGGGTTTCTTGACAACAAATAAATTTATAAGTCAAGACCCCGCTGAGTATAGCGAAGTCAGGATCATTCCACGGGAAGTATGGTTGTTTGTCTATCAACTACTGAAACAAGAAAACAAAGCAAAACAGGCTAAAACAGCTACGACCAACCTCGTTAACGACCTTGTCAGGGTCGTTCACGAACTTGGAAAACCAAGACAAAATTTGGTTAACGACCTTGTCAGGGTTCATCCTTCAAATGTTCAATTTGAAAACGAAGACAAAATTTGGTTCTTCCAAGATCTTTCATTTCAAATTCTTTCATCAAATATTTTGCAGTATTTTCAATTTTATCGGATGTATCGATAATATTTAAATCATCAACATACACTGCAATAATAACGAACCCATTTTTGGATGTTTTGATGAAAACACATGGACAAACATGGTCATTTTGATATTCTTCTTTAAGAAGATATTCACTAAGGCGATTGTACCACATCCTTCCAGATTGCTTTAGACCATATATTGATCTTTGAAATTTTATAGAAAATATGTCCCGATGTTGAGGAGGGTTTCTTGACAACAAATAAATTTATAAGTCAAGACCCCACTGAGTTACGACATCCATAAGTCGCATTTATAGTTCCTCTAAAACAGTTTGGCTAATTAAAAATCTTAACGTAGTTGCATCAACTACATGGGAATATGTTTGCTCATAAGCTATCTCGGGTATTTGAGAAAAACCTTGGGCAACAAGTCTTTCTTGTATCTCACAATTTCGTTTTTTGCATTACGATTTCGTATAAATACCCATTTATAGCCTACTGGTTTCCAACCCATTGGTGTGGGCTTTATTGGGCCAAAAACATTACGCTTTTCAAGCGATTTTAATACAGTTTGCATAGCCTCTTTCCATTTTGGCCAATCGTTTCTAGTACGACACTCATCAATAGTTTGTGGTTCGATGTCATCATCATCAACCACTATTTCGGTGGCAACAGAGTATGCGAACACCTCATCAAGGATAATGTCTTTCTTGTTCCATTGTATTCCAGAATAGACATAATTTACTGCAATTTCATAATTATCAATGCTTTTGTCATTGTCTGGAACAGTTTTCATTTTATTCTTATCCGAAACATTCTCCGTTTTGTTTTTATCCGGAACAGTTTTTATTTCGGACACATCTCCTAGGTTTTTGGAGGTATTTTTGTCATGTTCTCCCAATGAATATGAAATTGGTGCAACTTCATTCGCATTATTCTGCCGCCTATGCTTTCTTGGTTTTAGATCTTTTGATCCAGGCGGCGGCCGTGTTTTGGCGCGCTATACATTCCTTTTCAAGACTCTTATCTAATTGTCCCGCAAGAATTTCATTTCTCTCAGGGGCATTTACAGTTGGCACATGTGACTTTGTCACTTTCTTTGTAAATGAGTCAGGCAATTGATTTGCTATACTCTATAAATGTAAAAAAAAATGTACTTCTTGTTCACACATTTTTGTACGTGAATCAAGATAAGATAACGATGAAGTATTCCAAGTAATTTCTTTATGTCCTTTTCCACCAAGATTTGTAAATTCATTTTCATTAAAATGACAATCATCAAATCTTGTTGTAAATAGGTCACCCGTGGTTGGTTCAAGATATCTAATAATTGATTGGGATTCAAAACCAACATATATTCCCAATCTTCGTTGGGGACCCATTTTTGTGCATTATAGTGGAGCAATAGGAACATAAACTGCACAACCAAATATCTTGAAATGTGATATATCTGGTTCTTTACCAGTCACTAATTGTAATGGGGAATACTTATGATATGAAGTTGGTCTTAATCGTACCAGAGCTGCGGCATGCAATATAGCATGTCCCCAAACCGAAGTTGGCAGTTTAGACTTCATCAATAATGGTCTAGCAATTAATTGTAATCGTTTAATCAAAGATTCAGCAAGACTATTTTGTGTGTGAACATGAGCCACCGGATGTTCAACTATAATCCTAATTGACATACAACAGTTATTGAGTGTTTGAGAAGTAAATTCTCCTGCATTATTAAGCCAGATTCTTTTTTTTTGCTTGTCCCCCCAGAGGGGAGGAGCAGGTAAATTCGGAGTATATAAATAGAATATGAGCCCCAAGGGGCTATACATGCGAGTCCTAAACGAGGCATACATGGGAAGACGTGTAGGCCTCCCATACTATGCCCCGAGTAGTCAAATCATAAAACATAATCAAAGCGCAATGGGAAGGCACGTAGGCCACCCAAGCTACGGTAGAACATCATCAATCTAAAGTGAACCTAGCACAAGCATGAAACAAACCATACAACACATACAAACATGAAGCGCACATAACATACATCATGATCTAGGACAAACTAAATCCATACAAGGAGCTGCTAAGGTGTAGCCTTAGTAGCCCTAGTTGATCGCCTTGTGGCCACTTCTACATGGTGCCTCTTGTAGTCTTTCTTTTGTCCGGCATCCATGCAAGTTGATCTTAAGGTTCAAAGTCTTCCATCTCCAACATGCCATGTTTAACAAAAAGGATTGTCGGCCAAGGGATTGGCAAGGGTGTGGCGCACCAAGATTGGAACCGGTTTGCCATTGGAGGTTCGGGGCCCTCCTAAAGGTGTGGCGGTTCAAACTTGGGATCGGGCCATGCCCGTGATCGAATGGCTAGACAAAATCGTGTGGCGCGCCTTGGCATGGGTGGGGCACATCGGAATTGGACCTGACTACCATTGGAGGTTCGGGGCCCTCCTAAAGGCGCGCCGGTGCCATTTCCGGGCCATGAATGGGGTTGGTCTAAAGGGGGCAAAAATCGGGGGTGATCATGCCATTTTGGACAAATGGGGTGTTGGCCAAGGGTTTGGCATGGGTATGGCTCGACGAAATTGGAACCGGCCGACAATGGAGGTTCGGGGCCCTCCTAAAGACGTAACGGTGCAACTCCGAGGCCGGGCCAAGCCCATGATCAAGCGATAAAACAAGGGGGGAGGGGGTGTGGCGCGCCTTTGATAAAGGCAAGTGGGGCGCGCCTTTGGTTTAAATGGGTGGGGCCAAAGATGAGATGGAGTTTTGGTTTGGCAAGAGTGGCACAAAGTGGGGCCGGTGGTGAAGTGGCAATGGGTTGGCTTATGTGGCAAGGTTGAGACCTCATTCTTGTTAGTAAACAAGGTAGAAAGGATTTATCTTGATTTAAAATTTAACTTGAAAGGACAAAAGAAGGCTAGAGTGAAGCATGTGAAGGGCTAGAGAAACATTACCCAAAAAGGTGTTGACAAGCTCTTTCGCTTCCAAAGGTTCTTCTTTGACTTTTCCTCTTTAAGCTTGCATCCATTTCCATCTTCCAAAGTATCTTTTTCCCTTATCCAAGACATGTGACTCCTCCATGTGCCTTTGACCTTTGACCTATCATAACCCTTTGGCCAAGACAAGGTGGTCGACCATGTTCATCTCCGGCGGTGGTGCCGCCCTTGTCGGCGGTGATTTAAGCCAGATTCTTTTGATTGTATAATCCGGAAATTGAGCTCGTAAGCGAATGATTTGAGCTAGGAGTTTAGCAAAAGTTGTATTTCTTGTTGATAAGAGGCTCACATGTGACCATCTTGTCGATGCATCAATCAATACCATAAAGTATCGAAATGGTCTACATGATGAGACTATCGGTCCACAAATATCACCTTGTATTCATTCCAAATACGTTGGATTTTCAATCCCAACTTTATTCTTGGACGGTCTGGTGATTAGTTTACCAAGCGAACAACCTCTAAAATTAAAATCACTTGATTTAAGGACATTTTCTCTCTTAATTAAATGCCCAGTTGAGCTTCCAATGATTTTATGCATCATTCTATTACGTGGATGACCCAAATGGTCATGCCATAATGTAAACATCCTTTTATCATTTAATTTCTCATAAGATGTTACCTTTGTCTCTGTTGGACTTATATATGTCTGATAAAGTTCAGTTGTATGGGCAGGCGGTTTATCCAAAATCTGCTGCTTACCACACATGTGTCTTGTGATGCACATATATTCTTTATTGTTTTTATTTATGTTTTCTAAATGGAAATCATTATGACGCACATCTTTAAAGCTTAGTAAGTTCCTTTGAGACTTACTTGAATATAATGCATCATTTTTAATCAATTTTGTTCCTTTAGGGAGCAAAACACAAGCTCTACCAGAGCTGATGGTGCTCAAAATAGTAAAACAGGGAGTGGGCCAGGGGTACGGGGAATAAACGGACCCGACAGGACTCCCGAGGTGAATTCCGAGGCCCACAACTATATCCGTCTTTTCATTAAGTAAATTCCCTCTCCGAGCGAGGTCTTCCGAAACCTTGAGGACGAGATCTAAGCCTCGTTGCCGACTCAACTGACACCCCCGCCCACCTGATCCACTCAGCTGCCGCCGTTCTCCCCAGCCAATCATCGGCTGCCTCGCCTCCGGACCAATCAGAGGCCTTGATCTCGGGTGTCCCACATCGGATAAACACCAAAACTCGATTCCCTAATTCTCTATAAATAGGGGAGAACCTCGTAGGTAGAAGGGGTCGAAAAACATCTTGAACTCAAGAACTATCTTGCTCGTTGAAGATCAACGTGTTGAAACATCGTCATAAGATCTCGCTATAGACAAGTGAAATTCACAAAAAGACTTCAAGTCACACAGAGCTTCCGCCCACACTAAAGACCTCGCTACATAATCTCGCAAGCCCTCATCACCACGCTCGAACTCAAAGCTCGGCCTCGCCACCAGAATCCATCAAGTGACCTGTAGGTGGTAGAATCTCGTAGCTATTAGGAGGTCTCGAAGATTGTTAGATCGAGATCTTGAATACTCGTAGGAGGTCTAAGGTTTAAACCCCATTGTTTGTAACCTCGTGATTTGTAACCTCGCTGTAAAGAAATGAAAAATAAAGAGCAAGTGTTTGCACAATCGAATAAAAGAATCTCGTATCTTGTCTTCTAACAGCGGTTTATTTCGGGTTTCATCAAGAGCCTTCTATCAATTTCGTCACACCAGAGATTGTTTTAACATTTGCTTCAAGCAAAGTTAACTGAGTAAAGTACTCTTTATTTCTCAATATGGTGTGCGTAGTAGCACTGTCCACTAGACATTGATTCTTGCTACTTGATATATCTTTAATTATTTCCATATCTTCAAGATAAAGAAAAACATAATTAAAAACATAAACAACAAATAATATTACATGGATATATATTATAGTAGTTGATATTTTTATTCATTCCAAATTCATCATCTATAATGAAATCATAGATGTCCAAACTTGGTGTATGTTTAGTGCCGTCAACAAAATGAGTCTCCATATTCTTCCCCTTATCTTTTTGGGAAGCTTGGTACAACTCAACCAAGTGTTTGGTTGTGCGAAACACCCTTGCCCAATTACATGTCATACCACATCTATAGCATATAGATTTGGGCTTTTGGGGAGGGTCATGTAGGACCCTTCTAAACCATTTGCATATCATTCCCCTTGGAAATGGATGTATCAGAAAAGTTATTCTTCTGATAATCACCAAAACCCTTACTACGGTCACATCCACGACCACGATTGTCATTGTGCCCATGATTATCTTGATGCCTACCATCATTTTTTAAGAGGTATATGTAACATTTATTTCAAGATACGGTATAATACCAATTGGCCTCAAGTTGTGGTTTTTCATGAGCAACTCATTATTCTGCTTATCTACAAGTAGTAGCTTGTATCAAATCTGAATACTTTTATAACTCCCTTTGTATGTATTGTTCTTGTAACAACACATTAGTAGCATACATGGTTGAATAAGTTTTATTCAACATTAACTCTTCATATATTTTCTGCCCACATAAATGTAATTGAGAGCTTATAAGAAGCAAGACAGAATTATAATCACTGACTGACTTGAAGTCTTTAAACCTTAAATTAGTCCAGTCATAATTTGCTTTAGGGAACAAAACTTGTTGTTGGTGCTCATATCTTTGTTCTAGGCTTTTCTCATAATTCTTTGGGATTTTCCACCAACAGATATTCATATTTCAGGATTTCATGTAAATGATGGCGAAGAAAGATAATTGCCTTAGCCTTATCCTGTGGGGAAATACTTTCATTTTCTTTTATGGTCTCTTGTAGACCATATTTTCTTTTATGGTCTCTTGTAGACCATTTGATTGGAGATGAGCTAGTGCATCAACCATCCATTCTAGATATCTCTGGTCTGATAAGTCGAGAATATCAAATTCCCGCTTTGCAATATTTGCCATTAGAACAAATAATCAATTATCAATAAAAATAATAATTCTACATAATTTCCTAAATTAATTAATTAAGATTATATCAATAGACAAGTATATATACATGATTTAGAAATACATAAGCATACGTACATGTACAAATGTTGTACTAAATAAAGAGAGAGGAAAAAATGATCTTGTCTCCTTTTTTTAACAAGAAAGAAAAAAAAAGATGATATTATTTTAGCAGAGAGGCATGTAAGGTTTGAAATTTTTTCTTTACAAGCTTATCAAGTTGCAATGAAGCAATTCGTACAAGAAAGTTGCAAAACAATAGTATTTATACAAGCTCAACCGTAGAAGATTGTTTATCATAGAACAAAGAGCTTCGTAACAACTCTCTATCTTTTTTCAAAACACTTTCCCTTAAACTTTCTTCTATTAAGAAAAATTTTACATGAAGAAGAAGGAGGAGGTTGTATCTTCAAGATACATGAAGAAAAACAACCAAATTCTAATATCATTGAGCTATTAAAACGATGGTTCATAAAAACTATGGTTTAGAAAATTGAAAGCATTATAAAATATGTACTACTTTCAAGATCTAGCCACTCAGTTGGATTTTTTTTTTGAGAAACTCTCGTGCTGAGAACGTGTTGTGAAATAGTGGGAGAAAGAGACTTGAGAAAGCTGGGAAATTTGAACTAAATTCGTTGATTCTTTATAATGAATTGTACATCCTATTTATAGCCAAAGTTTTGCGTACATGAGAAGTTCAACCGTATAAAGCTGAGAAAAATTGAAGGTTACCATTGTTGTAATGATTGTCAGCCTAATAAAACAAGTCTAATAAAATAAAAAGTGATGATGACTATTTCATCTCTTAGGCCTAATAAAACAAAAGCAATGATGGATGAATACTTCATTTCATCTCTGAATAAAATAAACAAATATCAATTAATGAACAACTATAAAATGTGTAAACACCTGGACATATGTTTATTAAGCTGACTTTTACACAGTCAATATCCATCTTAATGAGATTATTTTTTTCATTTTAAAAATCTTATTAAAATTAATGGTATTTTTTTTATCTCATCTATATAATAAAGATTTTTGAGCCATTAATGTCTCACTTATAAGGTTTTTATTATTATGTAATTCAAGAGTTGAGATCCAACGAGAATAAATGTTATAGTGTAAAATGTAAGAAGATATTGAGCGTTGGATTTGGGAAATCAATGACTATTATTAGACGCGCGCCCTTACTTAACTTTTAAAACCCATGGGTATTTTCGTCTTTGTACACATTAAATTAGAACGTACATTAACTTTCTTCTACCTTTGAAATGCACAATTTTTTATGTTTCTTTCGTTCGATTCTTCACTATCTTCATTGCCTCTTGCTCCTTTTAATCTGGCTCATTTTCCACTTGTTTTCGAACTCAATTTGCTTTCTCTCTTTATGGATCTCAATTTTATTTGCTTTTGAATGGTTTCTATTCATATTTTAAACTTTGGAATTTGGTACCTCGAATTGCACTTTTTTGGACATGTTTTTGTGTTCTATAGATCGATCAACATTGACTTTAGTTGTCTACTTGCTTGTTTTATGTGTTTTCATTGAGTAGTTACTTTTTAAGTTCTTTTGATTACAATTTCATTGAGTTGTATTTTCGAATGGGTTGTGCGTCACTTTTATGCACCTTTACTTGTGTTTATATGAACTATCACTTGTATTTTCATAAACTGCATACTAAACTACCACATTTTTGTAACGCTAATTTTTTGTGTTTTCATTAATTTGGAGCTTCAATGTTTTTGGAATATAATAAAATAAAGCAAAGCATTCTTAATCTATTTATTAAGTCTTTTTGGTTGAATTTTAGGAGGTGCACACTAAGTGTGATAAATTTCTATGCTTATAAAAGACATAAATCGTAAGAAGAATTAAATATTGTGAACCAAAATACATATTATGACTTACAACATTGTAATTGTGCATTGATAAACCCATATATAGTTACAATGGCGTACTCTTTTGTTGTGTACTTAGAAGTTAGTCATTGTGTGGTGATTGTGAAAAATAATGTTTATAGCCTACTAACTCAGAAGGGAGAGTAATTTGTGTCATTGCACATTATATGGGTTCAAAACCTATATATTAAACCATGAAAGATAACCACTTTTATGAATCTTGTAATACCCCATCTTTCCACAGTGCGCTACTTGGTAGTAGACCTTACCAGGTACTACTTAGGTGGGTTGACAACAACACTTTAGGATCTTACAACGCGAGCACGACGAGAAAACAAGTAAAACATCCAACTGCGAATTTATAAATATGAATGCATAAACAAAATTACCAAATAACCCTTCCTGAATTTCCCTCAAAATATTCCAAACAACACTTAAAAAATTACAATTGAAATAATTTAGCAGAACTAATAATAATAATTCATCCCGAAGTACACCCGAAAGAAAAACCCAAACTAATGACACGTGCATCAACGATTCAATCCACCATCCAGCCAAGGCTCCTGCACACTTTCCTGTGACATACCTATAACTGGAAAAATAATCCCCGAAGGGTCAGCTACTAATCTACCAAGCTAGATAATATGCGGAAATCATAAGACGTTTAAAAACAGTTTTCTATAGTCAGCAACCAGAATTCACAATCGCAACAATAACTCTAAAGGCCAATACCTAAATTAGACGGTTAGTCACACATAAGACAAACACACATACACAAAATCGCACAATTAAAGCAACATAACTCATTTTCCATCTTGTATTCCAATCCACAGTGCAGAGGCAGGCCCTCCCACTCCTCACATCACTTCTTTCTTCTAACCCCGGCTAAGCCTCCATTGGAGCACTTGCCAAAACACATAGAGAGCATTTTCTTTTGAAGGGGCACGATTTCTCTGTCACACGAACTATACATAGGCAACCCTTCCTCTCCATCAGCTACGATGCCCGTGCCGGAAACGGTACCAACACATAAAAAACATTCGAAAACTTATTTCCGATAAAAAAAACCCATTTAAAACCAATTTGCACACAACAGCACAAGCAAGTCCAAAATATTTCAATTCTAAAAAGATATTCGGGACTAATTTCCAAAACCAATCCTACAATAACGACACAAAATCTAACAAGACAGAAAAGAACCGAGCAAGTCGAAAACGACTTACCTCGAAACGAAGGATCCTTTGGAGAAGACCGAAAATAAAAGTGTAGGCAAAAACGATTCCCTAAAAGAAATATTAGTGCAACTAACCGAAATTAGATTCAACACACAGTTCCTCCAACTAAACTCAAACGCAAAATACTCATTTTACAACCCAACTAAATTTCCGTTACCCATCCACTAGATACCAACAAGTTCTTACCACGTAGTAATTATATAAAAACAACCTCCTAATCCTAACTATCCTTTACTCTAGCCTAAGATAACACTAATTAGTCAACCTAAAAGCACAAGCTACGTACGACACCATATATGTATAAGATACATATTATATCCAATCCTAACAACTACCCATCTCCAAAGTAAACTCGTACCAAACAACCCAAACTTTGATCAAAAATTACAATCACACGCTAACTTAACACAACCGATTACCATCATACACCAACTACACAATAGCTTCAACTATTAAAACTTAACTCAACTTCAAATGCCTTCAATAAATATTTTCTTTTTTTTATTATTATCTTTTTGAAAGTATGTTGCATATGCAAACTCCCTCCGGCCCATGACCTTGATCAACCCCACCTACCTTACCCCTTTCAACTTCTATGAACTCGCTCGTCCAGCGCCCAAACATAATCAACAAATGAAGGAGAAGGCCAACGAGCTTACCGGTGGGCTCTAGTTCAAACAACGCAGGGTTGTGTTGATGGGCCTGATCGGCGGAGATGGTTGATCCGAATAGGACTTCAACAAAACCACCAGTCCAACTCAGCGGTCGTCGGCAAGGACGGAGTCGGCATCGTCGGGTGAAGCGATCAAACCTATTACGAGAAGGATGAGATCTGCAGAAAGGATAAGGAACGAATCGACTTAGAAGCCTTGATCGCGTTCTTCGTTGATTGTGCACAACGAAGATGGAAACCGACACCGAAGAAGATGATCTCTTTTCGCATTCTCGAGAAGGTTGATCTTCGGTTTTTAGTTTGACGAGGAGCACCGGGGTTGTAGTTAGGTTTTTAACTTAATTAGGTTGGCTAGCGAGAACAACGGGTTTGGATAGAAATAAAGAAGGATAAAAATAGATATTTTGTAACTAATTAGGATTAGTTAAGTAGGATATGGCTCGACCTAGGGAAAAAAATCTAACGGATTATTATTATTATTATTATTATTATTATTATTATTATTATTATTATTATTATTATTATTATTATTATTATTATTATTATTATTATTATTAATATATAACGGATTGCAACGAGTTAAGACCTGCATCGGAGGTTACTTGCGAGCGAAGCTTTCGTTTACTTGTGCTTTGAGAAATTTGTTTTTTTGACCTAAAAGACCTAAAACGAATTCATGTATTACAAATCTAAATTCATATCACTAGTTGTTGTGAACAAGAAATTCATGAACCGTAATAACACTTATTTTGAACCTTAACATTCAAACTTATGAACCCACGAAATATCATTTATGAACTAGAATATACGACATAAATAACAAGTATTGTGAATTAAGTTCCATGAACCTTTATTGCATTTATTATAAACCCAACCATATAAAGACATGAACTCATAAAATACCATTTGTGAAATAGGCAATATAAATGATTATGAATTAAATTTCGCGAACTTTATTGATAATTGTTATGAACCTAATCCTATAAATACATGAACTAATATATCAACTTTTATGAACTAAAAAGACATGACTCATAGTACGAAATATTATGAACCTATGTTGATAAAAAAAATGAATTAAAAGAACAAATGTCGCGAACCAAAAAACATGACTCAAAATAACAACTAGTAAGACTTAAATGACATGAAATGTAAAATAAAACTATTATGAACCGGGCTTACAAAATCATGAACCAAAATATATAAAGCGTATATAGAATTAGCCTATGCGGGATTTGAACCCACATCTATGTGCACATGCACATTGCTCTACCATTTGAGATAATAGACTACCAAATAAGTTTCCAAACTATGCTTATAGGCTACGAAAATAACTTCAACATACAACTTGTGAGCTCAGTGCAAAACATTAATTGTAAGAACACTAATGATGAATTTAGTATACAAAATTATGAACCTTAACATACCCAGAAGAAAAAAAAGAACAACCTCCTAAATCACATGTCACCAAAAATTATAGAATAATTGATCATAGTATTTCCTTTCCTAATATTATTCCTATCCCGATATTATGTAATTAAATAGACAACGGGTTATGTAAATACTTAATATCAAACAAATCTTGAAACATTCATGAATTAATTTGACATCAGCGGTAAGAACAAGGACAATCAAGGTACATGCAAATAATTCACAAAGAGTTAAACATTAGCATGCAATCAATTCTAATCCTCAATTGTTTTAGTTCAACGTGTCATAAAACAATGAGTTTGCTACAAACATCATGCTTTTCAACAAGAAAACCTAATCCTAACAGTAGAATATAATCAATCTCAAAATTAGGCCAAAAAAAGAAATCAATAACATTCAATATAGATTAAGAACAAGGAGATTTAAATAACCAAAGGAACACTACTTAATATTCAAAAGCTTCAACTAATGAATGAAAACAAGTGTTCAGTTCTCCATCAAAGGGTTTTTCTAAACTTTGAATAAAAGTAAAAGTATAATTAGCATAAACTAAGAAAAACAAACTCTAAAAAGGGTCTTAAAAACTAAACACACAAAATCTAAAAGATAAGACAAAGGAAGTAAATAAAATATACTCGAAAAGTCTTCCGCGCATGTGATTCGACAGAACAACGATCGTGGAAACTGCGGTCGCGGTTTGACTTGGTGACTTCGCCGAGGCGGTATATTACTGTGGTCGCAACCGAAGAAAATGCGGCCGCGAGCATCACTCCAGGTTGCTCCTAATTGTGCCACCGCGGTCGTGGTTCTTCCTTGTATCATTTGGATCCTCAGCGATGTCCACAGTGGTCATAGTAGTGGCACCCGCTGCTGCAATTATTTTGAAGAACGTCTCTTCTTTTGGAACATCACTTAAAACTCTAATCTAGAATACTTGGTCTTCAAACCTTAATCTTCAATAAAACACTCTAAAATGACTAACATTCTCCCTAAATATGTACTAAAAAGTCCTAGTTACACTATAGAAGCTACAATGTATCAAATTCTCCCATACTTAGACTTTGCTCGTCCTCGAATAAGCTCAAAATAAAATCTAACACGTAAGTACATCTCAAAGGTCTATAGACACTAGAAGGGAATGTGATCTAAAACTCAAAAGCACTCAAAATAAGCTTACAACTCGGACCCATGTAAGAATGAAAATGATACAATAAAATCCTACCACAGTCTATCACTTAAGCATGAATGATCACTCAAAATATCAAAGTGAAAAACCCATATATCAATGTAACCCTCCCAAAGCATAAATGAATCCTAATCACTCCTTTTTTTTCTCTCATTCTACTTAGGCGTCCTTTCGGATTTTCACGTAACCACTCTTTTCATTTTTCATAAATGTGCTCATATAATTCACTTTCACGCTTTTAGCCTCTTATTACCACAACCTAATGCTGGTCCGGCCTTAGATTTTTCTTGAACTGCCCTTTCAGGTTTTCAACTCAGTAGATGATTGTATATCTTTGTTTATTTTTTTGACCTTTTCTATTTTTTTCTCTATATAAAAAACTTGAAACAAACTTAAAGCAACTAAGTTAAACAGTGAGTACTCCCTCTCCTATACTTAAACCATTCATTGTCCTCAATGAAATTAAAGACAAAGGAATAAAGTAAAGGGAAAGGAAACAAAAGACTCACTATGAAGATCTTGGTGGAAACTAGGAATAGCCATGCCAACCTCCCATGTAGAACTCATCCTGCAAGTATCTCATTTCATCAATTGGAAGTGGCATATCCCAAACAACAACGCCAAATTTTGATAGACTTAAAGTCGTTGTACCTAATAAAAAATAGGCAACATTGGTTATATATCCTTTGAATCTTGTTCAATTGGAAATATACTCATGGAAACTTAAAAATCAGATGTATATGTATGTCAATCATTTTATAATTGTTTCAAATTATTATCCTTAATATGCTTATTACTAATAAATTGAATAACAACAAAATATATTGAAGGGAACTTTGTATAGATAACAAATATTAAATTTAATTTAACACAAGTGTATATTCAGCTTAATAAAAAATATTTTATTTAATTAAATCAAATCCAGAAAGGTTAAATACTAATTCCTTAAACTTTGAATGTGAAATTATAGAAATGCAAACTAATTTAATTAACAAAATGAAATATAGAACTTCCGGCAATAAACTTCTCCTATGAAGGCATAGTCGTAATCAAACCATTGAATAGATAATTAAAATGATAAACTTTATTGATAACTCTCTCTATCAATTAACAAATAAAATTATAGTATCTAAAAATAAATATGAAAATATACACTTTATTTCTAAAACGAGATTTAATAAATTTTTATTTCTCAATAATTATAATAATCTTTTATTAAATAATGATTTGATTTTTTATTTTCATGAATATATAGCCAATTAGTTTTGATGGATATATATCCAAATTAACAAGATTGGAGGGACGTATATCCAATATCCCCTAAAAAATAAGAGTCTGGTTCAGGTGCGAATGGACGCTCATGTGCGAAATAAGAAAGAAAAAGAGCCGTTGGATCAAGAAAAATCAAAGACACTGATCATTTCACTTAAAAAGGGGAAAAACGGAACGGGCAAATTTTTGGCGAATTATTCGCGTATTTTTGAAAAAAAAGGGAAATAGGACACGCGCCCAGATTGTTCATCGAAAATGTGGATTTGTTCCTTAATAATGTGGATTTGTTCATCAATACCACAGATTTGTTCATCAACACTTTGACATTTTTGTTTATTGGTTTTGACATATTTGTTCATCGGTTTGTGCATATTTGTGCATTAGTAACATCAATTTGTTTATTGGTTTATGCATATTTGTTCATTGATACATGCATATTTTTTCATTGTTATATTCATATTTGTTCATTGGTTTTGGCATATTTGCTCATCGGTTTGTACATATTTGATCATTGATTTATGCATATTTGTTCATTGTCTTTTCATATAACTGTTCATTGCTAAATGCATGTTTGTTCATTAGTAACATCTTATCGTACACCATATTATTGCAAAGTCAGATTCTTTATCTATTATTCTTTGTATTCAAGTTTCTAAATCAAACTTATCTTGTTTAGGTACTACATTGAGCAATTCATTCGTATTGACAAGTTAGCCTTAAAACATTTCATTTGTATTATCCTTTGCATTCAAGATAGCCTTAAAAGCACAAAATAAATACAAAAAATGCACAAATAGATAGTCCTAAATGTACAAGTTGATGATATTAATAGTCTTAAATGTACAAATTGATGGTATTGACACATAAACATAAGTATATTTCTATTCACAAATAGGATATATCAATGAACAAACAATATTATATCAATGTACAAATAGAAGTATATCAATGAACAAATATGGGTATATCAATGAACAAATAATGGTTTATCAATGAACAAACAAGGTTATATCAATGAACAAATAATAGTATATCAATGAACAAATACTGGTATATCAAAACTAATTATTTGTGCATAAAAAACTATATAATATTGTATTCAAACACATAAATAAGGTTAAAAAATAAAATTAAAAAATGAAAAAGTTCAAAATCGATGAACATTGTTATCAAAAACTCGATGCACAAATAGTTAGTATTGATGAACAATTGGTCAATATTGATGAACAAATCGCTAGTTTTGATGAACAAATTGAGTGCGTCTCATAACAACGTATTTTTCGAAAAATTCGTGAATAATACGGGAAAAATTCTCCCGTTCCGTATTTTATTTATTTATAATAAATGTTTAATCAAGGACGTTGATTTTTTGAAAGGAACGAACGAGATTTATTCTCAATTCTCACATGACGCCCATTCGCATGGAACTCTTCCCCAAAAAATAAATCCCGATTAATAAACTAAATTATAGCCAGTAAGTCGGGATTGAACTCAAAAGAATCTTGTATTCTCAAGTCAATACTTTTATCAACTTAAGAAGTAAACATGGGAATTTATGATTGGTTTTCTAATTCTATTAATTAGAATAAGTAACAAGTAGAAAAACAAATTTACCTAATACATTATAAAGCAGAACCATGCATATGAATAGAGATATACTTATTTGTTCATTAGTATACTTCTTTTAAAATTAAAGAAAATTATTTTATCTTTATTTTTTTTATCTATTTATATAAGAGATTTATCTTAAATAAAATTTTGATAGAAAATAGAACTTTCAATCTGGATAATTAGTTGCCTTATTTGACTTTTAATATAAAAAATTACGTTATCTTTTCTTTTTTGTTCATTGTATACCTAATACATTATAATGGTATACCATGCTTATGAATAGAAATAAAGATAAAATAATTTTCTTTTTTGTTCATTGGTTTCCCATTATTTGTTCATTGATATACCCATATTTGTTCATTGATATACTTCTATTTGTACATTGATATAATCTTGTTTGTTCATTGATATATCCTATTTGTGAATAGAAATGTACTTATGTTTTTGTGTCAATACCATCAATTTGTACATTTAGGACTATTAATATCATCAACTTGTACATTTAGGATTATCTATTTGTGCATTTTTTGTATTTATTTTGTGCTTTTAAGGCTATCTTGAATGCAAAGGATAATACAAATGAAATGCTTTAAGGCTAACTTGTCAATACGAATGAAGTGCTCAATGTAGTACCTAAACAAGATAAGTTTGATTTAGAAACTTGAATACAAAGAATAATAGATAAAGAATCTGACTTTGCAATAATATGGTGTATGCTAAGATGTTACTAATGAACAAACATGCATTTAGCAATGAACAGTTATATGAAAAGACAATGAACAAATATGCATAAATCAATGAACAAATATATACAAACCGATGAGCAAATATGCCAAAACCAATGAACAAATATAAATATAACAATGAAAAATTACGTTATCTTTTACGTTATCTTTTATACCTAATACCTAATACATTATAATGTATTAGGAAAGTGTTTTTAATTATTTATGGTATACCATTATAATGTATTAGGTATACAATGAACAAAAAACAAAAGATAATGTAATTTTTTATATTAAAAGTCAAATAAGGCAAGTAATTATCCAGATTGAAAGTTCTATTTTCTATCAAAATTTTATTTAAGATAAATCTCTTACATAAATAGATAAAAAAATAAAGATAAAATAATTTTCTTTAATTTTAAAAGAAGTATACTAATGAATAAATAAGTATATTTCTATTCATAAGTATGGTTTCTGCTTTATAATGTATTAGGTAAATTTGTTTGTCTACTTGTTACTTATTCTAATTAATAGAATGAACAAAAAAGATAAAATAATTTTCTTAAATTTTAAAAGAAGTATACTAATGAACAAATAAGTATATTTCTATTCATAAGCATGGTTTCTGCTTTATAATATATTTAGGTAAAGTTGTTTGTCTACATGCTTTATAATGGTATACCATATAGAATCAGGATCGTTTATGAGTCTCCAATTCAGCTTAGCGAGTAAAATCGAGTTAGAAGTCCTCATAGACCGAAGCCCCAATCCACCAACATAGAACTTTCAATCTGGATAAATTCGAATTTCATTTAAAATTAAAGAAAATTATTTTATCTTTATTTTTTTTATCTATTTATGTAAGAGATTTATCTTAAATTAAATTTGATAGAAAATAGAACTTTCAATCTGGATAATTACTTGCCTTATTTGACCTTTAATATAAAAAAATACGTTATCTTTTCCTTAATTTTCTTTTTTAATTATTTATGTATATATAAATGATTTTCTTTATCATTAAAAAATTCATTATTTATTTATATTTTTTCATCGTTTCTTATTAGGTATATTTTTAATTTTTATTCAATTTTTTTAAAGAATTGAATTTCATAAAAAAAATTACAAGTATTTAGATTATTTATACCTTTTTATATTTTTTGTAAAAGATTTTTAAAATAAAAATGATTCTAATTCAAATAATTATTTATTTATTTATTTTACATAAATAAATTATCATTAAGCCATCAAAATTATACTGGGCTCACCTTAATAATTTTGGCCCCGTTTCACATGACACCAATTGTAAAATTTTATATAATTTTTTTATAATAAATAATTTTTTTATATTAAATTGAAATCATATTCATTAAATAAATTACGTATTAAAGTCATATAGTTGTGTATGGCACGACGTGTATAGCTAGTTAGTTTTTATTAAATAGGAAGACAAATTCATTTACAAGTATCCTCTTTTATCATCAAGTTCATTGATCATAGACTCTTATCAAGTATTTCCTTTCCTGGGATTATTCCTATCCCGATCTAATGTAATTAAAAATCCAATGGGTCATGCAAATACTTAATATCAAACAAACATGAAACGATCATGAAGTAGTTTGACATTAGTAGTAAGAACAATGATAATAAGGATACATGCAAATAATTCGCAACGAGCTAAATATTAGCTTGCAATCAATTATCTTCCTCAATTGTTTGAGTCTAATGAGTCCTAAAACAATGTGTTTGCTACAAACATCATGATTTTCAACGAGAAAACCTAAATTCTAGAAGCAGAATATAATCATTCTCAACAAGTTGGACAAACAAGAAGAAATCAATAACATTCAATATAGATTATGCACAAGGGAGATTGAAATAACCAAAGGAACAATACTTAATAGTTGAATCTCACACCTTACTTAAATCAAAAGTTTCAACTAATGAATGAAAACAAGGGTTTCGTTCTCCATCAAAGGGTTTTTCTAAACTTGGAATCAAGTAATAGTAGAATTAGCATAAACTAAAAAATAAGCTCTAAACAAGGTGTTCAAAACTAAACACACAAAATCTAAAAGATAAGAAAAATGAAGTAAATAAAATAAACTCGGAAATTCTTCCGCGTGTGTGATCCGGAAGAACCACGATCGGGGTGGTGGAAACCATGGTTGCGATTTGACTTGTTGACTCCTCCGAGGCGGTGTATTACCGTGATCGCGGCGGTAGAAACCATGGTCGTGACCTTCAATCTAGTTTGCTATCAATAATGTCACCGCGGTTGCGGTGGTGTGAACCGTGGTCATGGTTCTTCCTTGTATTTTCTGGATCCTCAACGATGTCCATCGAGGTCGCGGTGATGCCACACATGGCACGATTCTTTACAGAATGTCTCTTCTTTCAGAACTTCACTTAAAACTCTAATCTTGAGCACTTAGTCTTCAAACCTTGATCTTCAATAAAACATTATAAAAAGACTAAAACTCTCTCTAAATATGTACTAAAAAGTCCTAGTTACATTGTATAAAATACATTGTATCACCAAGTTAAATTTCTCTTCCTCAAAGTAGCTGAATAAATTCAACTCTTGATCTATCTTGTATTCCCATTTGAAGTACACTTCCAGGTTCGATGCACTTGAAAATTCAGAAATATTCTACTAACTTCATGGTCGTGTTGAAGTTGAAATTCTCAGGGATCATCCTCATAATAATCATCGGGATAATATCCATACGGTGGAGGTGGCATAATACGCCGGGGTTGCAGCAATGTGTGCGTTCAAGCATGGGGCACTTGTATGAGTGATGTAGCAAGGGAACTCGGAGTGGAGTTGGTGCTTATGCACAAGTTGCAGTTGTGTTGTTGAGGTGGCTTGATGATGCATTAGTGCACTTGAATGAGACACTTGAGGCCAAGTATTCTCCCTTGGAATGTGGGGCACATCTTATGTAGTTTGGTGGTGCGGTGGAATGATGGACTAATCAGGATCCAAAGTGTAAGCATAGAGCTAGACAACACTTATTTTGTCGCTATCATGGCTTCTTCGAAGGAATTGAGTGGACCTCATGATAATGACATCCTCATTTCCACAAACCTTTGATCAAGTTCCCTTCGAAATTCATCTCTCGATGCCTCATACTCTCTTTTAAGTTCATCACGAGAGGCATCCAAATACTCCTTCAAATCTCGAAGATTGAGAGGGTGTTCTTCTTCTTGAAAATTCATCGGTCCTTTGCCTCAATCGATCTCTTGATTCTATGACATGAGCAAACCGAAAAGGAAACAAAGCAATGAAAGATGGTGGATGCGGAGGTGGTGCAAGGGCGAGGGAGGCCAATCGATGTTGGATTCGGAGGTGGAAGTTGGAGGCGAAATCTCATAAGGATAGATTTGACAATACGAGATTTGAATGTGAGGGTGACATTGCAAGGGTGGGATGGGCAATCGGCGACATCATGGGGGCAACGATGTGAGAGCAAGGGAGGCTAGTCAATGTCAAAGGTGTGATACGGTGGCAACTGGGCAACCTATCAAAGAAGGAAGAAGAAGGGTAAAAAAAAGTGATATTTGGAAAACTAGGGATGGTGGAGTGAAAAATTAAAATGTTAGTGTTTCAAACAATAATTTTGGTTATGGACCTCTTAATATAGGTAGATTTTGTGTTTAATTATTTATATTCATTATGTTATGTATAGTATGCAATGCATGAATTTAGTTTCTAAGAATTTATATTTCCTCCAAATTATAAGATGTTTACTTACCATGGTAGGGTAGGTAAGATCTACTACCTATATGAGTTTTAATAGTAATTTTTTAATTCGTCCACCATTTATATATTTTAAACCAAACATATATTTCTACTTCCTATGAATTTTAATCCCCAAAAATTACTTCCTAGAAAATCAAGTTCCTGAGAATTGAATTTCTATGTTGAACCAAATGAGCGATAGCCACCATACCATAATTGGTGCAATCTAGTTAGTTTGTACTCCTACCATAATTATTAACTTAGAAGCTCATATAGATGACATACTCGAATGTAGGGGTGTCCAAACCCGATTAACCGAGATTTCGGTTAACCAAAGTTCGGTTAACCATGATTTCGGTTAGTTAAAATCGTGAACCGAAACCAAACTGTGAATCTCGGTTCACCGTAGTTCGGTTAACCAATTTTTCGGTTCGGTTTTCTCGGTTAACCGATAACCGTTTATATAATTTTACCTTAAATAATTAAGAATAAAATAATAAAATTTGAATCAAAAAATGATCAAGCAAGACTTTTATTTTAAATATGTACTTATATCATATTGTTTTGGTTGTTGTAAACAAATATCGTGACTATATATACTATATTGTGTGGAATCAAAAATTGTGTGTATAATTTTTATCCCATCAAATTTAATAAGCGACTCTTATATCAATGTGAAGTGGAAAAATAGTGTGTAAATTGTTAAATTGAAGAAGAAAGACTACATTAACACATTGAAGATCATAAAGTTTAACCACTAAATAAATCTAAGATAACTATATTTGAATAAAATATTAATATATTTTCGGTTTTTCGGTTAACCGTTATATGTAAAGTTGTGAACCGAAACCGAACCGATAATTTAAAATATTTTCGGTTCGGTTAACCAAACCGAAATTTCCAAAAAAATCGGTTTGGTTAACCTAAAAATAATCGGTTTTTCGGTTTTTTGGTTCGGTTTTTCGTGGACACCCCTACTCGAATGGATTAACTCATTTCCGGTTCGTCATGTTCGCCCCTTCACTAAATTTATCAATCGAATGCAAGTATGAAAATGAAACACATGTGTTTCTTCTCTTTCGATTCAGGGTTGGAAAACAAATTTGTTCAAACCAGAATTTTGGATTAAAACTAGGTGAGTCGTTCTAAATTATATTAAAGGGTTTTTTTGATATATATCTATAGGCACATACTAGAAAAATTCTGTAAGGAATTTTGTAATAAGATAATGAAAAGTGATGTTACATAATTACCATTATCATACCCGTTTTTGTAGTTGGGAGCATTTGAAGTAATACAGAATAATGCGGAAGAAGAAGAAGTTTTGAGAAGGAAGAAAGCGGGAAAGAAGGAGCTAGAGCTCCTGTTTCATTGAATGTAATTTCGTGTGTAGCACATTACAACTATGACTCCTATTTATAGTAAGGAGTGTAAACACAACAGTTTCCCATTTTACCCTTATATACTAACACCCCCCCTCAAGATGGAGGATCTAACATCCCCATCTTGGGGAATAAGGAATGTAAATGGGAACCAGGTAGAGTTTTAGTAAGAAAATCAGCTAATTGAGTATGCGAAGCACAATGTGTCAAAGTAATAAGACCTTCTAAGAGTTTTTCGCGTACAAAATGACAATCCAGCTCAATGTGCTTTGTCCTCTCATGAAAGACAAGATTACGAGCTATATAGATGGCAGACTGACTGTCACTTTTCACCGGTATAGGAGTGACATTTGCAACACCAAGCTCAACAAGTAGTCAACTCAACCAAGCCAATTCAGCACATACCCTGCGTAATGACCTGTATTCTGCTTCAGCAGAGGATAAAGAAACACTTTGTTGTTTTTTCGATTTCCATGAAATCATATTCCCACCAAAGAAAACCACAAATCCGCTAACCGAGCGTCTGGAATGTGGACAGGTTGCCCAGTCAGCATCACAGTATGCTTGGAGAGTTGTATTTGCTGAATTGTTGAGTAACAAAGCTTTTGTATGTGTTCCTTTCAAATAAGCCAGAACATGTAATGCTGCAGCAAAGTGAGGCTGGCGTGGAGCATGATTGAACTGGCTCAGATATTGCACTGAATAGGCTAAATCAGGCCGAGTATGGACCAGGAAATTTAACTTGCCAATCAATTTCCTGTAGATCAAAGGATCTGAGAACAATTCTCAATCTGTTGGCAATATTCTTGTTCTAGGATCCAGAGGACAAGCCCGGACTGAATCAATTGGACCAAACTCTTCTAATAATTCAGAGATAAATTTTCTTTGACTGAGCAACAATCCCTAAGGCACTGGAATAAATTCAATACCCAGAAAATAATGGAGAGTGCCCAAGTCTTTAATCCTGAAAGTATCATTCAAAAATGATTTGATCTCCTCGATTTCTTGGATATTGTCACCAGTGATCAGAATGCCATCGACGTACACAACAATAAACACAACTGATGTTGATGATTTTTTATGAAAAAGGGAGTAATCATTCAAGGATTGTGTGTACCCTTTAGATCTTAATGAGGTAGGAAGCTTAGCATACCATTGTCGTGAAGCTTGCTTCAAACCATAGAGAGATTTCTTCAATTTGCACACGGAAGATGTATTAGGAACATGCAAACCTTAAGGTATCTTCATGTAAACCTCTTCATTAAGCTCTCCATGCAAAAAAGCATTATTCACATCCAATTGTGAAATATGCCATGAATTCTTCAAGGCAATTGAAACAAGTGCTCGTACAGTGGTCAGCTTAATCACATGAGAAAAGGTTTCTGTGTAGTCAATTCCCTCTTTTTGAGTGAAGCCTCTGACCACCAACCGAGCGTTATATCGATCTATTGTTCCATCTGCTTTTCTCTTCACTTTGTACACCCATTTGCAACTAATGAGCTTCTTTCCCTTAGGCAAATCTACTATATCCCATGTCTGATTTAGTTCTAATGCTGCAAATTCTGATTTCATTGCTTCTTGCCAAACACCAAACTCACAAGCTTGTTCATAGGATAGAGGTTCTGAATCTGGAAGAAAATCAACATCTACTGTGTGATGTGGAAACTGAATCGTAGAGGTCAATGTATGTGCACAGAAAGCATCTGTATCAAACACTGCACCACATACATAATCTGACAGATAAGTAGGAGGCCTGGTGTTCCTTGTAGACCTCCTTAAGTGTACTTCTCCAGCTGGAGGAATAACATGTTCATCCACAACTGAAGTTGTCACATCATCATCTGGTATTAAAGGCATAGAAGGAAACAAAACAGAAGGTGTTTGAGTTTGAATAAGGGAAGGATTTTTGTATGGGAAGATTTTTTCATGGAAAATAATGTCTCGAGAAATGAGAACAGTTTGGGTTTCTAAGCTAAAGACTTTGTATGCCTTCTTCCCAAAGGGATATCCTAAGAAAAGACAAGACATAGCTCTAGCTTGAAATTTATCACGCCCTTGTTTCAAAGTAGAAACAAAACAAAGACATCCAAAGTTTCTAAGATGGTTATATGAGGGTTCTTTGTGGTATAATAGCTCAAAAGAAGTTTTGTGTTGAAGGACAGGGGAAGGTAGTCTGTTGAGAATGTGCACGGCTGTTAACACACTCTCACCCAAAATTTCTTTGGTAAATTAGACTGAAACATTAATGCCCGTGCTACTTCTAAAATATGTCGATGCTTTCTTTCCACAACCCCATTCTCTTGGGGTGTGTCCACACACGAAGTTTGATGCTCAATGCCTTTGGATCTCAAGAAATCCATTCCTTCTTTACTAGAACCAAGTTCCAAGGCGTTATCACTGCGGATCTTCTGCACTGTCTGACCAAACTGTCTCTCAACCAAAGCTATAAAACCTTTCAGCATACAGAAAGCATTCCCCTTAGTAGCTAGCAAATGAACCCAAGTCATCCTTGTGTAATCATCTACTATAGTAAGAAAGAACCTAAAACCATTGTAGGTACTCGTGTGATAGGGTCCCCAGACATCTACATGTAGCAACTGAAAAGGATAAGTAGAGGTAATACTACTATGTGGGAAGGGCAGCCTTGTCTGTCTAGACTGTGCACAAACATGGCAAGGAGCATCTTCTTTATTTGAAAGTAAAGACCTAGGTAAAGGTAATTGCTATAGCTTATAATATGGCAAATGTCCAAGCCGACCATGCAAAATATCATAATCAACATGGCTAGAAAACTGTTCATTTGCTTCTTTATGTTTCTCAGATTGTTTCTGTTCCCTCTGAGCAGCAGGAACTAAGAAGTATAGATCATGATATGGTTTACCAACCTCCACAGGCACCTTCATCGAAGGAGCCTGCAACAAGAATCCAGAAGAAGTGAAAATTAGTTGACAATTCTGATCCTTAATGAGCTTAGCAACTGAAATCAGATTGCACTTGAAAGAGGGCACCAACAACACATCCTTAAGCACCAAATGAGGCAAAACTTGCACGGAACCTGCTGTCTCGACTCTAGCTGTTGCCTCATTGGGTAAGGATATGATGAATGGTTTGGATAGCTTGTAAAAATCATCAAATATTGATGCATCACAACACATATGACAACTGGCCCCACTGTCTATTATCCAGGTTGCAGGATTAAAAAGCTTAGAGGTGAATGTTGTACCTGCGAAGCCAGCAAAATCATCTTGTTGAACCTCTTTGCCTTTAGTAGAACCAGTGCCTAGCAAACTGAGCAACTTAGCAACTTGCTCCGGTGTGAGATCTGCACTACCATTAGAAGTCTGGACATTCCCTGCAAATTTCTCATCCTGATTCTGCTTCTTTTTCTTATCCTTATAGTTAGGAGGGAATCCTATAAGGAAATAACAACGATCAACATTATGATTGTTCTTCTTGCAGTTAGTGCAGTACTTCTTTTCGTTGCTCCCTTTGGTCTGATTCTGAGCATTTTTTGAATGAACATTCATTGATGCTGATTCTTCATAAACCTGAGGAGAATTCTGGATCTCTCTCTGCTTTTCCTCTTGAAGCAACAATGAATAAGCATAGCTTATGTCAGGCAAAGGCTTCATCATCAAAATCGTCCCTCTCACTGATGTGAATTGCTCATTTAGTCCCATAAGAAAATCAATTAAACGCTGATCTTCATTATGTTTAAGCATCTCCTTTGCAGAACCACAAATACAAGTATGAAAAGTTTGACAGCTATCAATTTCATCCCATAGGGCTCTTAATTTTGTAAAATAGGTTGAAATCGAGCCAGCACCTTGATTTAGGTTATGAAGCTCCCTCCGAATCGTATAAAGCTGAGCTCCATTGTACTGACCAAATCGGCTTTCCAATTCCTGCCAGATCTGTTTTGCTGTCTCGATATACAGAACACTCCGTCGGATTTCTGCACTTAAGCTATTCAGAATATATGATTTTACCATGTCGTTACATCTTATCCATCGATGAAACTTCGGATCTGTGATTGGCGGTTTAGCTAGGGTTCCGTCGATGAAGCAGCTTTTGTTCTTAGCTGACAATGCGAGTCGCATCGAGATCTTCCATTCACCGAATCCAGCTCCATCGAACGTAATAGTAACTAGATTAAGTCCTGGATTATCACTTGATGTCAAATGAAGTGGATCATTGACATCAATTGCATCAATTCCTGTCATCTCTTCTGTGCTTCAAGGTGAGCAATCGAATCGGAAAATCTAGAGAAAACCGAATCGTGAATCCAAGAGCAAAAGAAGATCACAAGAGCTTCGTGGAATCGTAAACCTAGAGCTCTGATACCATAATGTAATACAGAATAATGCGGAAGAAGAAGAAGTTTTGAGAAGGAAGAAAGCGGGAAAGAAGGAGCTAGAGCTCCTGTTTCATTGAATGTAATTTCTTGTGTAGCACATTACAACTATGACTCCTATTTATAGTAAGGAGTGTAAACACAACAGTTTCCCATTTTACCCTTATATACTAACAGCATTAGTGATGAAAGCAGCCGTATACAGGTTGTGATAAGAGTATAACGCCGCTGGCGCATTATCGTGCGGGTCCCGGCACTTGTGCAAAAGGTTCACCGTTGCATTCAAAAATCATTGGCCCTTTGACCCTAACACACCCGTGCTTATTCACACTATCGGCCGACTGTATGACTTGTGAAGTCCTAATGACCCACCAATCTTAGATTTGAATTGAATACATAAATTAAAGTGGGGAGGATGGCTTTATACAGGCAATAGCAGGATTCTCTGTTCGATTTTCTTTTCATCCTTACCAAAAGACTCGAGTTCACCGTACCAAAAAGACCCGAGGTTTTTTTATGGCAGCAAATACTTTTGAATAACAAATTATCTTATTTACATGGTATACAAGTCTTTACTTCCAAATTAGTACATGTCATATCCAAAGTTACCTTTAATGATCCGCATCTACTATAAATGTCTTCACTCCATCTACTATAAATGTCTTCACTCCAAATTAATCAAGTGAGGAAGTTGTCCGTTATACCACCCCACTCACTATATAAGGAAGGGGCAAGGGACATTCAGAAAGAAGAGAGGGAAGAAGCAATGGAGTGGATGAAGAAATTGGGGCTTTTGCTGGGTTTTGTGGCGCTTTTGCTGAAATGGGTTTATGGGTTTGATTATTCTAATGTAACCCACATTGAGTTCTTGGAGAATTACAGGTATGAGCCATCTGAGGTTGGAGTTCGGCCATTGATGGTTCAGCTTACCCTCATCCAAGGAGCTGATTCCAAAGGCGCTGGTAACTCTCTTTCTGAACAAGCCTTTTGCTTTCGGTTCTGAATGTCAAAAAGTGTGCTCTCTTTCCAATTCTTTGGTTCTTCCTTGGCTCTACTTGTTTACGTTTCTGTTTAATGCTTTGAGATTTCTGTACATTCTAAACGTGAATCTTTTGTTAAGTGGTGAGTTTGATTGATTAAGAGTGTGTTTGACATAACCCCAAAAAGTAGCACAAGTGTTTAAGCAGATTAAGGGGTGTTTGGTAGATTGGTTGTAGACTTAGCTTCTAAGGTTTAATAGGGTTTTAAATGTTCCTTTCTTGAAGCTACACTAACAGTAATTGAGGTAGTTTCAACCTCTATCACCATCTCAACTGCTATCACTACCGCCGAGCACACCAAACACGTCCTAAGTTGAGTTACATCATTGACCATTGTTCGCTTGACCTAATACTTTTCTTTACTATTTTTTTTTTAATGTCTACTGCGTTCTGATTAGTGATACTTCACTTGTGCTGCTTGTAGTTTGCTTGGATGGAACCCTGCCTGGTTATCATTTTCACCCTGGATCTGGTTCAGGAGCAAGTAGTTGGGTTATTCAATTGGAGGTTTGTCAAATTGCTCTACTCCAGTATACATCATGCTATGTATAAATGTTGTTCTTGGTATTGTTTAGTGTCCGAAGTGGTAAATTTGTGTAATTTAGCTGTTAATTGGTGGCAGGGAGGAGGATGGTGTAATAACATAAAAACATGTGTCTTTCGGAAAACAACACGGCGTGGTTCATCAAAGTTCATGGAAAAAGTTATTCCATTCACAGGAATATTGAGCAATAAGATTGAGGAAAACCCAGGTCATTTGCTTTCACAAACAACGGTATTTCTCTGAAAGTGTTTTGGAACTGTAGCTGAATCTTTGAATTCATGGGCAGATTTTTACAACTGGAATAGAGTTAAGGTTCGATACTGTGATGGCGCCTCTTTTGCTGGGGAAGGTCAAGATGAGGTCAATTCGAACAACTCTTTGAATCACCTTTTAACTTGTTGCATTTCTTCTTTTTTTAGTTTTGGGGTATTTGTTTCATACTCTTGAGAGCTGCAAAAGGTGTTTATTGTAGAGAATATGAGTACTTTTGCTAACTCGATTGGAAGGCAAGGTCAATGCAGAGAATTTTTTGTCTACATCATAGAAACCGTTACCTTTAAACCTGAATTCTCTGTAGACTAAAAGTGACCATTAACAACGATGATAAAGCTCCAATAGTCTGTTATAAATAGCTTGGGGCGCATCCTCATGCTCATTGGCTTTTATACACTGCCTTTGAGATGGAGTTAGTTCCTATAGCAATTTTGGTGCATTCTAACTAAATTCAGTTATTATTGTCACATAACTGAATTTCAGTTTTTCTTGGGTCTATCGGGCCTACCCCCTTCCCTTGGTCAGGGGTACCCCCATCTTGACCCCCCAGATTCCGCTGTAGCGGAGCCTCACTGGGTCAATGATGATGAGTCTGTTATAAATAGCAGGAGCTCTTTACATAACAGTCCCCTAGTAGATCAATTATAAGCTATATGCAGTTCTTATTAGTTCATAGAAAGTAGCTTCTGAAGTTGCTTTTAATCCTTACCCTAATAGTACTTTTGAGCTATTAATTTCAGGCTAATAAAATGTATTTTAGAGGGCAACGTATCTGGGCAGCTGCAATGGAAGAGTTGATGGCAAAGGGAATGCGAAACGCCAGTGAGGTTCTTTGCCAACTATTCCATTGATCCTTTCTTTTCACATTATTCTTTGGAGATATACCTTTTTATTCATCAGAATTGGAAATTATTGTATTGCAATACAGGCTCTACTTTCTGGATGCTCAGCTGGGGGTCTGGCATCTATACTTCACTGTGACGAGTTCCGTGACCTATTTCCTGGAAGTACCAAAGTAAAATGCCTGAGTGATGCTGGACTCTTCCTTGATGCGTAATGAGTATTCACAACTTTTCTATCTTGCTTCTTGTTGCTCTTCTTGCTTATTAAACGGGTGCTTTGACTGAAATTTTGAATGACATCACAGCATTGATGTATCTGGTGGGCGTACCATGAGGAATTTTTTCCAAGGTGTGGTTACCTTGCAGGTACTCCCAATTAATTCATTGCTGCATTGTATGTTTGATAGCTATCACTTAGTTTCAGATGGGCTTGGTTAAATGCTCTCATGTTACTTACTATTTCTTTTTCTTGTTGGAATTATCTTCTTAATACTGCAGGGCACATCTAAGAATTTGTATCCTTCCTGCACTGACCATCTGGATCCAACTTCAGTAAATTCTTCCCTTCAAACTTCTCTCACATTTTTTATTTTCATATTTCAATGGTATATTATGATAACATGGGGCGCATCCTCGTGCTCATTGGCCTTTATACACTGCCTTTGAGATGGATTTAGTCCCTATATCAATTTTGGTGCATTCTAACTAAATTCAATTATTATTGTCACATAGCTGAATTTCAATTTTTCTTGGGTCTATCGGGCGTACCTCCTTTCCCTTGGACAGGGGTACCCCCATCCCGACACCCCAGATTCCGCTGTAGCGGAGCTTCACTGGGTCAATGATAATGATAATAATATTATGATTACAATTTTTTTTGTATGCTGTCCCTGCAGTGCTTTTTCCCTGAGAATATAATTGCCAATATCCAGACCCCCACGTTCATTCTTAATGCAGCTTATGATTCATGGCAGGTAATCACAATTTTCTACACAACAGTTATTTCTTCTTTTTTTTTTTGTAAGAATAAGTAAGCTTTGATTTACAGGCCTAATTTTATTTTGTTTGTAAATTACAAATTTTAGGTTGGATCCAGTTTAGCTCCACCAGCTGCTGATCCTAAAGGTGCCTGGCGCGACTGCAAGATGAACCGCGCACATTGCTCTGCATCACAGATCCAATTCTTGCAAGGTTTCAGAAATCACACTAAAGTTAAAACTTCTCCTGGCATTTTCATCCTTTGTAGTATTTTACACTTGTGCCAAAAACAGGTTTCAGAAATCAAATGCTGAATGCTGTAAAGAATTTCTCAAGTTCAACTCAAAACGGGCTCTTCCTCAACTCGTGCTTCGCTCACTGTCAATCAGAGAGGCAGGACACATGGTTTGCGGATGATTCCCCTTCTATCCATAACAAGGTACAACCAAAAACACTCCTTTTTATTGTCTATAAGTTTCTTTAGCTTGAAAACACAACATTTCTCGACACAACCAAAGTCCCATCATTCTTCAGTAAGTCCGATTCTACTGATCATTTCAGAAAAGTTGGGATAATTTTAATTTACTGAATCTTGCAATGGGAAAGATTTCAGCAAGGCATGATAATGTTTGCATCAGCTTAATTAAGTTCCTGCATTTTGGCTTCTTTGATGTTTCTGAATGATGAGTATGTATTATAAATGCAGCCTGTAGCACTAGCTGTAGGGGACTGGTTTTTCGATCGTGCAGCGACTAAACTCATTGATTGTCCGTACCCTTGTGACAACACTTGCCATAATTTGGTGTTCAGAAAAGTCAGCATACTCAATACCTAATACCACAAATCATCTGGAACTGGAAGGCAAAGATTTCATTTCAATGCATTCCAGTTAACAAATTTATATTGAGATTCTTAGCTTACTGATCAGTATGTAACATCAATTTGACGCACCTCAGGGCTCAGGCAGTTTCTCTAATGAGAAGCTGGCAATTTGTCTGAAAATTCGTGAATTGTTATCTCTGAAATAATAAAATAATAACAATGCAAGGATTCATTTCACAGATACTGTTTATGTAGAGGTGGTGGCCACGGTTCCGGAACCTGCCCCGGTTCCGATTTTGACCAGTTCCAAAACTGGTTTCTGAAAAAAGAAAACTAAAAACCAAAAAGAGACCGAAAAAAAAAAACGGAAGACTAAACGTTTAAACGAATAATTAAACAAAAAAATATTTTCACGACAAATTCTTGGTCTGGATCCGAAAATGTGTTAGAAATCGTTTCTTCCTCAGTCTTTGCTAATAACAGATCAACATGGTAATTCTACCTCCAACAAGGTCTAAGACAGAAAGACCCCTTGTCACCATAACTTTTCATATTAGTCGCTGAGATTGAGATGAGACAGCTCCACGTTATGAACACTAGCTTGAAAAAAATATAGGTATTCAAATTTCAAGAAATGAACAAAAATATCATTCCTTGCTTTTGCAAATGACATCATCATTTTTGCTAAAGCAAATAGGCTTGTAAAAACATTAAAGATATCGTTGATGACTATTGCCAACTCTTTGGCCAAAAAGTTAATTTCTACAAATCCACTTTTCAGGTCACCAAAAACACAAGACAACACTAGCTAAATAGCAAATAAAACAGATTGCGAACACAGTTGCGCTGACAAATACCTAAGATGTCTGATCATCAACAAAAGAGTGACACAAAACATCTTTAAATTAAACGGTTAAACCCCTGCCCTATAAACCAGATTCTAATTATCAAAATGGAAAGCCAGCGTTCGCAGTGAGCACTGAATGGGCTAGAAATTGATTAAAAGTAGGATTAAAGAAAAAACCGTGTTCAAATACAATAATATATCAAGATAAGCATATAAACTCCAAAATTAGTTTAATTTACATTTGTGCAAAATATTTTATCTTGCATTATTGCATTCTTGAATTCTCTTTCTCGGGGCCATGATTTGATTTCTGCATCACATGTACATGTACTCCTCGTTCTTTGTCTTCCCTCCCTGCGAAAAAACAATCAAAGTTCGCGACTGAGTAGGGTCAAGTTGATGCCATCTCATGAAGTTTGACAAATTTTGTACGTAGGCTATCGGAAATCTCATCTTATTTCATAACTAAAATAACTTAATATAGGTTTTTTTTGAGGAGTAAATTCATAGGTGCGAATTAGGTGGGCGATATATACTTGATTTATTCGCCTCAGATTGTTCTTTGGAAGATTTTTCTTATTTTGGTACTGTAGGTCCTCGTCTTTGTATTTATTTTTTTTTTTTACAAGAGATGGATTTGATCAAAGATAGACTTCCAAGACTAACTCACACTGATCAAAGTTTATGGAAGTTTTCTAGGATTAATGGTTGAAGTGTTTGATTGAATTTGTGAGATTACAATTGGGATTTAGTTATGGATATTTGAAGTGTTGATACTGTATTAAACTTAGCCGAGTTTAATTATTAGTTAAATATCTCCATAAAATGAATTACAAAAATTTACATAAGAGTAATGATTGAAAACTTAAATTTGTAATCAAATTAAGAACACATGGACATCCACTTGACATATGGGAGGGAATGAGCCACAACATTTAATCTTGAATCCTAAAAAGGTATGAAAAAAATCTAAAAGACATCAAACAATTCTAAAAGCTGCTTAAGATAGCAAAACTAGCTAGTCTCAAGATGAAATGGTGAAACAGTTAATAAACCTAATATTTAGATTAGAAACTCAAATGAAATGCCCATGGAAGATTATGACCGTCTCACTTTCATATTCTCTTTTTAAATATGTCTAATTATAACTTTCAAAGAAAAATAAAACAATATCTCTCAAGAACATGAGATTAATGTTTGACAAGGGTTGTCTTTTTTTTGGTCGAAGGAGAGACGGTGCTCTCCGGCCCCTCAAGGAGGCATTTTATTGATAACGAAAAAAATGGGCTAAGTAGTCAGCAAACGGGGGATAGCCCGGCCCCTAACATAATCAAAAAGCAATAAAGTAATCCCCTCCGGCGGGGCAAGCAATACATGCATACCTAACGGAAAATAGAAAGCATAAGACGCGAGGTAATCCGCAACCGAATTTGCCTCTCGATAAACATGACGGAATTGGATATTCCAATCCCTACTAATAAAGCCTTGGCACTGACGTACCAGGCTAAATAAGGGGTGACTTCTAATAACCACTGTACTCAACATCCTAATACAAATTTGGGAGTCCGACTCCAAGATCACTTGCCGAAAGCCTCTCTCCCAAGCCATCTTCAACCCATCCAGCATACCCCACAACTCTGCCATAGGAACCGAGCAAGCCCCAATGTTGGGTGTAAACCCGCAAATCCATTGTCCGTGATCGTCTCTAATAACCCCGCCAGCTCCTTCCATCCTTCCATCTTTCACCGCACCATCCGTGTTGATTTTTACCCACCCTTCCGCCGGCCAACTCCAACCAATTTCCTGCACATGCCTACAGTATACAAGCTATTCAAGGAGGACATACCTGTAGCAGCTGCATATTCTCTAGCCCTTCCAAGAACGAACGTTGATTTATCCATGACCGTCACCTCATCCTTAAAAATACGAGCGTTCCGCCACTTCCAAATCCACCATAACGTAGTGGCAAAAATGTCATGCCAACTGATGCCATCAACCATTCCTATCTCCATGATATTACATCGAATCCACTCTGCAAAAGGCATCTGAAAAAATAGCGAAACTAAATCAGTAGCTCGTAAATTTAACCAAATGGATTTTACCTGATCGCAATCCCGAAATAAGTGTTCATAGGATTCTTCAATATGCAAATTGCAGATTCCACATTCAGCTGAATTGGAAATATGCCTTCGACTCCTCTCGGCGTTTGACATAATGCCTCCTTTCAACGCCAACCACATAAAACTCCTCACTCTCTCAAGAACCCCCAGCTTCCACACCTTGCTGAAGACGTCACCATCCACCTCAATTCTGTCTAAATTCCCCCGCAAAAAATCAAAACCCGAAGCTACTGAATAGTTCCCATCGCAGTTTGGAGCCCAGCAGATCATGTCGTCCTCGGCAACAGCTTGTGGCAAAACAGCGCAGGAGGCCAAACTCAACATAACGGCAGTAGGGAGCAAAGACGACAACATGCCCCAATTCCAACCAAAATCTACATCCCAGTACTGACAGACACGAGCTTGCAATCTCCCTGCCTCAACAACCCCAGTAGCAACCTGAATCAACGGTCTATCAATAAGCCACACATCGGTCCAGAAATGTATGGATCTTCCATCCCTCAAAATCCATCTGCAGCCTTTAGAAATCACTTCAGACAAACCCATTCGGATGCTCCTCCAAGTATGGGAACAAGCATTCGAATTGCCCAACGCACATTCAACATACTTATTCCTCAACACAGTCGTCCAAATACCCTCCTCTTCATTGATGAATCTCCATCCAAGCTTAGCAACCAAAGCCAAATTCATATCTTTCATAGTTCTAATACCCAGCCCTCCCAGCTTTCTTAGGCTTCGTAATCTCGTCCCAAGCGACTTTATGGATCCTTTTCCGACCACCATTGCTTCCCCATAAAAAATCTCTATTAATCTCATCAATTTTTTTACAATTACTTGTCGGAAGAAGAGCAGATGACATGGTATAAACCTGTATGGATGTCAACACCGATTTGACCAAGGTAATCCGCCCCGCAAAACTAAGCGAGTTAGCTTTCCAACCCGAGAGCTTAGAATTGAACTTATCCACTAGAAAGTATCCTTGTTGACCGCCTTATGGAGAATAGGCATGCCAAGATAATCACCCAAATCACAAGTAATCTCAAAACAGCTGACTTCTTTAAGCTGCCGAACCACCCTACGTTGCACATTCTTTGACACGAAAATCCTTGATTTTTGCGCACTGACCCTCTGCCCGGAAGCCGCACAAAATATGTCAAGGCATCTCTTAATAACCCTAATTTGCTCAACAGAAGCTTCCGCAAACAACATAATATCATCCGCAAAAAAATGTGAGAAAGATCCGGGCCATTCCTCTTTAACTGAATTGGCTTCCAATCCCCACGGTCAACCGCATCATAAATGATATGGCTAAGGCGCTCCATACACAAAATAAACAAGTATGGAGAGATGGAATCTCCCTGACGAACGCCTCTAGAAGTCATAAACTGAGTAGAAACTTCCCCGTTCCAAAGAATCTGCATCTTCGGAGAAGTGACACACGCAACCACCCATCTAATCAATTGCTCCGGGAAACCAATCTCCATAAGCGTAGACTCGATAAAATCCCATCTCAATCTATCATAAGCCTTCTCGAGATCTAGCTTAAGGATCATCCAACCCTTACGCCCTCTCTTTCTACGCATCGAGTGGACCACCTCTTGGGCCACCACTATATTATCCGTAATCATCCGACCCGGAATGAAACTCCCTTGCGTCGGTCCCACAATTAAGCTGATGATGGGCTGAATCCGATTAGCAATGACCTTCGTAATGGCTTTATACAAAATGTTACACAGAATGATAGGACGGAATTGATTAAGTGATTCCGGCTTATCCACTTTCGGAAGGAGCACAATCAACGTGTCGTTCACCCCATACGGCAAAACCGAGGACCTAAAGAAATCCTTAACAAACCGCACCACCGATTGTCCCGCAGTATCCCAACATTTCTGGTAGAAGCCGGGTTGGAACCCATCAATTCCGGGCGATTTGAACGCACCCATATTACTGATTGCCTTGCGAATCTCCTCTTGAGAAACCGACCCAATTAACCTGCTAAGAAGTTCCTGATCAACGATAGGAAAGTTGTGCCTCAAAACCGGAATACTTCCCATAGTATCATTAGGCTCCAGATTATAAAGCCTCTTAAAAAACTCCACTGCCATGAGCTCCAAATCAGCGTTTTTATCAATCCAAACCCCCTCTTCATTTCTTAATCCCTCCACCCGATTATACCTCCTTCTAATGATCGTAGAGGTATGGAAGAACGAAGTATTCCGGTCCCCATGTTGAAGCCATTGTACCCGAGATTTCTGCATCCAAAGGACCTCTTCTTGCTCCAAAACTTTCTCAAGTTCACTTTGCAACTCAGCCTCTTTATTCAACAGAATATTCGAATTCAATCTATGCGGATTCAGTTGAATATTCTCGATTTGGTTCAACAACTGCCTTTTCCTTTGATGAATATTACCAAACACTTTCTTATTCCAAACAATCAAATCATCTTTGAGCAAAGCTAACGCACACGGAGTCTCCAAATCATCACACCAACTCTGCTCAATCTTCTCCTTAAACCCGGGATGTGAGAACAAGCAGCCTCAAATCGAAAGGGACACCTTCCTTTATTACTATCAACATTCGGATTGAACGTCAACAAGAGCGGATTATGGTCGGATGAGAACCTCGGGAGGTGCCTCACCCGCGCTTCCGGCCACCTGTTCCCACCCGTCACATCCATAAACACCCTATCCAATCTCTTCGAAATAACCTAAGAAGGAGAAAGACGTCTGCTCCTAGTAAATCTTGGCCCCATAAACCCCAGATCAACGAGCCCAAGATTGTTCCGCCAAGCATTAAAAGTAGCCGAGTCGGCATGTAAACTGCCCGCACCACCTTCTCTCTCCCTATTAAACAAGATGCAATTAAAATCGCCCCCTACCACCACCGGGCCCGTAACATTCTTGATTGCCACCTCAAGCTCCTTCCAGAACTTCTCTCTACGAGGCACTGATGGAGGTCTGTAGACACAAAATAAATTTACCACCACCCCACCATCTAAATAGGTAGCATCAGTGGCGGAGCCAGAGAAAATTGGAAGGAGGGGCGAGTCGATCGGATATGGAATAATAAATAAAATTATATATTATTATTTAAATAATTAGTACTTATAATAAGTGTGAATATATATATAATAGAGCAGTAATTAGTAATAGATTTATATATAGTAAGTAAATATAAATTTAAGTGTAAAAGAAAAATAAATTCTTATCTTTGTTGTAAACTTGTAATAGAAAAAGATATAAATATATAATTAAGGATATTAGTTACATTTAAAAATATTCTTATTTTACTTTGCTAACATACTAATAAATATAATTGTTAACTTAAAACTATTTACATTTTAAACTACTCACCACTAGTTACTAGAGTAGTTAGTACCTAGTAGATATACTAAATTAATTTGCCTCACATAAAAAAAACAAATAACATGTCACGTTAAGTAAAAAGAAAGGAAGTGACCAGTGAGCGTCGTCGTCAGTTTCGAACACGGGACCAAAGAGTGGAAGGCTGAACGCGTTGCCACTATTCCAAATTATTTAAGATACTTTTACTTGAAATGGAATGTGTTATTACTTATCAGAACGGGGAAAGGGGGGGCGACCGCCACCCTTCGCCACCCCCTCGCTCCGCCCCTGGGTAGCATGAATGAAATACTTGTTCTTCTCCTTGATGGTAATACGGATCTTTGACTCCTTCCAAAAAATCCACACACCACCAGCAAAACCCGAAGCTTCCACTCTATCATAGTGCGAAAAGTCCGATCTAGACATTCTATTGCAAATCTGATCAGCTCTCCCACCCGAAACTCGAGTCTCAAACACCGCTAACACATCGACTTTATTATGACGGCACATGTAATAAATCGCTCTTCTAAAACCCGGCTTACCTGCACCAAAACAATTTCATGTTTTATCGATACTTAAATTCAAAGAGTCGATAAAACATGAAATTTCTCAAGAACTCTTTGAATTTAAGTATTTTGAATACTTCTGACCTAAGAAAAATCTCTGTCTCACATCTCACTCTCTCAGACTCGCTTGATTGGCATGATTGTTTAATCGTTTTTAGTGAGAATACATGATCATATTTTATTTTTAAAAGACATGATTTTTTAGGGAAGAATAGAGACAAATGCACTTGTATTATATTTTGTGTAGATACATGCACATTTAGTATAGACATTATGCAATCTGACTAATTTTAATTTATGCACTCCAAAAATCGTGCACAAATAATTTAAAAAACATTGTAAATTTTCAATAATAAAAGATACTAGATGGCTTTGCCGTCCTGATAGACGCAATATAATTTCGTGTCTATTGTTATTGATTTTATAAGTAAATATAGATAAATGTGTATATTATTTGAATTAGAATAGAAATGAAAAATATATGCGTGATCGATTTGATGAATAAAGTGATGAACGAAAATTGGATTTAAACCTTGATTTTGGTGCAGAAAAAATATATATTATGAGTCGTAAGTATTTATTTATGAAAGATTAAACATATAGATATAAGTATATAGTTATATGATGTTATATTTTCTCTCCTTTGTATTTTTAGGATCGTGTATTTCAGTTGTGATGTTTTATTACTTTGTTAATTATATATTAATTCAAACATACTACTCAGATTTAAATACAAATATTCTCAAACCATTTTTTATTAATTAAAAATTGAAATTTCACAAGCTCTATTAAAATAAGATAACTCCACATAAACTAAATCCGAAAAGAAAAAGTGCAGGTATGAAACTATCAATCATTACTCATTAGTTTGGCATTAATTAGTTAATATTCAAAGTAAATAAAAATTATAGCTGGATAACAGGGAGTGACACAAGTTAAACAACACAAGTACGTTATATCATATCCAATTAAAATTTCATCTTTATGGTGGACCCCGATTTTAGGTGGCGAAATGTTGCGCCATAGTCAGAAAATCTCCAGTGCCTCCAGATCGATGGAAGATTTCCGGGATCAATTAAGTCGGTTGGAGGAGAGAGGCTTCGTGATTAATTTATTATAAGATAGATTTTCTTCAGATTGTATTCGTTATAAGATAAGATTAAGTCGAGATTGGTAAGTTATAGATAGAATTATATCTCTGATTTAGATAAGATATGTTTTAGGAGGCTATATAAGCCAAGGTAACCCTTAGAGGCAGGGGGACGATTAAGAGGCTGGATACGCACAAAATCTCCGGATTTCTACATCAATACAAACACGTTTTTATTCATATTCTTCTTAGTTTTATTCGATCAAGGCCCGATCTAAGCCAAGGTTCTACCTTTGGTAAATTTTGGTTCAAACAATTTGGCGCCCACCGTGGGGCCGTGAATGATACAACCGTCGGAAGAATCACCATTCTACTTCCTTCCGAATCAAGGAACACGATGTATGAGAATGAAGAAGGAAGCCCTAAAACCCCAGTCACCGGTGATGACAACAATCTCGAGAACCAAGGCATTCGGTCTCAGGAAGAGGAGATGACGGACCTCAGGCAACGTATGGAGTTTTTACAGAAGGCGTTGAGCGATCAGAAAGGATTTTACGATGCTCATGTAGAACGCCTCACCGCCGAAAATAGCCAACTCAAACAACAGTACGAGGTTTTGGCTACGGGGCACCGTTCTCTCCGCGTCGATAGGCGAACTGACGGAATCGTCAGGAGGATTGATTTCAACGCTGGAGAAGGAACTTCCGGAAAAGGTACGGACCCAGGCCCCCGAGACAAGACACCCGCGCAACAAGACGCAACTCCGGAGCCCATGGGTCGCGTCCGCCGTGAGGAAGTTTTCCACGACAATAACCCTCCACTCAATCTCCGATCAGCGGCTAATCAACGCCGAACACCGTCTCAAGAAGTCTGGATCGAAGACGATGGCACCGATGGGGAAGATCGAAGACGACACGAGCCAATCAATTTGGACGCAACCATCCGAAGTAAGGTGACTGAACAGATTAGCGCCATTGCTGACCAACTCAAGAAGGGGAGCCGAAGTTTCCACCCCTTAGAGACTGAAGCACTCGATGGCTTCGACGAGTCTCCGTTCTCCCATCGAATCGCCCAAGTGGAGATTCCGAAGAAGTTCTCCGTACCAAGCATGCCTACATACAACAGGACTACAGATCCGAACGAACATGTGGCCATATACAAACAGAAGATGATGACAAGCGCAGTCCCATCCCACTCAAAAGAGACAATGATGTGCAAAGGATTCGGTACAACCCTAACAGGGCCAGCCCTAACCTGGTTCATCAACCTCCCCCGTGGGAGCATTAGGTCATTCGCGAATCTCTCGGACACCTTCCGGTCCCAGTTCGTGAGTAGCCGTAAATTCGAAAAGCAATCCAACGATCTCTATCGGATCCGCCAACGCCACCAAGAAACTACCAGAGAATTCTTGGATCGCTTCAACCGCGAGAAAATCTCCATCCCATCTTGCGACGTGACAACCGCAGTGGAAGCATTCAGGCAAGGGGTCACTCCCGATGGCGGCCTATACAAAGAGCTGACTTAGCACCCCTGTGCCACATTCGAGGAGGTACAAGCTAGGGCTTTGGCACACGTCCGGTTGGAGGAAGACAGGACCCTGAGGAAAACATCTTCCGAGACGGAGAAGATCGAGAGAAGAGGACCCGTCGATAGCCGGCGAGTATCAACAGATCAGAGGAAGGACCGCCGCACCCATCCTTACTCATGACCTACCTCAGGGCAGGTCAACGTGACCAAGACACGATGGACAAATGACAAAGAGCGAGAGCCCCTGCCGCCTTCACTCGAGTCTTTCAAACTTAACATATCCACGGAAAAGTTGCTCCGGAACATGGCGAAGCAAGGAGAACGCGTGAGATGGCCAAGAAAGGACAAAACTCCTTACTCGGGGGGAGACATGACTAAATGGTGCGATTACCATGACTACCACGAGCACTGGACCAAGGATTGCCTTATGCTCCGAAAAGAACTGGCCCGCCTAGTCGCGGAAGGAAGAATAAAAGACGTAGCTCCAGATGCTCGAGTACCCAAAGATTTGCTAGATAATCCTCCATCCCAACACCAAGGAAGGCGAAATCCTCCGACACCTGAAAGAGTGGTCAATGTGATATCCGGGGGATCAAGCATTTGTGGACTATCATACTCGGCAGCAAAACGCCACGCCAGGGAAAGCAACTTCAATCGCCCCCAGTCCTCAAGGCATCGCACCAGAGATTCTCCAGGACCAACAATCGTGTTCGACGACACCGATGCAGAAAACACTTCCGAGCCGCACCACGATGGCCTCGTTGGAAACGTACTGATGAAAAGGGTATTAATTGATACAGGAAGCTCCACGAATCTCATGACTCTGACTGCTTTAAAGGAGATGGGTTTATCCGAAAATGACATCCATAAACATCTTGTGCCCCTAGTAGGATTCAACGGCGAAGACAAACACACTGTGGGCGACATCGCCATCCCAACCTTCGCCAGAGGTGTAAATATGCAAGTCAATTTCCTCGTGATGGACTGCCCGTCATGCTATAACGTAATCCTGGGACGCCCTTGGTTACACGACATGAGAGCCGTGGCGTCCACCTACCACCAAACGGTGAAATTTCCAACACCATGGGGGATCGAGGAAATTCGCGGGGATCAAAGGTTGGCCAAGGAATGCTACAAAGAAGCCCTCAAACCAACCACTCTGACACTTGAAGCATAGCAATTACAGAACGTCACCCCCCGCCTGAGCGAACTGAAGACGGAGAAAAAGCGGAGGAGGTGACCTTAGAGGAAGGGAAGGTCGTCAAGATCGGAGAAAATTTGGAACCATCAATCAGAGAAGAACTGGTAACATTCCTGAAGAATCACCAAGGTTGCTTCGCTTGGAGCCACGAAGACATGACTGGAATAGACCCTTCCATCATCACACACAAACTCAACGTCGATCCTGAACACCCTCCAGTCAGACAAAAGAGGCAAAAATTCGCTCCGGAGCGAATACGAGCAGTCGATGAAGAGGTCAAGAAATTACTAGACACCGGGAAGATCAGAGAAGTAAAGTACCCCGATTGGCTGGCTAACGTAGTCGTGGTGCCCAAGAAGAACGGGAAGTGGAGGGTTTGCGTGGATTTCACCGACCTCAACAAAGCATGCCCCAAGGATTCTTTCCCTCTCCCACACATAGACTCGATGGTGGACGCAACCGCGGGTCACGAGCTACTTACCTTCATGGATGCATTCAGCGGTTATCACCAGATCTAGATGGAGCCGGAAGATCAGGAGAAGACGTCCTTCATCACAGGGCAGGGAACATATTGCTATCGTGTAATGCCCTTCGGTTTGAGAAACGCTGGAGCTACTTACCAAAGATTAGTCAACCGGATGTTTCGCGACCACATTGGCAAAACAATGGAGGTATACATCGACGATATGGTGGTAAAAAGCACAAGCGCTCCCTTACATAAGGGACACTTAGAAGAAGCATTCAAAGTCCTCGAGGAATACAACATGAAACTGAATCCCCAAAAGTGGATTTTTGGAGTACAATCTGGGACTTTCTTGGGACACGTAGTAACCAAGAGAGGGATTGAGGCCAACCCAAATCAAGTGCGGGCAATTGCTTCCCTGAAATCCCCACGAAGCATAAAAGACGTGCAGAAGCTAACCGACATGATAGCTGCGTTGAACCGTTTTATCTCCAAATCTTCGGATAAGTGCCGACTATTCTACGAGGTACTAAAGAAGAACAAGAGCTTCCAGTGGACAGAAAGACACGAAGCCGCCTTCCAAGAGCTAAAGGGCTACTTCTCCAATCCCCTATTATTGGCTAAACCAACTCTGGGGGAGGTGCTACACCTCTACTTAGCTGTATCAGACCGTGCACTAAGCGGAGTCCTGGTCAAAGAAGAGGACGGCCAACAAGTTCCGGTTTATTTTGTGAGCCGAACGATGGTGTCTGCCGAAACGCGCTACTCTCCAACGGAAAAACTGGTCCTGGCGGTCATGATGTGCTCGAACAAACTCCGACCATACTTCGAGTCACATACTATCTTCGTCCCATCGAATTACCCTCTCCGACAGATCATGCAAAAACCAGAATTCTCAGGAAGGATGGCAAAGTGGGCAATCCACCTAAGCGGTTATGACATCAGATATGAACCTCGAAAGGCAATCAAATCACAAGCCTTGGCCGACTTCGTTGCCGACTTCACCCCGACTCTTGAAGAAAACGCTAAAGAAGAAGTCTTGACCTCATCCCTCAACGAACCTGAGGAAGAATGGATACTAAACACCGATGGAGCCTCAAATGCAAAAGGAGCAGGGCTCGGCGTCGTTCTAAAGTCGGTAAAGTGGGAAACAATAGCTCAAGCAGTCAGATGCAATTTCGAAGCCACCAATAATGAGTCGGAATACGAAGCCCTCATCTTTGGGCTGGAATTGGCTAAAGATTTGTCCATCAAAAAGATCTTGGTTCGCGCCGACTCCTTACTCATCATTAATCAGATCATGGGAATCTTCGATGCCAAAGATGATAGGATGGCCAATTACCTCGAGGTTGTCAGGGCACTATCCAAGAATTTCGAGAAAATACAATTCGAACAAATTCTTCGGGATCAAAATGCACCAGCCGATGCCCTAGCCGGTCTAGGCTCTACCCTAGACCCCAGGGATTACAACAATATACCATTAGTCCACTTGTTATAGTCGGCTATAACAGAAACATCGGTGACGAAGGCTGCTGAACCACCACCAGAGCAGCATGCTCCGGATATTCTCCAAACATCCACCAACCCAGGGGTTAGTTCAGATGACTGCTGGACCAAGCCGTACCTCGATTGGTTCCTTCGCGGCGAAGCCCCCAAGGATAAGATAGAAGCCAAAGCTTTAAAATCAAAAGCAACGCGGTTCGCCATGATAAAAGGGGTCCTCTTTCACAAGTCTGCAACAGGTTTTTTGCAACGGTGCGTAGAGAAAGAGGAAGTCGAGGAGATCATGCATGACGTGCACAGCGGAGACTGTGGTAATCACACCGGGGGTCGCAGTCTCGCCAACAAAATTTTAAGACAGGGTTGGTATTGGCCCACCATTCGCCGAGACGCCACCAAGTATGCTCAATCATGTGAGGCATGCCAAAGCCACGCACCAGTCCCACATCAGCCACCAGAGATTCTCCACCCCTCCATTACTCCCTGGCCATTCATGCGATGGGGAATGGACATCGTCGGCAAATTGCCCCCGTCTACAGGCCAAAAAGTATTTTTCCTCGCCATGACAGACTACTTTTCTAAATGGATCGAAGCTGAGGCCTTTCGAGAAATCAAAGATAAGCAAGTAATTTCGTTTATCCAATGCAACATATTGAGCAGGTTTGGGGTCCCCGCAGAGATTACTTGCGACAACGGGTCACAATTCATAAGCAAGAAGATGCGTGATTTCTGCAAGCAATGGAACATCGATCTAGTCATGTCCACTCCCAGATACCTGCAAGCCAATGGACAGGCCGAGGCTAGCAACAAGGTAATCATCAATAACCTAAAGAAGCGGCTGATCAAATCCAAAGGGAAGTGGGCTGAAGAATTACCCTATGTACTCTGGCCCGATCGCACCATCCCGAAAGGGGCCACCGGACAAACTCTATTTTCACTGGTACACGGCTGCGAAGCTGTTATCCCAGCCGAAATCCTAGTCCCAACCGCAAGGTATGGGCTCGCTACCTCGGAAAGCAACGGACGTGAGTTGGAAGCAGAACTGGACACTATCCAGGAACTCAGAGAGGCTGCCCACGCTCGAATCACCAAGTACCAGCAGCAGGTAGCTAGGAGCGCGCTACAATAAAAACGTTCGAGTAAAGAGTTTTCATCTTGGAGACTGGGTATTGCGGAAGGTTTTCCAGAATACTTTAGAAGAAAACGCTGGAAAGTTGGCACCCGCTTGGGAAGGGCCATACAAGATCACCAAACTCGTAGGAAACGGAGCCTACCAGCTAGAATCCAAAGATGGAACAGCGGTACCACGAAGCTGGAACGCAATCCACCTAAAAAAGTACTACTTCTAATTACTTCATTTATGATGATATATTCTTAGATATTTCCTAGCTCTAGCTTAGAGAATCTTTAGGTCATATTTGGATTTTTCAAATAAACGATTCTGAGCACTTGCTCACACTGTCGGACACAATTTCGAAACTCTCATCTCATCAATCATGTTTTTACATACTTTTTACATAATGATTTGCGAGAAACTATTCTCCCACTTTTGCATATTCTCTTATTGCTCATAAACGCAAACTTGCGCTAATCAACGTTGCATACAACATGAAATGCGCCAAATGCAAAAAAACCACTGTTATCACACATGGTTATACCGTCTGAAAATGACGAAGTCATCAAACGTTGATGAAGTAACCCCTAAGATGGTTACTCACACGCTAATCATATGACATGAAACGCGTCGAATACACGATACCACTGTTTTGACACATGGTAATACCGTCTAGAAATGGCGAAGTCGTCACGCAAACAAACGTCGACGAAGTAACCCATAAGTTGGTTACCCCCTATCTAATTCTGATTTAACGAAACATCCGATTAGTACGGGAAGGGAAAAGCTATAGCATATAACCCAGGCCATATGAGCAGGACGCCGCGATGACACTACATCCTAATTTAAGGATCCACTGCCCAAGAGCGCCCTTGGCAGTGGCCAAAGGAAGCCTAGTCGTAACTAACTACGCACGACCCTTTGCAGAAAACTAAAACACTCAACGCGCAAAATGTGATCCTAACACAGGACTCATAATAAGTCGCTAACGAGAGGAGCATTAAAAACTCCTTTGAAACGCTAAAAACTAACACGTACCCCACTCGCGGGCAACACATTTATGGAGACTCTCTGAGAATCTCTCGATGCTAAAATACTACGCAATTCTCCAAACACAGACAAGCAAGCAAGTAAGGATAAATGTGCGCCATTCAAGGGGCGTCAAAACTATCCTGAATCTGACGCACTATAAGTTTTTGGCCCCGGGCCATGAAGTTACCAGAATATTCTTACAATCATCCGGAAAACAAAAAAAAAGAGTACTTCTAAAAAGAGATCAAAGGGAGTCGCATCAGGAACTTACTGTCCGCCAACTGGGGTCGAAGGTTCCTCTTTTGTCCTTGGCCTTCCCCTCATCACCTTCCTCGTCGGACGGACCCCCATCGTCATGGTCTTGACATTTTTTCTCAGTTGGGGAGTTCACGTCATCCTCCTGGTCTTCAGCCGTCAGGTATTCTTTGCCAGGAGGGGGATGATCAGCAGTGTAGTATGTCTCCAGGACCTCCAGTTGAGTCTTCAAGTCCCATTTGGCACTTTTCCTGTCAGCAAAATCCAGAAGCAGCTCCACTTGGGATTTCATCGTGTAGTACGTTGCGAAGTCTACTACCACTTGAGGAAAACCTTCGATCTCCTTCTCAGCTTCCGATACCTTCACCTCGAGTGATGTCTTTTCAGCTTGAAGATCCTCCATTGACGACTGAAGTTGGCCCACCTTCTTGTCTAGTACAACAGCTCGGTCTCTCTCCTGTTTCTCCCTCTCCTCCAACGCCCTCATTTCCTCTTGGCAGCGGACGTTGGTGTCCATCAGCTCCTGGAAAGCCTGTAAAATTAATGTTAAAACAGGAAAAAGCATAAAAGCGTTCACAAAACACCAAAGAAATGACAGTGAATATCCAAAGGTTCGATTAAGCAAGTTTACCACTCTCACCTTCACACCTACGTGGCTGAAAGCAACATCAGGTGTGAAGGCGTGGAAGTCCATCTTCACATTCGGAAGCAGGGTGTCCCCAAAGGTGCTGAGGAGGTCCTTTGGCTCCGCTTTCTTAGCAACGGGGGAAGTTGGAGAATCGTCAACCCTTTTTCGTTTCGATGAGAGAGATTTTTTGGTCTCGGAGCTAGGAGGAGGAGACAAGGGAAGCCTGACCCCACCAGATCTCAGCCTTCGGACCATTGCTGCGGCAGAGGTATCCACGGAAGCGCCTGGGGAGTTTTTGTTATTAGTCACATTGAGAAAAGAAGACATGGGTACCAAAACAAGTTTAAGAAAATTAAACATATTAAGAGTAACAGAAGGAGCAACCAACCTGTTTTCTTCTTGGAAGAACGCATCATGTCGGAGGATAAGGGAGTGACTTCGGAGTCAGTTTTGTCTTTATCAGATCTCAGAGATTCGTCGTCTTCACCACCACCCGCTGGATCAGGACAGACCTTCTTAGGTTTTCGTTCTTCAGCTTTGATCTTTAGCAAACGTCGACACACACCTGTATCTGTGCTCTTTGAGTTGATTCCCACCGGCACTGCACAAGAAAGACAAATTACAGATATGAGAGCAGGAAGACCAGAATAATGAAATTTTTTAAGTAAAGAAGATCAGATCGTCTTACGAGATGTATTCCATTCATCTCGGAAGACGTCTTTCACTTCATCATCAAGATCTCCTAGAGACGCTTTTTCAATGAAGAAGAATCGGGATTGCCAGCTTCGGGAGGAAATTTTCAATTTTGGAATAAGGGTTTTTTTAGTGTCCCTAGCATGCAAGGTGATGCGACCAACCCTCTGAGGAACAATTTTGTATGCCAAGAGAAGTTATCCCATGGTCATCTCCAAACCCCTTTCAGTGGCAAGTTCATCAATTCGGGCAAGGGTACGCCAAGTGGTCGGAAGGATTTGACACGGAGAAATTTTTAGGGTTTGAATAAATTCCCGAATAAAGGGGGAGAAAGGGAACTTTAAACCTAAAGAAAAGGGTAATCAAGAAAGCAAATCCACCCTGGACGAACCCAATCAATGAATTCGACAATCGGAGTGTGGAAACGGGTCCCCTCTGGAAATCCACCGAAGGAGATCCAATCGGCAACCTCCTCCGACGTCATATCACAACGGTGAAGGTCTTGGGGACCCAGGGACGAAGAGGAAACGAAAGTTGAAGATTTGGCCATGGAGGATGAAGCAGGAAAAGATAGAGGTGAGGAAGAAGAAGTGTTACCTGGAAGACGAAAGCAAAGATTGAGAAGGGAAGAAGGCGTGGGGTGAATAATAATGAAAGCAACAAAGAGCTTCTTGGGTCATTTAAGAGAAACGACAGAAGCGTATCCCGTCTTCCCGCCTTAAATGCAATTTTCGAAATTTAAATTTAAATTTTGAAATTACATTTAGGGGTATATTTGGACCCAGATTTTAGGTGGCGAAACGTTGCGCCATGGTTAGAGAATCTCCAGTGCCTTCAGATCGATGGAAGATTTCCGGCATCAATTAAGTCGGTTGGAGGAGAGAGGCTTTGTGATTAATTTATTATAAGATAGATTTTCTTCAGATTGTATTCGTTAGAAGATAAGATTAAGTCGAGATTGGTTAGTTATAGATAGAATTATATCGCTGATTTAGATAAGATATGTTCTAGGAGGCTATATAAGCCAAGGTAACCCTTAGAGGCAGGGGGACGATTAAGAGGCTGGATACGCACAAAATCTCCGGATTTCTACATCAATACAAACACGTTTTCGTTCATATTCTTCTTAGTTTTATTCGATCAAGGTCCGATCTAAGCCAAGGTTCTACCTTTGGTAAATTTTGGTTCAAACAGTCACTGTGTGTGCACGTGGAAATACGACCATGTATCGGAAAAGCTCTATGGTAGAAAGCGACCATGTACTAATTCTACTTACGTATTTATAATTTTAAAGATTTCTTCAAATGTTTTTCAGTGTTTAGTATTTTATTTTTTAAAATAAAAAAAATGGCTACAATATAAAAATATGTTGGGACGGTGTTGGGAACTCTGGTTCCAAACATCGGAACACCGATATCATTCTCCAGTTTTGACAATGACAAACACCATATGTGAACTAACGTGTTATATCCAAGTATTTCTAAGGAACACAAGTCAGGTGAAGAATTCCCATGAACGTCCAAGGAACACATGCATACATGATGAAGAGTTCCTCTCAAAGGAACTCAGAAGAAGACAGTTCCCATCACATGTGAACTCACATGTGCAAACAAAGACAAGTCAACGAGATTCACGGGATCCTGTCTCAAGACAAAACAAACGCTCAGTCTGAGGAACAGACTGAAGCGTTTGATCCAACGACCCGATTGCTTCTCAAAGTTGACTCAATTCAAATTGTCACATGTGAAGGACAAAGACTTGACACAGAAGACAAAGGGCATTTCAGAGATAAATGAAAGTCAAGGTTACAACCCAAGTATTGACAAGTATAAAGCTAAGTAAATAGCGCTCAAACAAAGTACTTCTCCCAGAACTTACTGATACCCACAAAGAAAGAAAGAGAGAAGAAGAGAAGTCCCCGAGGGCGAGTTTCTGATCTCAACGACGGCGAAGTCAAGTTCCCAGGAGCTAGGGACTGTGATAGTCAAGGTGTAAGGTTTGATTTACTTGTGTTAGTTGAGTTGTTCGCTTAGGAACTCGGTTGAGAAGATTCATTAGTGTTGCTAGAGTTAGGTAGAACTCCTAGGAACAGAGAATTTTGAATCTTGCCTATTTTAACTAAGGAACAATCAATAATACAAGTAAGTCATTTAAAATCCTCCAAGAGGAGTTAGAGGTTTACCCACACAACTAGTTGGTTGTCGTGGGGTTCCTCTATAAGAGAACTGTGCCTATTGGATTCTGTTTACTTGCTTATATAGAACTTCCGTTGCCTTGGGAACAACCTAACCGCTAGTTCTCAAGCTCTTGGTAACACTTAATGATCCAACAATTGGTATCAGAGCAAGTTCGCTCTAGATTTGTGTGTTAGTATCGCAGGTTATAGAATGGCTGACGAACTCACTCAGGTTGGACAAGGGAACAAAAAGCCTCCGAGGCTTATCACCGGAAGGTTCGAGAACTGGCAACGCAATATGAAGGACTGGATGCGGAGCCACGACTTTCAGGCCTGGTGTGTGTTCGAAGTAGGGAACTTCGAGGTAGACCCAACCATTCGCAACGACCTCACTAAATGGGGACCAAACGAATGGAAGTGCATGGAAGCAAACTTCAAGGCCAAACAGTATCTCAAGAATGCCATGACAGTGCAAGACTGTGACAGAGTAGCAAACATCGAAACGGCAAAAGACATGTGGGAGGCAATCCAGCAAATGCACATTGGGAACTCTGACCTCAGAGAGGACCTCCAGATGAATGCCATAAGGGAGTTCTTCAACTTCCAAATGGAAATAGGAGAATCCATTGACAGTTACCAATCTCGCTTCGAAAGCCTATGCACCAAGCTCGTTGAATTAGGAATCACAAAGGAGGAGATCACCGACAAGATGAAAGTTCAGCAGTTGTTCAATGGCCTAACTGGTGAATGGGCCAATGAAAGGACCATGTTCAAGGAGAATCCAGAAAACAGAACTCTCATGCTCCACCAAGTCTTAGAAAAACTGGTAGGACATGAGAAAAGGAAGAAGGATGATAAGAAGCAAGCAAGGGCAACATGAAGAGATGCTCAAGTCACAAAGGGATCGCCCTTAAACTTGAAAAGATGCTCAAGTCAGTTCAAGAGCAACATGAAGAATCTGAAGAAGAAGAGGATGAGGAACTAGTCCTGGTAACAAAGGCCCTTCGGTCCTTCTACAAAGGGAAGTTCAAAAGGGGCAATGGGAACTCACAGAAAGGACAGAGTTCCCAAAGAAAACCTGTTGAGAAGGACCTCTCAAACATCACTTGCTACAAGTGTTACAAAAGGGGACACTTTGCAAAAGATTGCCCACAGGGAACTAACGACCAAAGGCAAGGGAAGAAGGCCTACATCGCCACCTGGAGCGATGACGAGGACGAAGATCCTGAATCATGGGCATACCCGGACATGTGCGCATGGGCCATAGGGGAGACCACTGGGGAACAACCCAGAGAGGTAACTACTGAATCTGTTCTTGCTTCCTTAACAAATTATGAAAAACCCGAGTTGTTAAAACTTCTTTCAAGTCTTGTTAAACATTTAGCTGCAAAAGAAGTTGGAAAAATTGGAACACACTAACACTGAATTGGTTGGCCTTGAGTCCTGCTCCAACTGTGTGTCCCAGTTGACAAGCTTCAGTTTTATCTATCTCACATTGTAGATCTTGAGGATGAGATTAAGACTCTAGAGAGTGATAAGAATACCTTTCTACAAAAACTGAGTGAGAAAGTTGAGAGTCATGAAGCCTCCTGTTCCCAAACTAAGTTCGTACCTGCCAAACACGGGATAGGGTATATGTCAGAGTGCCCTAAGAAAGGAAAGTCTCCCTTGAGTGAACAAGAGATTAATGAATATAGGGCCTTGGAACTTCAGTGTGAGAAACAAAAGAATGCCCACTTAGAAGAGAAAATCCGTGTCCTAGAAAGTGGAGTGAATGGAGAAGTATATTATTACACTGGGAACACTGGGCATAAGTTGTATGTCCAAATAGCCAAGGGAAATGGGTCTAGGGTGTACAACAAGGCAACCATGGATAGGAACAGGATACAAAGACCTCATCCCAAGTACTATATAGGAGAATACTACAAGACCTGCTAGAACTGTGGTGCTCATGGGCACTACATGGAAAGCTGTCCCAAAGCCAAAGCTCAAGCCAAGAGGAACCACGAGTATTGGAACAAGCAAAATCAAAAGGCCAACAAATCTACTAGAGGTTCCACTCATGGGAACCAACATAGGAACTTTGCCTATAACTCTAGGAACTCGTGACATTAATATTGTTGATTATGTTTTAATTGAAAATGTCATTCCTTGTAAGGGACCAGGCAAGAGTTATCTTGCCTGGGTCATCAAAAAATAACTCTCCTTGTAGGTGGCAGTGAGGGGGAACATCACATGGGTAATTGATAGTGGATGTTCGAAACATATGACTGGGAACAAAGACAACTTCACCTCACTCCACATAAAAGTCGAAGGGGGTCATGTGTCCTTTGGCAACAAGAATAAAGGAGAAATCATAGGAACAGGGGAAGTACTACTCAACAAATCAATCAAGATCAGCAATGTCAACTTGGTGAAGGACCTGGGGTACAACCTCTTGAGCGTATCTCGGATATGTGATCAAGGGAACAACATTGTCACTTTTGATTCAAAGGAGTGCCTGGTTATCAAAAAGAAGACTAACAAGATCATCCTGAGAAGAAGAAGGTTCAACAACGTCTATGTGGTGGATACAGACTTTGAGCCACCGAGGAAACTATGCCTAGCGAGTTCCCATGATGAAACAAAACTCTGGCACAAGAGACTAGGCCATGCAGGCATCAATTAGATCCTAAAGCTCTATCTACAAGACTTGGTTATTGGTCTTCTACGAATCAACATCGAGGGAGCTAAGATGTGTGAAGCTTGTGTTCGTGGCAAGCAAACCAGGAGCTCCTTCAAACAGAAAAGGGTGGTCAGCACAACAAGGCCCTTGGAACTAATCCACATGGATCTCTATGGTCCCATGGACATCCTCACAGGAGGAAAGAGGTACATGTATGTTTTAATTGATGATTTTTCAAGATTCACATGGGTTCTTTTCTTGAGATCAAAATCAGATACCTTCAAAGAATTTGAGACTCTAATCAAGAGGATGGAAGTCAACATGGGACTCAAGCTCAAGGCACTTAGATCTGATCATGGAACTGAGTTCAAAAACTCAGAGTTCCTTAGGTACTGTGATGACAATGGTGTATCCCACAACTTCTCGGCTCCTCGCACTCCTCAACAAAATGGCGTGGTGGAAAGGAAAAACAGGACTTTAGAACACATGTCACGGACCATGATGCTAGAGAGTGGAGTTCCTGAAAGCTTTTGGTCCAAAGCCATCTTCACAGCTACTTACATCCTAAATCGAGCCATGATACGTCCTATGTTCAAGAGGACATCATATGGGTTGATGAAGGGAACAAATCCCAATATATCTCATCTTAGGACGTTTGGGTGCAGATGCTTCGTCCACAACAATGGCAAAGACAATCTTGGGAAGTTTGACCCAAGGAGTGATGAAGGGATCTTCCTAGGATACTCTTCTCAAAGCAAGGCGTACAAGATCTACAATAAGAGGACCAAGAAGATAGAAGAAAGCATTCATGTCATCTTCGATGAACAATCTGTAAAGGTGGGAACAGAGGCCCAAGGAAAGGGAACTTTGTTCAAACTAGTCAGATAAGAAGAGGAAGACGATGATGATGAACCAAGAAAGCAAGATGAGGATTATCCAAGTGGGAACAACATCCCGCAACAAGGGAACAACGAAGGAGATCAAAATTCCATAGATCAAAATTCCTTTGAAGTTCCCTCCTCAACAAAAGAGCCTCAAGATGCATTAAACTCTCTTGTTCCCCAAAATGAAGTCATACCAGACTCTAGAGTTCAGGGGGAACAACGAGGGAACCTTGAAGAAAATCATGACGAGACCCTCAGGGAAGAAGTTGAGAACAACTGTTCCCATGAAGAAGAAGAAGCCTAAGATACAGATGAAGAAGAAACAAGGGAACATGTTGACGTCTCACACATCCGAACCAGAAACTACCACCAGTTGAGGGATCAAACATCGATAACATCATAACTCTCTATCATAAAGGCGTACAGACTCGTTCATCCCTCAACAAATTATGTGCCTTCAATGCCTTTGTCTCAATGGTGGAGCCCAAGAGCATCAAGGAAGCCCTAAAAGACCCAGACTGGATACAAGCCATGCAAGAATAACTCCACCAATTCGAGAGGAACAAGGTGCGGAAACTGGTTCCTAGGCCCAAAAACAAGAATATCATAGGAACTCGATGGGTCTTCAGAAACAAGCTTGACGATACTGGGGTTGTAGCTAGGAACAAAGCCTGTTTGGTTGCTCAAGGCTATAAGCAAGAGGAGAGCATCGACTATGATGAGACCTTCGCACCAGTTGCAAGAATTGAAGCAATCCGTCTCCTCATAGCCTATGCCGCCCACAAAGGATTCAAGTTGTATCAGATGGATGTCAAGACGGCGTTCCTAAACGGGCATCTCAAGGAAGAAGTCTACGTGGCACAACCACTAGGATTTGAGGATGAGCACTTCCCAAACCACGTATACTTCTTGGAGAGAGCCCTATATGGTCTCAAACAAGCTCCCAGGGCATGGTATGACATGTTCGCTCAATTTATTTTGTCTCATGGATACCTTCATGGTTCCATAGACAAAACTCTCTTCATTAAGAAAGAATCAAAAGATATTTTAATTGTTCAAGTATATGTTGATGACATTGTGTTTGGTGCTACTAATGAGATTCTTGTTGAAAAATTTAAGAACTTGATGAGTAGTGAATTCGAAATGAGTCTCATAGGGGAACTCACGTTCTTTCTGGGACTTCAAATATCCCTAACCAAGGAGGGAACAAGGATCCATCATCAAAAGTACATTAGAGAAATGCTCGTGAAGTATGGGATGGATCACTCTAGGCCCATCGACACTCCTCTCACCAAAATCAAGGATCAATGCATATGAGACAAGTATAAGTGTAGATCAAAGGAACTTTCGAGGTATGATTGGGTCTCTTCTCCTTAACTTCTAGTCGACCCGATATCATGTTTTCCATGTGCCTATGTGCATACTTTCAAGCTAACCTGAAAGAGGTGGAGAGGATTTTCAGGTACCTCAAAGGGAATGACAACTTGTACCTTTGGTATCCAAGGAACTCCCTTGAGCTAGTTGCATAATCAGATGCAAATTTCGCTAGGCACTTAGTTAATCGAAAGAGCACATATGGAATGGCCCAGTTCCTAGGATCATGCCTAGTCTCATGGGGATCAAAGAAGCAAAACTCAGTGGCACTCTCCACAGCAGAAGCGGAGTACGTGGTTGCCGCATCATGTTGTTCCCAAGTTCTATGGCTTAAGTACCAACTCCAGGATTATGGTATGTCCTTTGGCCCTGTTCCCATTAGATGTGATAATACAAGTGCCATTAACATATCCAAAAATCTTGTGCATCATTCACGTACTAAGCATATAGACATTAGGCATCACTTCCTACGTGACAATGTGGAACATGGGAACATCTCTATTGAACACTGTAGATCTGAAGAGAAAATTGCAGATATTCTCACTAAAGCTTTAGACAAACGTCCCTACTAGCATCTCTAGATCCTTCTAGGGATGATAAATCTAAACTGAACAAGTCCCTGTTTGTTATTCCCTTAATGCTTGGCTAGTTTACATGGATTTGCATGATAGGGAACACTAGGAACAATTGCTTTCATTTTGACATATTACTAGTCTAGAGCTTTTTATTGTACATTTGGAACTTTATTTCTTTTGGCCCAAAATGATCAACTAGAGTTCCCCTTTAAACCTCATTACAAGCCACTATGATGGTTGATCATAAAACCAACCCTTAAGCCAAGAACCAAACAAACGCTTCTCATGAGCGAAACTCTTTATCCTTTTATCGAGTTGTAATTGTCTGGTTCCACTTTGAGTTCCCCAGCTTGAGACATCACTGATGGAGGAGTGTAACGAGTTTGAACTTGTAATGAGCGTGAGACAGCATTGATGGATAAGAACTTCTGGTTTATATGGTATAGGTGAAGCCTGTAACGAGTTTGAACTTGGCACCAAATTTTCTTCATTCTTTAGTTATTCTAGCTAAAGCATATATGTACCATGGTTTATTAGGATGCTACAGGTACGGATTCTTTGAAAGGAGTAATAAAAGGGAGAAGTGTAAGTAACAACTTGTTCTTTCATTATGCAATATGCCATCATACAACATAAGGCTGTCTTTAACAATATGTTAGGAGCAGACTCCCTTTTGGCTGGTTGTGTAGAGAAAAGTGAAACAAAACAGGTCTTGGGATTTTGTTTAGGGTCGATGTGCTTCACAGGTGATGCCAATTTATCGCAACAACATAATTAGTTACAAAAAATATCCTTTATATGTCGTTGCGAAAAATACGATTTATCGCAACAATATTTATCGCAACGACATATGTAGTTACAAAAGAATATTAAAGAAAATTCTCAACTTCAAAGATTTTGCAACGACAGATTATTTGCAATAACAAAAGTCGTTGCAAAACTACGTATTTTTTGCAACAACAAAAGTCGTTGCAATAGGCTTTAGCAACGCCCGTACCCGCAACGACATTTGTCATTGCAAAAAATATTTTTTGCAACGACATTTAGCATTGAAATAAATGCATTTTCTTGTAGTGGAACTTGAGTGTGAGTTCCTTTAACAACTCCACAACCTGACCGTTTGAAAGATCATGGGAACTGGTGTGCGAAATACTCACAAGCAAGGGAACACTGCTATCTCTGAGAAGATGAAGAGTCACTTGGGAAATTGTGTCAGAATTCAAAGCATTTTGGGCCAAGCGTTTGAATTTCTAGAAGAGACTTCCCTTGGAAGAAAGCGACGCGTGTCATAAGCGTGGTACGAAAGTTGAAACGTCTCTCCGCATTCATTGGCCAACGGTTATCGAGGTTAGTCATCCTTCCTTTTCTACCCCTTTCTCTCTCTCACATAAAAACCCTCAATTGCCATTTTCGGGACCTTCCTCCAACTTCGTCCTCTACAACCCATTCTCTCTGAATCCTCCCTTCCTTCCTCTTTGAGAAGCTCCAAAATCTTTCACCATGGCACTTGTCCATCCCGACCACCGTATCCGTGAATGGATCAAGACCAGTTCCAAAACCCTCTTCATCACAATGCTCCGAGAGGTAGACAATGAAAAGGACCCTGCCCTTTGCCAAACTCTCTACCGAGCCCTCCATGAATATGTCCTTCCCTATGTCCATCAAGAACACACTAGCGTCTCGTCCCTCGAGTACGAGATTCTTGGGTCGGCCCCTTCCCTTCCGGCAGCGCAAACCCTAGCACTGCCATCAACCACTACTTCTTCTCAATCTCTTCCTCCTCCACCTCCTAAACCCCTATCCATTTCTTCCTCCGGAACTGTTATTGTTGACAATTTCGGTTCTGAACCCCCATCCAAACACACAAAATCCAAAAACACAAAATCAAAATCCTCAAAATCCAAACACTCTTCCTCAAAATCCCACAAACGCAAACACAGTTCTTCCCACCACCCTCTCCAATCAAAGAAGAAAATGTCCATCTTAGCCATGGACGAAATTCTCAACCTCTCCAACCCCAAGTCCTTCAGAATACCATCTCCTCCACCTCCACCACAGTCCACTCAAACCTCCTCTCTACCACCTCCCTTAGATTTTGGGAACTCCCAATCCCAGGATCTCCCTCCTCCGCCTTCCACTCAACACAACCCTGTCTCTGGGAACTCTAGTCCCAAAGACTCCCTCCCAACCTCCTCTTCCCTTCCAACTTCTGAGGAAACTCTCAACCCATCCACCTCACAACCCAGAGTTCCCACGCCACCTACCTCTCCTCCCAAGAAAACTCCCTCTCCTCCAAAATCCCCTCTTCATCCTCCTCAAAATTCACCTCCACCTCCTTCCACAAAAAGAAACTCAGCACCGGCTGTTGGTGATGGGACCACTACGGACCTCCCAGAGGAAGTTGACAACGAGGACTTGGGCTTGTCCTCAGATGCTGAAGGGACCTCGACAGATGGTGTTGCCGCTGAGGTACTTGATCAAGATGGACTTGAGAAAGAGCATGTTGCGGCTCTTGAAGAAGAAGAACAAGGACCCCAAATGGTGGTGTCGGAGGGTGCCCATGAAGAAAGGGACCCTCCCCTCATGATCGAATCGGTTGCTTCCCCCCAGCAGAAAAGAAAGGTTGCCGCCTCCAGGGGGAACAAATTGAAGAAAGGGAAGGGAACTGCCTCAAAGAGGGTCCCTATTACTGAGGATCGGAAACTGATCCCTCCCCCATCCTCAATGAGCAACAACTTCAAGAACAAGGCCTTGGGGAACTTTGGGACCTCATCAAGGCTCAGGGGTGGGAACATGTGTGTGACGCCGCTGTCAGCATCGACCCTGCACAGGTGCGCCTCTTCTACAACAATTTATGACGAGGGCACCAAGGGAACTCTCTCCCTCCAGAGAGATGACTTCGTCTTCACTGCCTCCACTATACGTCATCAGCTACAAGTCCCTATCAAGGGCCTCAACGCTGTTCCCATCAAGAACTGGGGTGAGTTCGATAGCGAAGTCATCTACAACGCCATCTACGAGGGTCGTGTTCCCAAGAGTGGAACACCCACTCACAACCTCTCCCTCATAGGCAAGTTGGCTCACCAGTTCATCATAACGGTTGTGATCCCAAGGCAGGAGAAGCACCCACATTAACATTCAAGATGCCATTCTACTCTACCACTTCCTTCACAAGATGTCCATCAATCTCCCTTGCATTATCTTTGGGCACATGGAGAAGTGCATGGCCTCGACCTCCCACTCCTTGCCCTATGCTGGCTTGATCAAGAAACTAATGATCAAGGAAGGGCTCTATGACGCCAACAAAGAAGACGTGACCATCGGAAGGGAACTGGACCTTTCTATGGTCCAAAAGATGCGTCATTCAGAGCAAGTTGAGGATCAGGGGACGCTTCCCTATGGTGAAGGCCCAAGGGTTGGGAACACCCAAGTGTTGATGCACATTGCAGCCACTCTAGAGAACATGGCAGACACCCTTCAGAACATCCTGTCTGTTATGACCCAGATCTTCCCTTTTTCTTTTATCCTATCCTTGTTTTCCCCACAAAAAGTGATGTGTTCCTTTTGTATATTAAACTGCTTAAGTAATATAAATGGTTTCTAGTATGATTGCGTGTTCCCTTATTCTTTATTTATGCTTATCTGTTTTCAATGATGCCATAAGGGGAAAGGACAAAATGTGTGAGATGAGTCTTATTTTGAGTTATCATAGAATATGCTTTTGCTAAGGGGGAACTATCGCATAAAATGCTAAGCAAGAACTCATTGTTTCATAGACGTGGATCTCTAGGAACTCACACCATTTCACATTGGATCTCTGTTCCATATCATACTCTGAAATACTAGGTTATTTTTGTGATGGGTTTGTCATCATCAAAACGGGGAAATTGTTGGGACGGTGTTAGGAACTCTGGTTTCAAACATTGGAAAACGATATCATTCTCTAGTTTTGACAATGACAAACACCATATGGGAACTAACATGTTATATCCAAGTATTTCTAAGGAACACATGTCAGGTGAAGAATTCACATGAACGTCCAAGGAACACAGGCATACATGATGAAGAGTTCCTCTCAAAGGAACTCTGAAGAAGACAATTCCCATCATATGAGAACTCACATGTGCAAACAAAGACAAGTCAGCGAGATTCACGGGATCCTGTCTCAAGACAAAACAAACGCTCAGTCTGAGGAACAGACTGAAGCGTTTGATCCAACGGCCCAATTGCTTCTCAAAGTTGACTCAATTCAAATTGTCACATGTGAAGGACAAAGACTTGGCACACAAGACAAAGGTCATTTCGGAGATAAATGAAAGTCAAGATTATAGCCCAAGTATTGACAAGTATAAAGCCAAGTGAATAGTGCTCAGACAAAGTACTTCTCCCAGACCTTACTGATAACCATAAAGAAAGAAAGAGAGAAGAAGAGAAGTCCTCGGCGGCGAGTGTCTGATCTTGACGACGGCGAAGTCAAGTTCCCAAGAGCTAGGGAATTGTGGTAGTCAAGGTGTGAGATTTGATTTACTTGTCTTAGTTGAGTTGTTCGCTTAGGAACTCGGTTGAGAAGATTCATTAGTGTTGCTAGAGTTAGTTAGAACTCCTAGGAACAGAGAAGTTTGAATCTGGCCTATTGTAACTAAGGAACAATCAATAATACAAGTAAGTCATTCAAAATCCTCCAAGCGGAGGTAGAGGTTTACCCACACAACTAGTTGGTTGTCGTGGGGTTCCTCTATAAGAGAACTATATCTATTGCATTCTGTTTACTTGCTTATATAGAACTTCCGCTGCCTTGAGAACAGCCTAACCGCTAGTTCCCAAGCTCTTACTAACACTTAACTATCCAACAAAATATTTTATCCATTCAAGAAAAAGTATATATATAGAGAGCATGGTTCCGGTGAGGACCACCCTTGTGGTTAGACCCATTGCTTAAAATGAGAACTAATCTCAACCATTGGATTTACCCCTCTAATATGTATTCAATGGTCAAGATTTTTTCAATTTTTTTCATTTTTCAAATTTTATTTATTTATTTTTTGTTAGTTTTTTTAATTTTGCGAAAATCGAATGATTTGAAAAATGAACTTAAAGCACATAAAAATTGAACTTAGCATAGATAAAAAATGAACTCGTAGAATATAAAAATTGAACTCATACAATATTGAAAATTGAACTCCTAATATAAAAATCTAGTGTATAAAAATGAACTCGTAGTATATAAAAATTGAACTTACATATTTAACATTTTTAAAGCTTTTTTTCAATTTTTTTATTTTTTTATTTTTTTTACTTTTTTTTTTTGCTTTTTTTTTAGTTTTGCGAAAATCGAATGATTTTAAAAATGAACTCAAAGCACATAAAAATTGAACTTATCATAGATCAAAAATGAACTCGTAGAATATAAAAATTGACCTCATACAATATTGAAAATTTAACTCCTAACATAAAAAAATTGAACTTCTAGTGTATAAAAATGAATTCGTAGTATATAAAAATTGAACCGTCATATTTAACGTTTTTAAAGCTTTTTTCATTTTTCATTTTTTGAAAATTTTTTTTATTTTTTTTTATTTTTTTGCTATTTTTTATTTTTGCGAAAATCGAATTATTCTAAAAATGAACTCAAAACACATAAAAATTGAACTTATCATAGATAAAAAAATGAACTCGTAGAATATAAAAATTGAACTCATACATTATTGAAAATTGAACTCCTAACATAAAAAAAATTGAACTTCTAGTGTATTAAAATGAACTCAAAACACATAAAAATTGAACTTATCATAGATAAAAAATGAACTCGTAGAATATAAAAATTGAACTCATACATTATTGAAAATTGAACTCCTAACATAAAAAAATTGAACTTCTAGTGTATAAAAATGAACCCGTAGTATATAAAAATTGAACTGTCATATTTAACGTTTTTAAAGCTTTTTTTAACAAAGAATATAATATAAAAAATATGAAAAAAAATTCCGAAAAAAAAAAATCTTGACTATCCAATATATAGTGATGATGTAAATCTAATTGTTGAGATTAGTCCTCACTTTAAGCCAAAGATCTCACCACAAGAGTGAGTCTCACTTGAACCAAAACCTATATATATCTAGTTCAGCCACTGGAGATTGGTTTCATAAATTTAATTTGACAACAATAAATGAAATTTGAAGCAGATTAATTTGGTAGAACATAATAACATGCAGCAATGATTTTTTTTTGGTTGAAACATGCAGCAATGATTTAATTGATGCATATACTGTAGTATATATAAAAGGAAGGGAACTTTTATTTTCGGGCTCTAAAAATGGATTGACATAGGCTTAATTTTTTTTTTATTTTTCAACCCTACAATGTTGATGTCAAAATGGCTAAGAAAACTTATGGTATAAATTGTATGGGCGGAAATCACTATAAAAGGGAGACATCAAGATATGGTTTTCTTACATAACAACAGGAAATATCCTTGGGGGCCAGAGTTCTTTTGTTTTAAATTTGTTCTATACATATAAATGTTGATTACACTTATGAATATAAGGTGCAAGTAAGTGCAGCACATAATTTAAAAGTTAAACTATGAGAACTTTTTCTTTTAAAAAATGGAGAATTATAAAAAATTATAAAAATAAATAAATAAATAAATTAAGGATTGGGTCCTAAATTTAATTTGCAGAATTAATTCTCAGACGGCGGGGGGATGTGTCGATTGTGTTAGAATTTGGAAGTTTCTCATCGAGTACGTTTCAGCATCATTGAGATGTTCCCTCTCTATACTTTGGCCATGTTACTTTTCTACAATTTGTCATTGGCCTTCTAATTAGGCAGATGGTGCAAATTGCAATTCATTTTTACTCTCTCGCTTTTCTGCATCTATAGTTTAGCAAGTCTCTTCACAATTAAAAAGTTTCTAAAAGAAAATCTCAATGAATGATATTTTGCAACGTTTTAAATCTAATTTTGTGCACATTTCTATTTTCAACAGGTGGTTTTTTCTTATAAATTTATGTATTGAATAGGTGCACTGAAGATTTTTTTAGGCACTGCCCATGAGAGTCGAACCAAAAATCTCTTGGTATTATCTTTAGAGGGTTAATCGTTTAACTAGGTGTCCAAAGGCGTGCAATAAAGATTTGTATAGGTAACAGGTGAACATTTGTGTAGGATAGTTAGTATGTTTAGGTCACCAACCTCAACTAAGTATTTGACCTCAAACTATATGCAGTGGAATTTAATAACAAGAAAGACTACTTGAAACAATAATTTTTTTATAGTGGAAACACTTGATCAACGAACTTTGTCAATTAAGTGTGAAAATCACTCCCTTCAATTAGTTCTCGCTTGGAAGAATTAAAAGTCGTAGCTTGCTTTATTAATCTTTCAAATATGTTTAAAAGAACAACCCGGAGCTAACTCTACTTCCCAAGTATGCTAGTACTTGTTTGAACCGAGTAAAACCTTATTCTCAATCAACTATCAAGCCTACAAACTATCTTCTTCTTTCTAACTCTCGAACACTTTATTTTTTTCTTTCACACAGTGTAGAGTATGAGTTTGTACCATCTAAACATAATCTATAGGCAAATATAGATGAAAACTAGGTCAACTAGAAAGATATTATCTTCCAATTGGGTTATGAAAATATAATATATTTCTAATCGCACAAAGATCATCCTAAGCACATAAGATAATACAATTAGATAAGGCTTAGGGTTTAAGGCAATCAACGATGCCTTATCCAAACATAGAAGATCCTATCTATAACCAAAATATCTCGATCATATCTTCAATATCACACGCGTCTTCAAGATCTTCTCCGTTTGCCTTTTTTTCACGTCGGGGGCGTGACTCACGTGGCCGACTTGTTTCGCAAGAACCATCAAAATCAAAGCTCAACTTTTCTAACAAATTCCCCCTTTTTGATGGTGACAAACTCCTTTAAACCTGATAAAACATGACAAGACCAAATATCGACAATATGTGCAATCAAGTCAAATTTTCCTAAAAGTTCCCCCTAAGTTGGATAACTTGCATGTTCTTTAGTATTAAATTTCCTTTTTATCTACCCCCATCGTATTCACTCTTTTGACATCATCAAAAAGAAACTCAGAAAAATCAAACAACATAAAAGTCAAACAAGGGTAAAATCATAGAAATTATCCAAAGAGTACATAGGTAAACCACAACAAAATAACCTTAGACATCTTAAACATGCAATCCAAACAAGATAAAAACACACAACATAAAATCGAAGAGAAAAGTTTTGAGATAGGTAAATATGCTAGGATAGGAAAGAGGATAGATGGACTTCGACTACTCAAGCTAAGTCAAGGACTTACACAGGTCATTAAGTGCAATACTCAAATCTTGAACTTCAACTTTGAGCATATTCTGACCTTGCAAGAGTTGCCCAACCTTCTTAAGCAAACTCTAGTTCTGACGTTGGAGAGCAAACAGAAGCTTCTTTAGTGAACCAGGTTGAGAACCACAACCTTCCTTATCATCGTTGCCCAACTTAGTATCTCTCATCCTTTCATCAGACACAACTTCCTTACCAACATCCATTTGTCATTCACCAAGTTAAATCTCATTTTACGTATGATGTCATGGTTGAGGTTCTTGACATGCTTTACTTCCTCCTCAGCCTCATAAACCTCGTGATACTCCGAAATCTTCTTAATGGTGGAGAAGAAAGGAAGAGCATATCGAGGACTTTCCCTCGCAAAATGCATGTGTAGGGGCAATAGCCTAGCAAAATTCACGGGTTCCTTCTTGATGATCTTTTCCATGACCAGAATGTCCTAAATCATTGTTATGCTTCATTTTTTCCATGGAATAAGTTTACTAATGACCCAAGTGAAGAGAACCTTTCGTTCAAAACTCATGGAATTCGAGACAAACGAAGCTCTTTCAACTTCCTTCACCTCGATCACAAACTTCAATAACTCATCAGACTCAACATTGTCTGGCCATGATCCTCTATGATAACTAACATACACTTTGTGGGGCACCTTCAGTAGAGTAGCAATCTCCATGCTAGACATTGTGAATTTCTCTCCATTTATCTCACAAGTAACCATCATGGTTTTCTCTATGTCCACCATCAAGGACTTATAGAACTCCTGGCCAGATTTAGATTAAATGGTTCCTCAACAACAAACAAATGTCCCCAACCTTGGGACTCTAGCAACTCAGAAACACCTTGCAAACATGTAGACTCGATGAACTCATCATCAATGGCAAGTTCCTTCACAAACTCCCTTTCAGCGACATTGATTCCCCCTTCAATCTTAGCATCCAAACTAGATTTCTTAGGTTTCCCACATGCATCAATATGTCCACTCACTCTAGTAGGAGCCTTCCTACTCTTTTTCCCACTTATTGTTTTCTTTGAAACAACTGAATCTCCTCCCTTAGAACCAACTGGATCTTCTTTTATTGATTGTTCCCTTAGCTACTACAAGGCAAAGTTCAAACTTCTTTGTTCCTAGCAGTCTTTGAACTTTAGGAGCACTAATGGACTTTCTCAACCTAAGTACTAAGACAAACAACTCAACTAAAATAAGAAAACCTAACCTTAAACTCTTTGTTTTATCTCTACTTAGTTCCCTAGTTTCAAGGAACACACTCTTCACCATCATTGAGATCAGACACTACTCGTCGAGGACATCTCTGGATTTCTTCTTCTTTCCTGACTTGGCTACTTTAGGTTTTCTTAAGGCCTTGTGAGAAGTGAGTTGCAAGAGCACTATTCATGAGCTTAAATAGGTGTGTGATGCTTGAGGCTCAATCTTATCCTTTCAGTCATTGTTCCAGTGTTGTAGAACATGAGGTCCTAACACCATCCCAACAATATTTAATAAAATTTTATTCCAATCTGATCGGGTCTTTGGTTAGTCATGTTCGGGTCGTAATTACTTGGATCAAAATCGGGTTCGGGTCAAAATTGAATTTCAGGTTAGGTTTAAGAGCAGGTCAATTTGGTCAGTATTTCAAGTTCGATCAACTTTTGACACTATATCTGTAATACCCCCTTCCTACCCTGGAGGTATTACTGCCAGTAACCCCGATTAAGCTAAACTGAAGCTACCCAAGGCTTTAAACTGATTGAACAAACTAAAAATTCAAAAGTTGGATTCATTTAAAACAAAAGTATGAAGGTAAAAGACCACAAAATGTCATAAAAGAACTTAAATCTTTATTACTTGACAACTCAAACTTTACAAAGTTTACGAAAACGTTACAACGGAATAAAAACAAATAGTCTTATAACAACATTAGCTTTGTAGTGGCCCAACTATAAACGTGGCTCAAACACAACTTCTGGAAACTTTTCTTCAACTTCTTGATCCACTTCTCAAATCAACTTCCAAGAAATACCTGATGTGTCGTATACAACGGTGGACACCAGCCGACCATGCAATTGAATACAGTGGTCGGGTTAATCTAATGAAAGACTAAGCAAGTGGAGAAATTGATTGGTTCTTATGGTAGTGACTAAACATATTGGCATCGGAATCCGAATAACAACCGGTCGATGATCCAACAATTAGCAGTCCCATAGAGGATAAGAATGAGGCATGCATAATCAAGAGATAGGACACCACAACTTGTGGTTCCTTTACGAAACATGAACAATTGTTGGGAACTCATAATAATCACATAACATTTTGAAAAGCCTCCATCGACTAATCAGATTGACTTAATCAAAGTTTGATTAAGAATCATTCATATCCGGAAGCTAGAATCGTTATCGAATAGACTAACCATCCAGGTACATCAATGTGCCTAACGCACTTATTTTATATTACTTTCAAAACTTTTCACAAATATGTTGGTAACTTTTAATCGGCTAAAATTACCGAGAATCCACATGTACATGAAGACGTCAAGATGAGAGGGATGAAATCCATGATCATTGACGAACACCTAGTACCAATTTGCACTTAGTTGGAGTGCATAAACACCTCCTCCAGTGTTGAGTGAGGTATGAGTCATGACCCGAATATTGGGATATGATAGCGAACTAAACCTCCCAATATAGACTGTGTTATAAAGAGGTCATCGGAGACTCGGCTCCTACCCCTGAAATTAACTTACTTCACAACAATGTCTCAATATGAGACAACATACAAGGTCACACATAACAGACCTAAATCCAGTTCTAGCGCGAAACTGAATAAACAGCATGGTCATTATTTCTAACAAATATAACAACCTATTATATTTTATTAAGCACACAAGTTGTTCCCTACACAAATATTAAATGGGATTCAATTCCTCATTTAATAACAATAATGCAAGAGAGAACCGTCCACTTGCCTTAGAAGGCGTGCTTAACGTCCCTAGCAATTCAACAATAATCTTTATCACCCTTCTGTCAAATATAACGAAAGATTTCTCAACAACGAGCTCACGGAAACACTTCTTAGTTGTATACTCAAATTCTACAACTTCCTAATCGATAAACGATTTAATTTCCGAATATCGATATATAATAAATCCTTAGTTATCATGCTTTAAGGAGCCATCTTGGCAAAATTATAACTAATTATCTGCTTCACTTTTGAAATAATTTTCTAAATAAAAATTGTTCCTCAGTAACAGTTCTTAAAGGTGACCAAATCTCGGATCAAACGGATTAACAACGAATCCCGAGTAATTATCCGAAGTCCTTTACCTGCCAATCGATGTCAAAACTTGTATTCGCTATAACTGAAGATCCGGACGTCCGTTTCACGAGCGATATGAACCTATGGGACCATATCAACGTCAAGATTATAAAAACCATAAATTTAATTAGCAAAGCAAAACCGAAAGGACCTTATGGTGGCTCCGCAACCAACCCGCTAATTAATTTCGATCGTAAATACCTTCACTTGAGCCCATGGCTCGTTTGGCTCGATAGTGGCTCGATCGAAGAGATCGAGGGTGGTTGGGTGATGCCCGGTGGCGGCTCTCGTGGTGGGTGGTGGTCGGACAAGCTGGTGGTCACCGACGGCGTCACACGGCGAGGCAAAGAAGGTAGCCGGTGGTACGAGCTTACTTCCTTCCTCCCGAGTACGACGTCGTTCTTCCCGACTCCCTTTATCTGCTCGGTTTTGCAACAGCAACAAACCCCAAACAAAAACACCAAGAGGAAGAAGAAGATGAGGTGGAGTAGATGGAGGTGGACGGAGCGAGAAGATTGTCGGCGGTGAAGAAGCTCACCGAATCCGTCATTCTCTCGGTCTCGCTCTCGATCCCTTTCTCCTCTATTTTCAATTTACAAACAAAAAAATCTGAACCTTTGTGACTATCTCTTTGGTTCCTTACTAATTAAGGCAGAGAAGATATGAACTTAAAATCCAAAACCCGTCTCGGAACGGGACTCGCGTTAAAGCGGTAAAATTATGTACCTCGGGTGGAAAAACTTACTAAATACGAAACGTCCCGTTAATTATGCGGACCAATAAAATCGATTTTCATGATTTTATCTTGCTACCTTCAATTTGTAAGGCTTCCGTTTCATATTTTAAATCCTTTACAATACATAATTAAAAAGACGGCTTATCCAATAAATATTATTTTTTCACTGAAAAATCCTAGAATTCACACCGATCCATAAAATCATTTCTTTATAATTTTAGGATATCACCAACAATTTTCTAGGATTTAAATTCAGACAGAAATATTGAATTAATCGTTAAAACGGACAAAGAGGTTAAGAGGATATCTGAGAAAAAATAAAAAATATCCTTAAAAACCACAGTTATTACAATATATACTTCTATTAAAAAATTCTTTTTGACAAAAAAATATTTTTTTATCTTGAACATTTAAAATTTTATTTTATTTTATATTTCAAAGCAAAATTAATTCTTTTTATTTTTTTCTCTTAAAATACATAAAATTAATTATTTGTAATTCTTATGGGACATATACTCATACTCCTTCACTGTGTAGTGTCTTAGTAAATAACTTAAATAATCGCAATTGACAACTATTCCCTCCAGGACCTAGTGGTGGGCTGGGGTAGGCCCCTACCCACCAAAAAAAAAAGGACAAATGTATTAATAAAAAAAATAAGGTAAATTTAGTGATAAATTACTTAAATTAAGTTAATTTAGCCCACCCAAAATTTTTTAGCGACAATTAGCCCACCCTAATTTTAAATCAGGCGTCTGTCCCTGATTCCTTAAATGAAAAGGGTAATTAATCCTATTAAAAAGTATTTTTTTTTTCTAACATATTCAGCATAGGTTAGAAAAAAAAAATTTGGTTTTCACATTTTATTTCTCGGTCTGTGCAGTGATCATATGACATTTTTTTTTTACCATTTTAGCTACGGTTTAACCAATCAAAATGTTAATTGTGGCAAGAAAAAAGAAGATGAAAAAGTATAGAAAAGAGGTGAAAGGTAGAAAAAAGATGGACCCGTGCGAGGAGTGAAATTTAAGACAAAGGATATTGTTTGTTAGCTCTTGTACACTAAGCAAGTTAAGCATCTTTTCTTTGATCAATATATTCATGTCTGCTCTTAATCAATCAAGGAGGGTACTAATCCAGAAAATCTATGGCTGTTACCAGATTAATGGTCATTTTCTTGGTTTACTTAAACATGCTAATCGGATTGAAATCTTTATTATCATTAGTCCTTTCCGTGGGCTCTGTCCCTTCAATTTCACCCATATCATATGTCTCTGTTTAATATTTAAAAACTTCCATTTCTACCCTCGTGGTATGACTTGTATCTTTGTATGACTTCTAAAGTCCTCAAGTATAATATAATTTATTAAAATAAGTTTTTGAAGTTAATTAATTTATGAAGATTAACCCACTTGATGCAATTTTTTAAACAAAGATGGTTTGTACTTTATAATATATAAGGTGAATTTATAGCACGTTACAACTTCAAAAGTACTATGGACCCTCATATCTTAACAATTTTTTTTTTAAAATACTACTGTAAGTAGGTAAAATTAATAGTCATAAATATTTTCGATATTATCCGTCATAAATGTATTTTTATTTATTATGCTTTTATATCTTTAAGTATTTTATTATAAAGTTAAATACGAAGGTTATTCATTATGATGGAATATTCTTTCTTAGTTGAAAGATAAAATTTCTACATGATTGGGAGCAAGAAATCGCTTGTTGGGCCCGGGGCATAATCAACCCGCCCTAAGAGAGAGTTTTTTATTATCTCTCTCTATTTTTTCCATTATAAATACATGCCGTTGTCATGTATGATGAGCACCTCATATTCGCCGAGCTCGCACACAAGTCTTATCCTTTACCTCGACGTTCAATCCACAATTGCTCTTCTGACTTAGGCATCGGAGGTCGATTAGGGGGTTCTGCCCCCAGTGTCCATTTGTATTGCAGGTTCTAGGTTGAAGATGAGCTTGCAATAGAAGGTGAAAAAACAATGTACGATCACTCGATCAGTAAAGTCAAATTTTTGTGAATGAGAAATATATTTGCCTTTTTAGATACCTATTCTTATTAAGGATTAAATTGGAAAAAACTTGATAAAATATATAGATTGACAAACACTCCGTATTGTTTAACAAAAAAAAATTATAGTATAACAAATAATTCTAAACAAGGGAAGTAATAGTTTGCGTTGTAATATTAAAACAAGTCAGAAGTGTTTTGGATCTTGTTATAACACGTTGTTAGTATCACGTTAGATTCTTAGTGGAGGAGAAATGAACTTGTTGGGAGAGCATATCCCACCCAAAATAAAGGGGTCTTCGCAAGACTCAAACTCCAGACATAGACGTTTGATGGAGCAAAGCTCTCCGCTGAACTGGGGTGGCAATGACCAAAAAATAGTATCACGTCATAGGCTCATATATATATAGAGGAAATTATGCAACAAACTATAGAAATGGTTTTACTAATTACTTCATCCGATAAAGAGAAAAAGTAGGCCTTAGAAACTTAAGAGGACAATGTTCACCAGACTACTTGACATATGAAATCATATAGGCTGTCAAAAAAAGTGAAAACCATCTCCATCTAGTCATCTAGAGGAGGGACATTGATAGACACCCATTCAAGGTATATGGTTCTTCGTACAATTGGATTATTAGAAAATTAAAGCACACTTCTTTCTTTACATATTCCACACAAGAATTTTAATTTCCCTTCACTTGTATCTTGTATTGGGTCAATTTTAAATTTTCAAAATTTTTTATTTGAAAAGCGAAGACTTGAAAGTAATGTTTGGTTCAAATTTTAATTAAAACTAGAGTCACCATCTCTGGTCTCATTATCAAGAGGAAATTTGCAAGGATGTATCCATCCAAAAGGTCCTTCACAAGATGAACAACTCCAAATTAAGTTCAAAGTTTGCAGCTTTTTTCTTTTAAAAAAAAAAAGCACTCCATGCCATCCAAAAGGTCCTTCTTCACAAGATGGAACGGAATGCATATTGATATTGTGGACCAGAGAATATCATAAACAATACGTGCATATTTGCATGGATATATACTAAGCAAAATGCCTTGTTTCCATTAATATAAAGTTCTAATACTTACCAACTTCCCATAAATAATTCACACAAATAATTTATATTTTCAATATAGTAATAAATCATGATGAGACCCCATATGTACAACCATATGTGACTGAATTAAAATATCTGGCCAAAGGCCTCAGCAAGTCTCTGGAGGTCCTGTTGCTGGGCCTGATGATGCCAAGTAGAGCTGGGTTCACTTGTGACAAAGGGAGAAATCTCAGGCTTTATCTCATCAAATGCTGATGCTGATGCTGATGATCCTTGTGGGCATTGATTCGGTATGGACGATCCCACCAGCAACGGAGTGTTGTGAAATTGGGAAGACCACCTGTTGATTTCATCCTCCTTTCCAGTACTTGTTGGTCTCCATCCCCATGAGAAATTACTCTGATCATAGCACGTCCCTTCTGAGCTTTGCATCTCCATATTAATAGCGGCCATGGAAGATGAAGAATGCCTTGTTGGATTGACAATGGTCGAAGAGGAAGAGGAAGAAGAGGACATATAGGGCAAGAAAGAGGTGGAATTCATCAAGTCTGGGGATGAGAAAGAAAGCGTCGTGTCGGGATTCTTGTGGCTTAAGCCACCATAGCCACCACCACCAAAGAAAGCGGTGTCTCTAAAGAACTCGTATTGTGTGCTTGGAAGAAGGAACATGTTTTCGCCTTCATTCACATTGTGGTTCATGTGGGCTGATCCTAATATGACTGGTGATGAAGAGTACCTTTGATCAGGTGAATTAGTATTATTATAGCTCTCTGCAGCCACGGCCGCCTTGTCGCCGGTGGTGGTGGTGGTGGTAGAGGAGGAGGATTTGTCGGTGGCGGTGGAGGACTTGCGGGCTGATTTGCTCGTGTCCTCCACCTCAGAGAGGGGTTTGTGGGTGGCGGGATCGATTCCTCTTTGTCTTAGCTTCTTTTTAAGGCATGAATTCCACAAGTTCTTTATTTCATTATCTGTCCTTCCTGGTAGCTGTGCTGCTATTTGAGACCACCTGGATTAATATTTGCCATACACTAAAGTGTTATACAAAATAAAGACAAAACTTTGGTAGAGCCATAGCTTAGCTGGTAACAAAACTCAAGAGAATCAACAATCATGGTGTGATTCCCAAAAACAAAAACAAAAACACAATTTAGAGAAAACCCATAAACCCATGTGGTATTCTATATTTTTAAGATTGCAAATTAATAAATAGAAAAAAAAAAAAAAAGCAGATACCTGTTGCCAAGAACTGCATGGAGTTCAATGATGAGGTTTTCTTCGTCCAGAGAGAATGCACCTCTCTTCAAATCAGGCCTCAGGTAGTTAATCCACCTTAATCTGCAGCTTTTTCCACATCTTTGCAACCCTGTCAAGATTTACATGATCATTAATTCTGCATTGGCCCCTTATATCTATAATCTATATGTATTTATCATTTATGGGTAGGTCTTTGTTTCTAAAAATATTTGCATACCTGCAAGTTTAGGGACAGAGCTCCAGCAGCCATGGCCATATTGAGTGATATGCCTCAAGAGCTTCTCATCTTCCTCCGGAGACCATAGCCCTTTCCTTAGTTTCTGCTTGTAACAACATGAATGTCTCCCCATGTGCTTTGATTTTAGTGGCAAATTAAAAGAGATATGACTTTGCAGAATTCTATGTATGGAACTGTCACTTGGAACTTACAAGAGAGAACTGGCCTTGTATGAAAATGAAATGAAATGGGGAGAGAGGAGGGATCAGTTACTAGGTTGAGAAAATGAAAGTGGCTGCTGTTTATAAGAAAAAGCTTCAACCTTTAAAAGTCACAATCCCAAAGGGATGACTTAACACAGGCCCCCCTGTGTTTTTTTTTTTCTTTTTTACAAAGGCAAGCAAATTAATAGTAACAGTATATATGTAAATAGATACTATTCCTTTCCTCTCTCTTTTTTTTTTGTGAAAAACTATGTAGTTTTTTTTTTAAATTTATTTTGAAAATTAAAGAGGGGAAAAAAAGTGTGGAAATTAGTGGTGTAAGGAGGCTCCAATAATCTGACTTGCACAAGTCTCATCAAGGGGTTTGAAATTTAATGAGTGGGGCATTTTGACAGATAATTTGGGGGTATTTGGCTCCAATTTGTTTACAATTTAGAAGAAAAAAATATTAATAAAAATTGAATTTGAGTTATGGCTATGGGTGATCCAGATTGATGTAGTCCCTACATGTACATGTATAAATAAAAAAATTGCAAGCAGTATTCAGAAGCAATATTACAAAAGTTTACTTGGCCCTTTTTAAAGCAAAATTTGCCATTTTAGAGCAGAAAGATTGAGAACTGTTATCCAAGTTCCAAGAACTCTCAAGAAATAAAGGTGTGAATATTTTATTTTTGCAGAGAAGGAGAAGGAGAAGGAAATAGAAGTTCTTGGAATCAAGAACCGTCTTTGTTTAGTTAAATCCAGATTGATTTTGTTAGCAGTTTGCAATAAATTCATGGTTCCATACTGGATTCTCTGAATTTGGAGGAAATTGCAGAAGCACACACGAAACTTCACACCTTCCTAATCTTATCAGCTTATCTGATTTACAAATTTATTCCTCTCCCTTTTTAAGAAATATTGCAATTTGATTACCATCATACTCATTGAGGAACGCCAAAGATTCAATAAAAAAAATCACCCATAGACTTTTGCCCCTCCCCATATATATTTTTTAGTTTAGTAGTAATACTATTTTACAAGGGAGTGTAACAAAATGTATGTATAGATAGGACAAGAACAATAATGGTGATGTCGTTGAGTGCAAGTTTTTTCAACAATGAAGAACAGAGACATATTTGGAAGGATTTACACACTGGAACAATGCTACTGGCTATTGCCCTTTTACAAAATTAGTAGTAGTAGTAGTTCAATTTAGTAACATTTGGTTATCTTCAAAATTTCTTTGACAACAACGATAATAAATTTTGTTGGTTGGGCAGCACATTATAGGTTGTTAATTAACCATACCAATCACCAATTGGTTTAGCAGTATTAAACACTAAGTTTTCTTAAGCGCTTGTCCATAATTTGATCGGGTTCGAATCTCCTTAGCGGCAAGTATCAAAAAATGGAGTTGAGGGGTCGTCCCTCTTAAGAACCACTGCAGTACTTGATTTGGATTAGATTGGCTTTGATTGATCGAATCGGATAAAAATCCAAAAAAAAAAATTGATAATGAACCATTTCTGAATTTTGAGTTTTTTCTATCCGAATCCCACACTTTACATCAAATCATAAAAAAAAAAATACAATCTACTTAAACTGGTCATTTTCCGGGGGAAATAAACTTCCCCTTCAAATTGTTCTTTTAGCTGAAATATTTGCTTGTTCCTTTGGTGATGTCCTTCTGATAAGAGTATTACGTAAGAAACGAATGTTAATCCTTGGGTTACAGTAATACTTATATTTGTAAAATTTGACATAACTTACAAAACTTATCAACAATTCATTGACCAATTCGGTTTTTAAAACCAAGTAATTTATACAAATTAAATTAAAACATGAAAAATAATTATTGCTCAAGAAAAGGAATATTAGGCTAAATATATTTTAATTAGTTTTGAAGGAAAATTATCGTTCTACAATCCAAACATTTTGTAATTACTTACAGTAGTACTTTTTCTTATGATGGATTCACATGGATAATTCATTTATTTATTCAAAAAAAAAGTTACTACTACAAAATTATCTTAAAATCATGTACAAATGTAATAACGAGGTATTAGTTTGTCTGTTAATTTAATGTAAAACCCTTTATTAAAGAGTAAGAAGCACAAAGTTACTTAAAAGAATGGAAAAAACAAGGACAATTAATTTAAAAAAAGGCACAAAGATAAAGTTCAAAATATAACTCTGTATAGCTAAAGGGGAAAAGGTAGAAAAGGCAAGCAAGAGAGGAGAGACATGGGCTGGGAAAGAAACATCCAAAATGAAACATTAAAAATATTTAAATTAATAAACAAACACTTCAATAATTATCTTATGAAATAAAAAAATTCGGTGCCGAGAGGTTATTAGGTTCACATTAGCTGTCCCTATTTGGCAACGCATCTTGAAGGTTCTGCCCCTTTGTGATGTATTAATTGTTGCAATGCAAGTGAGTTTTATATAAATTTAATAATTAACCACATACAATAATTAAATATCAATTCATGATATTATTCTCATTAGCGAATCAATTAGAAATCAGTTTGCTATGAAGGGATGCTTTTGGAATATTATCCCCGTTCATAAGCTGATGATTACGTGAGCTGTTTCACCCCCCAAGTCAACCCCCGTCTAATTATATAGGTTTATTCTTCACTTTTGGCTTTATGCAAGTTAATCATCTCCTTTAATCCTTTACCTTCTTAATCTACTTTTAAAATCTCAAATCTATAGTTAAATCTGTTATTGCTGGTTAACATTTTCGTAAAATATAGAAAACCACTACTTATATTAGGACATTGGTAAAAAAAAACCACCTTTAAAACGCCCCACAATAAGGGATAGTTTTCTGTAAAAATTAAAATAATTAAGTGATGCTTTCTTTAACTAACGTTCTAAGATAGCTGTTGTTTTCTATATTATACCCTAATATTTTTCCTAACATCACTTTATGGTTGATTCTCGTAGATATGGGATTTATTCTAAAAACTAGAAATAAATGAGAGTCTTTTAATTTGAGAAATGAATGACCAAAATTAAAAGATAATAGGGCTAAATTTTAATTTTGGCTTTAAGAAAATTAATTTGTTTAATTTTTTTTTTTTTTTTTTTTTTTTTTACTAAAATCATGACATTTAACATTTTACAATATTTTTACATACTCAATGTACATGTTCATACTATTACAAATTTACAAGACATGTAAACATCGACCCAAATCCTCTATTCCAATATTTATGTTCCACTTTCATACTCCACTTAAAGTTATATATATTAAAGAATATGAAAAAAATTTAAGAATTATATTTATATTATTAACAACTATATTCATATGTGTGAAAATAATCTTAAAAGTCATATTATAAATAATTTTAAAATTAAAAGGGTGATTTTCAAGACGAAAATTTGCGCACATATGTATTTAATTGTTTATAGTATAAATATAATTTTTAAATTTTATTATGTTGATTTAATTTTAAAGTGTAAGTGGAACATAAAAGTTGGAATAGAGGATTTGAATTGTGCTCCGATATAATCATCTTAAAAGTTCAGAGATTTTCTCATATATTCAAATATAATATAAATACACTCACATTTTAGTATTGCATATTCATGTTTTATGGTCGCATGTTCATGCTCAATTATATCATTCTAAAGACATTAAATCGCTTAAAAAGTAAAAAATGGTAATTTTTTTTGATTTTTTCACTTGTTTTTGCCAAAAATATGACACTTGGCATTTTACATTATGTTTTTACATTTAATTTTATGCACATGTTCATATTATTACAAAGAATGTTCACATATAATCATCTAAAAGTTTAGAAATTTCATCATACATTCACATATAATATAAGTGTGTGCAATAATATGTTCATGTTTTTTAAGGCCCGAGGTCCTAGAAACGCTAATCCCATGCCAACCTAAGGGCTTCCCAGGAGGTCACCCATCCTGGTACTACTCTCGCCCTTGTACGCTTAACTTCTGAGTTCTTTGTTCTCACTCAAACTCAGAAAAGGAAGAGCTCTTGTTTACATGGGTAGCACCTCAATTCCTTATAAATTATCGGGGTGTTACAATCTCCCCGACTTAAACACTTGATGTCCTCGTCAAGGTCCAAGGACTACCCTCCGAGTTAAGTGACCACATACCAGGCCAAGCCAACTTGTAACCCCAGAACCTGGCTCTGATACCATTTGTAACGCCCCGTCTTCCCACAAGGCGCTACTTAGTAATAGACCTTACCAAGTACTACTTAAGTGGGTTGACAACAACACTTTAGGATCTTGCAACGCGGGCACGGCGAAAAAACTTAATAAAACATCCAACTTTTTATTTAGTAAAACTTAGAAAATATAGTTATGCATGCATTCCCGAAAACATAAATATTTAAACCCGACAAAATCCTATCATTAACAAATTAACCTAGTAACAATAATAAACATCACATGATAATAAATCCAACATAACAATAAATTCAACTCCCTAATATAACAAAAGAAACAAAAGTATACACAACCCTACTATGACACGCGGTCTTCACCGCTCCGCCCCGCCATCTAGCCTCGACTCATGTACGGTTCCCTGGTTCATATCTGAAACTGAAAATTATTCCCCGAAGGGTCAGCTACTAATCTATCAAATTAAAAAGAATGCGAATATTGCAAGACGTTTGAAAAACCTTTCTAAGGTCAGCATCCAAGTCCACGCCTCGTTACCAAATGTTGTGGACTTCCTAAATAGGGTTAGATATACTGAATAGTGTTTGTTTATTTTTTCAAATAAAAACTCATTACACGTACATATGAACTTGTTTGTTTTTCAAAATAGATTTAAGTCTTAATATCTAATTCTAAAATTAATAATTTTTTTTTGCTAAAGGTATTTTTTCATGTACAAGTTGTACATGAAAAATTAATAAAGCAGAAGATGAATTAGTCCTTTTTATTTGATTTAAATTAATATTATTTAAAAAAAAGAGAAAAGGTAAAAATTTCGAAATAGTAAGGAGATTGTGGTATTTGTTTTACAAGACAAACCATGTATTCTTTTTTTATTTATTTATTAACTTTAGGATTAGAAGTGAGATAGAAAAGAGAATGGGAAAATAATTATTCCCTCCGTTTCACAATTTAGGATTTTAGAACTTTACACATATATTAAGATAAGGTTAAAATAGAATACTTTTTTATTTAATAATTATTTTTACATTTACTCCGTACAATAAGTATTTCAATGTAACAATCTCGAGTAAATTTAATGAACTCAAATATGTTTAACAATGTTGTACTCCAATAAAAAAAATGTTGCGACTCTCTCTAATTAAAAACAACCATTTCCATTTATATTTTTCTTGACATGCATTAAAACTAGTATTGTTGTTTAAATGAAGTTAATGTTAAGTAAATGTATTTATGCCTTAATCTGGAAAGTTTTGCATTAAAAAGTGGAAAAGTAAACTTATATTTTGAAAATACATTTGAAGCTTAAAAGTTTCTAAATTATGAAACGGAGGAAGTATTTTTTGCATCAAAGTATAAAAAAAATTAAGTAATATTCCGTATAATGTCAAAGAAGAATGCTTTTAATTAGCATCATCGTCGGCGCTAGCTTGTTTCTGTGTGTGTTAACTAATTCACCCCACCGCATTACACGGTAGTAACGACGGCGGCGGTGATGAGTTGGAGGAGGCCGGTACGATTTTACTCCGCGTTACACGCGTACTGACTTTTCTAAACTTAGGACTACTAGGACACAATTATTAACAATCATTTGCTTCACACAATTATACAAATACTCCTACTATATTTTAGGGATTTTTTTCCCCTTATTGTATTATTTATGTGTTAGGATTTTTAATTAGTGGAAATACTTTTGTCTTTCATTTTCGTTGACGAAAAGAACATGCAAAGGCCGAGGAGACTAGCTCGCCATGCATTATCTTAACATTGTGAGTATAGTAATACATATGCAACTATCTTATTTTTTTAAAAAATTTGGTTCATTATGCAACTGTCTTTAGTTATTGATTAATTATTTAATGGGACCGAACGATTAATTGATCTTAATGTATATAGTTCCCTATACAAGACATATAACTATATGATTCATGATCGATATAGCCTAATTAATAAATCAACTAACTAATTAAAATTAAGTACGCACACTGTTTCTCTCTTCTCATGAATCGATGATGCTTTTGTGCAGGAAGCTTTTGAAGATGACGATGGTGATGACGATGGGAGTACCATTTATGCGCAAGGATGAGCTTCAAAGGAATCAAAATTGGGCAGCTCTACCATGAGCAGTTCTCACCTTGGGTTAACACCATTTGCACAATTAAATTTTGGCAAATTTTTGCGCACTCTTTTGTTTATGTTACGCACTCAAGGTTGTGCGAAGCATAAACCCGCCCATGATTTTCCATAATTTTTTTTAAAAATCGGATTTTCTTGAGCGGATCCTAAAACCGTCCAAAAAATAAGGAAAAATCGGGTTTTTTTGGACGGATCCGAAACCCGTCCAAAAATTGAGGCAAAACCGGACCAATTTGTGCGGGTCTTAGAACCGCACAAATTAGGTCAAATCTTGTGCTGGTTTCAAACCCGCACAAGATGCTTAATAAGAGTGCCGCTCCTTGTCTTCGTTTTCATGTCGCTGAAATATCCATCGTCTTCGTCTTCATTCGTCTTCGACCAAATCACAACCAAAACACACAAAATTGAAGCTCTCATGGACGAAAAAAGAGTGAGAGAGAACGAGGGTGCCAGTGGGCTGGGTATTTCGGCGAATTCTGACTCCGCCCAACCGTCGACGGGTCCCGATTCCGCCCAGATTTCTGGCGGAGCAACGGGGGTAGGAGCGGTGGGTATTTCGGCGGATTCCGGATCCGCCCAACCTTCGACGGGTCCCGATTCCGCCCAGGTTTCCGGCGAAGCACCGGTGGCAGGAGCGGTGCCTATTTCGACGGGTCTTGGTTCCGCCCACGTCTCCGGCGGAGCACCGGTGGCTGGAGCGGAGGAGGTGGCGCAAGATGATTTGACGGTGGGTGAGGAGACGGTGGTGGAGAGGAGCGTGACAACGGAGGAGATGGAGGTGGGAGTGGGCCCGAGCGGGTCGACGATGACGGAGGTTGCGGATCCGAGTCGCCCGGTGCGTCAAAGGAGACCGACTCATATACTCTATTTTGGGAAATTATATTATATAAAATTATATATGTTTTAGATTAGAAATTATATTATATAAAATGCATATACTTTATTTAGGAAAATATATATGAAATGCATATTTGATTAGAAATTATTTTATATGAAATGCATATAATTGATTTAGCGAAATATATATGAAATGCATATTAGATTACAAATTATATTATATAAAATGCATATACTTTATTTAGTGATCGAAATATATATGAAATGCATATTAGATTAGAATTTATATTATATGAAATGCATATATTTTATTTATGAGATGCATATAAAATAAAATATATGAAATACATATATTTTATTTCAAAATCGTACCGTAGAAATACTATATATTTATATATATTATATTAGAAATCATATTATAGTGAAAAATTGTATGATACCGGTCCAAGGGTTTGGTTTGGAACCCCGGTGAATATATATTTTGAATTCCAAGCTAGCTTGCCAGTCATGAGTTGGGATAGAAATTAGAAATCGTAACGTAAAAATAATGTATTTATTAGATTAGAAATGTTATTTTTATGTGCTAACTAGAGCTGTCAAAAGCTGACCGAAACCGCTAATCCGATCTTAACTGCCCGATAATTTTAGGGTCAAGACCCGAAAATTTGAACCCGAAACCCGAAATCAACCGAACCCGATAGAACCCAAAACCTGTTGGGTTGAAACCCGAAACCCATGGGTTGACCGATTTAGTATATTTATAGAATTTTTAAAATTTGTTTTTAAAATTATAATATATTTTATAATTAAAATAAATGAAAATGATAGATTATAATTAAATAATATTATTTAATTATAAATTGATTTTAATAATCATAAAAAAAGGATATTTTTGACCCGTTGGTCAACTAGAACCGACCGAAAACCTGTTACAATCCGACCGGATTGACATGTGACCCATAACGAAACCGAACCCGATTCAACCGAACCCAAAATGACCGAACCCGAACCCGCCCGACCCGACCCGATTGATAGGTCAAGTGGTAATAATCGTAAATAGAAATAATAAAAATTAGGATTAGTTTGAGTGAAATAAAACAAATGAGGCAAAATTACTAAATAATTAATAATATATTAAATAACAGGAGGTAGTAGAACACCGTGAAACCTCGGAGCAAAACTCCAGAGGAACATCTGGTTGACCTCGTCGAGGTTTTTACGACACTCAGGCACAAGAGGCTCAACCTCAATCCTAAAAATGTGTGTTCGGTGTGTCGTCGGGAAAATTCTTGAGGTTTATGATTAGTGCGCGAGGAATAGATGTGAACCCCGCCAAGATCGAATCAATTCTCTCAATGAGGTCACCTCGATCTTAGACCAAGGTACAACGACTTAATGGCGCTGTGAATTATCTGGGGAGGTTCTGCTCTCTTTTGGCGGCGGGTCGTTGCCCTTCTTCGCGACCCAGAAGAAAAAGGAAAAGTTTGTCTGGGACGAGGAGTTGGAGCTTGCTTTCTCTGGGCTAAAGGCATTTCTGTCGAAGCTCCCCACGTTAGTGCCTCCAAAGGTGGGCGAACATTTGCAACTACAGGTGATTGTGAGTCCGAAGACAATTAGCGCGGTGTTGACAAGGGAGGCGATGTACCCCGTCTATTTCGTCAGTCGCGTGCTCCAACTTGCGCAACATCGATACTCCCCGGTAGAGAAAATGGCCTTGGCTGTGGTAACAGCCGCGAGGCGTCTGCGCCCTTACTTTCATGCCCATCCAATCCAAGTCCTTTCTGATCTCCCTCTTTGACAGATTCTCCACTAGCCCGCCCTTTCTGGGCGGATGACGAAGTGGGCGGTCGAGCTCTCCGAGTTCAACATCAACTACTTGCCAAGAACTGCGATGAAGGGGCATGCCCTCGCCGACTTCATGGTGGAAGTAAAATTCCCCAAAATTGATGAAAGCGCGGAGGAATGGAAGGTCTTTTTGACGGCTCGCGATGCGACACCGGAGGCGGGAAAGGCGTATTCCTTGTCGGTCCCTCAATCGAGACGGAGTACGCTCTTAACTTTGCCTTTGATGCCATCAATAACGAGGCCGAGTATGAGGCCATGATCGCCGGAATAGAGATGGCGCTGCTCAATGGAACTCACAAAATCAGGGTGTACACCGACTCCGAGTTGGTGGTACGACAATTGAGTGGGCAGTACGAGTCCAAGACAAGGTTCTTGCCTGTGACAAGGAGAAGATTAAGGCCTTGGTATCCTGTCTAGAAACGTGTGCAGTGGAATCCATTCCGCGCGCTGCGAACACAAAGGCAGATACTCTCGCAAGGCTGGGGTCGGTTCTCCCCTTAGAGGTGGGCAATCGCGTTATGGTGGAAAGAAAGCTTTCGCGAAGCGTGACCAACGGGGTTTTCTCCATCAGGCTTGAAGATTGGATGGCTTCAATCTTCCAATATGTGGAAGGAGGGTTCTTCCTAAGGATCCCGCAGAGTCCAGGAAACTCAAAATGCAAGCGGCTCGCTACTGCGCTATTGGAGGGCGACTCTATCGTTGGGGCTTCACGGATCCCAATTTGTTGTATTATCTAGGCGATGCCAAAGAGCATATCCTATTTGAGACGCATGAGGGGTATGTGGTGGCCACCCTAGGTGGCGCGCCTTGTCGCACAAGATCATTCGCTTTGGGTATTTTTGGCCCACTCTCAAACAGGACGTGAGGACTCATGTCTAGAACTGCGACGGGTGATAGAGGCACGCCAACATCCAACATGCCCCAGCCTCCACTTTATGCTCGATTCACACACCCTGCCCCTTCACAATGTGGGGATGGATATTTTAGGACCCTTCCCCAAGGCCGCGGGGCAGGTGCAGTTCATCCTGGTCATCATTGATTATTTCATGAAGTGGGTCGAGGCAAAGTCAATGGCGAAGATCACGGGAGCAAATGGCTGCGCTTTTCTTTGGAAAAACCTTGTGTGTCGCTTTGGAGTCCCCATGACCATCATGACGGACCACGATCCCCAGTTCGACTGCGAGAAAACCTGAACTTTTTGTTCCGAGCTGGGCATAACCCTCAAGTTTTCCTCAGTAGCCCATCCCTAGTCGAACAGCCAAGTAGATAACGTCAACGCACGGATCTTGTCTGATCTTAAGAAGCGGTTAGGCACCGCGCAAGGTCCCTGGACAGAGCTTCTCCCCTCGTCCTATAGACATATCGAACAATCGTGCGCCGCGCCACGGGGGAAACTCCCTTCGCTCTAACCTATGGGGTAGACGCGCTGGTTCCGGTCGAGACCTCATTCCCTTAAGCAAGGGTTTTCAATTTCGATGAAAAAGAAAACGAGGCGGCTCTCAAGGTGGAGTTGCAGTTCAGGGAAGAACTTCGCGAGGTCGCGGCCTTGCGCTCCATGGAATACATGCGATGGGTCGTAGTGTGCCAAGAAGGTTAGACCACGGGTTTTGATCTCGGGAAATCTCGTTTAAGGCACAACGATGGAGGAAAACTAGACCCTAACTGGGAGGGACCATATCTCCTTGGAGAAGGGGTCGCGCCCGAGGCCTTCATGTTAAAAGATAGCGAGGGGCGCACCCTAAGTAAAACTTGGAATGTTGCTCGGCTCAAAAGGTATTATGCATGAATTTTCTAAATTTTCATTGTCACCACATTCTATGAATAAAAAGGTGACGAGTTAGTTCAAATCATCGTCTTAGTTGGAACATCCGCCAACCACCCCAAGCTTCGTGCTTGGGGTTGGAAAACCTCACCACCAGGTTCCCCGTTTGGTGTTGAAAAACAATCCATGCACGACCCGAACGAGGTTTGGGATCGTTGCATACAATAAAAAACAAACCATGCATGATCTGAGTGAGGCTCGGGATCGTTGCATAAAATAAAAAACAATTTATGCACGATCCGAGCGACGCTTGGGATCATTGCATACAATCAAAAACAATTCATGCACGATCCGAGCGAGGCTCGGGATCTTGCATACAATAAAAAAACAATCAATGCGCGATCCAAGCGAGGCTCGGGATCGTTGCATACAATATAAAAAGTCAATACGCGATCCGAGCGAGGCTCGAGATCTTTGCGTACAATAAAAAAATAATCAATGCGCGATTCGAGCGAGGTTCGGGATCGTTGCACACAATAAAAAACAATCCATGCGCGATCCGAGCGAGGCTCGGGATCGTTGCATACAATAAAAAACAATCAACGAACGATCCGAGCGAGGCTCGGGATCGTTGCATACAATAAAAAACAATCCATGCAAGGTCCGAGCGAGGCTTAGGATCGTTACATACAATCAAAAACAGTCCATGCGCAAGGCTCGGGATAGCCGCATACAATAAAAAACAACCAATGCGTGATCCGAGCAAGGCTCGGGACATTACATACAATCAAAAACAATCCATGCACGATCTGAGCGAGGCTCGGGATCGTTGCATACAATCAAAAACAATCCATGCACGATCTGAGCGAGGCACGGGAACGTTGCATACAATAAAAAAACAGTCCATGCATGATCCGAGCGAGGCTTGGGATCGTTACATACAATAAAAAACAATCCATGCATGATCCGAGCGAGGCTCGGGATCATTGCATACAATCAAAAACAGTTCATGCACGATCCGAGCGAGGCTCGGGATCGTTGCATACAATAAAAAACAAATCAATGCGCGATCCGAGCGAGGCTTGGGACCATTTCATACAATAAAAAACAAATCAATGCGCGATCCGAGCGAGGCTCGGGATCATTGCACTTAAAGACAATGATCGACTCGATTTGGCCCGAGCAGTCTGCAAGCTTTGTAGTACTCGCGCCATGGGTTTGGATTGGGATGGAATGGGCCTTTGGAACCCTTAAACCCTTAAAAAGCGCGTAATATAAACCATAAACAAGGATAAAGAGGAAAATGCATAAAATAAGGCCGTGAGGGCCAAAATGTTATACTACAAGCCCTAGCAGGGCTACCAAGTGTCCCAACAAAAAAAAGAAAATTACAAAAAACACAACTTTCATTCATTTGGCTTGTCGGCGAGAAGGGCCATTAGGAACTGGCGGAGGGGCGAGGCGTTGACAACTTCAAACTCAGCGGTGGGATCAGCCTGGGCAGGGTTCAGATTTTCCTGGTCCGTGATGTCTGGCCAGGAGGTTCATTCTCGCTCCCTACAACCCTGCCTTCATCATCGAGACAAAAATCGCATTTTCCCTCGGGATCCTCCTCGGTCTCCCCCATGTTCAGCGTGTAGTTAGGGATGAAAAAGACGATGCGAGGGTCGATGTGTTGATACTTCGCGACCGCCTGTATGACCCCTACGGGGATGGCCTGCCGATACATCCCGTCTATAACGCTCAAGTTCGCCTCCTTGAATTCAGCAGACTCAACGTACATGGGCGCCGCGTCCATAACCTCGTCGTTGAGCTCATTGATGCGGTTATGCAGGCTTCTATTCACCTCGTCCACCTTCTCGAGGTGTGACTCTTTGTCATTGGAGTACTTTCACTCCTCGGAAAGTTTAGCCTGCAAATCCTCAATCGTGCCCTTTCCTTCGCAGCCTCCCTAGCCTCATCCTTCGCACAATGCTCCACGGCCTGGGCCCGTCTCTCAGCATCCGCGAGGGCCTTCTCCTTCTTAGCACATTCCTCTATGCTGGCCTTGAGCCTCTCCTCCAACTTACCCATCTTCTTTTGGAGAAGGGTGATGCGGATGCTATTATAGTTATCAAGGAAGTTGTGATGCGAAAATAAGCGGCGTGTCAGAAAAAGACGAGCAAAAAGAAGAAAAATCAAAAGAAGAATATGCGAAAAAGAAAAACGCTCACCATCGCTGAGTAGCGGAAGGTCTCTGGGACGAGCTCTTGGTCGGAGAGATGGTTTGCCCAACAAATCTCCTCCTTGAAGTCTTCCCTCTGCCAACTAATAAGTGAGCTCCGAGACGGCCCGGGGCAATGAATCCGGGTGATGGACAAGCCCCCCCTCCACGAGCGATACCCCCTCGAGGTTGGAGCTCAGAGCGAGCTCCCTCCCCTCACGGCCATGTCTGCCGTCCCTTGTGTTTTTTCTTCTCCTTCTCCCCCTTCGGAGACTAGCCTGGATCCTTTCATTTGGACCCTGCCTTGTCGTCGTGAGGCACCTTAGAAGACATCCTCGCGACGGTCTCCTTATGGCGAGTGGCGGGGCTCCGCCCCTCTAGGGCCTTCGGGGGTGCTGGGACATTCGAGGTCCCAGGACCTAGCGCGAAAGGGCCTGCGGTTGTCCTCTTCTTTGCCCTCTGGGCCAACTTCTCCAAAAGAGTCACTGAAAAGGGAAAAAGCGAGGGGTTAGTGAAAGAAAAGAGAATAAGGCGCCGAACAATCTAAGTTCAAAGTGCGAGGCATGAGCGAGGCTCGATCTTCGCAAACAATCTAAGTTCAAAACACAAGGTCCGAGCGAGGCTCAGATCATCAAGAACAATCTAAGTTCAAAGCGCGAGGTCCGAGAAAGGCTCGGATCTTCACAAACAATATAAGTTCAAAGCGCGAGATCTGAGCGAGACTCGGATCTTTGCAAATAATCTAAGTTCAAAGCGCGAAGTCCGAGCGAGGCTAGGACCTTCGCAAGTAATCTATGTTCAGGGCGCAAGAATCGAGCAAGGATCGAATCATCAAAGACATTCTAAATTCAAAGATAAGAAACCAAGGGAGCAAGGCGAAAAAATACCCTCTACACCCTCGCGGTTCGGGAAGGGAAGACTCAACCTCGTTCGCTCGAGACGTTCCTAGGCCAAGTACTGTTTGTCGGGCGCCGGATCCGGCTTTGCAAATTGTTTCTTGGTCTCGGTAACGTCTCGCGACTCCTTGGGCCGTCGGAAATTGTCCGGTGCCGATGAGAAGTTAATATAACTCCCAGTACGGTCGCGGACCAAGAACCACTTGTCTTTCCACTGACCGATGTTCGATTGAGTAGTGGTGATCTTACGCCCAGTCAAATTGAGGTTGATGAGGCATGATTTTTGCTCTCACCATGCTAAAAACAAGCTTGTCATGATGTCAACATCGAGCCCATACCCGATCTCATAGCTTCGAATGGTATACGCACACAGAAGCCTCCACGCGTTGGGGAACAGTTGCGCGAGGCAGACATTTATCGCCCATAAAAAATCAGCTATGTGACGGGCGAGCAGTAGTCGAAAGCCGGCTTGGAGGCTGTGCAGGTGAACGACTGCTGAATGGCTGAAAGTCGTCGTGCCAAATCAAAATATAAATCCCTAATTAGTCAACTAGTATAGCTGGTAAGTCGAGGTTGTACCCAAGAGACACTTATATCCCAAGTAATATTATTATCAACTCAATTAAGTAATAAAGGGGGGATTGTTTTATTAATCTAAGACTATAAAATTGAGGTAAACAAAGCAAGCAATTAAAACAGAACAAAGGTTGAGTTTTTATCAGTTGAGGAAAAGGAATCCTATTCAAGCATCCACTTTCATCATCAAGTTATTGATCATTGATTCAAACAAGCTATTTCTTTTGGTTATTCCTATCCTGATCAGATATAATAAACAAGCCAACGGGTCATGTAAATACTTAATATCAAAACAAACATGAAACGATCATGAATAATATTGATACTAGCAGCAGGAGCAAGGGTATGCAAGATACATGAAAATTGAGTTCCAACAAGTCAAACAATAAGCATGCAATCAAATCTCTTTCTCAATGGTTTTAGTCCAACGAGTCCTAAAACATTGAATTGCTACAAAGATTAGGTTTTACTATGAGAAAACCTAGACCTAGAAATAGAGAATATCATTTCCAACAAGGTGATCAATCAAGTAGAAATCAATACAATCAATATTTATTAAGCACAAGAAAATTGAAATAACCTGTAGAAATAAACCTGAATTATAGAATCTCACAATAAACTTGAATCTGAAAGCTTCAACTTGAATAAGATTAAAGGGTTTAGTTCTCCATGAAACAGAGAATACAAAAGTCTGGAATAATTGAAACTGGGTCTTAGAGAGGTTATGCTAACAAAGGCTGAAAACTAGGCTTAAACAGCCAACTAAAAACACGAAAGGAAAGATATAATAAAAAGGAAATAAATATAGGCGAAATTTCTCCTCGCGTGTAAAATAGTAGGGCCACGACTGCTATAGCCATGATCGTGGTAGAGGTTGGCCGCGATCGCGGCTCTTGTCATGATAACATTTTGACGGTACTTTTGGAGGCTGTTTTGACCCATTTAGAGTTGGAATTTGAACTCAAAGTAAACACATGAATGATAGCTCTTCGAGTTATTTTCCAATGATACCAAATGAAGCTTCATCCGACCACTATAGCTCCAAAAATAAAGCGTTGCAAGAAAGTGGTGTCGAAACATCAGCTTCAATGGATAGCCCGGATTTAAGCGTTCTTTTCCACAACTTCTTGGCCTTAATGATCATCAAAAGTGGCTTGAATATCCTTCGAAAATACACTTGAATATCTCCAATCTAGTACCCTCCAACTTAACCAATCGTTGCTGCTTATAACATCCTAAAAACACAAAAAGACAAGAGTAGACACCGAAATGCAACTACCTAATATTTAAACATAAATATGGTAAAAAACTAACATGTAAATGCATGCTATCAACTGCGCAATTGTCGTACGCCGCCTAAGAGCGACCTTCTCCCTTGTGGAGCGCAAGCTCAACTCCCTCGGGCCAGGGAAAATCTTTCACGATGTTCGCAAGGGCCGCTCTATCAAGAACGGTTGGGGCCCCCTCATGTAGAAATATCCCGACCACGGGGTTCGGGGTCATCAGGATCCACTCCTCAATGACTAGCGGGACATAACACACGCAGTAAGTGAGATACCGCGGGTAGAAGCTTGGTTGTTCGTGGGAATCAGACGACCATGTGTCGGAGCCAATGGGTTCTTCGTTTGAAATTGAGGGCGAGGCCATCTCGACTCCGGAAGACGTGCGCACTCGGGAAAAAAGTGAGGTAACAGAAAATTAAGAAGCGTTGGGTGAAGGATCGCTGAACACAAGCGAAGGGGACCTTGGGTTTTGAGAGTCGCTAGACTCTACGATCGTTACATCTCAGAAGCTCTCAGAAGATTCTTCATAATACTTCTCCCAAATTTTGAATGCGAAGCCTGTTGGAGGGCTCGATGAAGCTCCTCTAGGCATGAAAAGTGATGTCTAGGTCATGAGAACAGAATACCTAGAAGAGAAGAAAAATCATGAGAAAAAAAGGGTAGACTAGAAGAAAGAAAAAGCGAGGTACAACGGCGTAGGATAAGCGCGACCCTAGGGCTACTCTAACAAAGTAGACCGCCTAGGAAGAATCTGAAGGGAAAGGAACAGGTTTGCAGACCAAAAAGCAAATCCCCGAAGATAAAAAGGGAAAACGTGTTATCTTCCAGCGGCGAAAAGATTGAACTTCCCAAGACCGTTCAAAATTCGAAAACCTAGGGCGATGATCTTAACCGTCGGGTTTGGAACCGGAAGGTTTGAGCTGCGCAAAACAAAAAAAAAAACCACCGCCTAGGGCACGAGGCAGAAAAGAAGTTAAAAGCACCGAAACGCATGAAAGGGAAAAAATCGCCACTTACTTGTCGAAAGTCGCTATGGAGGAGGCGGATGTGAGAAAGGGCCAGTGGTGACGCTTGCACTTGGTTGCCGAAAACTGAAAAGACGTGAGGGAAGAAAGAGAGTTTGATTGGAGAGGAATACAAAATGAGAAGGAGAGAGAAAGGGGTACATCCAACATTTATAAAGAGGGAATTGGGTCCTTCCCCGCTTAAGCGCCTAAATGGGCTCTATTCCCTCAAGGGCCCATTAATGAAAAAGGGGAAGAAGGCCCGAGGCCCGTCAAATGCATAACGAAAAGAAAGACTTCCAGAAAATCGCTTAAGTTGCTAACCCCGCTGAGCATCTAAGAAAAAAGCCTCGAGCCTCGTTGACCATAACCCCGAATGTTGTGAAGAGAGATTCTCGATCTAGACCCCGCATCCCGCCTGTGGAAGGTCACACATCGCGTATATATGCTTTTCGACCCTCGGACCACGGGCCACAAGCAATGGGGTTGTGATGATGCTCAAAATAACGATGTGTGAACATAGGGCACGAAACACGAGGTAAAATAAGTAGGCGAGGTCCTCGATGTCTCCTCCCCAAGATCTTTTCCATACCCACCAAAAAAGTGAAGTCCCTGTTCCCGCGAAGCCTCAAGTCATAGGAGCGAGGTTCAAACCTCGCAAAACTCACCAATTAAGATAGTCGGGCAACTCGCCACAAGGAATAGCAAGGGCAAACTCGCGTACCCAAAAGCTGACATTCCCGCCCCGCTTGACCAGTCAAAAACCACCTAACTCTCAACCAATAAGAAGCCACCTACGTCTCAACCAATTAAATGGTCGAAACTCAAGCGTCTCACATCGGAAGTTGGCAAGAGCCATGATCCTCAAGCGTCTATAAATAGAAGAGAACCTCGAAGGTTGCAGGGGGTTGAAAAACATCTTGAACTCAAGAACTATCTTGTATGTTGAAGATCGACATGTTGGAATCATCGTAAAGACCACGCTACAACCAAGGGAAGGTCCACAAAAAGACCTCAACTCGCTGATGTGAGTCCGTTGACATCCGAACCAACATTCGAGCACGCGCCAGAACACTCCGAGCTACCAGCCCTTGGTGCTCCCGCAAACTTGGATTCGGAGCCACGACCTGCCCTTGGTGCGCCCTTGCAGGGGGATGGTGTGCCCTTGCACGCGGTTGGAGGCATGCCCTTGCAAGGGGTTGGCGCGTCTTGCCAAGCGTCGGATCCCGATCTTGATATTGCGAAATCTTCAGAATCCACGCACTATCTTGGGCGTATTATGCGATCCCGAGCTAAAGCAATGCTTTGTCAAGTTCAAGAGGAGCTCATGGGTCGTGGGTTTCCGAAGGGATATCAAGAGGAAGGGTGGAGTCTTTTGATACATCATGGTTTGTTAAGTGACAATTCTACGGATAAGGACAATTAATAAGTTCTCGGGTTTCACATGTTGTTTTTGTAATTTTTCTTAAGTGAAGGGGCTGACTTTGTGAGGATGGTTTTTAGGTTATATGGCCAGCCTCCGTGCTTCTCTTCCTTAGACTTTAACGAATTTGTGTTGCTTTCTTTTCCTTGTTTTCAATCAAATTTCTTGCTTGTTTTTCCGTTCAATCTCGTTGTTTGATCGTTGGTGGGTAATATCCGACCATCTTGCATCCTAGTTTGCTCAATTCTTGATGAGTCATATCCAAGGTTTGAGCATCCATATCCAACATCATCTTCCATTCGATCCACGTCCATAGCAAGGAGTTTTCCGAGTTTACTTGGCGATTCCTTTGCACCATCTTCATCTCCATCGATCCGGCCATCACTCTCTCAAAGAAACCTCGTCTCAAGCAAGATCTCGCTAACTGATTCGCAAGCTACAATCTCTGTGTAATCGCTTAAGTTTCCAATCTCACTGAATAGATAAAAATTCCCGATTTGTAATAGGAACAAAGCTCGCTAATAGTTTGTAAAGCGGTAATCTCGTTGTAAACAAGGAGGTCTCAAACTTCGTTAGGCAGAGACCTCAAATCGTGTAAAAAGAGATCTAGGACACAATCTCGCTATTGTAACCTCGTTCGGAAATCATAAATAAAAGCAAGGGTTGCCTCATCAAATATATATAAACTCATTTCTTGTCGTTAGCGTTGGTTTATTTCGGGTTTCATCAGCTATGGCTCATGAGGCTTAAAGGACCTCAATTGGCGCAGGCTATGACTCATGAGTACACGGCTCTATCCTCTAACGAAACATGGGATCTTTTCTCGGTTGAACCTCGAATGAAGGTGGTTGGATGTAAATGGGTTTTCCGCACCAAATATAATCCCGATGGCTCTTTAGACAAGTACAAAGCGTGTTTGGTTGCAAAGGGTTTCCACTAACGCCTTGGCTGTGACTTCACTGAGACATTTAGCGCCGTCATCAAGCCTGTCATGGTTTGAACCATCCTCTCCATTGTTTTCTCATCTGGTTGGTCACTCCATTGGTTGGATGTCAATAACGCCTTCTTGCAATTTACTTTACAATAATATGTATTCATGTCTCAACCACCGGGTTTTGTTGACAAGTTGTATCTGTCTCATGTATGCAAACTCAAGAAGGCCATATATGGCCTGAAGCAAACCTCGCGGGCATGGCACACTAAAATCCGATAGCTTTGCTTCAGGTTGGGTTTGTTAACTCTTGTCTCTGATTCATCGTTTTTCATCTATATCATCAATCAACCTCTATTATTTATTTATTAGTGTATGTGGACTATATAATTCATACTGGGAATAATTCACTAATGTTAGAAGACATCCTTTTTGTCCCTCTCTCATTGATTTTCTCTTGATGATTTCTGCCCTTTGTCTTATTTTGTTGGTGTCGAAGTTCATTCACACCCTAAAGGTCTTTGCTTGAGTCAGGATAAATAAGTTTAAGATTTGTTAAGAAAAGTAAACATGGTTGAGTCGAATTCGATCTCCACGCCTATTTGTGCCACTCAAGTGTTACAGAAGACATCAGGTTCGCACATGAGGCCGAATATTTGATTTGCCGTCAACCACATTTCTCGATTTATGCACTTGCCCACTTCAACACACTAGAGTACTCTTAAGCGTTTCCTACGCTACCTGAAAGGGACATCTCTTCAACGTATTCTTATTCATGCAAATTTTGCACTATCACTTCATGGTTTTTCCAACACTAACTGGGCGGGCAATAAGGAAGATTATACCTCCTCCACTACGAGCTACTTAAACTATGTGGAGAGTATGCCTATCTCGTGGAGCTTCAGTTAAACCAAAAATTGTCGCTCGCTCATCAACGGAAGCTGAGTATCGAGCCTTAACTGATTCATGTGCTGAGTTGTTGTGGGTCAAGTCATTATTCTCTGAATTAGGTGTTCGACTCAATCAAGAGTCTGTGCTATGCTGTGACAACATGAGGGTAAAACACTTAAGTTCCAATCCCGTGTTTCACTCGAGGATGAGACATACTACCATTGCATTTCACTTTATTCGTGAGCTGGTTCAGCGAGACGTTCTTCATGTTACACTTGTGTTCACTGAAGATCGACCTCGATTCCATCTATTGTATTCCAAGCTTGGCCTTATACTACCGGTGTCCAACTTGAGGGGGCATGTTAAGGATAATTAGAATATTTGTTTCCATATCTTATCTGATGTATTATAGTAAGAATATATTCACTTGATATGTCGTTCTGTTGGGATTATTGTCTTGGAGCTTAAGTCACTCTACTAGAGTTTGCTTATGTACTCTATATATTGGAGCTTCTTCTATCTCCATAATAATATCATCAATCTGTAATAAGTTTGCTTACGTACTCTCTTTATATTGGAGATTCTGTTGGTGATTTTAGTGTCATCAAGTGATTGTTCCCTATATGGGAACAATGCCTTTCAGTGTGATCGGGGTTCATACGACGCTATGGGATCTCACTTAGCTATATCACAAGTTTGGGGGTGTGGAGTACACACTTGTGTAATTATACTTGAGGTCTAGAGGGATATATAAAGGTTAAGTTACACTGTTCCTTAAGGAACAACAACTATGTTGTGGGGAACAGCAATTTAGCGGTCTAGCTAATTTTCACCACGTGTTTATTGGATGATAACCTCCTTGATAACTAATGTTTAAACGTCTTGTAACTTCCTTTTATGACTGGTTTGTAGTTAAACACGTGTCTCTTTGATGAGAGACATTGATGATAGAAGGAATGGTTGGTAACCGTTGGTAACCGCCATGTAACCACCATGTAACTTCTGTATAACGGCTAGAAATCAATCCCTATCATATCCATCAAGTACTGTTCTTGAAGACTCAAAGCTCTCTATTTCGCAAAGGGAGACGGGATCGAACTTAGAAGTAAGAAAGTTGGAAAGGCTCCAGGCCCTGAATGCGGACCTGGAAAGGCGCAGAGTCAAATCCGAAGCCTTTATCTACAAAGTCTTCACTAGTTTCACCGGGTCAAGTAAGCAAAATTTGTTCTCGTGCCTAAGAACGCTAAGACCAGTTCCAAGATAAGGGTGGATGTAATTCAGCTTGACGAGGTAGATGTAACCAAGCGTGACTTAGAAAGCACCAAGCTGTATGATTCGAAATCTTGAATATCATTTGACTAAGATAAAAAAGATATTTTGCTGAAGGTGGTAATCGATAGGATAAAGACCTGGAACAATGTGATTCCGGCGGCCGACATAGATCTCATGAGACCCGCCCCCTGCTCGTGTAGTTCTTGGAAACGAGTGTTGTCATCCAGTAAAGGATGGTAAATAGTGAAGTGAACCTGAACCGGGGGTGAAAGAATTGGATCGTCGAAGAGCTTAGAGGGGATCTATTTTTCGAGTCCACATCCTATTTACAGGCAAAAGGGAATAGAGTCGTGGTTGTTGAACAAGATCTCTCTTATGATCTAACTAAAAACCGAAGCCTTAATCTATTAATACATTTTCTATAGTTTAGTTCTTTCCAAAAGCCTTGGAGAGAACTAGAAGATTTGTCTTATCTCACTTCAGATTTTGCGGATTCCCTAAGGCTTGTAAGGGGTAAAATTCTGATTTCGGAAAGTGTTCACACGATTCAAATCTATCCGAGTACATGTATCATTGATTGTTCCCTTGACAGATTGCAAGCAGGATTCAAGACTGGACAAGGAAGTTTGATGGTTGTTCCCATCAAGATGCTCAGTCCTTACAATCGAAATCAGAATTTTAATTAATGACGTCTGTGCATGATTGATAAGTTACCTCCATCATGGAAAGACTTTAAACACATGTTGAAGAACAAGAAGGAAGATATTTCCCTTATGGAACTTGGAAGCCATTTGTGTATTGAGGAGGGCCTTTGTATGAAAGAGAAAGGAAAGGACAAAGAGACTCCATGATCTTCCTCCATTAACATGGTAGAAGATAGTTCTCAAAAAGGGAACAAGAACAAAGGCAAGAAGAGGCCACGTAACAACACAAGTAACAGTCCCAACAAGAGACGCTCCCCAAAAGGAGATAGATGTTGGAATTATGGTAAGCCTGGACATTTTAGAAGGGATTGTTAGGTTCTAAAGGGGAAGAAGGAAAATGGTTCTAACCAGACTGCTCACGGTTCTAAGGAACATGGGCAAACATCTCATCAAGGTCAGGAAGGAACAATGACTATTCCCAGTATATTTACATCTCCTAGTTTGGGTTTTGTTTCTATAATTTCTGAGGTTTTCTTTATGCAGGATGATGAGATATCATGGTGGGTTGACTCAGGTGCTACCACTCACGTGTGTAGGGACAAGTCTATGCATGTTCAAGTCATTAACTCTAGTGGATGATGGACGTGTCCTTCATATGGGAAATGAGTCAACTGCCCCCGTACTAGGCAAAGGCCAAGTGGAGTTAGAGTTCTTATCTGGGAAGACTTTAATTCTTAATAATGTGTTGTATGTTTCCATCAAGACGCTCAGTCCTCACAGATTCTAGCTACTAGAGTTGAATGGTATGGTTTGTAGGAAGTTGAGGAGATTTCTTAGGATGAGAGCTTTGGTTGATTGTGCATTATCGGTGACGGTTTTGTGTATACATATTTGCTGGACTTAGTGGAATCTTGCCTTGATTTGTTTGATTGGAAGTAACGGGGCTTGTTTTGGGGTTGCTCGTTATTATGTATCGAGTTGGTGTCGGTCTTTTACAGGTCGCCTTTTAGTACGACAATCGTTTGTAAATTCCATCTTTCTTTTATTTATTTATTTACCTTTTCCGAAAAACATAGAATTTAATTTTTATAATTCATATGGTATTTATCAAGTCTTTTAGAGTTCATCTTTTTTTTGATAAGGTAAGAATTAGGGTCGCCATAAATACTACTTGGGCTCGCCAAGAGCATCTACTAGGGATGAGAACTGGTTACTAACCAATTCTTAAGAGAAAAGGGCAAACTGCCACCCGAGAGATTCGAAACAATAACGTCGAGGTACTGTTGGGCCTCGTTAAAATCCAACCCTGAAGACACGTTCCCAGCCCAGAAAAAGGTTAATCCAAGTAGTTCGCTAGAAGCGGAGGTCGATGAAGCAATCAAAGCAAGGCTAGAAACCCGGACTCCATGATCACTCCTCAACGGTTACCCCATTTAACGATAAGAGCGAAATCTTTGGGATATGGCAGGCGTTTTCACCAACGGCTAGAATGGAGGAAGGAGCTATAAATAGGGCCTATGCAAGGATAGAAGGGGCGGATAGAAAACTGATACTCAAGAACGCCCACGAAAGCTAGAATCATCTTTGTTCAATCATTCAACTTCATTCTCGTATTCGTCTGTATTAACAGAAGGCTCATTTGCAAATCCGATCATAATACAAATCCTACCACTACTTTACTACTATTTTCTTGTCTTTTTCTTTGTTTCACTACTAGTTTATATTCCATAACGCGTTACATATTCAATTTGGTTAGGATTTCCCGCATCATAGCAGGTAACGCGTTTGAGCGATTATCCTGCCCAAAACAATTGGCGCCCACCGTGGGGCCCTAGCCAAAAAGAAGTTACGCTAAAGCAGCTACAGAATCTGTCAACAAGATGGAAGGAATCCAAACTACTTACATCCATGTGGGAGAGCTCGACAATCACGAGGTCAATGAGGAAACCAATAACCAAGGTGTCGGGAACGTAGACGGCGCCGAGAACGTAGACGGAGTTGGGAATGTGGATGGAGTTGAGCAAGGGTCCTTGGAACACCAATGCCAACCCTAGCACTTCCGGAGAACGAGGAGTAAGGGGGAGGTGATGCTGATGTCTCCAAAAGGATCTGGAAAGCCAGAAAGAAGCCAATGATAAATTTACCGAGGTACACGAGAAGCAAATTGAAACTTTAACTAATGAGCGTAATTTGCTTCGGTCTCAGGTACAATCAGCTCCAACCCGACCCCACGGAACCGATGTGGTAGACGGAGTCGCCATACGATTAGATATGGATGACCCAAGTCTCGTAACAGCTAATGTCGTCAGACCAGTATCCGGGTATCAAGTAAATGGTAATTCCTTAAGGGCGATACGGGAAGATACTGAGGTTTCCCAATTACGGGAATGCCTCAGAGCCCTGGAAGATCAAATCACTCAGGTCCCAGGGGATCCTCAACCAATAACGATGGAAAGGAGAGATGGTTACACCGACTCTCCCTTCGTGCCTGCTATCACGAGAGTTGATATCTCCCGAAAGTATCACGTTTTTGATGTACCTAAGTACGAAGGGGTAACGGATCCTGATCAACATATAACCACATTCAAACAGGCTATGAATATCAGCATAGTCCCGTTTGACATGAAGGAGATTGTTATGTGTCGTTGGTTCGGGAACACGTTATCCGGACACGCACTAAATTGGCATTCGCACTTACCTCTTGGAAGTATTTCATCTTTCGCTGAGCTAATTGACAAGTTCAGGATATGATTTGCAAGCAGACGACACGCTAAGAACGATCAAGCGACTTGTACCGCATGGTCCAAAAACCGGGTGAATCTTTAAAGACCTTCCTCAACCGCTATAACGAGGAATTGGTGACCATTGAGGGATCCGATGCCGCTACAGCCGTGGAGGCATTCCAAAAGGGCATATTGGTTTGTAATCCTGAATTATATCGTAAATTAACTAAGTACCCTTGTTCAAATTTCGATGAAGTACAGGTGAAGGAGTTAGCACATGTTCAATTGGAGGAAGACGACCTCTTTGTCGAAAAAGCAATCAGCCCTCACCGGCCAGACCGGAGACAAAGAAGGTGAGAACCAAGATATGCTCCATACCCCACTGCACCTCCTACAAAAACAACCGTCAATACAACATTCGCCAGGCAAGGCGAAAGATATGAAAGTCCCAAGCTGCCTCCTAGACTTTCCCATTACAACTTCTGTGTGGATGCAACTGAGGTAGTCCGAACTCTCAACAACATGGGAGATACTGTCAAATGGCCCCAAAAGAGTAATGTGCCCTCACACCAAAAAGACAAGTCTAGATGGTGTGACTTCCACTTTGATCATGGGCACCGGACCGACGAATGCATCGCGTTGCGAAAGGAGGTGAGCAAATTATTATGCAGGGGGTACCTCAAAGAATTAATATAAAAAAGAGCAAAGGAGCAGCTAGAGCGCAACAAAGAAAAAGCTAGCCCGCCACCACCCCCGAAGCACTCTGGAGTAATCAACGTTATCACCGGGGGATCAGAGATTTGTGGCATAACATACTTCGCAGCAAAAAGAATCTCGAGGGATACTAGAAGAGAATGCCCCAGAGCTCCTTCGCGAACAAGTCTTGCCGTGATGCCAATCACCTTCGATGATGTCGAAGAAGAGGAAGTTCACCATGACTGTTTAATAATTTCTTTAACGATAGCCAATTTCCTTGTTAAAAGAATATTAGTTGATAACGGAAGCTCCACTAATTTGCTCATGTTGGATGCCTTGTACAACTTAGGTCTTGGGATGGATGACATGTCAAAATATCTACGAATTTAGTAGGCTTCAGTGGTGAATCATGCAACACGTTGGGAGAAATATCCTTACCCACCGTTGCAGGAGGAATAAACTACCAGGTAAAATTCCAAGTACTTGATTGCCCTTCACCCTTTAATGTCATTTTGGGCAGGCCATGGATACACGGGATGAGGGCTATCCCTTCTACTTACCATCAATGTGTGAAGTTCCCGACGCCATGGGGAGTTCAAGAAATTAAGGAAGAAAAGAAATTAGCAAGGGAATGCTACTTCGTAACGATGAAAGAAACGACTTTCAAGAACTCACAACTTGAAACAGGGAAGAAGTCGTCAGATTAGCAATTAAAGGACTGTACAACAACCACTTACTACGTAAAGCCGGAGACGCCAAAACTTGAAGAAGTACCTCTTGATCCACTAGATCCGTCCAAGAAAATTAAAATAGGAGCAGAACTGGAGCCAACTTTACGTAAACAATTGGTGGAGATTCTACGGTCCTTTAGTGATTGTTTTGCATGGTCGAACTAGGATATGGTGGGCACTGATCCTAATGTGATTACACACGCCCTTAATGTCAATAAGAAGGTGCCACTAGTGAAGCAGAAAAGGCGCAAGTTCGCACCCGAACGAAATCAAGTAATCAACGAAGAGGTAAAATCCTTGCTTGAATCCGGAAAAATTAGAGAAGTTAAATATTCTGATTGGCTTGCGAATGTGGTAGTCATAAAAAAGAAAATGGTAAATGGCGCGTTTGTGTGGACTTTACCGATTTAAACAAAGCATACTCTAAATATTTGTTCCCTTTGCCTCATATTGATGCAATGGTGGATACAACAGCAGGGCATGAGCTCTTAACTTTCATGGATGCGTTTAGTGGATATCATCAGATAATGATGCATCCCAACGATCAAGAGAAAACCGCATTCGTAACCAATCAAGGAACTTATTGTTACAATGTTATGCCCTTCGGGTTAAGAAACGCAGGTGCTACTTATAAGAGATTAGTTAATAAGATGTTTCAGGAAAAACTGGGGGATACAATGGGGGTGTACATCGACGACATGTTAGTCAAGTCGTTGAAGGCGGAGGATCACATTACCCACTTGAAAAACGCGTTCCAGATCCTGCAAAGCTACAAAATGACATTGAATACAACCAAGTGCTCTTTTGGAGTTACAGTAGGGAAATTCCTCGGATACATAGTAACGGAGCTGCAATCACCGAGGCGAGTCCAGACCAGATCAAGGCCATAATGGATCTGCAATCACCAAAATACGTCAACGACGTCTAGAAGTCAACAGGACGAGTAGCTGCACTGAACCGGTTCATATCGCGATCCTCAGATAGAAACAAGTTGTTTTACGACGTCTTGAATAAGAACAAGTCGTTTGAATGGACGGAAGCACATGAAAAATCCTTTAGAGAGTTGAAAAATTATTTATCTAACCCGCATGTACTTTCGAAACCCAAGCCAGATGAGAAGTTATACGTGTACTTGGCCGTGACCAAAGTAGTAGTAATCGCCGTCTTGATCTGAGAAGAGAATGGAGACTAGTTGCCCATTTACTACGCAAGTAAAACCTTGCTTGATGCGGAATCCAGGTACTCCCCCATGGAAAAACTAGTATTATCTTTAGTAATGGCTTCAATAAAATTAAGTCCTTATTTTCAAAGTCATTCTATCATCGTGAGGACTAACTATCAAATGAAGAGTATCATGTCAAAGCCAGAATTGTCAGGTCGGTTAACAAGATGGTTGATCCACTTAAATGGTTACGGCATCACTTACAAGCCAAGAACAGCAATGAAGTCTCAAGCTTTGGCATATTTTGTGGTTGACTTCACTCCTACCACTTTAGAACAAGAAGATCAAGATGTGTTACACGTAACAGGGAGCGACAAGTGGATGATGCATACAGACGGAGCATCAAATCAGGTTGGCGTAGGATAGGGGGTAGTCCTGAAGTCACCATAGGGGGATAGGATAGCCACAGGGGGATAGGAATTTTCCCGGGTTTTTGAGGGGGTATTGTTGGGCCTCGTTAAAATCCATCCCAGAAGACACGTTCCCAGCCCAGAAAAAGGTTAATCCAAGTAGTTCGCAAGAAGCGGAGGTCGGTGAAGCAATCAAAGCAAGGCTAGAAATCCGGACTCCATGATCACTCCTCAACGGTTACCCCATTTAACGATAGGAGCGAAATCCTCGGGATATGGAAGGCGTTTTCACCAACGGCTAGAATGGAGGAAGGAGCTATAAATAGGGCCTATGCAAGGATAGAAGGGGCGGATAGAAAACTGATACTCAAGAACACTCACGAAAGCTAGAATCATCTTTGTTCAATCATTCAATTTCGTTATCATATTCGTCTGTATTAACAGAAGGCTCATTTGTAAATCCGATCATAATACAAATCCTACCACTACTTTGCTACTATTTTCTTGTCTTTATCTTTGTTTCACTACTAGTTTATATTCCATAACGCGTTACGTATTCAATTTGGTTAGGATATCCCTCATCATAGCAGGTAACGCGTTAGAGTGATTATCTTGCCCAAAACAGGTACTACCCCAAAGACCCAACCGCCGAACCAAATGCCCGAAGGCTGTTGGAGTTCATCTCTTAGTTAGACTCTCGTTTATGAAGTCCATCTTTCTCTTTTTATATACTTATGTTTTTTGAAAAATATAGAATTTTATTTTTATAGTTCATATGGTATTTACGTTTTTTGAAAACAATCAACAAATCCATAGCTATAAATGCGTAACTAGAATTGCTAATTTTTTGGTCAAGGACACTGCCCGTGAGAGTCGAAACATATACCTGATGTACCTACCTTGAAATCTTATCTCCTTGAGTAGGTATACAAAGGCACTAAAATAACTACTTAAAACATGCACTATGTTATAATATTTATTATATTATTATATTTAGATGTACAATTGGAAACCCTAGTTTGTATTCTCTATATAAAGGCCCCTATGGGTGACCTAATAAGATGGATCTGATCTCCCGTTTTCTCTCTATTTCTCTCTGTTTTTCTCTAGAATTATAACACGTTATCAGCACGATTGCTTGAGTATGCTTAAGTAAGATCAAAGACTATAAGTGTGAAAGTGAGTAAGATCGAAGATCGAAGTTATACGTCTCAAAGTAATACTAATTTAGTTATTGAATATATACGCATGATGCATGAATAGTTGAGTACATTTTGTTTTCGGTTAAAGTCGCAAGTCATTGGTTTTATTGTTTTTGAATTCATACTGTTCGTTTGATTCATCTATCATTGAAACATTATATCTTAATTAATGTTTCCGATACCAACAAGCATGTAACGTAGTGGGAGGGGCTACGCTTCCCTTCGCTGAGGTAGAGGGTTCGACTCTCAGTGGAGGAGAAATGAACTTGTTGGGAGAGCAAATCCCACCCAAAAATAAAGGGGCCCTCGCGAGACTCGAACTCCAGACGTAGGCGTTTGATGGAGTAAAGCTCTCCGCTGAACTGGAGTGGCAATGACCAAAAAAATTAATGTTTCCGATCACTTGCATATCGTTACTTAATGTTTATCTGATTCGTCTCGGTTGTTATATAAACATGTTGTATTATTTGTTATTTCTTCTCGTTACATATATTTACATTGATTCAACTATGTAGACCGTAGTCAATTATTATTTATAATTCATATAGAAATATGGTATATTGCTTGAATTTGATGTATTCACGAACACGTTTGTCCCTGGTGTGACAAATTATATAAAGATAATATTATCCCCGAAGTGATAATCTTTCATAATAATATCAATAATATAATCCCTGAAGTGATTATTTCCATTCCTTGAAGAGATTGGAACACCGTTGTATTATCCCTGAAGTGATAATTATTTCCTCCTGAAGAGTTGAATTTACAAGTAATATTATCCTTGAAGTGATAATTATTTCCTCCTGAAGAGTTGAATTTTACAAAACAATATTATATTTTTATCACAAAAGTGATAAATTCCATTCCCTGAAGTGAATAAATTATTTTATTTATTGTATTATTCTTATATTATTTATTTATTTATTATTTTCATATACTTAATTATGTTCTATTATTCTCTCTTACAGAGTTAATTGAATGTACAGAACAAGATTATCCCTGAAGTGATAATCCTCGTTCCTTGAAGTGAATGAAAACTTTATTTTACCCCTGGAGTGATAATTCTCATTCCAAAAAATTAATGAAACCATTTTTTCTATTTTTATACTTGGCGTGAGAATTTCCATCCCCCGAAGTGGATGAAACAATTGAATCAATCCCCAGAAGTGGATGAATATAAAAAAAGTTCCTACTCCTTGGAGTGAGTGGTGATACTAAAGTCGTCTCTTGAAGTAAATGACATGATTCATGTGAAAATTGAAAAACAAAAATATCATCTCCAGAAGTAAACGATAAAGTTCATATGACAAATATTATATGTTGAAGTAGATAATAAAATACCCTCTTTGAAATCACATCCTGAAGTATATGATTGAAAGATCTTATGAATAATCACATCCTAAAGTATGTGATGGAAATAAGTCTAGAAGACTTCGTATTCAATCTCTTGTCACCAGAAGTTGACAATATTTTATAATAATTTATTTTTTCATTTATATTTTTCAATTTAATTATTTATGTTATTGCTTATATACATTTTTATTTCTTCTTAAAGTTAAAACTTGTCATCTCTTGAAGCGGATGCTAATATGTCCCAGTAGAGACAAAATTTGAAATCATCCCCGAAGAGATGAAATAATAAATCTAATTACCCTTGAAGTGAGTAATGATAGAAAATATTACTGCCTAAAGAAGATGATAAAATTTATGTGACAATGATCATCTCCTAAAGTAGATGCTTTTATACATAAGAATATTATCCCTAGAAGTGGATTTACATATATAATTACTTCTTGTAGTATGATGAGAAGAATTTATTAGTGGAACTATATGAACATATCATCTCCCGAAGTGGATGATAAATGGTTCAAGAAATAAAATTACATTGTCACTTGAAGTTGACAGATGAGATGTTTGGGAGATCCATGAAGCACGTGAAGTTCCAACAGACATGTGCTAAGTTATAATGAACGTATCATATCATCAACTCCATTTGAGCTTGAAGAATCGAATTTTGACAAGAAGAGATCGTTATAAACTCTTAGAGAGTTAAGAGATCTCATACCAAACTATGTACTCTAGATGTAGTAGAAGAAATATGGCATGTACTCTAGAAGTAGTACAAGAAATATGGGTCGTTACAATATTCAGAACTATGTCTAAATGACCACCTACCTAGCATGAACTAGAAGTTCAAGGTCATGTTTGACCAACCTCTTGCATGCCGGAAGCATGCCTCTTCTGGAAGAGGGTGTGAAAGAGGTTACGATATATTACGCATGCGGCCGTTAGTCATGGTTATGACTTATAGCTAGGACGTCGTGGCTTAATTTGATGTCCAGAAGAACATCTAAGATAAGGGATATCCCATAAATGACATAATTGATCATCAGTCTTGTACCAGTTGTACAAGAACCACACCTTATGAGTACAAGTGTGGAGACCGGTCTAATCTATATTAAAAGTTCTGAATGCACCCATTTTGAGGCATCTAATATAAGAAATCAAGATAAATGGTTTATCTAATTTGAGTTGATGAGCTCTCAAACATAAGTATGAATCACCGATATTTTTCAATGGTGTCACACTACACAGTATTTGAAAACCAGAAGTTTTCACAAGTCATGCGCAAATTTTGGTGTGAAGGTTATAATGACTCTAGACGAGTATATCCCATTGAATAATGTAATCTCACTAACTGGAAATTAGTTAATGATAAGATATATTTGTGGCATGATTAACTTGGTCACTTAAGTGAAATAATAATGCCCATGATCGGTATGGGACCGAAAGATCTTGAGACTTAAAGTCTCCTCCTAAGAGTGACCTTGAAAAGCTTGTGATCTTGGCAAGTTAGTAGCAAAGCCAGCATAATATGCAAGTAAATACAAAGTCTCATATGCTCCTTGAATAAGTTCAAGTGATATAAGAGGACATATTACATCCCATGTGAACCATTGTGGATTAATCATATGATGTTGAAAGATGCCTCAACCCATTGGTTCAATTGAAAAAGGAGGGAAATGAAAATAAATTATTGTAGTGGTTGAGGATTGAGTAGCTCTCACACACATTCGGTCATAATAGGGTCATGAAATATGAATGTTGATAATTAAATTCGACTTGGACTGACTGCTTATAGAAAATTTTCCTAATAGAAGCTTGTCTCTAGAAGAGATTAAATGCTTTATATGTCCTCCACCTCCCTGAATGATTGTTAAGTAATCCCACACAATAAAATTTGGGATTAGAGGAAGGGTTTGGGTCCTTATCGTTTATAAAATACCTAGAGCTTATAAGCGGTGATCAATATATTGCTCGGTATTAAGATTAACACTTTGGCGAGGTGAGAATCCCAACTTTAGGGGGAGAAGATAATTGAGATTACGAGTTAAGAGATTGCATAGGATGCAATTTGTTATCCAAAGAAAGCTAAACCAGAAGTTTAGCATATTGTATAACTAAACCAGAAGTTTAGTAACTAAGACATAAATACTATTTGAGAATACACCAGTCATTTGGAGATTCCAGAAGTAACTCCAAATCAACACATAAGCATGCTTGAAGCATGAGAGACGTTTTTAGATTTAAGGATACATTCCCATAGAAGAGGAAATAGCTAATTACACCCTAAAAGGATAATATGTCGACTGGAAATAAACATGAGGATAGAACTCCTGAAGAGATTCCATCTAAAGACTCTAAAAGCAAAGAAAATGGCATGAGCGACAATTTGAAAATGTCGATTAATTATGTAAGTATCGGTATAGCGTATCGGGAAGATATCTTTGCTTATTCAGTTATCGTAAAAGTCATTGGAGAAGATGACAATAATCCCCAAACAATGGAGGAATGTCAACATCGAAATGGTTTGGAAAGCTGGAAAGCAAAATTGGATTCGTTAAATAGACTAGAGGTGTTTGGGCCTGTAGTTCCAACACCATAAAGTGCAAAATCAGTCTGTTATAGCTCGTTGCACAAGGGTTCTCACAAAAACCTGAAGTGGATTACATGGAAATGTATTCATCAGCAATGGATGCAACAACACTCAGGTTCCTTGTTGCTTTAACCGTTGTTGAGTGTTTGAAAATGCAACTTGTTGATGTGGTAACAACATACCTATATGAGTCATTAGGTACCAACATATACACGAAAATCCCAGAAGGATTGAAAATGCCTGAAGCATTTGAATCAAAACCACATTACATTTATTCCATTAAACTTAGAAGATCGCTATATGGATTGAAACAATCGGGAAGAATGTGGTATAATCGCCTTAGAGAATATCTACAAAGGCAAGGATTTGTCAGTGATCAAAATAGGTCCTTGTTTGTTCATAAAACAACAAATTTGGAATATGTAATCATTGTTGTTTATGTTGATGATTTCATGGGACTCCATAAGAGATCTAATAGAAGTTGATTATTTGAAATGAGAATTTGAAATGAAGGACTTAAGAACTACCAAGTATTGTCTCGGCCTGCAGTTCGAGCATACAAAGGATGGAATGTTTATCCATCAATCAAACTATGCAGAAAAGTTCCTAAAGCGATTTAATATGGATAAGGCACATCCATTAAGTACACCAATGGTAGTAAGATCGAAAAGTGTGGAAAAGGACCCCTTTCATCCCCGATTAGAAAATGAAAGATATATTAGGTCTTGAAGTACCATATCTCAATACAGTAGGTACATTACCGTACCTTGTTTCATTACCTCAATAATGTCATTTTATGTGACAATGAGTTATTGTCTTCCTAAACATAAAATAAAGATTATTGGTCCAGAAGTACCAATCTTCTACAAAATTCAGTGATGGCATATATTTATTGCATAAAAATTTTGTGTTTAACTGAGGGGGAGCATTATTATACGATTGTACTCTTTTTCCCTTGGTTTTGGTTTTTATCCCACTGGGTTTTTCCAAACAAGGTTTTTAATGAGGCAGTTCGTCATATAAGGTCTCTGATGAGACAATCTCGGCCCGAAATTCGAGATATGTGAAAGAATAGAATTTTTATCCATCCATCAAATCAAGTTGAAAGGAGCCAACAGTGATGTATATATGAAGAGAATTCAGCATGAAGTGATCAACCAAGTACATATCACCAAGTGTTCTCAAACTACAAGATTCAACTCAAAGGCGGGATGGATGTTCAATTCAATCATATAAGGAGGATATATTTCAAGTTGAGAAGAAGAATCATAACTGCACTCTTTTTCCTTAGTCTTGGTTTTGTCCCATTGGGTTTTCCATACAAGGTTTTTAACGAGGCAGTTAGTGATGTACATCTAAGAGGGAGTGTTATAATATTTATTACATTATTATATTTAGATGTACAATTGAAAACCCTAGTTTGTATTCTCTATACAAAGGCCCCTATGAGTGACCTAATAAGATGGATCTGATCTCCCGTTTTCTCTCTATTTCTCTTTGTTTATCTCTAGATTTATAACACACTCGTACTTTATTTTACAATAGTCAAGTATTTTAGTATAACCTATTCTTTTAAAGCTCCTGGATTTAATTACCGTACGAAGATATAATTATTTTTTAAAAGGCATTCTAACTAAATAAATGACATATGAAATTGGTTACAAGTTCAAATGATCATAATCTTTTGTTCGGATATCGAATTGAAGCTTTATAATATAACAATTCGAAACTATCAACAAAAAGAAACATATACCAAAAAATTTTGAATTGGGAACCAAGTTCACTTCTAGCCCACATACAATTCCGTCCCCAATTGTTAGTCATCGAAGAGACTGTTTACATCTCGTTAACGTACGTACTTCTGACTTGGTTGGCTTGCTAGATTCTTGTCTATAAATTAATCAACCTGGTAGGCTCAAATGTCATTAACCAAAGTGCATGATTATGTCACCGATTAAAAACAGCACAATAAGTTTTTGAGCAAGGCCACCATGCTTTAAACTCAATAATTATGTTTTATAATTACACCACGTACTCTCTCCGCTTGGCCGGTTTTTAACTAGTCAATTCAAATTAGGTGAGGAATAATGCACCTTATCTTCCTATACTTTCCCATCCCGATATAATTATATGAAGAAGTCTAACTTAAGAAAATAATTTTGTGACTTGATTTGCAATTGAAAAAAGAGATGCTATAAATTTTAAAGTAACCTAAAGAATTGGGATTGGTCTGGTATGCCAATATAATAGCTTTATTAATAGGGATTAGTCTCTTTGATGCCATCATGTGTATTACAAGGCGAACGTTGTTGCGGATCGCCTCGCTTCTATTGCTTTTCTGTTTTCTTTAGGCCTTTATGTTTTATTTCCTCCACCGAAGGAGATTTCTTTATTGCTTTCTGATAATGTAAGGTGTCAGGCTATCCCTCATTTGCTATCTACTTAGCCCTTATTTTTTGTTAATAAAATTCACCCTTGAGGGGACGGAGAGTGTCACCCCTCCTTCAACAAAATAAAGTAAGCTAATTATAGTTTGATATTATGTCGATCAATCATGATTCGAGATCAACAGAAATCCTTGCACATTCGGTGCTCGAATTTTTCTGAACATTTCCCGGGTGTGTGTGGTGAGGTTTAGTTTGAGTTATGTACGTTGTAAAAAAAAATCTATGAATGAATTTAGAGAGATCTCAATCGTTAAATAAAATATTAATTGTTAAGATTAGATTATTATCTTCAAATTTGGTTTTAATTTTTGTAATTATTTATCCTAGAGCTCACCAATTTACTATAGGATTTTAGAAATTTACCATAATTTTTAACAAATTCCATGAGAATAATGTCGATAGTTTGACTATATTTTTGGGCAAATAGGTTTGGAAAAAAAGTGTTCTATCTAGTTAAAATAGATTTCATCATATATAACAAGTTATCAAATCTCAATTCCATTCAATAATTTTAATGATTTTACGATTCAAAGAGGTAGAATGATCTCCGATTGTAGTTGGAACCTTATTAGTGGTAGATGCTTAATTGATTACCATAAAAATTTGTAGAATCTTTTACATGATCCAGTTTTATATGACTTTATAAAGGATTATAACGATTTCTCAGAATGACTATTCTATTTAAATATTATTTACTCGTTCAAGATTTATCTCTCAATTCTATTCAATTATTCTTAGTAACATTTTTACTTATTGAATTCATAATACTTATAATGTTGTTGCGTTTATACATAATAAATATGCAATATATAAGGTTATCTTTACATATTTTTATTTATAATGTAAAATCTTATAATTCAATTATCCAATCTTATGATCCAATTCAAAAAACCTTCAATAATCCTATCCTAAAATCTTGAATTTAATAACCATGATTCTTGCTATGAAAACTCATTTCTAAAAGACGAAATAAAAGAAGGGTTTACGGTGGTTCACCTAGTGAAGTTGATTTAATTACGTTCAAAAAACAAAAGTTACAATCCACCAAGGAAAAATGAATGTATCATAGAAATGTTGCTTGTACAAACCAGTAGGAAACAACCCATGTTAGTGTAAGTAAGAAAGACAATGGCTCCTATTAATTAGATTTAATTTTGTTTTTATTGATTGAAAAATATGGGTTTGTCCTGCTTAATTGGCTCATTAAGAAGATGGACTAAGAGACATAGCCACATGGTTGCCCCCTCGATCTCATTAGTGTGATGTTAAGTCATATCTTTATTGTATAAGTTACAATAAGAAAAAAAAATTATGGGATTGAAATTAAACAAAATAATCAGAAGAAGACCAACAAATCTCTCATTGTCAAATCCTTGCTTTCTATATGTGGATACCTCTCAAATGTTTCCACGTTTCACTGTTTGATTGGTTTACTATTCTTTTGTTTAATCTATTTTTCTTCATTTTAATTTTATAAATATAAAATGGGGTTTGCAACCATTGTGCTCCTTGGAGAAGAAGAAAAAAATGCGTGGATTTTAACCCTTGATTCCCATAAAAAGAGTTGAAAAGGATGTAAGAAAGTAAAGTAATTTATTAACAACTGCAAGTGTAACAGGGAAAAAAAAGTTAAGATACTTGATGTTCTTAGACTTTTTAGTGAAGTGATTAGTGTAGGTACAATTACTATTTGGTCCATCCGGTCATAATAATTGAAAACAGAATGTGACATTCAGACTTTGTTTGTAGTATTATAATGAGAAAAGTTTATTCCATATATCCAATCATATGGAGTAGTAAAGTGTAAGAGTTATTTACCATCACTAGCTAGACTTAATTGATAGTGGCCAATGTCCGTGGGAAATTGAAATGCTCACTTCAGATATTCTGGCCTCTCTACAGAGTTTTCTGACCTTTTCAATAAGTCATGTTGCTAGGGAGTGCAATGTTGTGGCCGACAAAATTGCTAAACTGGGCCACAGCTTCCCTAACAACACCCTTTTGGATAATTCAGAGCTTCAAACTCTCATCCGCAAGGATGCTCTAGGACGTCCTCCGTAGGGCTTCCTAATTCTTACCTTATCAAAAAAAAAAAAAATTGATCATGTTAGGATTTATTTTCTTAAAAAAGAAAAAGAAAAAAAACGTTCATGTTAGTGTTGAGTATTTAACCAATAAAAATAGCATTTTTTAAATATTATTAGAAGGTTTTATTGAATTGGAAAAAATAAATGCCTCCCAAAATCTTCAAACATCTAACACCTAATATTAGGAAGGGGATTAACAATAACATACAAACTAGCGAAAAAAATACAAAATTAACAAGAGAATCTTCCGCTTTTGCCTGTGGTTCAAGTGATCGAAAACACTCCAGGGACAAATGACGATTATTAAATTAGAAGGATTAAAGGTTAAGATAAGGATATATGATAATTTTGGTATTTATTTTATATTTTTCTAATTTTCTTTTTCATTTTTTTTTTTTGCATTTGTTCTTCTTGTTCAACTCAAAAAATGAAATTTTACAATATCTTCACATATTTGATGCACATATGCTTATAATATAATAAGGTTGAGTTTACATATAATCATTGTTGGGCCCTCCGAAATCCAGTCCAAAAGAAGCATTACAAGCGCAGAGCAATTGGTCCGAATAATTTGATAGAAGGGGAGGTCGGTGAAGTAGTCAAAGCGAGGCTGAAATCTCGGACCCCATGATCACCATTCAACGGTTATTTCATTAACGACGGGGCGAGATCTTCGGGATTTGCCAGACGTTTCTGCCAACGGTCGAAGTGGGAAAGAAAGCTATAAATAGGGATGGGGCAAGGATAGAGGACACACAAGATCGGAAATCATACTCAAAATCACCTACGAGAGCTCCAGTCTTTTTGTCTAGTCATTTTATTCAAGCGTTCATTTGTGTTAAACAGAGGATCCACTCACAATCTCAATTTTAATACAAATCCCACTGTTATTTTGCTATTATCTTCTTGTCTTTTATCTTGTTTTACCACTTACTTGTAGTTAGTAACGTGTTACAGACTCTGTTTGGTTAGGATTCCCGCATCTTAGCAGGTAACACGTTAACGTGATTATCCTGCACAAAACAATTGGCGCCCACCGTGGGGCTCTAGCTAAAAAGAAGTCACGCTAAAAAAGCTACAGATTCTATCAACGAGATGGACGAAATCCAAACTACTTACAGCCATGTAGGAGATCTCGACGATCACGAGGTCAATGAGGAAAACAATAACCAAGGTGCTGGAAACACTGGTGGAGTTGGGAACGTAGACGGAGTTGGGAATGTGGATGGAGTTGAGCAAGGTTCCGGGAACACCAATGGCAACCCTGGCACTTCCGAAGAACAAGGAGTAGGAGGAGGCGATTCCGATGTCATCATGGAGCTCCGTGCAACAATGATCGCCCTCGAAAAAGATCTGGAAAGCCAGAAAGAAGCCAATGCTAAATTTACCGAGGTATACGAGAAGCAAATTGAAACTTTGACTAATGAGAGTAATTTGCTTCGATCTCAGGTACAATAAGCTCCAACCCGTCCCCGCGGAACTGATGTGGTAGAAGGAGTCGCCAAGCGATTAGACATGGATGACCCAAGCCTCGTAACACATGATGTCGTCAGACCAAAATTGGGTATCAGGTAAATGGTAATTTTCTAAGAGCGGTACGAGAAGATACTGAGGTTTCCCAATTATGGGAACACCTCAAAGCCTTGGAGGACCGAATCACTCAGGTCTCAGGGGCACCTCAACCGATAGCAATGGAAAGAAGAGATGGCTACATTGACTATCCCTTCGTGCCTGCTATCGTAAGAGTTGATATCTCCCAAAAGTATCACGTTCCTAACGTACCTAAGTACGAAGGGGTAACGAATCCTGATCAACATATAGCCACATTCAAGCAGGCTATGAATATCAGTACATTCCCTTTTGACATGAAGGAGATTGTTATGTGTTGTTGGTTCGGGAACACGTTATCCGGACCCGCACTCAACTGGCATTCGCACTTACCTCTTGGAAGTATTTCATCTTTTACTGAGTTGATTGACAAGTTCAGGATAAGATTTACAGTAATCGACACGCTAAGAAACGATCAAGCAACTTGTACCGCATGGTCCAGAAACCCGGTGAATCTTTGAAGACCTTCCTCAACCGCTATAACGAGGAACTGGTGACCATTGAGGGATGCGATGTCGCTACACTTGTGCATGCATTCCGTAGGGGCATATCGGTTTGTAATCCTGAGTTATATTGCGAATTAACTAAATACCCTTGTTCGAATTTCGATGAAGTACAGGTGAAGGCGTTAGCACATGTTCGATTGGAAGAAGACGACCTCTTTGTCGAAAAAGCAATTAGCCCTCACCGGCCAGACCGAAGACAAGGGAGGCGAGAACCTAGATATGCTCCATACCCCACCGCACCTCCTACCAAAACAACCGTCAATACAACATTCGCTAGGCAAGGTGAATGATATGAAAGTCCCAAGCTGCCTCCCAGACTTTCCCATTACAACTTCTGTGTGATGCAACAGAGGTGGTTCGAACTCTCAATAGCATGGGGGATATTGTCAAATGGCCTCGAAAGAATAATGTACCTTCGCATCAGAAAGACAAATCTAGATGGTGTGATTTCCACTTTGATCATGGTCACCGGAAGGACGAATGTATCGCGTTGCGAAAGGAGGTAAGCGAATTATTGCGCAGGGGTATCTCAAAGATTTAATATCAGAAAAAGCGAAGGAGCAGCTAGAGCGCAACAAAGAAAAAGCTAGTCCTCCTCCACCTCCGAAGCACACTGGAGTAATTAACGTCATCACCAGGGGATTAGAAATTTGTGGCATACGTACTCTGCAGCAAAAAGAGTCACAAGAGACACTAGGAACGAGTATCCCAGAGCTCCTTCACGAGCAAGTTTCACCATGATGCCAATTACCTTCGATGATGTCGAAGAAGAGGAAGTTCACCATGATTGTCTAATAATTTCTTTAACGATAGCCAATTTCCTTGTTAAAATAATATTAGTTGATAACGGAAGTTCTACTAACTTGCTCATATTGGACGCCTTGTACAGCTTAGGTCTTGGATGGATGACATTGTCAAGAAATCTACGACTTTAGTAGGCTTCAGTGGTGAATCACGCAACACGTTGGGAAAAATATCCTTGCCAACCGTCGCAGGAGGAATAAACTACCAGGTAAAATTTCAAGTACTTGATTGCCCTTCACCCTTCAATGTCATTTTGGGCAGGCCATGGATACACAGGATGAGGGCAATCCCTTCTACTTACCATCAATCTGTGAAGTTCCTGACACCATAGGGAGTTCAAGAAATTAAGGGGGGAACAAAAATTAGCAAGGGAATGCTACTCCGTGACGATGAAAGCAACGACTTCCAAGAACTTCCAACTCGAAACAGGGAAGAAGTCGTCAAATTAGCAATAAAAGGACTGTAGAACAAACACTTATTACGTGAAGCCGAAGACGCCCGAACTTGAAGAAGTATCTCTTGATCCATTAGATTCGTCAAAGAAAATTAAAATAGGAGCAGACTTGGAGCCAACTTTATGTAAACAATTGGTGGAGTTTCTACGGTCCTACAATGATATTTTTGCGTGGTCAAACGAGGATATGGTGGGCATTGATCCTGATGTGATCACACACGCCCTTAATGTCAATGAGAAGGTGCCACCAGTGAGCAGAAAAGGCGTAAGTTTGCACCCGAACGAAAGTTGGCTTGCGAATGTGGTAGTCGTAAAAAAGAAAAATGGTAAATGGCGCGTTTGCGTGGATTTTACCGATTTAAACAAAGCATGCCCTAAAGATTCATTCCCTTTGCCTCATATCCAATGGCGCAATGGTGGATGCAACAGCGGGGCATGAGCTCTTAACTTTTATGGATGCGTTTAGTGGATACCATCAGATAATGATGCATCCCGACGATCAAGAAAAAACAGCATTCATAACCAATCAAGGAACTTACTGTTACAAAGTTATGCCCTTCGGGTTAAAAAACACAGGTGCTACTTATCAGAGATTGGTTAATAAGATATTTCAGGAAAAACTGGGGGATACAATGGAGGTCTACATTGACGACATGCTAGTCAAGTCGTTGAAGGCAGAGGATCACATTACCCACTTGAGAGACGCGTTCCAGATCCTGCGATGCTACAAAATGAAATTGAATCCAACCAAATGCTCCTTCGAAGTAACATCAGGGAAATTCCTTGGATACATAGTAACGCAAAGAGGAATCAAGGCGAGTCCAGACCAGATCAAGGCCATAATGGAGCTACAATCACCAAAATGCGTCAAAGACGTCCAGAAATTGACAGGGCGAGTAGATGCACTGAACCGGTTCATATCCCGATCCTCGGACAAAAACAAGTTGTTCTACGATGTCTTGAAGAAGAACAAGTCATTTGAGTGGACGGAGGCACATGAAGCAGCCTTCAAAGAGTTGAAAAATTATCTATCTAACCCGCAGGTGCTTTCCAAACTCAAGCTAGATGAGAAGTTATACGTGTACTTGGTCGTGACCGAGGTAGCAGTTGTAATAACTGCGGTTTTTGAGGATATTTTTGAACTTTCTCGGATATCTTTTTAACGCTTAATCCAATATTTTTGTTGGAGATTAAATCCTAGAAAATTCTTGGTGATATCCTAAAATCAAAAAGAAATGATTTTATGGATCGGTGTGAACTACAATAGGTCTGGAGTTTGGATATGTAAATTAGTATTGATATTCAATCTCAGCCTGATAAGTTGTTGGATATAGAGAGTGGACACGTGAGGATATGTTTTTAATCCTAAGAGTTAAGTTGCTCAACAAGTCAGAATGTTAAGTAAAGTCTAAACAACTCTTTGATGAAAAAGACTGAAAATTGTCAATGGAGACAATTTTGCTGGAAATTATTGAATTAAAGGTATTATTGTCCAATATGTTGGTATAGTAATACGTAAGAGTGTAGTTTGAAGTAGTTGAAAGAGAGATAACTACTTTTGAATGTCAGTATGCTCAAGTTGAGTTTTGGTTGAGAAAAGAATGTAAAGGATTGACAAGATAGGTTATTCTCTTGTCATGTGTTGGATAAATTTTATATTCTTGGATAAAGTAATACTGATATTCTATCTCAAAAAGGAAATTGAGTAAGGATTTCAAGTAATCCTTGTTAAGAAAATAATTTGAGAAGGACTAAAGGTTTAGTTTGGATGACAACAAGATTGTGTGAATACCTTATGATTTTATTCAGAATCTGTTGACCAGATCAAGGAAAAGTAGTATGGGAAAGTAATATTATTTAAGATCAATGGAGAAGATCAAGAAGGTAATACACCGGGATTTGTTATTCAAGGTTATAGATTGCTTGGTTTCAAAATTGTTCATTATGGTCTGACATTAAGCGAAATGTCACCGAGTTCGTTTTGATATGTTTGATTTGTCTGGAAGTCTTGATTGAGCATAGGAGACCAGATGAAATGTTATAGTCTCTTCCTGTTTCAGATTAGAAGTGGGAACATGTTACAATGGATTCTTGTCATTAGTCGTTCAAGACTTAATGAAAGAAGGATGCATATGAATATTTTAAAGAAACTCATCTAGAGTGTTCTTTTTAATGCATTTAAGCTGACTCAAAGAGTATAGAAGTTAGCTGAGGTGTTCATGCATGAAGTTTTTCATCTTCATAAAACTCCGAAGATTATTATCTCTGATTGAGATGGATGGTTCATGTCATAGATTTGAAAGGAGTGACATCAAGCTTTGTGGGTTGAATTGAATTTTAGGGCAAGCTTCCTTCATCAAAGTGATGAACAATGCAAGAAAACAAATTCAAATTCCTGAGGACAGGTATTCTGGATTCCACACGAGTTGGAATGGTAGTTTGAGGTTGAGTGAATTTACATACAAGAATTTTGATTTCACGATAAAGAAAATGACTCTTTTTGAGGCTTGGTAAGGCTGGAAGTGTTGGTTGTCAATTTGTTGGAATGACAATGCTGACAAAGTTCTTCATGGGCCAGATTTTGGCCAAGAGATCAACAACTGATATCGTACTAATATGTTCAAGGGTGCTAACTGCTCAAAAGCGACAACAGTGGTGTGTTGTGCTAAAGTGAGAGCATGTTAAGTTCATTATAAAGAACAATGTTTTTGTTCTAGTATCCGCCTTGAAAGGCGTATTCCGCTGGGGAAAGCGAGACAACGTAAATGCTTGTTATGTTGGATCTTTCAAGATATTGGAAAGAACTGATAAGCTGGTTTATCGGTTCGCATTGCCACCTTCAGTGCATTCTATCCGTAATGTCTTCGTGAATAGGAAAAATACATTTGATTAGGTTATCTTGGCCTATAAATGGAGGTGAAGAAAAGATTTGAGAATAGACAGGAAATGCTGAGTCATTTTCCAAAGTCAGTGAACGTTGTAAAAAAGGAGTTTGGTAACTAAGCAATGGTTGATTGTGCTTGGTGCAGAAGTAACAGTATGTTTTTAAGGGGGTACTACAAACTTCATTATAGGTTTGTAGTGGTTGTGTGTATGTGTGCTTATGCTATCAATCCTTGTGATCAGAGTTCTCCTTGGTTTCGAGAACGAAACCATTTTTAAGGGGGTACTAATGTAATAACTGCGGTTTTTAAGGATATTTTTGAACTTTCTCGGATATCTTTTTAACGCTTAATCCAATATTTTTGTTGGAGATTAAATCCTAGAAAATTCTTAGTGATATCCTAAAATCAAAAAGAAATGATTTTATGGATCGGTGTGAATTCTAGGATTTTTCAGTGAAAAAGAATATTTATTGGATAAGCCGTCTTTTTAATTATGTACCGGAAAGGATGTAAAATACGAAACGGAAGCCTTAAAAATTGAAGGTAGCAAGATAAAATCATGGAATTGGTTTTATTGGTCTACATAATTTTCGGGACGTTTTTCGTTTAGTGAGTTTTTCCACCCGAGGTACATAATTTTACCGCTTTAACGCGAGTCCCGTTTCGGGACGGAAAATTACACGTGACGTCTTTGCTTAACGCTGAAGGAGTTGGGAGATAGAATTTTGGAGCCAACTTTTGTTGACTTTTCCAATCTCATCTTCTTCCATGTTCAACACAAAGGCTGAGAGCTAAAAGAGAGCACGGACGAGCGACGAATTCGGGATATCTCCATCGCCGGCCATCTCATCCCCCACCACCACCACCTCACCTCTTCTTCTTCTTCCTCCATGAGAGGGTTGTGTGCTGCTGGACCAGGGGGCAGAGCCAAGAGAAGTCAGGCGGGACAACAATCGGGAAGGAAGAACAAAGCTCCTCACCGTCGGCTAGTTTCTCGCCTCGCCAAGCGACGTCGCCGGCATCGGTAGCTACTCCGACCACCACCTACAGCGAGGGCTGCTGTCGGGCAACGCCCAGCCACCCTCGGGCTCGAGGATCGAGCCATGATCGAGCCACACGAGCCATGGGCTCGAGTGAAGGTATATACGATCGAAATTAATTAGCGGTTTGGTTACGGAGCCACCGTAAGGGCCTTTCGGTTCCGCTTTGCTAATTAAATTTATGGTTTTTATAATCTTGACGTTGATACGGTCCCACAGGTTCAAACCGCTCGTGAAACGGACGTCCGGATCTTCCGTTATAGCGAATACAAGTTTTGGTTACCGATTGGCAGATAAAGGACTTCGGTTAATTACTCGGAATTCGTTGTAATCCGTTTGATCCAAAATTTGGTAACCTTTTAGAGGTGTTGCTAATGAACAATTTTTATTTATAAAATTGTTTCAAAAGTGAAGCGGATAATTAGTTATAATTCCGCCAAGATGGCTCCTTGAAGCATGATAACTAAGGATTCACTATATATCGATATTTGGAAATTAAATCGTTTATCGATTAGGAAGTTGTAGGAGTTGAGAATACAACTAAGAGGTGTTTCTTTGAGCTCGTTGTTGAAAATCCTTTTGTTATATTTGTCAGAGGGATGATACAGATTACTGTTGGAATTGCTAAGGACGTCGAGCACGCCTTATAAGGCAAGTGGACGATTCTCTCTTGCATTATGGTTATTAATGAGGGATTGAATTCCTTTTGATCCTCATGTTGGGAATAATTTGCATGTTAAATAAATTTTGATAGGTTGTTATTTTGTTAGAAATAACGACCATGTCGTTATTGCAGTTTTTGCGCTAGAACTGGATTTAGGTCCGTTATGTATATGTTTTCTCCTGCTCAGACATTGTTGTGAAGCAAGATGGTAGAGATGGGAGTTTAGACTCCAAGACATCTCTTTAGTGGTCCTGTATTGAAACACTGTTGCGAAATAGGTAGTCCAGGGGTAGGAGACGAGTCTCAATGACCTCTTTATAACAAAATCTGTATTGGGAGGCGTAGCTTGCTAGCGTATCCCAATATTGGAGTCATGACTCATGTCACGCTTCACGTTGAAGGAGAACGATGGTGCACTCTAGCTAAGTGCAATTGAATCTCGGTTGTTGGCCGAGCACATTTTAAGGATCATGGATGGAATAGGCCCTCTGATCTTGGTTGTTGGCCGAATCTCGGTTGTTGGCCGAACATATATAAATGATCATGGATGAAATAGGCCCTCTGATCTCGGTTGTTGGCCGAACTATATAAGAACTATTAAATGGTGTGAGTGCACAGATTGAGAGTAATGATAGATAAGTGCGTTGGGCACATTAATGTACCCGAATGGTTAGTCTATTCGATAACCATTCTTGCTCTCGGTTATGAATGATTCTTAATCAAACATTGATTAAGTCAATCTGGTTAGTCGATGGAGGCTTTTCAAAATGTTATGTGATTAATATGAGTTCCCAACAATTGTTTATGCTTCTTAAAGAAACCACAAGCGGTGGTGTTCTCTCTCTTGAATATGCGAGTCTCCTTCTTATTCTCTATAAGACTGCTAACTGTTGGATCATAATCCGAGTCTATTCGGATTTTGGATGCCAATATGTTTAGTTACAACCATAAGAACCAAGTTAGTTTCTCCGCTTGCTAGTCTATCATTAGACTAACCCGTCCATCTTCTTTTCTTTTATATGTTCGGCTGGTGTCCACCGTTGGTTTACGACACATCAGGTTCTTCTTAGAAGTTGATTCAAGAGGCGGATTCAGATGTTTGAAGCTCCAGAAGTTAAAGAAAGGTTTCCAATGGTCATACTTGAGTGAAGATCATGATTGAACTACTTCAAAGCGAAGCTGAGTTTCAGAAAAATAGAACTCAAGGAAGACTTGATGAAGATTTTGTTTAAATTGAAGGTTGTTCTATTTATTTATTCTTTTTGAATTAAGGTTTGTATAATACCAATTGTATATATTCCGCTGTAACGTTTTTAGTTTATTCAGTCAGTTTAAAGCCTTGGGTAGCTTCTGTTTAGTCTTAATCGGGGTTACTGGCGGTAATACCTCCAGGGTACGTAAGGGGGTGTTGCAGCAGTAAGCGTCGTCCTGATTCGAGAAGAGAATGGAGACCAGTTGCCCATTAACTACGTAAGTAAAACCTTGCTTGATGCGGAAACCAGGTATTCACCCATGGAAAAACTTGTATTGTCTTTGGTAATGGCTTCAATAAAATTACGTCCTTATTTTGAAAGTCATTCTATCATCGTGAGGACTAACTATCTAATGAAGAGTATCATGTCAAAGCCAGAATTATCAGGTCGGTTAACAAGATGGTTGATCCACTTAAATGGTTACGACATCACTTACGAGCCAAAAACATCAATGAAGTCCCAAGCCTTGGCGGATTTTGTAGTTAACTTCACTCCTACCACTTTAGAACAAGAAGAAAAAGATGTGTTACATCTAACAGATAGCGGCAAATGGGTTGATGCATACAGACGGAGTGTCAAATCAAGTTGGCGTAGGATTGGGGGTAGTCCTGAAGTCACCACAGTGGGATAGGATAGCCCAGGCTGTTTGATGTACGTTCAAAGCCACTAACAATGAAGCAGAATATGAGGCGCTTATAATAGGGTTAGTTGTTGCTAAAGATTTGAACGTGCAAGAATTTGAGGTAATTTGTGATTCGTTACTTATTGTAAATCAAGTTACGAACTCATATGTTTCTAGGGATTCAAAAATGAAGGCATACTTAGAGAAAGTTCAAGAGAACATTAAATATTTCAAACATTTTGAGATAAAGCAAGTTCCTCGGGATGCTAACACACAAGCAAACGCTTTAGCCAACCTTGGATCCGCAATCGACCCAAGAGAGTACGACAAGATACCTTTCGTGTACCTTGATGCGTCATCCATCATCAAAGAAGCAAATATGTTTGAGATTCGAGATCCTAATAAAGACGATTCATGGGTAACTCCTTACTTAAAGTGGTTACGAGATGGAGTCCTACCAGATGACAAGGAAGAAGCCCGACGACTTAAGGTAAAAGCTTCCACTTTCAATATTAAGAATAACATTTTGTTCAAGTGGATGTCGTCAGGAACATACCCCCGATGCGTAAAGGAGGAAGAGGTACAAAAGGTGTTAAAAGACATACACGATGGAGAATGCGGAAATCATACAGGGGGTCGCAACTTGGCGAGGAAGGCAAGCATGATGAGTTATTACTGGCCCACCATGAACAAAGACGCAGTGGAGTTCGCCCGCAAGTGTGACGCATGCCAGCGTCATGGACCTATACCACATCAACCTTCGAAATTGTTACATCCCATAATTCCCCTTGGTCGTTCATGAAGTGGGGAATGGATATCGTCGGAAAGCTCCCTCCAGCATCAGGACAACGCTTCTATATCCTAGCAATGACCGACTACTTCTCTAAATGGATTGAAGCCGAAGCCTTCAAAGAAGTCAAAGACACTCAGGTCATTTCTTTCATAAAGAGAAATATCCTGAGTAGGTTTGGAATACCATCCACCATAGTTTGTGACAACGGATCCCAGTTCATCAGTGACAAGACGAGATCATTTTGTCAGCAATACAACATCCAATTGGTGATGTCGATGCCACGTTATCCTCAAGCTAATGGTCAGGCAGAAGCCAACAACAAAGTAATCATCAATAACCTGAAGAAGCGACTCAAGGAGGCAAAGGGAAGATGGGAAGATGAGTTACCCCTTATTCTGTGGTCAGATCGAACAACTCCTAAGATTGCTACAGGCCATACACCTTTCTCTTTGGTCTATAGATGCGAAGCCGTGTTACCGGTAGAAGTAACTTTGCCCACAGTTCGATATGGACTTACTACCGAGGAGTCAAATTTACCTAACTTGTTACACCATCTAGACACGGTGGACGTGTTACGAGATGAGGCATCAGTTCGTATGGCAGCATATAGTCAGGGAGTAGCTCGCAGTTACAACAAACGTGTTAATGCAAAGGCGTCCCAAGTGGGAGGTTGGGTATTGAGGAAAGTCTTTCAAAACACGCAAGAATTAAATGCTGGCAAGTTAGAAGCGAATTGGGAAGGACCTTATCAGATCACGAAGATTGTAGGACAAGGAGCCTACGAGTTGATATCATGCGATGGGAAGACAGTCCCCAGAAGTTGGAACGCGATGAATTTGAAGTTGTATCACTTTTAGAACGTACAAGTTGCAATAAGGTATACATCACATACTTCCTTCTTTTTACCTTGCATCATTACATCTTCATACACACATGAGACAACAACGATTTTGCAAAAACTAACAAGGGACGCCTTGTGACGTTACAGGCCAAAACATAGGCCCTCGCCTTATGATCAGGCAACGTTGTGCACACAACGACTAGTCAAAAGATGCAAGAGATGAGAACGTAAGCTCTAGAACAAAGGAGAGTTTCACAAAGTACTTGTAACTCAATTCGCAGCTTTATAAATCACAAGTGTTTACATTCTGTCAAATACATCATTTTTTCTCTCTCTCAGCATCTTACATCAAAAGCGCTATAAAAACGAGAAATTTATCAATAAAACTACAATCAAGCTTCTCACAACACGTTACTCTTCATTCCTTAGTAGCAAACCAGCTTCACCTGCAAAAAAGAAAAAAAAAGCAAATCCAAAACCACAACGAGTACTAAAGCATCATTAATAGCATAAACCCCTGAAAAACCAACAAGGGGTAAAAATTGTTCGCACAAAGGCCCTAAAACAAGCGGCCATACAAAATAAAGAGTTTAAACCCCAACATATTGGGGGTAGAGAAAAGTTTAAGAGATAAAAGAAAACAAGGGGAAATCATTCCTTGGAAACTCCCTCGGCTGACTTCTGGTTCTCCATCTCCACCTAAGCCACTTCTTTGGAAACTTTAGAAATCTCTTCGACAAGGGAAGATTTCTTGGATGCGTTGACCTCATCAGGGAGCAAGTTCTCGAACTTCTCCCGTTCCTTTACGGCGTCCCAAGAAGAGTGCTTCCCTGCGGCAAATTCCTCTATCGTCTCGACGCGGGCCCTAAGCGACCAGTAATTAGCCGTGTCCTCAATCTCTTGAGCAAGAAGAGCGCCTTTCTTCGATGCCGCATTGAACTTGTTCTCCCATTCCTTAGACTCCCCAACAGCTTTCTCGAGGGCACCCTGCAGATCTACAACCTTCTTCTCTAGAACCTTCTTCTCCTACCCCAGGATGACCTTCTTGTCCTTCTCAAGCTGCGTACTGATCTTGCTTTGAGCCAATTTCTCGAGGTAATCCTTGAAGGTGTCAAAAGCCGCGAGAGCAAGTTGAAGACCTTGAAAAACAAGTATAGAATTGTCAAGAACCAAGATGATTTGCAATAGAGATGTGGAAAGTTGTTAAATACCTGCCACTGAGCCGCTAGTATCTCGCCGAAGAATTCAGGAAAAGAAGACCGGTGGCCTGAACCATGTAGACAATCCACTTGAAGAGACATCAGAGACCTCAGACACTTCTCAGCATCCATGTCCAGAGACATTGACGAGCACTTTTATGTCGCTGTAAAAGCACTGTCAAAGAAATATCCTAACTTCCTAACTCGAGTAAAGTGAAAGCAAGGGTCGAACCCACAGGGACTCAGATTATTTGTATTTAAATAATATTACTAAGTTAAAGGGGTTTTTTTACGATTGCAAGTATAAATCTAAGTAAATCTAAGTAAATAAAACTAAGCAAATAAAACGATTAAAGATTCAAATATAGAGAAAAGCGTCCAACTAGTTTCGTATCCATTGCATACATGAGTTTTGATCCTCGATTATTCTTATTTCGATTTCCCTTGACTAATCTATTGTGAATTTATGAAATTCAAGTTTAAGGTGGTTATTAATATACACCGTCTTTAACACCATTTTAATCAATTAACCTAGAAAACTTTCTATGTCAAATTGATCATGCAAATAAATTCAAAGCATTCAATAGAAACAATAATCATGAATTCCACCGTCTATTCATGTAGTTTTGTGATTAAATTCTCCGCCTTTGATTAACCTTATTCCACCATCTATAAGTTTAATCAAAAGATTCATCCATGAATAGTCAAATTCCACCGTCTATTTAATTATTCTAGTTGTAATTCAACCTAGAAATATAATAGGTGGCCAAGCTATTAAAATCCTAAGTTTAATCAATCAAGCATGGAGAGATTCAATCTAGTCAAGGCAAATAGAAATAATTCAAATCTCACAAATGATCATGCATACAACCTCAACTAACTAGTTGGACATAGGAAAATTAGCTAGAAATTGACATTAAAGAAGAATTAAACTTACAAGAGTTAGATTTCTCTTCAATTTCAAACTAGGGTTTTGTCTCCCACAAATCTCCAATTCAAACTAACGTAAAAGCAAGCACAATAGATAGCTTCATCCCCCAAAGAAAACCTTAGAAAAGTATTTATATCATATCTAGAAATATCTAAAAATACTAATAAAGTCGACCCAAAAGATAACACGGAGGCCTAAGTCAGCGTCGCTAACACGCGCTAAAGCGCGGTCAAGGACACCCATAGCGCGGTCGCGCTTTCACCGGTTCTCCCCGTGTTTTGCTTGCATCAACTCTAGTGACACTTTAGAGGCTGTTTTGACCCCCTTCGAGTTGGAATTTAGACTCGGAGTAAAAAGATGAATTATAGCTCTTCGAGTTAGCTTTCCATTGATACCTAATTCATCTTCATACAACCTCTATAGATCCCAAACCAAGCTTTGCAAGCTAGAAATGTTAAAATAAGACTCCAATGCATGACTCGGGTTTAAGTGTTTTTATCCCTCAAGCTCTTTGGCTTTATCTCTTTCAATCTTCACTTGTATCACTCTAAGCTTCATCAAACTCCACCATTTTCCCTTAAGCTCCTAGCTCCGATCCTTAGCTTCATATCCACCATGCTTCACCTTCCAACTTGAAATAAAGCACACACACGCGTAGATTCCGAACTAAACCGAAACAAAACTAAACTACAAGCAAAACTCTAGCTAGAAATGCATAAAATGGGAATAAAAACATGCTCTAAAACCTATACCTATATGCTCTATCAGACATCATGGTGCTCGGAAGGTCAGTCATTCGAGAAGATGCACTTTTCTTTGATGAAGAGACCTTAGGAGTGTCACTTGCAATCTTTGGAGGAAGGGCCACCACCAGAGACATATCTGCGGTAGAAGCTGTTTCTGCCTTCCTAGCTTCGACTCTCTCCAAGGTCGATAGCGCAGCGGTTGATCTAATAGTTCTTGAACCTGACAGCATGAGAGTAACAGGATTAGTGGATATGAAAGGTGTTGGAACTAGGAGTAAGGTAAAAAGAAAACTTACTTGACATCTCGGTATCCTCAGGGTCTGCGAAGCACGCTCTTACAAGTTTGGGGTAAGATCTATCTTCCAGCGGAAGGGCCTCGATGTGAGAGATGACTTGGAATGATATGTTATGAGGTTGAGGGGTGGCGAGACTCTCTGCATAAAAACAATCAACGGTTAAATTTGAGTAAGGCGTAACGGGCAAAAAGAAAAACACTACCTGTTGGACGCCATCGAGTTTTCAGAAAAGATGTATCAACTCCCAAAGAAGACAGCTTTACGAAGAAGAACTTATCGGCCGAACCCCGGTCGGACTTCAATACGTTAAAGATCAGATCAGACTTGTTTGTAAAGGTTTTCAAGGTCAAGCAACCAGGACCACCTTTGGAAAGGCTATAGTTGAGGAAAAAAATCAGCAACTTTGAAGGGAAGGCCATGGGAGGAGCATAGGAGATCAATAGACAACAGGAGCCTCCAGACTTGAGGAAGAAGTTGTCCAGGGGACACATTAAGAGTGCTCAGGAAGTCAAAGACTAGTGGAAAAAAGGGAAACGGTGGCCAATACGAAAAGGGTACTCATACAAGCACACCCAGTCGTCGGTGTAGAAATCGGCATGGATGCCGGGAGGAGGAGAGAATATTTCCGCATGTGGAGGAAAACCCTCGGAGAAGGCAAAGATGTGGGGATCTTCCGAAGTACTATCCCTCCAGTGGAATGGAGTGAGAATTCTAGAAGAGGTAAGGGAAGGAGGAATGGCGATTTCAAGGCAGTAAAGAGAAGATTTTGGGGAAGAGCTAGCAGACGCCATAACTAAGAAATGGGAGAAATTGAAAGAGGAAGAGGAAGAAGACGAACCTGGACACCAGTAAGCGCAGTTGAAGACCGAGAGATCATCATGACCGCTATAAATAGGGACTGATGGGACGTGCCTTTACCCGATTTAACTTCCAAGGAGCGAAATCAAAAACCATAGAAAATTGGTGGAGGGAATTTTCCCGGGTTTTTGAGGGGGTATTGTTGGGCCCTCCGAAATCCAGCACAAAAGAAGCATTACAAGCCCAGAGCAATTGGTCCGAATAATTTGATAGAAGGGGAGGTCGGTGAAGTAGTCATAGCGAGGCTGAAATCTCGGACCCAATGATCACCATTCAACGGCTATTTTATTAACGACGGGGGCGAGATCTTCGAGATTTGTCAGACGTTTCAACCAACAGTCGAAGTGGGAAAGAAAGCTATAAATAGGGACGGGGCAAGGATAGAGGACACACACGATCGGCACTCATACTCAAAATCACCTACAAGAGCTCCAGTCTTTTTGTCTAGTCATTTTATTCAAGCGTTTATTTGTGTTAAACAGAGGATCCACTCACAATCTCAATCTTAATACAAATCCCACTGTCATTTTGCTATTATCTGCTTGTCTTTTATCTTGTTTTACCACTTACTTGTAGTTAGTAACGTGTTACAGACTTTGTTTGGTTAAGATTCCCACATCTTAGCAGGTAACACGTTAACATGATTATCCTGCCCAAAGCAATCATCTAAACACTCTAGACGTAGACATGAAGTTTTTCTTAGGCTCACAAATAATACAAATATGTTCATATATTAGTATGCAAGGTTCATGTTTTATTAGTTCATGTTCAAAGTTTTGGGGTTCATGTATAAGTCGAATATCTTCGAGTTTTAGTATGGCAAGTTCATATTTTATAGTCTCATGCTCATACATGATTACACCACTCCACAAATGTTAAAACGCTTAAAGAAAAAAGGTTAAAAAACATTTAAAAAAAAGTCGGACAGTTGAGATCCGTCTGCAATTTTTATGTTAAGCACGAACCTCATTTGATTAAAAACCTCATAAAAACAAGTGTTAAATAGACATTCCGATCCTGTTGGTGAAGTCTTGGTAACGAATAAACAATTAAAAGTAGGTGGCTTGGACTCATCCTCCAAGAGCAAAAACACAACCTTAAGAATCCACCTAACATTTAGGCGGCAACAACCACAATTACAAAGCTCACTCCAACACATACAAAACTCTCCATAGTTTTACCATTGGAGTTGTCGTTGCTCCATATGCAACAAAACCATCATTTCACAACACTTCCACCTACAATAGTTGCCCCTAGATTGTCCCGCGTGCATCATCTCCTTATAACTTCATCTACCCCAATCGGCTATTTCCACAACCATGTGGCAACTAACCCGCTCTTTATTAGTACAAAACCACTATCTACAAAGAAACCATAAGAAAAGCTAAGTTTTCTTCGAAACTTGGAGCATCTAGATTAGCATCAAAAGCTCTTATCAGCGCCACCATCTACCACCTTCAACATGGATAAGCTTATAACCCCTATTTAGTGTAAAAATTCCATGAAGTTGAGAGTTGCTAGGAGATTACATCTTCCAAATCCCACTATCCACCAAGATAATCCACGTCAACCATAAAAGAATGGCTCCAAGAAGTCGACCTTGAAGCAACTCCCATTCCTATCTCTAATCGTTGGCCCAATAATCACAAATCACAACTTGTTGCATAAAGGTTGGAACGACATCAGTCCTTTTGTCAATAAGGTAACAATGCAATAGATAGTCATCAAAAAGCAGGGAATCAATACAAGCACCTAAAATTAATGAAATAGTAGAAATAAACACAAAAGGAGAGATTTTGGGGGCACCCTTTCAAGGGATGCTTTATTCATTTCTCGAGATTAAGCTTAGCTTCTTTATCACATCCATAAAATAGCTTTTATATGAGAAAGAGATCTTGAAAAAATGGCTAATGTTGCCTAGGTCACATCTCCATTGTGGAAACCTAGGTATGACTCGTTTTTCTTTGTTTTAAATCTATGTTGAACTGGTTCATTAAATGTCAAAAAAGTTGTACCAAACCATCCATGAAATGCTCGCTACTGAACTAACTGTCAATCCAATATGTTTTGTTATCTCATGAATGATCAAATTTTGAGTAATGTGCAAGCAAGTGTATTCTTACAATGTAACATGACTAGAGTGAGATTTGTGACTCCCACTTATATCAATAACCCAACCAAAAGTGATCTTAGACATGGCTTGAGACATTGTTTTATACTTGGATTTGGAAAAGCTTTTTGAGACGGTGGCTTGTTTCTTGGATCGCCAACAAATTAGATTTGTTCCGAGCAATAGAATAGTACTTGTTACCGATCGACTGATCATTGGGCATTTAGTCAAGTAAGAATATGAAAATGCTTGCAAAATTAAAGAAGTTATTTCTCAAAGGTCAATCCCATACACTAAAGTGCCTTGGACATAACACAAACATGATTCAATGTAGCTAAATGTTTGGAATCCGGTTGTTGGAGAAACAGACTCAAGGTTTGAGTGGAAAAAGATAAGTCTAGGTGAGTGTCGGTGAAATAGATTAGCTTGTGAAACAAACTTTGAAACAAAGATGGAAGTTTTCAAGGAGACCTCGCATCTTTAGTTGAGAGCTTGACATTCAATTGAAAGGGAATAATGCATGATGTAACATATCCTAAATCTGCATCTACTATCAATTCTTTTGCAAATTTCTTTTGAGAAAGAATCATTCCATCACTATTGTAAATGAATTCCATTTCTAGAAAATAATGTACTTCTCCCAAGTCCTTGATACTAAATAAGGAATGAACGTAGTCTTCAAGTGATCAATAACTTATGAATTCTTGCCAGTTACACGGATGTCATCCACATACACGGCCACAATTATAATTTCTAGATCTTTCAGTTGAAGAAATAGAGAGGGGTGATAGGCTAATTTGATGAAGTTAATACTCTTTAAAGTGTGAGTCAATTTCTTACCACTGTCCCAACACGTGCTTCAACCCATATATTGATTTCCTTAACTTGCAAAGATGATGTGTAGAATAAGAAATTCCATCAAGCACGAACATATACACCCCCTCCAACAAATCTCCATGCAAAAAAAGGTATTATTAACATCCTTATGAAATACATCCCATCCTCTTGTAGCAAAAAGCACAAGCAAATCTCTCACAATTGTCATTCTAATAACCGATGAGAATGTTTCTTAATAATCTATCACTTATTTTTGTGTGTAACCCTTTGCCATTAAACGTACTTTCAAATGCTCTCCCTCTCTTCCAATCCCAACACCCACGTAGCTTAGATTGTTCTCGAAAACCACCATCGTTAAACAAGATTGTCAGCGTCTGAAAGTCGTTTTCCTAGCAATATTTGCAAGACTACGGGTCCTAAACCTCGGATCTCAGTTTCTAATCGCTTGTTTATAATTAATAAAAGGAGATACACATTTCTTCTTCATTTGTACTGTCTTTTACATTCAATATCATTACTTATTTATTGCTTTCGTTAATCGTTTTCATCCAATCTCCCATCAACCCGATCCAATCGTATATTATTGGCTATCAGGCCCTATCAATGATATTAAAGTGACCAGTTGGTCATTTGTTATCCAAAACACCTTGTACGGTGGTGACTCGTACCTTGTACGGTGGTGACCACTATAAAAACCATCTATTATTGTAACATTTAATTTATAAAAAGTGCATGAGTTTTATTTTCATGTAAGAATAAATATTATTGATTAATTATAGAAAATAAAACTGTATAAATAGCAGTTGACATATTTTAGATCGACCAAATTTGTATATCGAAGAATAAATATTATAGGAAATAAAACCATATAGATAATAGCTAGCATATTTTAAATCGGCCAAATATGTATATTGAATTATAAATTATTTTCATAATAATATAAATTTATCATATTTATAATGATTAATTAACTAATCTCATAGTTTATGTGTCAAAAATGAATATACATATATATATATAATAAATAATACTCTATATTTTTTTAGTTTTTAGCTCACGTGTCCATAAGTTAATGATACATGATAATTTATAAATTAAACATTTTATCTTCTTATATTAAAAAATATGTAAAAAACTTAAAATTATGTAAAATCAATTGAAAACAATACTTTTATAGTCTTTATCTTATAAAAAATTCACATAAGAATAAATTAAAAAATTAATATATTGTATTGTGTTATATTGGGAAAGAAGATACAAAAATTTTCTTTTTTTGATAGGGTAAGGATTAGGGTCACCCACAAGTACTTTTTAGGCTCGCCTAGAGCATCCACTAAAAATGAGAACTGGTTAGGGTACTACCCTAGAGGTTTAACCACCGAACCGATTCATATGATTAGAAAAAAAATGTATTCTTATCTATATTTGCTTTACATATAAAAAGAAAAGATTATAATCATAGGGGATATATTTTAATATTTTTATTATTTTAATATTTTTAGGAAGATAGATATATTGATTGTTTGATTACGGTAGTTATATTCTAAGCTAATCAATCCTTTTAATTTGCCGCCTCCTTCATATATATCCTTGCAACATCGCTAAAATTGACAAATCCGAACATCGGGCCTCCTCCTTGTGTACATGGGCCAAGCCTAACACTCTTTATCTTGCAATACGTTGGAGCAGGGGTAGCTCATTGTTTCAAGTGCTCGATTAGCCCACCAACTAGCTTCAAACGGTCCAAGTGAATTTAGCTCCTAAGCTCTTCAGTAATCACCATAATAAATTTAGCATTGAACTAGTCTATAAAATTGTACTCCCTCCGTCCCATAAATATCGTCCAGTATTCCATTTCGGACGTCCCATAAAATTTGTCCACCTTTATAACTTTTCTTTTATATCACTTCTTTTCTTACAATTTTACCCCATTAAATTTCATCTTTACCCATTTCATCCTATTTTCATCTCCATTATTCACCTTTATTTTTTTTATTTCCATTAAAATCCAAACCAACTCAAACACCAATTTTATCAAAATGTTCATCTCCATCCTTAAATTTAATTATCCCATTTTGTTATGAACACCATTTATCAACCAATTTTTTTTTTTTTGGATCCATCAAATTCTTTTAGGTTATGAGCAGCTTATATTTTGGGTCCAATTTGGAGTCCCCCTTCGTTACTCCATTTTTGGTCCAAATGTGGTCCAATATTAATGATCCAATTAAAGAGATTGTTGGTCCATTGTTGAGGATCAAGTTTTCTGAGCATATAAAAAGGTTGAAGAAACCGTAGATCTTGAAGAAGACACTTGCTTACGCCGCTCTCTTCATTCTCCATCTCTTGAACTCTCTGATTTCTTCATCTCTCTCAACTCTATGGTTTCTCCATCTCTCTGAACTCTCACTCAAAAACCTCTCAATCTCCCTCAAACTCTCTTATTTTCATTGGATATCTCACTCAATCTCTCTTTGGTTTTCACTCTCCCTCAAAACCTCTGAATCTCCCTCAAAGAAACCCTAATTGCTCAAACCCCCTCAATCTGCCTCAATACACTCTCCATCTCTCTTTTTTTGCTTGATTTGTCATGAAATCTCTCGATCTCCCTTGAATCCTCTCAATCTCCCTTGCCCCCGCTCAAACCCTCTCGATCTCGAGTTCTTGACCTTGAATCGTGACAATGTCCGTTGTCCCCTAAAGATCTTTCGAGTTCTCTAGCTTTAGATGAGTTATAATGGGATTAACAAGGGACTTTCCGATCCTCCAGCGTCTCCTGATTCCAGTTTAAAGGCATATCCATGTAAAGTAAATGTTGTAATTATATTGGTTGGTTGTAAGAAAATGGAGACTTCCTATTGGCTGAAATTAAAGCACATGGATCCCTTCCATTTCGTTTTCTCACTATAAAGACTTGTACTGCATCTCTTGTTCATTGATTTGATATTTCTTAAAAAGTGGGCTTTTTGTACTTTTGGACAAATTTTAAGGGACAGATGAAGTATCATTTATTTATACTTAACTAAATTCGTAGATATATATGTCCATCAATAATTCCTTGCAAAATTTCTTTTAGAAATTATTTTTCCTTATATATATGTAGTTATCTCATGTTGTTTCATAATTTCTCCTATAAGAGATGAAAGGAAGATCGTGAAATGTATATTTCTTTATTTTATAAATTACAATAAAATAACATTTTTTTGTGTTTGGACATATGAATTATTTAACCAGTTATAGTTGCAATTAGAGTTTGATACGACCCCACCTATGGACGCCGCACAAGAGGAGGAGTCCATGTACCTACGATTCGCGGGCCGGTCACTCATGGTCCAGCCCGTGCCATCGGCGGTGCCACCCAGTCTCTTATGTCGCGCACCTTGGCGTGCCTCGGCGCCCCTACAACCATGACCGCACGGGTCTGCGTACTTGTCCTTGACCCCGCAGCCTCGATGCGCCCATCATGCCAAGCCCTAGGCGCCGCAACCGCGACGCTTGACATCGTGCTAGCCTCGGCAACCATGCATTAGGTCCTCGACACATGTGGTTCTCTCGAACCTCGCTCGCACCTTGTCGGTGTCGCGCCACGCCTTGGTCTCGACAGTCTCGAACCCTTGGCCACATCTTTGTTGAACATTTCTATTTTTGTCTAGCAAGTTTTAGTAACCTATTTTTGGGCATTTAGTGGATGGCCTAGATTGCATCTAGTCCTAGCTCGCCACCTTTAGCTTGTTTTAACCCTAGCTATATGACATCTCCTCTATATAAGAGGATTTCGGTGACCTAGTCTACATTACGAATATTTTTAACTCAAGATTAGTCGAAGCTTTGCTCCTCTCTTGATTTATACGTCAACCCTAATTCCCGATCTCTCTTCCCTCTCGTTCAAGCCTCCCTTGGATAGATCAAATAATCTCTTCTACAATCTCAATCTCCCTCACAAAGAACCTCAAGTTTGAACATCTGCTTCCGCATCGCATTTGGAGGAGACCCAATACGTAATCAAAGTCATGATCCGGCGCATACTCAAATTGTTTCGGAGAGGGGTTCGCATTAGGGGTGTCCAAACCCGATTAACCGAAGTTCGTTTAACCATGATTTCGGTTAGTTAAAATCATGAACGGAAACCGAACCGTGAATCTCGGTTAACCATAATTCAGTTAACCAATTTTTCGGTTCGGTTTTCTCGGTTAACCAATAACCGTTTATGTAATTTTACCTTAAATATCTTAGATATCCTCCCAAGCTCGAGTCAGGGTAAGGGTGCATACATCTCGAGCCCCCAGATCCCGTTTTGTACCGGGTTCCACTTGGGTAGATATTGTTGTTGTTGTTGTTCTTGTTGTTGTTGTTGTTGTAATTTTACCTTAAATGATTAAGACTAAAATAATAAAATTTGAATAAAAAAGTGATCAAGCAAGACTTTTATTTTAAATATGTACTTATGTCATATTGTTTTGGTCTTTGTAATCAAATATCGAGAGTATATATTATATTGTGTGGAATCAAATATTGTGTGTATTAATTTTTATCCCATAAAATTTAATAAGCGACTCTTATATCAATGAGAAATGGAAAAATAGTGTGTAAATTACTAAAATTAAAGATGAAAAGACTCAAACTAGATTAACATCTTCAAGATCATTGAGCTTAAGCACTAAATAAATACAAGAGAACTAATATTTAAAAAAAATATTAATATATTTTCGGTTTTCCAGTTAACCGTTATACGTAAAGTCGTAAACCAAACCGAGATTTCAAAAAAAGTCGATTTGGTTAACCTAAAAATAATCGGTTTTTCGGTTTGTTTTTTCGTTTTCGATTTTTATGGACACTCCTAGTTCGCATCAACTAGAAACAGAACCTCAAGATTGCGTAAGTCTCACAAGCACCTTCTACTCTTTGTGCACAAATTTTTTCCTACCATCCTTGATTGTTTTTCTTATAATGAAACATATAACAGCTGCAAAAAAAATCTACAAAATATCCATTAGATACAATTCTGCACAAGGATTTAACATAGGTAAAATATAGGAAACCCCAAAACTAAATCAATACTCACTCCTAATGCAGAAATAGAAAGCACCGAATTACGAAATGTTATAGACTTATAGGGCTAGAAAAATGTGCATTTGCAAATAAAGCTAATCAATTTACAGGTACAAAAATACTGTAAATGATGACGATCTGTGCTGAGAATCGAGAACAATATAGGCAAAGAGAAATGGGAGTTCAAGATGAAACCTACCGGTTTTTATAATTCAGTATTTAAATCTTAGGAAGACCTACATTGCTGTTGAAGTTAAAACGACTATACAAAAGGGTTAGGTGATAGAGTTGGAACAAGTTCAATATATTCAAATTGAAGATTTAGAGATAAGCATTATATGAAAGGGAGGTACATAGCTCTGACAAGCGTGAATAAAGCATTAAAGAAAAGAGGACGTAAATTGTATACACACATGTATACATATGTATTGGAGTACTCCGTCCCACATTGGAAATATAGAAAGAACTAAGCCAGTATAAATACCCTTGGGTTACTCCTCCTATTGCCATTTGGTTTTAGGATGGAACCCCACTTGGCTTGTGTACTGCGCTTACGTATGAACGTGGCCCATGAACTCCACATGGTGGCCCACGGATTTTAATATGGTATCAGAGCAGGTTGCGGTGTGGGTTCATTTCTCGAAGTCTTCGGGATTGCCGGCTACATGGGCCCATTCAGGCAGTCCTCCCGATATAGGAGCGACCGAGTCCCAATAGTGGCGGTTTGTGAGCCTTGAGGGATTTATTCGGACTTGTCGGCCATGTAAGAATATTCAAGCAGCCCGCCCAATATAGGAGCGGCCGATCCAATTGTGACGGTTCGCTAAAGCCTTGAGGGATTCTGTCCAAGTGTCAACTGGCCCGGGCAGTTGCACTTGAGGGGCGTGTTGAGATATCCCACATCTGAAATTGGGAACTACAAAGGCTAGTATATAACCTAATGAGCTACTCCACCCATTTCCATATGGTTTTGGGTTGGAACCTCATTGGGTTTGTATGCTAGGCCCGTTACACGCACGACCCCCAGATTACCTGCCCACCGGACTTTAATATGGTATTAAAGTCCGGTGGGCCGACAATCTGGGGGTCGTGCGTGTAACGGGCCTAGCATACAAACCCAATGAGGTTCCAACCCAAAACCATATGGCAATGGGTGGAATAGCTCATTAGGTTATATACTAGGCTTTGTACTTCCCAACTTCATATGTGGGACAATTCTCAACACGCCCCCTCAAGTGCAACTGCCCGGGCCAATTGACACTTGGACAGAATTCCTCAAGGCATTAGCAAACCATCACAATTGGATCGGCCGCTCCTATATTGGGCGGGCTTCTTGAATGTGCTCACATGGCCGACAAGTCTGAATAAATCCCTTAAGGCTCGCAAACCGCCACTATTGGGACTCGGTCGCTCCTATATCAGGCAAACTGTCTGAATGGGCCCATGTAGCCGGCAAGCCCGAGGACTCCGGGAAATGAACCCAGACAGAATCCTGCTCTCATACCATATTAAAGTCTGGTGGGCCGATAATTTGGGGGTCGTGCGTGTAACGGGCCTAGCATACAAACCCAACGAGGTTCCAACCCAAAACCATATGGCAATGGGTGGAGTAGCTCATTAGGTTATATAGTAGCCTTTGTAGTTCCCAATTTCAGATGTGGGATATCTCAACACGCCCCCTCAAGTGCAACTGCCTGGGCCAGTTGACACTTGGACAGAATCCCTCAAGGCTTTAGCGAACCGTCACAATTGGATCGGTCGCTCCTATATTGGGCGGGCTGCTTGAATATGCTTACATGGCCGACAAGTCCGAATAAATCCCTCAAGGCTCACAAACCGCCACTATTGGGACTCGGTCGCTCCTATATCGGGCGGACTGCCTGAATGAGCCCATGTAGCCGGCAAGCTCGAAGACTCCGGGAAATGAACCCACACCGCAACCTGCTCTGATACCATATTAAATTCCATGGGCCACCATGTGGAGTTCATGGGCCACGTACATACGTAAGCGCAGTACACAAGCCCAGTGGGGTTCTATCCTAAAACCAATTGGCAATAGAAGGAGTAACCCAAGGGTATTTATACTGGCTTAGTTCTTTCTATATTTCCAATGTGGGACGGAGTACTCCAATACTCTTCCACAAGTGCAACTGGGGGAATATCCTCCCCGGTTGACACTTGGACAAGACAAGGGTGGTGGGTATCTCAATCTCTTTTCTAGCCAGACCGACCCCTTGGGTGTAAACCACCATAAGAACACAGGAATGGGTGGTAGGAAGACCAACACTTGGTTAGCGGCCGGTTACCTCGCTCTGATACCATGTCAAAATTCGTGGGCCACCATGTGGAGTTCATGGGCCACGTACAAATGTAAGCGCAGTACACAAGCCAAGTGGGGTTCCATCCTAAAACCAATTGGCAATAGGAGGAGTAACCCAAGGGTATTTATACTGGCTTAGTTCTTTCTATATTTCCAATGTGGGACGGAGTACTCCAATAATATGCAAAAAAAAAAACTCACAAAAAACCTAGAGTGGGTATAAGAATGAAATCCACATATATGACATTTTGAAGGGGAAAACCTTCCAATCTACACCTTGCGATAAAGTAGATACATAAAGCACTCATTCTCTGTATTCTAACCAAATAGTCATGGCTTAATCAAAGTATTAAAGTGAAAAAACTTGTCTAGATGAATATTGCATGAGTTCATACAAATGCTCATAGATAGTTGGATCTGCATAGCATACTTCCATTTCAAGATTGATGGGTTGTCTATTTCCAATAGCATTTGTAAGTATATCAGCTTCCCTCTGCAAGTAAGGATGTATATAAAGCAAACACAAGTGCATTACAAAAAATATAGGGCAAAATATGACAATAAATAAGCACAAAAAATTCCTACTTTTAAGCAATTCCCCTGCATGCTGAATATCAGAAAAAGATGAGTTAAAATAAGCATAAAGTTGTTGAAGATGCTGCAAAATTCGCATCCAATATAATGTTGCTACATTTGATATCTCGGTGACAAAGAGGTGGATCACAATAGAAGTGAAGGTATTCTTGCATGAGGCATTACCTAGAGCGAAAGTAAGTACTAAGATGATGCATATGAGCTTCAATTCACAAAATAATATGTCTAGACTATCAAGAACACTTTTTAGTTACCAAGGCATTGGCCACATCAACGACAATCTAAATCCTTATTAATGATGATGCGTAAAATAACCGCTAATAATTAAGGGCGAATTAGTCAATATAAAAAGGGAAAGAGGTGTAATTCCACGTTGATTGTGTGGGAGTGGAAAAGGCGCATGTTCACGCACAAAACACCAGCATATATATGGGATTCACGTACACTTTCGCATTAATGCATGCAATTTTACACATTGAAAATGTAAGTGGGCTAGGCCCATAGTAAAGTTGCATATATTGTTCAGCCCATTATCAAAGCAATTTATGTACTCAAAATCCCAAGTATGAAGTTTGCAAATAAATAAGAAAATAATCACCATATCCATGTACGTGGCCTTTTGTAAGGATGCCACAAGCTACCCCATACATTTCTCTTTGATCACGAACAACCACAAGCTTGTCATGTTGCCCCCTTTGTTGACTTTCAAATGTCATTTTATGAAAACTTTGGTCCAATGGGAAGGCTTGGTTGGTATTCACAACATTCGGTGGACAATTCAACCCTCGTCTCACATCAAGGGCAAAGTCTAAAGCAAGGAGCTCACCTGTATATAAATAGAGGGGGACATGGAACAAGAACAGGGTCGAAAAACATCTCTGACTCAAGAACTATCTTGCTTGTCAAAGTTCGACGTGTTTAATATCCGAGTGAGATCGCACTATTTTACGGTATAAAGTCCAAAAAATTTTATTTGTAAAGAGTACAAAAACAATCAGCTGAAGGGTGGGGAGGAGGAAAAAACTACGTAGGAAAACCGTTTGGTTGTATGAAATCCCGAGAGTTAGTATTTAATAAAATCTCGTTTATAGAACGTAATATTTTGGGTTTCAACAGCCAACTCAATGGTACCCTTCCTAGAGCTAAGAGAAGACAGCCGAGGTAAAAACTTGTTCATAATATTTAAGAAACCAGAAAGAGAGACAAATGAAGTTCATACATGAGAAACAAATTCATACCTTCATGAATCTTCAGTACAGGGCGAGGATTAGCTCCTACAAAACTCTTAACACTACCCTCCGAATCCTTCAGTTCTTTGCGTTTCCTATAGATAACAAAGACGAGAACTAGTAGAAGTGTGAAAGCGACTATTGTAACAGCTATCTTGATGTTCGTGTTTTTGGTATAGTTTTTAGGATGTTTTCTTAGTTTGTTAGGTTTAGTTTTAGTAGTTTTAGGGTCGGTTTTGTGTGTTTCTGGATGGTTTTGCATATTTTGTGAAAAATATGGAAGTTACTCCGTTTAGTGTCTTTTTATAGGTTTTAGCAAGGAAACGATGCTTTTTGGAAGCTGGATAGAGTGCTATGGTGAAGGACGGAAGAATACGAGATAAAGGAGTCGAAGTCCAGATTTTCAGAGTTGAAGTGTTGAAGAAGCTAAATCCAGACTCGTTAACGAGGCTGTCAATGGTCGTTAACGAGGCTTAAGGATAGAATTTTTCGAGAGTTCGATCTTATGTTTACCGACCATGTGCGGAAGTTTATTCCGTGTCGGTAGGGTTTTTAATGAGTTTTAGGGTTATTATATTTTATATTTTAGGTTTTGTTATCTTTCTAGGTTTTATTTCTATCTTTTAGAGTTAGTTTCTATCTTTTAGGAAAGTTTTTATCTTATAGTTCTTTTTATTAGATAGTTTTATTAGTATAAATACCCTTCTTTTCTAGCTAGAAGGGGAGGTTTGGACGTGTTTAAGGAGGAGCCGAGAAGGAACAGCCGAGAGAGAGAGTAGTCGAACCGGGCTAACGAGAGTGAAGCTAAGGTCGTTAGGCGTGTTTTCGATTCGGTATTCTTGTTGTTTTCGGGTTTCTTCTGAATTCTGTAAGACGATATTTTCTTATTAATTTGAAGTAGTTGTTTTGTTTTCGATGTTTTCTCTAATAGAAGTTGTTTCTTTCATAATTATGAGTAGTGAGTAGTTTTCTTATCTAGGGTCGGGGTTTAACCCGGCATAGTTATGCATGGTTTGATGAGTAAGAGATTGTATTGAATGCCTTCTATCTATTTGTTTTAGATTGCTTGTTGTGTTTATGCTTAGATGAGAATCGAGGTAATTTGAGTTCTTAACTTGATTGAAAGAGAAAGTTATAGACTTAAAGGTTGATATTGTTCCACAAGGAGAGTTTCGAGCTTTGAATCCAAGACAAGTGATTGAGTGAATTAGTATATGAGAGTAGATACATTTGCTTGTTAATCAGCGAAAGTTGATGAATTTATTTATTTAAAGGCATGATCTTTATCTTCTTACAAGTTTATATGCATGGTTATGTTGTGGTAACCCTTGTCCTAGATCTTTGTTTTTATTTGAATTTCTTCGATTATATTCGTTATTGAATTCGTTGCCTCGGTACCGAACCTGTTTTAGTTCGTTAGAGTGTTTTCGTAGTGTATCCCAGGTTCGTTAACGACCCTGACAAAGTCGTTAACGAGGTTGGTCGTAGGTGTGTTGTGTTGTTTTGCTTTGTTTTATTTTCTTTAGTATTTTGATAGATAAACAACCGTGCTTCTCGTGGAACGATCCTGACTCCTCTATACTCAGCGGGGTCTTGACTACAAATTTATTTGTTGTTGAGTAAATCCCTACCAACAAATTGGCGCCGTTGCCAGGGAGGCAACATTGTTTGTTTGTTTATCTGTGGGTCTGGGAATAGCTCGACTCCGTTTTTGTTTTTAATTTTTGATTTTTTTGTCTGTTTTCTCAGCGTATGCTGGTAGGACGTCGAAGGCTCGAATTCGACAACACCGGTTATTATTCAAAACCCGAACATTCCCTTCACCGTAGACACCGAGAGAACCGAGCCATGGTCACACCTGAAGAGATGGCTCATCATTTGGAAGTCTTCCAAAACCAGATGGAGGCGTTGAAAACCGAGAAAGAAGACGCTGCTGCCGAGGCTGAGCGTCAACGAGTCAACAATGCACGTCTATAGGAAGAGTTGAATGCCTATCCGAGGAATGCTAAACAATACATGCATCCGGAACTGAGGGTGTCAGAGTCTCCAATTGTGCTTCCGAAGATAGAGAAACCTTTTGAGATTAAGTCTTAGTTTATATCCTTGATCAAGCGGGCTCAGTTTGAAGGGAAACCTTTTGAGTGCCCTATGGAACATATTAGGAATTTTCTTGATTTATGTGACACCATAGCTGTTGAAGGTGTCTCACTTGAATATGTTCTGTTAAAAGCTTTCAGGTGGTCTCTTGTTGGAAAGGCCATGAGCTTACCTCCTAAGTCTATCAGGACTTGGAAGAACTTGTATGATCAATTTCTTACAAAATTTTTCTCTCCTTCCAAGACAACGGAGTTGAGAAAGTGAATCACCTCCTGTCACCAGCTGCCTAATGAGACTTTCGTTGAAACATGGGAAAGATTTAAAGAAATGCTTAGACTGTGCCCCACTCATGCGAAACCTTTATATGTGCTTCAAGAAATCTTTTTCCAGGGTATAAATGCAGAGACGAAGAACAACATCAACACGCATACAGCGTGCGGTTTTATAGAGATGGAGCCTACGACTGCATGGGAATTGTTGGACAAGCTGTCTAACTATGATGCCATGTATGGTACCCAGCAAACTCCCCAGCCCAGAAGCGTCTCTACATACCTAACAAGGACGATGTTGACCCAGATGTCAGAAATCAATTTCTGCAAGACGAGGTCAACCGCTTGAAGAAGCAGGTAAGTTTTCTGAAATCCTCTCAATCTTGTTAAGAGTGTGGCTCTTCTACCCATAGTACTTCTGCTTACACTAACATAGAGCATGTGAGATCCGCTGAGACATATGCTGAAGTGAACTATATGAGAGGCCCATACAGAAACCAGCCTAGCAATTTTGACAGGTCTAACAATTATCCAACATGGGGTACCCAAAATCAGAATGCTAACTATGCAGTGCCTCCACCGGATAGAAGACCTGCACCATATCGACCTCCAGGCTATCAAGAGCCACCATTAAGGGTACAAGGGTTACAGGAAGGCATTAACTGAGTGAATAACAAGGTTAACGAAGATCAAGCCAACCTGAACAATCAAAACAAAAGATGGGGAGAGTTCGATATATGGAAGAAGAATGTCGATTCCCAACTAGGGAACCTCGCTGCATAGATTCCGAGACCACAAGGGCAACTCCCAGGCCGTCCCGAGGAAAACCCTAGGGGACAAATAGCAGCGGTACACCTTAGGAGCGGAAAGACACTACCGGAGCATATCCAAGTTAAGGACAAAACTGAAGAGGATGCCGCTGTTCAGCTCGTTAACAAGCAAGCAAGGGCGAGCACCGAACTAGGACACCATGGCGACGAGGCTCCCGGGGTTATCAACGACCCTAGTCCAGATAAGTTTTCTAATCCGATCCCTCCTCTCAATCCCACGGTAGTTAACGACCCCATCAGGGTCGATAACGAACCGCCGAGCATACCTAACGACCCTAGTGTCGACCCGGTATCATCACCTCTCAAGCCTGATTTGGTTCCGAGGAGGGTGAAATCTCTTCCTTTTCCTATTAAGAAATCAAAGGACTCTACTGAGAGTAAGTTCAAGCGTTTCGTAAAGATTCTTCAGGGCATTAAAAATTCCATCCTATTCACTAAGGCCCTAAGCGAAATGCCGGCTTACACGAAATTTTTGAAAGATATTCTAAGCAGGAAAAGATCCATCACAGAGCAGCAAGATGAAGTCCGATCTATTGCTCTACCGGAAAAGCTAGGAGACCCAGGAAGGTTTGCCATAACAATTGGCATAGGCGACCACAAATTCAAAGCTTTGTGTGATTTGGGAGCCAGTGCTAGTTTACTTCCCCACTCAATCTGGTCAAAAGCCAGCATGGGACCACTGGAACCTGTAGATATGAACCTCTACATGATGGACGGATCATGCGTAAAAGCCACAGGAGTCGTGGACGACTATCCCATTCAAGTTGGGAAATTCTTTATACCGAACGATTTCATCGTCCTCGATATGCCTGAAGACCCTCATGTCCCCATTATCCTAGGCAGACCGTTCCTAGCCACAATAAGCGCCAGGGTCGATGTGCGGAAAGGACTCCTCACTTTTGATATTGGAGAGGAACGCGTGGAATTCAGCTTGAACCAAAACGCCAATGACCCAACTGCGGCTGCACAGATCGAGTTGACCCAACCGGAACTCGACATAGCTGATCCTACCGAACCTCCTCTAACTACCAAAATGGAAGAGAATTTCACACAAGACCATGCCGAGCCTCATTGGCCCATCATCGAGTCCCACATACAAGAGTATAATCAAGGTGAGTATTCTAACTATGAATTCGCTAATGCTGGTTATAATTATTCTTCATACTTTGTTCCTACAACATGCCCCACTGTATATGCTATAGAGGAGTCCGGACCACCTTGGTTTTCGGATTTCACTAACCCGTATGTAGGAATACCGGGCATACTGATAGAAGACAAAGGACCAAATTTAGTGACTCAAGCGAATAATGCCTACAAAGCTAAGTATGGGGTACCTCAAGACCCCGAATAGCTGCAAAAGAGCCACCTTGAACCAAGGTAAGTACGTCGGGCTGACGACGTTAAACATAACGCTTACGGGAGGCAACCCGCTTTTAGTATAGACTAGATTTTTTCCTTTCTTTTTAGATCTTTTTCCTAGCATTCTTTTGAGTTTTTAGTAGTTTTTAGGAAAGAAAATAGGATAGTTTCTTTCGTAAATCACTCGAAGAGGCTACGGTGGCTCGTTAACGACCCACCCAGGGTCGTTACGATTTGGCAACCCGACTCAACAAAATGAGCAGGTAAGTTTTTTTACCCTAATCTATCTTCTATCTACCCAAGAGCCGCCCCTTTTACCTCATCCCCTACCCCTACCCTCTCCTATATAACCCTTCTTAAAACCCAAAAAAAAATTCCACTCTCAATCTCTCAATCTAGAAGCTTAAATCCTCCAAAAATCCTACCGGTTTTTTTCTTCACCACCTATCGGAATTTTCACCTCCAGCGAACTTCGGAGCCCCAAACAGTTATCGACGCCTGCCACCCCTGTTTTCGTAACCAATGAGATTCGGGCTCGTTAACCACCCAATTTTCGATCTTTGTTCTTCAATTTCCCAATCTATCGGTATGATTTCTTAACCCTAACTCGCTATTGCATGATTAATGGTTTATAGGGTCGAAATTTCATATCTTGTTCATAGAGGATCGAATGGCATGTTTATTGTTGCTCAATGATTTTTGCTTGATATATTAGTGGTTGATCTTGCCTTCTAGAGGTTTGTTCTTGCTTGGATTCTCCATTGAAATTTGATTTAGGATAGCATGAACTACCTTGTTTTAGATGGTTCTATCTTCACTAATGAGTGGTTGAGCAATCATAGCATGCTAGGGATGGGTAATTAAGCAAGTAAGGGGTGCATATATCCGATTGTGTGTCTAATTTAGGATTAGGAATGATGCATGTTTGATTCATGGCTTAATTTTGGAGTTTTTCTTACACTCGGACTCTGCCAACTGGTTCTCGGCAGGTCGTTACGACCCATCGAGGTTCGTTTATAACCTTGCGTATTAACAAGCAATTAACACCAGTCTAGATCCATTAACGACTGATGTTCGCATTTATAGTATAGTTTTTAGTAGGTTTTCTTTGCTTAATAGGTTTAGTTTTGTTAAGTTTAGGTTTAGTTTTGAGTGTTTTTAGATAGTTTTACATATTTCTATAAAAAGAGTGGAAGCTACGCTATTTTGTGTATTTTGTAGATTTTAGCAAGGAAAAGAGCTATATGGAGCTGAATTTGGAGCATTACAGTGAAAGACGGGGGAGTACAAGATTGAAGAAGTCAGAGCTCAAGATTTCGAGAGGAAGTGTGGAAGAAAACAAAGCACAGGCTCGTTAACGAGGATGTGAGGGCTCGTTAACGAGGCCACGAAAGAGAAGATTTGAAGTTTATTTTTATAATTCACCAATCCTAAGCGGGAATTTATTTCCGTGTCGGTTGAGTATCTTTTTAGAATCTTTTAGGGTTATTAGAATATATATTTTAGGTCTTATTATCTTCTTAGATTTTGTTTCTATCTTGTAGAGTTTTATTTCTATCTTTTTAGGAAAGTTTATATCTTTTAGGCTTTTTAGTTTTTAGCTTTTTAGTATAAATACCCTTCTATCTAGCATAGAGGAAAGGAGGGGGGGGGGGATTTTTAGAGGAGAATTTGGAGAAGAGCCGAGAGAGAAAGAGACGGATCGGAGTTGTGATCGAAAGGGCTCGGTAGACGAAAGTTACCGGGATCGTTAGTCGTGATTTTGATTCGGTATTTCGATGTTTTCGGTTTCTTCTGAATCTCTGTAAGACGATATTTCTTATTAATTTGAGTATTGTTTTGTTTTCAATGTTTTCTTTGATTGAAGTTATTAGTTTCTTAGTTATGATTAGTGAGTAGTTTTCTTTTCTAGGATCAGGGTTAAGCCGGACATAGTTGAGCATGTTTGATGAGTAAGATTGTGTGTTGAATGCCTTTTATCTTTTATTGAGATTGTTTGTTGTGCTTATACCGAAACGAAAGTTAAGGTAATTTGAGTTTTTGACTTGATTGAAAGAGAAAGTTAGTAACTTGAAGGTTGATATTGTTTGAATACGAAAGTTTCAAGCTTTAGATCCAAAACAAGCAATTAAGTGAATTAGGATACGAAAGTTGGTTAATTTACTTGCTAAGTCAACGAAAGTTGATGACTCTATCTGTTTAAAGGCATGATCTTATCTTCTTACGAGTTTATATGCTTGGCTATGTTGTGGTGTCCCTAGTCCTAGATCTTTGTTTTATTTGAATTATTTCTAGTGAATTTTCGTTGCTGAGTTACTTGCCTCGGTACCGAATTTATTTAGGTTGTTATTTGAGTGTTTTTTTGTTCGGTGGTTCGTTAACAACCCTGACAACGTCGTTAACGAGGCTACTTGTGAGTGTTTTTATTTATTTTTTGTTTGTTTTTTTTTGGTAGATTGATAAACAAACAACCTTGCTTCCTGTGGAACGATCCTGACTTCGCTTTACTCAGCGGGGTCTTGACTTATAAATTTATTTGTTGTCAAGAAACCCTCTCAACAACGACCCAATTGGGTAGTTAACGAGGAAGTTTGAGGGCTAGTTCGAGACCAAGTATGAGGTCTCTTGTCTATCTACTTGAGTGGATCTTATCTTGGAAAAGTCGTATTTTTTATAGTTCCACATGGCAAGTTCAAGCCGAGCCGCTACCCGATCCCAAAAGAAGAAGAGGAATCAAAGTCCCCATCTCCACCTCGCATGGATAACCTGATCCTACGCACTCAAGTGCAAGCGGACCGATACAATGCCATCCTAGATAAGGACCACAACACTCGGTGGTTTTCAAGGTCAAGTGCCAAATCGATGAGGATCTATGATGATGTCAAAGAGGCCTTTGTTATTCTCGGTTCACCTCACTTGCTGAAGAAGGAGAATCTACCACACTTTCCGGCTCTCACATCCGTGTTTCTAGCCACTCTTGAGACGAGCTTCCCGATGAAGACTTCGGCGGGACGCATTCGATTTAGGCTTGGTAATGTGAACCGCGAGTATACTTTGGCAGAGTTCAATGCTATTCTCGAGCTCCCAAATCCCTCTCGAGATTACAGTCTTAAGGATTACAAGGTGACGAGGACTTGGATCTACATCACCGGGGAGGTAGAGCCCTCCACTGCGGCATTATCCGGGGCAAGCATCATCAACCCCATATTCAGGATTATTCTTCGAGTCCTACCCGCTACATTCTGGCCAAAAAGAGAGTTGAACAGGCCGACAAGGACAGAAGTTGCTTGTCTCCGCACTATTCTTTTTTAGGAGCCCGCCCCGTTGAACTTGGGGTACGAATGGCTATATTATGTGGAGAAATCAACCAAGTCAAAGGAAATATGGTGCGGGAATCTGGTTAGTCTCCTGGCGACCAATCTTGGAGTCGATCTCACTCGCTACACACCGGCCCACGCTCAGCTGCTAGACAGGAACTACTGGTTCAGTTCCGGTATTTTTACTCAGGTTCGGGATGGGTATGTTACAAAATTTCAAGGTCGAGATGTTGTACCCACCCTATCTAAGATGGAGCTACTTTATGTACCGAATTGGTACGAGGCATGGACGGGGCATGCATTCCCGTTAGAGCCCAAGCCGGAGGATGAGCTGTCACTTAGGCCGTGTGAGTCAGGGTTTGAGAGAGAGGGAGAAGCGATGGACGAAGATGATGAAGATGAGACTGAAGAGGCAGCTACTGAGGGAGGCACAGAGGAGCTCAACATCGAGGAAGATGACCTTGATACAAAAGTTCTGGGCTCCAATGTCTTCGTTAACGAGCTCACTAGGGCCGTTAACAATCACTTCGCGGCCTCTAACGATGCTCCTACCGAGGCTCACAACGTCGGTAACAACCTGCCGAGAGCATCTACCGACCCCCCGCAGCCTCCTATCGACCCTCATTCTTATGGTCTCATGCAATATAACCCGGTGCTTTACCAAGATCACTTCCAGCCTCACAATCACTATCAACCACCTCCTCAGCCCGAGTACACTGTTCAAGTATCCCGCCACCATGGGCCGAAGATCTTTCAGCTCAGATGCAGCAGCTCAACCTTCAACAGACACATATTCATCGGAGGATGGATAGATGGGAGAGTGTCTATTCTGCTCGCATGGCATTCGAGGATACGAGGCATCAGCAGAGAGAGGTGGATAATTCAGAGCGCTGGAGGACGTTGTATGACTTCATGGGGAACTTCGAGCATTACTTTCCACCACCTAAACGCTGATTCAGTTTGAAGAAGTTTTTCTTGTTTTCTGCTTCATGACTTTGTATGTTTTTTTTGTTTTTTCTTTTCTTGTTTTTCTTTCTTTTGTTTTTCTTTTCTATTTCTTTTCTTCTTCTTATTTTTCTTACAGTGGGGACAATGTAATTTTTAGTATGGGGTGGGAAAGGGTAGAAAAACTTGTTGTCTTGTTTATGTGATTTATTTGTTTTGAGTAGTTCTTTTTTTTTGATAAGGAAAGAAATTAGGAAGGTCACTAACTGACTAGTGACCGCCCTAGGGCATCCTGACGGATGAGGGTACAATGTCCAAATCAACTGCAAGTGGTACGGAAGAGACACGTCGGAAAGAGCCAGCGATGTAGTCAGCAACAAAATTGCACTCACGGTAGATATGAGCAATACTCCAATCCTGGAACCGAGCCAACAAACAATGGATGTCCGCATGTAACAGTTCGATCTCCCACGGGCAGCGCCAGTCACCAAGAACGGCCTTGACCAGCTGCAAATTATCGCCTTCAATCTGGATCTAGGGAATGCCACGACGAATGGCCTCGAGAAGTTCCTGGCGCAAGGCAATGGTCTCGGAGATTAGAACAGATTGTCGACCAATCAGTCCTCCGTCAAAATGGATGGAGGAGCCACCAGAGTCCCTAAGGATGAACCTGAATGAAGCTACGCCATCTGCACACACTGCACCATCAAAATTCAACTTAATGTAATCCCTCTTGGGTTTTGCCCATTTAGTAGGCTTTTTCCCTTTCCCAGCTCTCGCAGTGTAAATGCGAGACCAAGGGGAAACAGAGGCTCATGCAAGTTCCCAATCTTTAACCTGTTTTCAAGTAAACTCTCTAATGTTATCGGCATTATTCAAGGTTGTTCCGTCGTTGTTGTCAACGACTCTTTTATTTCTAGAAAACCATATACTCCACCATGTGTAGGTGAGGAGTTCCATTTCCTCTCTTGTTGACATTGCCCTAATTTCCTCGAGGACATGGTGTGGTTTTTTGTCATCCGGGGATATTTGGTCGACAATCCAACGTAGTTTTGGTCTTACGGAATGAAAGGTCGTCCTAGTAAGGGGGCATGAGAGTAAAATGTGGTTTGTGTCTTGATCCTGGTTGTTACACGCTTCACAGCCTTGTGGTACCGAAATATGGTTGGCAGCAAGCCTCGTTTTGGTTGGTAGGCTGTTTCGTGCCACTTTCCATAGAAAATTCTTCATTTTTGGTGGGGTGTTAAGCTTGTTGATCCATTCTAGGTTAATTTTGGGTTCACCTTTGGATTGGTGGAGCCACTGCATGGTAGAATGGGTAGAGTACCAACCAATTTTACTTGGTTTCCAGTACAATCTATCTGGTATTTTATTAATGGGGTTAATAATTTTTGAAATTTTTTCGAGGTCATCATGATTAACGACCTCGCTTAGTTTTTCAATGTTCCATGAATTGTCCTCATGGAGGTACGCATCAACTAGTTCGTCCCAATTAATGAGGGTTTCGGCCCCAATTTTTGGGATAAGTGGACCGTTACCGCTCCAGTTATCTTTCCAAAAACGAATGGTTTTCCCATCACCTACTTGCCAGATAAGCCCCTTCACGAATAGGTCCCTTAGGCCTAAAAGCTTGGACCACTGCCATGAAGTGTTATTTTTTTTCTTGTAGTTCAAGATACTTTCCGTTTTGAGGTATTTTTCTGTCACTATTTTGACCCAGAGGTTATTTGGTTCAGATAATATTTTCCATAGCAGTTTCATTTGGAGTGCTTGGTTCATTTCTTCCGCTTTGGCAATACCCGCCCCTCCATGAGCAGGTGGACGACAAATGGAATTCCAACTTATAAGTGGTTTGTAGTTGCTTTCCTTGTTCCAAAAGAAATTCTTGTTAATTTGGTCTAATTCTTTCAAAGTAGCCTGAGGTAACATAAATGATTGCATAATATAGTTTGGTTGTGCAGAGAGGTTTGCTTTAATTAGGGTTTTACGACCCTCTTGAGAAAGAGCATTTGCTTTCCATTTTGATAATTGGGATCTGGTTCTCAAAATTAGGGGTTTAAAGGTGTTTTGCGTTACTCTCCCGTTGATAATCGGGCAACCTAGATATTTGTCCAGAACCACCGTGTTCGAAATCTGGAGAATATGTTTTATTTGCTCCTTTGTGTTGTTACTTGTGTTTTTGGTGACCTGGAAAGCGGATTTTTGAAAATTGACTTTTTGGCCAGAAATCTGGCAATAGTCATCGATAATTTCTTTAATATTTTTGTAGGCTTGGCTATTCGCTTTAGCAAAGATAATGATGTCATCTGCGAAGGCCAAAAATGGGATTTTTGTTCCATTTCTCGATTTTTGGATCCCGATGCCACTTTTTGGATTGGTGCTCAACAGGTGGAGTTGTCTCGCAAGAACCTCGGTGGCAAGGATAAATAAGTATGGTGATAGGGGATCCCCCTACCTGAGGCCCCGTTGGGGGTAGAATTGCTCTGTAGGTCCATTATTGACTAGAATCGAGAAGGAGACTATTTCAACACATTCTCGGATCCAACCCAAGAATTTATCGTGAAAACCGAATTTGTGAAGGATATTAGCTAGGAATTCCCAGCTGATCCGATCATATGCTTTTTCCATGTCAAGTTTGATTGCAATCCAGCCCTCCCGCCCATGCTTGTTGCGGAAGGAGTGGAAGATCTCATGTGCGACGAGTGTGTTATCGTGGATACTCCGATTCTGGACAAACGCCCCTTGCATCGGGTGGATGTGTTTGAGTAGTTCTTTGTTTTATGAAAAAAAAAACGAAAAAAAATTTCAAAAAAAAGAGTTTTAGAATTGATAGATATCCCTTTCTAATGGTTCCAAAATAGTAGTTGCTAGCATGATCATATAATTCCTTGCAAGCATGTCATTGATATTATAGCCGGATTCTTGTTCTTAAGTTGTTTTTAGGAAGGAATAACATTTGATGAAATTGAGCATGTATACTTTTTAGCATAAGTGATGCAATCCAACAAAATAATGACCTAGTGAGTTATTTTTGGCTTTATAGGGAGATCATTATTAAATCCCTCCTCTTTTCTTGTGTGATTTACTCTCTATATGCATATTATCTCTTGGAATTGTAATGGTTATTTATTACTTAAGATCTATATAAGATTTATAGTTCATTACTTGTGAAGATCATATGATTGAGAACTTTTTCATTAAGCCATATTAATCCTTATACACCCTTACATTATCCTTTCTTTCGATAGCCAATTTGAGCCTTTAAGCCTTTTATTTTTAGCTCCACAAAAATTGTTCCCTAGCCGAGATAAGCTTGACCCTTTCCGGGGATTAGGACTTAGTTTGGAGAGGTTTGTTTTGTTGAGTGTAAAAAAGGAAGAGTGCAATGTTATGATTGGTTCGAAAATAAGGATTTAAGGGAAAGGTAGATTGGAAGTCTCTTGTTTTATTTTGTAAGAGGTTAGATCTCTTGATATTAAAGATGCACAAAAGAAATTTTTCTAAAAAAAGTGAAGGATTTATACATGATGAAGTTCATTAACGACCTTGTTGGTTCGTTAACAAGGCTGCGTAAGAGAGAGAAAAAAGAGGAGAAATTGTAAAGAAGAAGAGAAAGAGAAGTAAGATGTGCATTTGTGTTTAAAGATGAATCAGAGATTTTTTTTAGTCATTTTATGAGACTTTATAGGATATAATGGGTGAGTGAAAGAGTATGCATAAAGAAGAGAGAGTTTGGTATGTTCTCATGAGAGTTTTGATGTTATGTGTGAGTTTTTAGGAGTCTTTGATTCCCGAATATTATTAGCACCACATGACCAAAATATTCGACGCTTTATTATTTTTACTAAGCCCCATTACAACCAGGCCGAATTGAAGCTTCTATGATGTTTTTCATTGAGCCCCCTAAGTTCTCTTGATGATTTTTGCTTGTTTTGACAAATCTTAGGTGGAGAGTTTGGTGATATAAGTTCCAATTTCTATGAGTTTTTGTATATAAGATGAGTTGAGAGTTGAATTTCTAAGCCTAAACACATGAGAGTTGAGAGAAACACATTATTCCTTATGAGGTTGGATTATATTTTCTTATGACTATTTAGTGCATATATGTGTGATGACGTTAATAGTCATTTTCTATTTTTCTTCTATATGTTGAAGTTGCTTTTTAGATGATGGCTATAGTTTGATGAGTATGATTGTTTGGTTTTGATTAGTGTTTAGTGATTGCTTGAGGACAAGCAAGTCTAAGTATGGGGTATTTGGATGTTCGTGTTTTTGGTATAGTTTTTAGGATGTTTTCTTAGTTTGTTAGGTTTAGTTTTAGTAGTTTTAGGGTTGGTTTTGTGTGTTTTTGGATGGTTTTGCATATTTTGTGAAAAGTATGGAAGCTACTCCGTTTTGTGTCTTTTTATAGGTTTTAGCAAGGAAACGGTGCTTTTTGGAAGCTGAATAGAGTGCTATGGTGAAGGATGGAAGAATACGAGATAAAGGAGTCGAAGTCCACATTTTTAGAGTTGAAGTGTTAAAGAAGCTAAATCCAGGCTCGTTAACAAGGCTGTGAAGGGTCGTTAACGAGGCTTAAGGATAGAATTTTTGGAGAGTTCGATCTTATGTTTACCGACCCTGTGCGGAAGTTTATTCCATGTCGGTAGGGTATTTAATGAGTTTTAGGGTTATTATATTTTATATTTTAGGTTTGTTATCTTTCTAGGTTTTATTTCTATCTTTTTAGAGTTAGTTTCTATCTTTTAGGAAAGTTTTTATCTTATAGTTCTTTTTATTAGATAGTTTTATTAGTATAAATACCCTTCTTTTCTAGCTAGAAGGGGTGGTTCGGACAGTTTTAAGGAGGAGCCGAGAAGGAAGAGCCGAGAGAAAGAGTAGTCGAACCGAGACTAACGAGAGTGAAGCTAAGGTCGTTAGGCGTGTTTTCGATTCGGTATTCTTGTTGTTTCTCGGGTTTCTTCTGAATTCTATAAGACGATATTTTCTTATTAATTTGAAGTAGTTGTTTTGTTTTTAATGTTTTCTCTTATAGAAGTCGTTTGTTTCATAATTATGAGTAGTGAGTAGTTTTCTTATCTAGGATCGGGGGTTAAACCCGACATAGTTATGCATGGTTTGATGAGTATGAGATTGTGTTGAATGCCTTCTATCTATTTGTTTTAGATTGCTTGTTGTGTTTATGCCTAGATGAGAATAGAGGTAATTTGAGTTCTTAACTTGATTGAAAGAGAAAGTTATAAACTTAAAGGTTGATATTGTTCGACAACGAGAGTTTCGAGCTTTGAATCCAAAACAAGTGATTGAGTGAATTAGTTTATGAGAGTAGATTGATTTGCTTGTTAATCAGCGAAAGTTGATGAATTTATCTATTTAAAGGCATGATCTTTATCTTCTTACAAGTTTATATGCATGGCTATGTTGTGGTAACCCTTGTCCTAGATCTTTGTTTTTATTTGAATTTCTTCGATTAAATTCGTTACTGAGTTCGTTGCCTGGGTACCGAACCTGTTTTAGTTCGTTAGAGTGTTTTCGTAGTCTATCCCAGGTTCGTTAACGACCCTGACAAAGTCGTTAACGAGGTTGGTCGAAGGTGTGTTGTGTTGCTTTGCTTTGTTTTATTTTCTTTAGTAGTTTTATAGATAAACAACCGTGCTTCCCGTGGAACGATCCTGACTCCCCTATACTCAGCGGGGTCTTGACTACAAATTTATTTGTTGTTGAGTAAATCCCTACCAACAAATTGGAAGGTGGTCGGTTTGATGACTCTTGTTAATATGTGTACCAAGTGAAAGCTCTCCTGGGCTTGCAGCAACCGGTGGAATAGGGACACCTTGGAAGTTAGTGGGGACAACGTACGTGTTGAAACTATATAGAAAAATTTAATAATCATAAGATGAAAGGTCGTGATTTTACGAGAATAAAGTAGTTGTTATTTCCTAATGCTATAAAGAAAAATCGTTTGGATAAGTTGTGTCATTTCAAAATCCTAAGCCTCATCAAAACCATGTTGCTTTGGAGAATTCAAGTATAGAGCACAATGAAACACATCTTAACAATAAGCGTAATCTTTTTATAAAGCAAAGGCAAGGAACTTTATGTAAACAAAAAATATGAAATAAAGTGTTAGATCACGAACCTGTTAATCCGCTCCACCTCCTTGGATTTTGTGATTGGCTAAATGGGATAGGAAAATGCTAGTCTTCTCGTTGTACGAAGCGAGAAATGTGCTCGTTCATGGTTGGGCCCATTATTTTAGTTTCTCTTTTTTCCTTTTACCCTTATCCCATGCCTCCATGTATTAATTATCATTTCTTCAAATTTACCAAATACCCATTCTCCTCTTCTCCCCCACCGGATTACTCTCAACTTTTGCAAGTGACCAAAAAAAATATACCCAAATCCAACTTCAACAACGAAGGTTAACCAAAATGAAAATTATGTTGGGCATATGATAGATTTAGGATTTTGTTACATTGATATAAGTTTTATTATGCAATTTTAAATAAAACAAATCAGTTTCCTTATTTCAGAACTAGAATTTCAGTTTAAAAGGCTTTGCCCTGTTCTTGATCGAAAAGAGTTTCAGTTTAGAGAATACCTGGATCGTAATTTTAGAGAAAAAAATCAGCTGACCATTTTTGGCTTCTTTAATAAATGTATTCTTCTTATTATAGAGGTTTCTAATAGAGTGATTTGCAGGTTCATCTTCTGCTACATTCTAATAAGCAAGGGTATTTAGCGACCATATTTTTGCGACCACTTAATACGGTCGCTAATTAGCGACCATATAGTCGCTCATGGTCGCTAATGTGGACGTCAAAACCGGGAAAAAAATAAAACAAGTTAGCGACCAAATGGTCGCTAATGATGGTGACCATGTGGACGCCAACCCCATTTGGTCGCAATAAATGCGCGGGCAATTTTTCCGCCAGACGTTGGCAACCATATGGTCGCGAGTGATCAAACTTATGTCAGCGACCATATGGTCGCTACATATAGAGACCAAATGGTCGCTGACATGGATCATATGTTTTGGCAGGCAACATCAATTTTGGCAGGTGAAATTCCGCTTTTTTTGCGACCACATGGTCGCTAAAAAAAGTATTTGGTAAAATTGTCGCCAACTCAGCATATATACCTAGATGTGTAAAAACTTCACTCTCATTGCGCCACCTTCACACAACCTTATACATATATAGCTCTTTCCAAAAAAATTCACAGCAGAAAGAAACAATCATTCACAAAACTAAGTTGGTTATAGGAAGGAATTACGTCAATTTTTCCGACAGTTTCATCAAAGGTATGTAGTTACAACTTATTCGTCACATTTCATTTTGTCATGATATCGTTTTACACAAATATTGGTTGTAGAAAATATTCGTTTATATAATTATAAGAGATTGTGTTAAGTAATTGTTAAATTCATATAGTATAGCAATCGGTTGAAGAAAGTTTTTGTTTACATAAATTGTTAATCGCGACCATATGGTCACTTGCACCATTTAGCGTCGATATGCTCGCTAATTAGCGTCCATATGGTCTCCACATCCAGGATTATATGTACCCAAATTAAATTAATTATAGTCTTATTTTGAATTGCAGGAAGGAAAAATGCGTGAATGGATGTATGTGCGTAATATAGATGGTTTTTTGAACAGCGAGTTTTTAGCTGGCATTAAGCAATTTATCGACTTTTGCAAATCTATGCCGACATATGACCCATTCAAATTAAGGTGTCCGTATCGGAGGTGCAAGAATAGGAAACTAATTCCTCTAGATGATGTGCATTATCACATTGTTAAGGATGGGTTTGTTCCGAAATATTACCATTGGGTTTCGCACGGGGAGACAGATGAAACGTTTGCTTCCTTGTTGGTCGAGTCTAGACAGTATGAAGGTTAGTAGTATTGATCCAACACCACCAGTATTTGGGAATGATAATCGAATGAAGCAGAAGGTCTATGATGGTTTTAATGCTCGAAGTCATTACACTGTTGAAGATCTCGTCCAAAATGAGGGTATAAGGCATGAGTAGGGGAAGCAATATTATCATGAAGCGCCCTATCCCGATGCACAGCGTATGTACGACATGTTGTCCACCGCAAATAGGCCGTTGTGGCCTGGATGTGATATGACCTAGTTGGAGGCATCGACTAAGCTACTTAGAAAAAAGTCAAAGCTAAGGATGACGGAGCGCGGATACGACATGATCTCGGGTTTTTGCGTACGCATTTCACACCCGGAGACCACATTACCAGCCGTGTTTTACGACACGAAAAAACTGGTCGAGAGTCTCGGGCTTCCGTGCGAGGCCATTGATTGTTGCCCAAACTCTTGCATGATATATTGGGGTGTAGATGCAGAATACGCGGCTTGCAAGATATGTGAGTATCCTAGATGGAGGCAAGGCGAGTCAAATCTTATTCCCTATTCTCGTATGTTTTACTTGCCAATAACTCCACGGTTGCAGAGGTTGTACGCACCGGTGGTGACAGCCAAGTACATGAGATGGCATACAGAGCATGTACAAGATGGGGTGATGAGACATTTGTCAACTGCAAAGGCATGGAGGCACTTCAATGCTGCGTGGCTAGATTTTGCAGCAGAAACACAAAATGTGAGACTAGGCTTGTGCACGGATGGTTTCAATCCGTTCGGGGCTTGTGCACGGATGGTTTCAACCCTACAACCTTTCGTCGTCGATGTGTATGCGAGAAGAGGTTATGTTTTTTACGGTTATTGTTCTTGGACCGAAGAGTCCGAAGCAAAAGTTGGGTGTCTACTTGCAGCCGTTGATAGCCGAGCTCAAGAATATGTGGCGTAATGGGGTGTGCACATACGATGCTTGGAGGAAGCAAATTTTTTTCTTGCGTGCAGATGTAACATGGACTATCAGTGACTTCCCAGCATATTCGATGTTGTCAGGTATGTTGTTGTATATATGCTTAATTAATTTGAATATATTACATATAATCATGCATATATGAAGCCGTGAAATTTAATGTGTTGTACCAAATATATGTTTGCGTAAGCTGAAGCACTACTGGAAAATATGCGTGTCCTTATTGCATGGAAGACACTGATGCATTTTATCTAACCCATGGATACAAAATGTGCTGGTTCGATTGTCATAGGAGGTTTACAGAACATGATCAACGCTTCTGAAACAATAAGAACGATTTCAAGAAGGGTAGAAGGGAACGTCGTGCTCCCCGATAATCCGTGACGGATACGAGATTTTAGACCAGATTAACAATATGGGGTTGATGAAAATAACTGAAGTGGGAGCCGAGCAACATAATAAGACGGTCAATAGAGGTTCGGGTTGGAAGAAGAAAAGAATTTTCTAGGACCTACCTTACTGGCCCAGTCTGCTGGTAAGACATAATTTAGATGTCATGCATATTGAAAAGAATTTCTTTGATAATGTTTTCTTCACCATTCTCGATGTTCGGGGGAAGTCAAAAGACACGTGGTCGGTTGGAAATGATCTAAAGGAATTGTGCAAGCATCCGGAGTTGAAACCCGAAGCGGAGAACAATAGGTAACCCAAAGGTGTGCTATGCACTAGATCATCATGAAAAACAAAGTATGGGAGCTTATTGCTCAACTAAGTGCGTTCTTCAAGGACTTGACGTGTTACGAGCTTAAGCTTGAGGTAGTTATGCAGTTGCACAAGGAAATACTAATTATTTTGTGCAAGCTAGAACGCATCTTTCCCCCCAACGCTATTTGAATCAATAGAGCACTTGGCTATTCATTTGGCACGGGAAGCTTCACTTTGTGGCCTTGTCAATTATAGATGGATGTATCCAGAAGAAAGGCATGTACAATTATATACTGTATAATTTGTAGTTAATTTGGTTTTATCTAATTAACTTGTATAACACATGGTTTTCAATATATATATATATATATTGTAGGTTCTTAAAAAGGCTGAAGGGCACAGTTAGGGCTGGGCAAAAAAAACCGTAACCGAAACACCGAACCGAAAAACCGAAGAACCGATCACTTTTTACGGTTAACCGAACCGAAATTTCGGTTACGGTTAACCAACCGATACTTTTAACGGTTCAACGGTTCGGATACGGTTATCAAAATTTTTACGGGCGGTTAACCGATGAACAGATAATATTTTTACTATATATTATATGTTTTTAAAAAGGGAATTATATATCTAATTAGTTATAGTTATATATAAATGCATTTTGATAAATAATAAACTAGTTATCATAAATTTTGTTTATAGTTATAGTTTAATTTTTTTTTAATACACTCAAAGAGTCAAGAGTATGAGACAATGCAAATGAACTGAGTAAATGAAAAAAATTAACGCATTCCAGTTTGGGCCTTGCAGGACTAAAAAAGCTAAAAATTTCCCAAATTTTCTGACCTAAGCTCAAACTCTGCGATATTTGATATTGGACCTACAGTTTTTTATTTTTACATTGACTAGTATATTTTGGATATATCTTTTCATTCCACTTTATAGGCCTAAGGCTTCTTATACAAATTTTGGGTATTAATTTCTATAAGTTGTACATAAAAATACGATGCACCTTCACTTATGAATTATGGGCCTATGGCTTTCACTCTCAAATATAACACACTTCACCCAAGAGCACATGCACACCACCACCTAATCATGATTTCACACACATAAAAATACCTAGATCAACAAAAATCCTTAGATCAACGTTCATCAACAACCGTATAAAAATACAACAAAATTAAAAGAAAAAAAGAAACATATTAATTAAATATAATGCTACAACATCAAACCTGCCTGCGGAGGAGTGCAGTCGGATTGGTTTGTATTTTAGACAATTTTTTGTATTTTATATTTAATTTAAAATTTAAGTTAAATTTATTGAAAAATAAGGTAATTTTTTATTAAAAAATTAATTTTTGATTAAAAATTAAAACAAATCGGTTAACCGATAAACCGTACCGAGTGTCACGGTTAACCGTTAACGGTTAACCGATAACGAACGGTACGGTTATGGTTATTGAAATTTACTAACCGAAGTTCCGGTTAACCGATGTCCGGTTAACCGAAACTCCGGTTAACCAACCGTGCCCACCCCTAGGCACAGTTGGCAATAAAGCTAAAGTTGAGGGCTCAATTTGTAGTGCTTATCTCGTTTAGGAGACGACCACCTTTTGCTCGTATTATTTTAACTCGCATGTCGCGAGTAATCATATAGATATCTCCTGCAAAGTTAGTTGCACACTTCAACTGGGGTTAGATCCGGGCAATTTGTCTATTTTCACAACAATTGGGCGAACATTGAGTAGCAGATCAAGTGGTCATGTGCTCACAAATGATGAATACCATGTGATCCAAACTTACATACTCATGAACTGCATCGAAGTGGAGCTCTATATTGAGTAAGTTTCTATTAATTATATATATGTTGATTTGAATAAAGTATGTGCTTAATATAAGTACTTGATTCAATTATTCTCTTTAATATATACTATTTGACAAACTTCGTGCGGTCGTCAAATCCAACAATAAACGAAGCTGAAGAGCAAAAGATTTTGGAAAGACACTTTCGCCTTTGGTTCTACTCCCATGTAAGGATTTCCTAAATTAATTTCAATTTAATTTGAAATTGTTTAAAAAATTTAATTGTTTCCTCGATCGACGTACATACAGGCTAACAGTTCGACAATTATAGATCCTAACATTGCACAATTAACTCGTGGACCCTCTAAAAAGTGAAGACATATGCTGGTTATGTTGTCAACGGTTATCGATTCCACATGAAGGTACACACATCAACCAAGGCTACCGACAGTAGTGGAGTTTGTGTTCTAGGACAAAGCTTCGGAACTGACGAGGAGGACTTCTGTGGTGTGCTAGAGGAAATAATTGAGCTGAATTACATATCTCCAACCGTCAAATGCCCTATTGTCTTCAATTATTCGTGGTTTGACACTCGAAGTCGTGGAGGAACACGCATTCACCCTCAACTAAAGCTTGTGGATGTTGAGCTCCCAGTTCTCAGTAGGCAAAACGCTCTCTAGCTTAGGGCAATTCTTGGGCGATTTTTCCGGCGAATCACCCTTCTCCCTCTCCGTGCTTGCTCTGGCGTGGGTTTGCTCTCGAGGCCCTCACACAAAGTTCATGGTGGCATCCTCACGAGCCACCACCGAACCGAAGCCTTAGTATCGTCACCCCTTGCGCCGTTTTTCTTGGCGAGTCTTTTCGTCTACTTTCTCCTTTCGCCGGCCTCCTTCTTTCACCTATTTGTGGTGCTCTGTCCAAGTTTCCTCCATTGGAGACAATGGGGAAGAAAAAGAAAGGTTCAAGCTCCCCTCCCATGGTGGAAAAAGATCCAAGCAAGTCCAAGGCCGTGCCAACGGCCGTGCCAACGATGAAGGGTACCAAGGTTGCCATGGCTGGGAACTGCAACGGTGAAGCCAACCCTCCTGCGGTGGAACTCGAAGAAAGGGTTGTAAAGGGCAAGGACAACATGTCCGATGATGATGAGAATGAGCCGGATTTTCCGGAGCTGCCCAGGCGTGGCTTGGCATCGTCGTCAGTGGTGGTGGCCGGACCTAACCCACCTAACCCTTGCGTCAATTCCCAAGCTAAGCATGCCAGCCATGGCAATGATGGCGTGGTGGAAACCTAAGCATCGCCCCAAGCTCCCATGCATGCAGCAGCCGCAGTAATTAATGCGCAAGTTCCCGAGGCACGCTTGGTTGTCCACGCGTTTGGCAACGTTTTTCTTTTTGTGGTGCATGCCAATGGTGCCAGCCATGGCACCAACATGAGCTCGATCCCAGCCGCTCCTGCTACTGGCCACATTGGCACAAGTAAATCTGTCCCGAAGTCCTATGTTGCCGCGACAAAGCAGTCCGGCATGATTGGTCGGCCCGGGTCCTATGCGGCTCGCCCCAATGCATGGGAGACTTGATCTAAAAAGGTTTTTATGAACTCGAGCCTTGGTGGTAAGCTCACGTACACCCCACCTACCTCTAATCGTGTCTCCATCAAGGTTTCGGAAGGGCTCTCGACACAATTTGGTTGGGTTTGGTCCTTGCTTGGCCAATACGTCGGGTTTTATCCGGGCCATTTCATGATCAATGATATGATGAAATCGTGGGGTGTCAAAGCACGATATAGAGAGGAAGAGGGTTGGATCATCTTTCAATTTGAAGTTGAGGAGGACATGGACAAAGTCTTGCGTGGAGGTCCGTACTTTATCCATGGAAAACCGATGCTTCTAAAACATATCCCGGACAAATTTGCCTTCAATAGGCGTCACATCGCCACGATCCCGCTTTGGGTTCGAATTTATGGTCTTTCTCAAAAAATTTGGACCTTGAAGCTTCTTGGTCGTGTGGCTTCTCACATTGGCAAACCGCTCTATGTTGATCCGGTGACCGATGGAAGGAAACGAGGCTCTTATGCTCAAGTCTTGGTGGAGCTCTTTTTGGCGCGCCGATGACTAGAGAAGTAAGTGTTGATTTTGATGATGGTAAATCGGTTTATTGTTCTTTTCTTGTTGAGAATGAGCCGTTGTTTTGCAAAGGATGTTGTGTGTTTGGGCATGATCTTGTAGATTGCTCATTCAAGGAGAAAAAGGATGTCGTTGTTACTAAGGCGTGGAAAAGCTCCAAGGCCTCAAAGATCCATGCTCGGAGAGGGGACAAGCCAGCCAGGGATGGTGGCTCCTTGGATGCCAACGGCAAGAAGATGCGGCCTCCTCCGAATGACTCCGTCGTGAAGGATTCAATGCCCCCTAGAATCGGCGTGTCCTCCAACAACGAAGCGCCAAAGGACAAGGACACCTCCAAGAGTGAGAGTGGGAAAGGGAAACACAAGAAGGCTAGCCCTTCTAAAACACAAAATGTGAGTGACAAATACGGTGAGAGTGGGGATTCGAGCGACACACAAAGTGATGGGGAGTCTCATGCTTCGGATGAGCTTCCCAACTTAGAGCTTGATGAGTTCGAAAGTAAGGGTGATTTTTCTAGCGAGGATGAGAGTGACACACATGAAAATGAGAGTGAAAATGAGGTGTCCATTGCTTCTGGAGCGTCTTCGTCGGAAGAGGGCGAGGCTAGTATGGAGGGAGATGATGAAATCCGGGACAACTCTACCGGGGATGGAAGAGGAGGAGGCCAAGGAGGGGATGAAACTCCTTTTGAGGAGGTCCTCTCAAGATCCCAAAAGAAGAAAGCCAAGGCTAAGGCCAAGGCTAGAGAAGTGGTTCAAGGACTCTCAGCTAAAGGGAAGTAGCCGGCTCACCAAAGATCACTAAGGACCACAACTAGAAATGAGAAAAAATGAGGCCGTTGTGCCTAAATAATGATCCTTTCTTGGAACATTCAAGGCTTGGCCAAGCCCGGAAACAAAATGGCTTGCTTGGTGTGATACGAGAATTTGAGGCTAAGGTATGTGGAATTTTTGAAACTAAATGTGGTGGGTGGAATTTGGTTGATTTGGCGCGTGGTCTGGCCCCGGGATGGGAGTTTGCTTCTAATTTCCATCTTCATGCTCGTGGCCGTATTTTTGTGCTTTGGGATCCTAATTTAGTTCATATTGAACTACTTAGTATGTCATCTCAACATGTTGGCTGCCTTGTCACTTGCAAGACTACCCGACAAAAGTTTGGTGTGTGCTTTGTTTATGGTTTGCATAGCGTTGTGGAGCGTCGGCCGCTTTGGTATCGAATTGATGAGTTGTTTGAGGCTCATAAGTTATCGGGGATGGTGCTTGGTGATTTTAATTGCGTCATGGCTGAGGGTGAAAGAATCAATGGCGAGAGAGTTACTATATATGAGTTCAAGGACATGGTGGAAGCGTGTCGGAAACATGGACTAGTGGACACCCCGAGCACAAGTGCCAACTCTTTCACCTGGACTAATGGCACGAAGTGAAGGAAAATTGATCGAGTTATGGTAAATCCTTCTTGTTTCAATTCAGATTTTTATTGTCATATTAATTTCCTGGAAAAGTGGCATCTCTCCGACCACAACCCGGGCATTGTGTCCTTGCACAAGGCCTCCGCAAATGGCAAGTTGTACTTCAAGTTTTTCAACATGTGGGCATCCCATCCGCGATTCAAGGAGGTCATCTGAGATGGATGAGTGTCTCACCACTGAGGCGCTTATCAATTTCGGCTTTCCAAGCTCCTCCTTGGATTGAAAACGCCCTTGAAAATGCTTAAATGGTGGAGTTTAGCCACATTTCCTCTAGGGTTGCCAAGGCCAACCTCGCTTATTCTACGGGCCTTGAGGAATGTCAGCTTAACCCCGATTCTATGGAGGCTAGAAAAGAGGTTGATGACTTGAAAATCGAGACCAAGAGATTGAATGAAGCGGAAGCAAGTTTTCTTAGACAACAAGCCAAGGCGAAGTATGTGCTCAAGAGTGACCGGTGCTTGAAGTATTTCCATGCTTTGATGAAGGCGAATGGGCGTAGAAACCACATCGCTTCCATTACCAAAAGTGATGGGAGCCCTTCTATGTCCATGAGAGAGGTGGTTGGAGAGTTTGAAGGCTTTTTCAAAGGCCTTTTTGGATCGGAGATGCCGGTCACTTTGCGCGCGCCGAGTGAATTTGCGCATGGGGCGGGCCTTGTGGCAGAGAATGGCGCGGCTCATATCACGCCGGTGTCAACCGAGGAGATCAAGGCGGCTGTTTGGGCCATGGCCAATGACAAAACGCTCGGGCCGATGGCTTCACCGCCAAGTTTTTCAAGGCGTCTTGGGATCTCACCGGTCTCGAGGTGTGTGCGGCGGTCAAAGAGTTCTTCACCAACGCAAAGCTCCTCCAGAAATTCAACCACACCATCATCTCACTCATTCCGAAAGTGGAGTCCCCGATACGTGTTGATCAATTCCGGCCCATTTCATATTGCAACGTGATTTAAAAGCTCATTTCCAAAGTCATGACCCTTCGACTCGGAAAATGCCTCGGCCCCGTCATCAATCCGGCCCAAAGCGCTTTTGTGGAGGGTTGGTTGATGTCGATAACATTTTCCTAGTTCAAAAGCTCCTTAGAAGATATGAAGTGACTAGAGATACGCGTCGGTGCTTCTTGAACGTGGATCTTGCCAAGGCTTACGACTCCATTTCGTGGGATTTCCTAAGGTTTTCCCTTCATCACCTTGGTTTTCCCCCGAAATTCATTTCTTGGTTCATGGAATGCGTGAGCACGGCCTCCTACTTGATCAAAGTCAACAAAGGCATCCACGACTTCTTCTCGGGCAAACGTGGTCTAAGACAAGGTGACCCCCTCTCCTCTCTCCTTTTTGTGATTTGTATGGAACTCCTCTCCCGTCTTCTTAAAAAGGAAGCCACCAAGAGCTCCTTCCATTTCCATCAAAATTGTGAGAGTCTTCGGCTTACCCAATTGATTTTTGCCGATGATGTTGTTCTTTTTTGTCGGGGTGATGAGAGCTCAGTTCAAGTCTTAATGGGTTGTTTAGAGCGGTTCAAATGCATGTCGGGTTTGAGTGTAAATGTGGGGAAATCTTCTATCTTTCTTGCCTCGGTGCCGGACCTCGAAAGAGGGCCCATTTTGGCCGCCACCGGGTTTAGTGAGGGTAAATTTCCTTTTCGCTACTTGGGTATTCCTATTAGCCCCCACGGGCTCTGGGTTATACATTATCATCCTCTCCTTGATAAGATTAGTGGGTTTCTTCATGCTTGGGCCAAGAAAAGCATATCCTTTTCTAGGCGTCATGAGTTGATCATTTCGGTTCTCCAAGGGTGTGAGGGTTTTTGGTTGTCCATTCTACCGGTCCCCAATGCGGTTATTACTAGCCATATTGCCATTTGTCGTAATTTCCTTTGGAGACGCCCTCAGGTTAAGTGGGTTGATACTTGTGTGCCTCGGAGAGAGGGTGGGCTCGATTTCCTTGATCTTGGGGTGTGGAAAATGTCATTTATGCTTAAGCATTTTTGGCACATTTTTGACATGAGAGATAGCCTTTGGGTGAGGTGGTTTCATCATCGCTACCTTAGCGTGGTGGAACCTCTTGTTTGGACTCCTCACAAGAGGGACTCGGCTTTGAGTAAGGCAAGGCCATCATTGAGGCTCGGGATTTGATCTTTTCTCTTGATGGACGCAAGGAGAGTGTGGAGGATTTTCTTAGCTCTTGGTGTGAGGAGGGGCACTTTCGGGTGACCAAAGCTTATGAGACCCTTAGGACTCGGAGACCGGAGGTTAGGTGGCATAGAGAGGTGTGGGCTAAGCACAACACGCCCAAGCATATGTTTATTTTATGGCTCGCCAACCACAGCAAGCTGTCAACCTATGATCGGCTCTTGTTTCTTGATGTTGACCCGGGTTTCCACTTGTGTGGCGCTGATTTGGAGACACATGAGCACCTCTTTTTCGAGTGTCCCTACGCTAGTGACATTTGGAGGGAGTTACGGGTTAGATTTATGATCCCCGTCGGCGCTTATTCGGTGAGACGCGCCCTTCGCTGGCTCCACAGGCGCACCCGTGGCAGCGATTGCCTCGCCCGGGCAAGGGTCTTCGCTCTCTCGGCTACGGTGTACTACATTTGGCGTGCTCACAACACTTGTATTTTTGATGCGAACCTCATCTCTCACGAGGTGATGGCTCGCTTGATTATTACCCATGTACTTCGTTTACTTCATGATATGTTTCCCCTTTGTATGGTTGAGAATTTGTAGTTTGCTTTGGATGCGTAGTTTGGAAGGCTACATGCTTGTCCATTTGCGCTTGTTTTTGCATAGTTTGGAAGGCATGCGTGCTTGTCCGATTATGCCCCGGATATTAGTTTGATTGTACAACCCTCCTCATAGGGTTCATATTTTAATCAAATTTACCTTTACACCAAAAAAAAAGCTTGTGGGTGTTCATAGACATAAAATGTTGAGAACAATACACCGTTACATATTAGCACATCAAGTGAATCAAGTTTATTTCCTAGATTACCCAAAGATTAGGCATGCAGATGCTGAATGGATAGCGGTATGTAAAGTGAAGTCATGTGTGTGGCCCGATGAAGGTACGTGTATAGACCCTAACGAGAGTGGTTCGCGAGGGGGGGGTCGTTGAAGAGGCATTTCAACATGATCCTTCCCTTCCACGAGTTATCGACGACACACATGATAATGATCCACTTGGTCCGCTAAATGACCCAAACGGAGAGGATCATATCGTTGAGGAACAAGCAGAGACGTCTACTGAAACGTCTGAGGGGGAGTTTGAGAGAGACGGATTTAGACGAGGAAGATATGTAATCAAAATACTGCTATTATATTGTCATTCACTTTTCTGATAACACTATTATCATTTATTATTCTGATTCACTATTTTCTTTTAATATGCTGATAATACTATTTTGATAATACTATTAACATTTACTATTTTGATAACACTTGTAACATTTACTATTTTGATAACACTATTATCATTTACTATTCTGATGACAAGAGTCATGCATGCACATCACAAGTGGTCATCCATTTCCAACCATAAAAGGAGACTTCATCTCCAATTCCAACATGCCCTAATCTTCCATCTTCATCTCAAATTCCAACATCGAATCCCACCTAATGCTTCCATCTCCAAATCATCCGATCAATGGCTCAAAGGAGAGCGTGTTCTAGGCACACGATCGCCTTTGCTCCAGAATTCATCCACTTCTCAATCGTGTACGTGTGTGGGGATAGGGAGACAAGAACGGAATGGAGCACAAGACCAAATCGCGCAATAAGAGTTGTGATCGCTCATTGGACATTATCTGACGGGGGAGCACCACCGGGATTTTGCCGTTTTTTCATGAATGGCGACGACATCATAGATCACATTGAGGCCAAGGAAATGGTTGTGCAGCTTCGCGTGCTCGAAGGTGCTGAGATCCGGGCAGTTGATTCTCCACGTACAACATGAGAGTCCATGAATTTTAGTTGTTTGTTGATGTTTTCACTTAAAAAGAAGCAAGTGTTGTTCGCACGCTTTAATGAATTAGTTGTTTGTAACTTGGTTAAGTTTGGAAGCAATGAAGTTGGTTGTTTTGTCACAATTGAGTTTGGTCACATAATTAAATTTTGGTCACCTCGTAGTATGACGTTACCGACCTAATTGGGTCGGTAGGGGCCTCGGTAATGAAATTGAAATTGAAATTTTGTCTCGAAATTGAAATTTTGTAGAGCGAAAGTCCATATTTTTTTAGGTGTGGCGACCATATGTACACTATTTAGCGACCATATGGTCGCCAAAATGAAAAAAAAGGGGGAATCTGCAAAAAAAGAGAGCTAAGTCTAAATTTTTTAAGGTGTGGCAACCATGTGGTCGCTATTTGGTCGCCAAAATGAAAAAAATGGGGGGAATCTACAAAAAAAAAGCGATAAGTCCAAATTTGGGGTTAGCGACCATATGGTCGCTAACCACAATTGGCGACCACATGGTCGCGACTTTATGCGCCATATTATACATTTATACTAAACATATAGCGTCCATATAGTCACTATTTCGTGACCATATGGTCGCTAACCCTAAATAAGGAGCGGAAAGCAGAACTTTTCCCTCATTCGAGCCCGAGCCTCCTCTCCCTCCCTCCGATTCGCTCTCAAATCGCCGAACCCCCACTACCGCCTCCGCCTCCTCTCCCGCCGCCGCCTACTCTCCCTCACTCCGCCACCTCCTCTCCCTCAGGCTGCTGCCTCCGCCTCCGCCTCTCCCTCTTCGCGCCCCCGCCTCCTCTTCGCACCTCCGCCTCCTCTCCCTTGCTCTCCTCCTCCTCTCCCTTGCCTCCTCTCCCTCGGATCCACCAAGGACGTTCCTCGCGGTGCCCGCCGTCTTCAAAGCAACGCCTGCCGCCAAGAAGCATTCGCCGCGACGCCCGCCGCTAGATCGCTGCCACCAGAACGCTCCCTCGCCACATTTTCCGGGTATTTCTCGAATTTTGTTCCTCGTTTCGGTTGATTGAGTATTTCCGTTGAATTTAGGGTTTGAGATTTAGATTGAATTTGTAGTTTAGGGCTAAATTAAATTGTTAATTTGTAGTTTAGGGTTTTGCTTAAATAAATGATATATTTATGAATTGATAAAATAGTAGATTTGATGAATTTGGATTGAGTTTGGATAGAATTTGATTGACTTTGGCTTGAATTTGGATAGGGTTTGGATAGAATTGAAAAGAATTTGGATTGAATTTGATTGAATTTCATTTTGGATTGATGATAAAGTTGGGGTTGATCTTATTGTTGTTGTTGTTGATGTTGTTGATATTGTTGCTGTTATTGTTGATATTATTGTCGTTGTTGATATTGTTGTTGTTGTTGTTGTTGTTGTTGATATTGATGCTGTTGTTGTTGAATTGATGTTGGATTAATTTGGATTTATTTTGATATAATCGGATTATTGAATTTAATTGTTCGATTGTTGATAAAGTTGCTAGTTGTTAGTTGTTGTTGATGTTGTTGAATTTTTATTGTGCAATTGTTTAATTGTTGGATTGTTGTTGTTATTGTTTTAGTTGCTTTTTTATGACCAGAGGACATCGACGTACACGAGCTCCTCGTCCGAAGGACGAGCCCGGCTCGTCCCAGAGACCGGACGAGGAGATCTCGTCCGAGGCGACCACATGGACACACCCGGGTTGTCCGATGACCATAGGGCCCAGACGGACACCCAGGCAGAGGAGTCTAGGGCCCCTACACCGGCGCCGTCTTCGGGATCGAGCCAAGGGTTCAATCCCAATCCCATATGGGGACCTTTTAATCATCGGCAGATGGTACGTAACACATGAACTTATTTTATATTCGTGTATACCTATAAAAAAAATATTTTCTAACACGTTTTACGGAATCTCGTAGCTTGCAGCCATCGGGCATGGTGTTGCGATGGTCCATGCACATCATTACCAGCCAACTTAACGAAAAGGCATCGAAGTTCGACTTTGCCTCCGCATCGAAGGTTCGTTGGTTTGAGGCTTGGAGGGTAAATTTATTTTATTTTGCATTCAGTTTTACAAATTTCGTATTATCAACTAATATGTTTCATTAATCGTGTTTTCGGTTTTAACTAGATGGCACTTCTGATGGGATCCCTCCCGGCCAGGTATGGACGTCAAGATGGTCCGGTTACTGTGGGAGAAGATCGCTAAGAAGCGGTACGACAACAAGGTCGGGAAGAGCCGTCTAGCGGGGAAGAAGCCGAGCTGGATCATTTCCGTTGTTTGGGACCTTTGGGTGGCGTATTCGAACACGCCCACGTACAAGGCCAAGTGTGAGTGCCCGAAAAGGATCCGACATACCAATCCGGCGAACCACAATAGCGGTTCGAGGTCCCACCTCGATACCATGCGTTGCTTGGTACGTTATTTTAATTTAAATTTCTTTAAATTAAGTTAATCTACTTTTAATAATTAGTAAAAATTGTTAAATCATTCGTAGGAAACACAACGGGGTCGCCGGGTTATGCCTCTCGAGCCTCTCATTGAGACGCACACGCAAGACCCGGATCGGTATTTTATAGACGATCGGTATGCCCGGATCGTTGTAAGTATTTAATTATTTTATATCTTATTTAAAATCGTTTATTATTATTTCTATTTATAGTATTTGCGTTTTTTTAGGCGCAGTCCCAGGAGATCCTCTCCCAGATGTCCTCGGACTCGGGCACCCCTCCGTCCTTTCAAGACGAGTGCGATGCCTATCTAACGCCAGCTGGAGGGGTGGGCCCGGGCGGCGCTGTCTTCAGACTTGGCAACACTGCTTCCGAGTATTACGGGGAGTGATTGACGGCGCCTCATCGACAATCTCCTCGGGTGGAGCAGTTGACGCAGTGCAACGTCGAGCTTACGATTGAAGTGACGGACTTGCGTAGTAGGTTCGCTCAGCTCGAGGAGTTCATGGCCCGGATGCAGTGCGGATTCGACCCGCAGTGGGGTGGGTCCCATGGTCCCGACGGGAGTGATCCGGCCAACCCCAACGGAACCAACTAGTTTAGGTTTTTTAATTTTGTAAATAACTTTGTAATAATTTTGTAAATTATCTAAATTAATATAAATTTTCAGTTTCATGTATTTTTTATTTTTTTATATATTAAAATTAATATTAATATTAATAATATGTAATTACTTTTTTTATTTTTTTTTCAAATAAGTCTTGGCGACTATATGGTTGCTAATTTTTTGATGGATCGTGGGCCTAAGAATGCACGAGTGTACGCCTACGTTCAAACAAAGATCAATGTTGTGCGGTCTTTTTTTATTGTAGCGACCACCTGGTCGCTATGTAGCGACCACCTGGTCGCTATGTAGCGACCAAATGGACGCTACAATTGGCGACCACCTGGACGCTACAATGGGCGACCACCTGGTCGCTATTATTGGCGACCATTTGGTCGTTGTGGTCGCACAAGTGGTCGCCCCTATAGTGGCGACCATTGGCGGTCATGGTCGCTATATAGAGACCATGTGGTCGCGATATATAGCAGCCATGGTCGCTATATAGCGACCATGTGGTCGTGATATATAGTGACCAGGTGGTCGCTATGGTCACTAACTTTGGCGACCATTGGCGGTCATGGTCGCTATATAGCGATCATGTGGTCGCGATATATAGCGACCATGTGGTCGCGATATATAGCGACCATTCGCTAACTCTGGCGATCATACGATCGCCACATGTTTAGCGTCCGACCTTTTAGCGATCATAATATGGTGGCTAAATCGAGTTAGCGACCTATATGGTCGCTGAATCTGCGTTTTTTTATACTGATGAATTCTTAAAATTATATCAAGTAAAAAACAAAATAGTAAATAGGATTATATATTTTGGGATATTTTTTTTATCTCATATATTTTGGGATATTATTATAATCACCATAAATAAATGAATAAACTACATAAGATGATATATTTTTTTAAATATATATACGTAATCTTATATTAGAGTAAGTAGTTATCTATGATTTCCAAATATTGCTGATATAGAGATATGAATTAGTAAAATTATTATAAGTAATATAAAAGAGTCTCGATTAGGTGAGCATGGGAGTGTAGGTGAGAAATAAGAAAGAACAAGTGTCGTTGGATGGATACAAATCAAGGGCGCTGATCATTTCACTTGGGGGGATGGTACAGGCGATTTTTTGACGAATTATTCGCATTTTTTAAAAATGGAAATAGGAAGGACGCCCACATTGTTCATCAAAACCTGTTGTTTGTGCATTAGAATTGTGATTTTGTTCAAAACCGTGATTTTAATTTGTTCATCAAAACTGTGATTTGTGAATAAAAAAAAATCTTATTTGTGCATCAAAAATCTATTATTTGTTCATAAAAAATGGTAAAATGTGTATTGAAATTGTATGCATTACTATATGTTTGTGCATCATAATTAGCCATATGTGAGACAAAACTAATTGTTTTGATGCTAGTCTAGGTATTGTTTTGCTTGACTCGTTTGGATTTGTCATTGTTGTTGTTGTGACGCGTGTGGCTACTTCTTAGGCTTCGAACATAGCTAAAACACAAGCACTCCTTTCCGGTTTGCAGCTGGTTCGTTCTCTTAGCATACATCATATTATTGTAAAGTCATATTCTTTATCCATTATCCTTTGCATTTAAGCTTTTACATCAAATTTATCTTATTTAGGTACTATATTATATGATATACGTTTATTGAGTACTTCATTTGTTTCTTTTTGTTGTGCTCGTATAGGTAGATATGACAATTGTATATCTCACTTTATCACACGTTTTGTATCTTAATCCGAATATGAACAATTCTTTGTAACGAATATTCCGCCATGTATAATTGACTTAGCTGAATTGGATATTTAATATATTTACACTTTTCACCCAAAAAAGGATCTGTATAACAACTAGATAAATATCTATGTGCATTGAAGCTAATTATATGAGTATGTGACTCAAAACTAATTATATGAGTAAGAAAAAAAAGGATAACCTTAAAGCACAAAATATATTACAGAAATGCATATATAGATAGTCCTAGATGCATAAATAGATAGTCTTAAATGTACAAATTGATGGTATTGACACATAAACATAAGTTTATTTCAATTCACAAACAAAAGGATTTATTAATAAACAAAGTAATAGTAGTTATGAAGAAGTGTTGGTAGTAATGCACAAAGTGATGATAGTAATGCACATACTTCATATTTATGGATACATAATGAAAAGTTAATTTTTGATGCACAAAATACCGGTAATTATGTACAAACAGATAGTATTAGTGAACAAACAAGGGTATACCAATGAACAAATAAGGGTATATTAATGAACAAACAATGTTAAATCAATGAACAAATAAGGTTATATCAATGAACAAATAGGGGTATATCAATGAACAAATAGGGTATATCCATGAACAAACAATGGACAAACAAAGTTATATCAATGAACAAAAAATGTTATATCAATTAACAAATAGGGGCATATCAATGAACAAATACCGTATATCAATGAACAAACAAAGGTATACCAATGAACAAAAAGGGGTATATCAATTAACAAATAATGGTATACTAATGAACAAATAAGGGTATATCAATGAACAAACAAGGTTATATCAATGAACAAATAGAGATACATCAATGAACAAATATGAGTATATTGAAATTAATCATATGTGCATCAAAAACTAGATAATTGTATTCATACACATAAATAAGGTTAAAAAATAAAAGTTCAAATTCGATGAACAATGTTATCAAAAACTCGATGCACAATAAAAACGTATTTTTTAAAAAATACGTGAAAAATTCGTCAGTGCTGTTTTTATTGAAAAATATGTGAATAATACGAGAAAAATTCATTTGTGCCTTATTTTATCTTTTTAATGAAAGTCTAATCAATGACATTGATTTTTTGGAAGGGACGAGCGAGATTTATTCTTATATATCACCTAGGTGCCCATTCTCATGTGACTCTTTCTCTATAAGGAATATATTATAATATAAGGATTGTAAATACCGAAAACAATTAAGGGCAAAGAGGTAAATGGAAAAAGGAATATGCATACGTGGCATAGTTAAGATGACGACACATAGGATAGAAGGATTTGACTTTAGTTATAGTATATTGATATTGATATTGATATTAGGTTAAATTTATGTGGGTGCTAAACGGGTGAGTAGAGTGACGGTTGGTGGGTCGTGAATCAGGTGTAATGTCTTGTACATATCCGACCTATCACTCGTTTCACCTGTAACTCGACCAATTTATTACCGGTTTTTATTCAATTTTTTACCTATATATTTAAATCGGGTAAAGCGACCGATAATGTGATACATAGATGTGAGATATTAGGTAAAAATGAATCGATGGGCCGGCTACCAATTAAGCTACATATATAGTTCGTGTGTCGATACACAACAAACGATTTCATTAGTCAACAAAACATTTCATGCAACCATCTCTACAAGTATAAAACTTGTCCGTCTCAAGTCAAATAAATGTTCCACATTTATGTATTGATTTTCATCAATATTAAAATACAATAAGTCTTTAAAAATTTATTTAAAAGACAGTATACTCATATTTATGAAATGACGATTTATCTTATTTCAAAAACTTGAGATTCTTCTTTTATAAAAATATAAATATTATGCATGATACAAAAACATACGAAGATATAATATCATTTTTCTTAAAAAAGACACAATATCAAAAATTGTTGGCTATTCACAATTTCATAGGTATAATAATCGCATTAATTTAAATTTAAATACTTAAATTATAATAAAAAAAAACTTTCCAAATCGGTGGTAGATTGAGCAAATAAAATCAAAATAATATTTGAAATACCAACCAAATTTAGATGGAAAAAATTTATTATATCTTAAATTGCTATGTAGGGTACACTGATTAAATAATCAAATATTTTATTTATGTATGATTTGCAATATTTTATTTTATTTTAGTTATATGATTAGTTATTGTATTTTATAATACAATTCAACAAACTCGAAATTAATACCTTTAATCATACATTATAATATTTTAAAAAACCTAGACATTTAAAATAATAACAAACATAAAATATAACATTTCTCATGTCTAACGGAAGGGAATAACACTCTAGTATACTTTAAAATTTAACAATTGGGAAGTAATAAATACACTGTTGGAAATTAATTAATACTCCCCACATATTAATTAGACCGGTCCGCCGACCTGCATGGCTTAGTATTTATTATCAACCTCCGAACCATAATATCTATGAAAACTACAAAGCATTGTAATTTACATATTGCTCAAAAACAGATTATATATGATATATATATATATGGTTGAGTTCAAGTAAAAAGAGTTCTTACTGTAAATAAAAAGGAGCTTTCTCAGCCTTTAGACATTAAGAAATCAATGGATATAATTTTTAGGTATTAAAAGAAAAGAAAAAAAATCTAATGATATCTTAATTTCTCTCTCTTCTTTCCTTATTTTTTGCAACTTTAAAAAATAAGTAAAATAATTAAGTTTTTTCACATCTAATTTTCTCTCTCTTCTAATTTTCGTTGTTTCTATATATAAGCGTTGATGAAAAACTCTATCTATTCCAATGCATATTGAACAACTAATTATTATAAATGAACAACTACTTAATCACGAATGAACAAGTACAATCTCACAATTATTATTAACAAACAATGAACAATTACTTATTCGTGAATGAACAACTACTTATTTGGGAATGAACAACTATAATCTCACAATTATTAATAACAAATAATGAACAACTACTTAATCGTGGATGAACAACTACTTATTCGTGAATGAACAACTACAATCTCAAAATTATTAACAAAAAAATGAACAACTACTTATTTACGAATGAACAACTATGTACAGACGCAAGAACAATAAGTAATTGTTCATTCGCGAATAAGTAGTTGTTCATTGTTTCTTACTAATAATTTTGAGATTGTAGTTGTTCATCCGTGATTAAGTAGTTGTTCATTTATAATAACTAGTTGTTCAATATGCATTAGAATAGACAGAGTTTTTCATCATCGTTTATATATATAGAAACGATGAAAATTAGAAGAGAGAGACAATTAACTGTTAAAAAAGTTGCAAAAAAATAAGGAAAGAAGAGATAGAAATTAAGATATCAATAGATTTTTTTTCCTTTTCTTTTTATACCTAAAAATTATATATCCATTGATTTTTAAAATCTAAAGGTTGAGAAAACTCCTTATTATTTACCGTAAGAACTCTCCTTACTTGAACCTAACCCTATATATATGGTCAATTAACGTACGAATGTAAACTGAGATTGATGACTAATTTAGCATTATATGAGAGTGGAGGTGGATCACTAGCTAGATTATTAATTATATGTATAAATTTACCGTGGAAGATTGAGTTGCTGCGTGCGGATATCTATTGCATGCTTGTCCGGTTTCAGGATTGGAGTATCTTTCACGTCGTTTGAGAGTGCAATTCTGTGGCGAACTTCATCGCTGGATTGTTCTGATGTGTCTCCTCCATCCCACTTGCAGTTGATTCGGAACTCTGTACCCTCATCCATCAGAATGCTCTAAGACGACTACTAGCTTATTAGTGGTTACTCTAATTTCTTTCAAAATCAAAAAAAAATATATATCCTGTCTAAAATTAATTTTTTTTTGAATAGACAAAAATTAAAAAAGTAAGTCAGTGCAGGACATTTTTACGAATAAAAGTTAGACATCTCCTGTCTAAAATTATTGGAATATGTTGGGTGGGTTAATTGACCACGCAATTTTAGTTTTATTTTGGGTAATTTCATCTGATGTATTATATATTATGCGTGTTTATTTTTCATCAAATGTATATGTCGGCCTGTTCGATCTGTGTGGCAATATAGATTAATTAAAGTCGATCGAATGGAGTAAGTTTCAAGTTTGAATACAGTACCTCTAAACAAATTCGTTCTCAACAAAATTCCGCTATAAATACGTCCAAAATGCATGCACATCAACCCCAAATCAAATTAAGTAGAAAAAATAATCCATAGTATGGCTTCCCGTTCAACCCTAACAACATTGGTTCTACTCTTATCATACCTTAGTCTCTTCCTCCCTCCAATACTAGTCACCTCTCAACCTTCCCCGTCCCGGTCCTTATCTAACTCACCGCCATTCCCACCACCAATTACACTACCCTTTAAGTTTAAACCCGAGACTCCACCATCCTTATCTCAACAAGCGACTCCACCACCATGTTTCCCACAACCAACAATACAACCGCCTTCTACCCATACACCAACTATGCCACCTACTAAATCCTGGACTCCACCGCCCATTTCTCAACCACCAACACCACCACCCTCTATACAAAAGCCACCAATACAACCACAAAATATGATATCGTCTCAGCGTCCAACTCCATCGCCCATCTCTCAACCACCAACTTTGCCATCCTCTACACCACAACCATCAATCCCGTCCACCCTACCGCAATCATCAACTCCGAAATTCTCTGCACTTCATACTACACCGCCTAATTCACAACCATCAACTTTGCCACCAACTTCTCCACAATCACCAATACAATCTCCTTTTTCCCACCTCCAACCACCAACACTACTATCCTCTACAATCCCAACCCCATCGCCCTTTTTACAAAAACCACCAATACAGCTAACAACTATGTCATCGTCTCATCACCGAACTCCACCGACCATTCCTCATCCAACAACGTCGCCACTTTATTCACAACCCGAACCACCAACTCTGCCATCCTTTGGACCCACGACCACACCGCCCATTTCTCAACCACCAACTTTGCCACCAACTTCTCCACAAAAACCAACATCGCCATTGCCTCAACTCTTGACTCCCAGACCCATTTCTCAATTACCGACTTCTCCACAACCACCAACTTCATCATTGTCTCAACTCCCGACTCCACCTCCCATTTATCAACCACCAACTCCACCACCCGCATCCCATCAACCACCAATACAACCACCTACTCCATCATTGTCTCAACTCTTCACTTCACCATCCATTTCTCGACCACCAAATTCACCATCAACTTCACCACAACTACCAACGAAGTCTCTCCAACCTCAACCACCAAATATGCCACTCTTTGCACCCTCGACTACACCATCTATTTCTCAACCACCAACTTCGCCACCCAGTTCTCCACAACCACCAATAAAACCGCCTTTTCTCCACCTTCAAACACCAATGTCACTATCCTTTGAAACTCTAACTCCACCATCCATTTCTCAACCACCAACTCCGTCGCCCTTTTTACAAAAACCAACAATACAACCAACATCTTTTCCCTCGTCTCAACGGCCAACTCTACCAACCATTTATCAGCCACCAAAGTCGCCACCTTCTTCACTACAACTACCAACACCATCTCCCCAGTCCGAATCACCAACTCTACCATCCTTTGGACCCTCGACTACACCGCCCATTTCTCAATTACAAACTTCACCACTTGCTTCCCAACAACGACCAGTACAACCACCAAAACTATCATTATCTCAAATCCTGACTCCACCACCCATTTCTCAACCACCAAATTTGCCATGCTCTTCACCACAAGTGCCAACAGTGTCTCCCCAACCCCAACCGCCAACTTTGCTATTCTCTACACCCTCGACTACACCGTCCATTTTCCAATCAATAAATTCTCTACCCACATCTCCACAGCCAGTAAAATTGCCTTTTCCCCACCTCCAACCACCAACACAACTATCCTTTCAAACCCTAATTCCATCGCCCATTTCTCAACCACCAACATCGCCCTTTTTACAAGAACCACCAATAAAATCATCAACTATGCCATTGTCTCAACGCCCAAATCCACCACCCGTTTTGCAACAACCAACATCGCCAACTTCTTCACTACAATTACGAACGTTGTCTCCCAAACTTGAACCACCAATTCCACCATCCTTTGAAACCCGAACTACAACGCCCATTTCTCAACCACCAACTCCACCACCCGCTTCCCTAAAACCACGAACCCCGCCATTGTCTCAACTCTTGACTCCCCCACCCATTTCTCATCCACCAAATTCACCATTGTCTTCACCACAACTACAAACACCATCACTCCAACCTCAACCACCAACTCTGTCACTCTATGTACCCCCGACAACAATGTCCATATTTCAACCACCAGCTTCAGCACCCGCTTCCCAACAACAACCAATACAACCACCAACTCCATTATTATCTCTACTCCTAACTCCACCAAATTCGCCATCCTCTTCGCCACAACTACCAACACCTTCTCTCCAACCCCAACCACAAAATTCGCCATTCTCTGCACCCCTGACTACACCGTCAATTTCTCAATCACCAACTTTGCTCCCCACTTCTCCACAACTGCCAATACAAATGCCTTTTCCCCACCTCCAACCACCAATGCCACTATCCATTGAAACTCTAACTCCTCCACCCATTTCACAACCATCAACTCCACCGTCCTTTTTACAAAAACCACCAATACAATCACCAAATATGCCATCATCTCATCCCCCAACTCCACCAACCATTTCTAAGCCACCAACTTTGCCACCTTCTTCACTTCAACTACTAGCACCATATCATCAATCAAAACTACCAACTACGCCATCCTTTGGACCCCCGACTATACTGATAATTTCTCCACCACCCGCTTCCAAACAACCACCAACTTCATCATTGTCTCAACTCTTGACTCCATCATCCATTCCTCAACTAACAAATTCACCATCATCTTCACCACAACTACCAACGACATCTCTCCAACCTCAACCACCAAATTTGCCACTCTATGCACCCTCAACTACACCAAGCATTTCTCAACCACCAACTTCGCCACCAAGTTCTCCACAACCTCCAATACAACCACCTTTTCCCCCTCTCCAACCACCAATGCCAAAGTCTTTTGAAGCCCAAACTCCAACGCCCATTTCTCAACCACTAATTCCACCGCCCTTTTTACAAAAACCACCAATTCAATCACCAACTATGCCATTATCTCATCGCCCAACTCCACCAACCATTACTCAGCCACCAACTTCGCCACCTTCTTCACTTCAACTACCTACGCCATCTCCTCAATCTGAACCACCAACTGCATCATTCTTTGGACCCTTGAATGTACCACCTATTTCTCAACCACCAACTCTACCACCCGCTTCCCAACAACCATCAATGCAACCACCAACTTCATTATCGTATCAACTTTTGACTCCACCATCCATTTATCAACCACCAAATTCATCATCATCTTCACCACAACTACCAACGACATCTCTCCCACCTCAACCACCAAATTTTCCACTCTATCCACCCTCGACTACACCGGGCATTTCTCAACCACCAACTTCGCCACCAAGTTCTCCACATCCTCAAATACATCCACCTTTTCCCCATCTCCAACCACCAACGCCAAAATCCTTTGAAGCCCAAACTCCAACGCTTATGTCACAACCACTAATTCCACCGCCCTTTTTACAAAAACCACCAATTCAATCACCAACTATGACATCATCTCATCGCCCAACTCCACCAACCATTACTCAGCCACCAACTCCGCCACCTTCTTCACTTCAACTACCTATGTCATCTCCACAGTCTGAACCACCAACTGCGTCATCCTTTGGACTCTTGAACGTACCACCTATTTCTCAACCACCAACTCCACCACCCACTTCCCAACAACCATCAATGCAATCACCAGCTTCATCATCGTCTCAACTTTTGACTCCACCATCCATTTATCGACCACCAAATTCACCATCATCTTCACCACAATTACCAACGACATCTCTCCAACCTCAACCACCAAATCTGCCACTCTATGCACCCTCGACTACACCGTCCATTTCTCAATCACCAACTTTCCCACCCAATTCTCCACAACCACCTTTTCCTTATTTTCAACCACCAACGCCACAATCCTTTGAAGCCCAAACTCTGTCACCCATTTCTCAACCAGTAAATCCACCGCCCTTTTTACAAAAATCAAAAATACAACCACCATTTATTCCATCCTCACAACAGCGAACTCCACCAACCGTTTCTCTACCACCAATTTCGCCACCTTCTTCATTACAACTACTAATATTTTCTCCCCAATCCGAACCACCATCTCTTCTATCTTTTAGACCCCCAACTACACTTCCCATTTCTCAACCACCAACTTCATCACCCATTTCTCAGCCACCAAATCCACTATATTCTTCCCAACAATCACAAATACAATCATCAACTTTGACATCGTCTCGACTCCAGACTCCACCGCTCATTTCTCAACCACCAAATTCGCCATCATTTTCACCACAACTACCACCACTGTCTCCCCAACCCCAACCACCAACTCTACAATTCTCTACATCCCCGACTACATTGCCCCTTTCTCAGCCACCAACTTTTCCACCCACTTCTCCACAACCCCCACCAACACACCCTCTGCTTCCCCATAGCCAACCACCAACACCACTTTCTTCTAAAGCCTTGACTCAACCGCCCACATCTAAACCACAAACTACATCACCTCTTTTACAAAAACCATCAATACAACCACCAACTATGCCATCGTCTCAACGCCCAAGTCTACCATCCTCTAGACCCCCGACTACACTACACATTTCTCAACTCCCAACTTCACTGCCCATTTCTCAATCAACAACTCCAATGCCCTCTTCTAAACAACCAGAAATACAACCACCAACTCCTTCATCGTCTCAATTCCCGACTCTACCACCCCTTTCTCAACCACCTACTTTGCCACACTCTTCACCACAAACACCAACCCAACCGCCATCTCTACAACCCTAACAATCAACTCCACCATCCTTTAGATCTCCATCTACACCTCCCATTAATCGACAATCAAATCTACCACCCACTAAAGCTCTTGTTCCGCCCATTTCTCATCCAACTTCACAATTGTCTTTCCCACAACCTCCAACAAAACCATCTTCTCCCCAGCCACAACCACCAAATCCGCCATCCTTCGGGACCCCAACTTCACTGCCCATTTCTCAACCATTAACTCCATCAACCTCTTCTTCACAACCACCAACCACACCGCGCACCCTTAACCGAGTAACTCCACCAATGCCACCACCCGCTCCCCAATCAATAGCCCCGCCTCCACCGCAACTATCCCCACCACCACCTCCTCCACCTCTATTGTCCCCACCACCTCCATTGCCCGCCCCAAATGTCGGTATATGTGTGGGTACACTAGGAATGCCATTTGCAACTCGATCTTGTTGTCAAACATTGAGGAAATTCCCCATTTCTCAAACCTCAGGCCCACTTTGTGCTGCCATTAGAAATAGATCGATATTGTGGGGTTTTTATATTAACAATCGTGTCACGTTTAAGGCGCGCATTCTCTACCAATCATGCCACGTATTTCATCCCATTGGGTTTAGCTGCCCAGTTGTTTGATAAAAGTAACGGCATTTTGATCGTTTTATATAAGGTTGGTTGATTTTGGTTTCACTGCAAATTCGCATCAATATTGTTTCTTTAGTTTTAGTTTGGTCTTTTCTTCAATTCTGAGTACCTATTTCTCTTTTTCAATTATAAAAAAAAATAAATTTCTCTTTTTTTTTATTTTTTAAATTAAAACAAGTTTTTATTATTTTCTACAATAGGAATAGGAATTCAATTACTATAATGAATACCTCCACTGGTAATTGACATTTTCTTTTAGAGACCTAAATCATTTGTATTTGATATTACTGGCCGGACCATGCTCGTAGGTAAATCGCTTTATCTTTGCAAATTTCATGTATGGAAATTGAAAACCTAACTGTTAAGTACATATATCTCTATTGTTCACAGTTTTTTAATAAAAAAATTCTATATAAGATCTCTCGGTATTTAATTTAAAAGCTTGGATGATAGCCTAGCATGTTGTTGCCAGTATGACAAGTAAGGAATTAGGGTAGTACTTCGAGGTTCCCATTTAGATTATAATGAAGAGTGTGTACTCTATTTCAACCTATGAACTCATAGAAAATGAATACAATAGGCTAATTTCCAAAAAGTACTTGAGACTATCCTAAACATCACCTAATAAAAAAAACTGGTTGATAAAATGCCGTGCCACTCTACTCTTCTCTCTTCCTTTTTTTTTCTAGCTTTGTTAGCTTTATAACAAGATTCATAAGCCATTTTTTTTTGTTTTTCTTCTTTTCTTCTCTTTTGTACAATTTCGGTTAGGGCTGGTCATGGGTCGTGTTATTGGTGGGTGGAGTACTTCCAACACCCGACCCGTAAAATAAATTGTATCATCCAGTGGTATAGCTAGGAATTTATGCCAGTGGGGGCTAAATTCTTTTTAGTAAACTTTTTTTGCTATAGAAAAATTCCGAGCGAAGCCAGGAAATTTTTTTTTTGTATTTTTTTTATAAAATATAGAAAAATATTTGTATTTTTCTATATATAATAAAATTATATAGAATTTTTTTTATTTTTTTATAAAATTCTGTATTTTTCTGTATAAAAAACAATTTTTTATATATAAAAAAAATTAATCTACTTTTATCTGACCAAATAAACTATTTTTTATAAATAACCTAGTTTTTTTACTATATTTAAAAAAAATTAAAAATTTGTGGGGACTACAGCCCCCGGACACCATGTAGCTCGACCCTGGAAACCATATGCCATTACTTTGTAAATTCACACAAAAATATAGAATAAATTACACAAAATAATTTGCAAGGTAAGATAATATTCACAAAATTACTCGTGATAATACACCTCAATTATAATTAATTACCTAATAAAATTTTACAGATTCACCTTTAAATATTAAAATCACATAATACTCCACAAAAATAGGGGAAATTTCATAAAATAATCCTCAAAAGTCAAAATGAAAACATACGCCCTTCGGCCAATAAGCCCATCTTAAAACTCTATTTTGGGCTTCTAGGGTTTCAGCAATCATATGTAGACCCTCAACATTACTCTTCTTCATCAAATGCAGACATGCAGCCGAAATAGTGAAATACATTTCTCTTCCTCTTCTTTTTATTCCCATCTGGTCTGCATTTCCTCGATCGCGAGAGCCGGAATACAAATCCTATATTTTCGAAAAATCGTTATTCCCATTCAGATTTCTTCCTCCGCATATTGCACCCCGGGCTTCTCATTTTTTCTTAACTATATTTTTTAAAAAAAATTGAAAATTCCAGTATAGCCCCCACTGGGCACCATCTCCGCCCCTGGTATCATCCGACCCACCCATCACCTGTGAAATCTTTCACCTATAACCAACCCACCCGTCACTCGTGGGTGAGTCGGGTGACCTTGCCCCCCCCCATCCAAAAACTTTTTAGTATATGTTTTCCTTTCGTCGAGAGCTTCGAATAGATATATTATACGCCCTGATCCGATATTCGAGCAAAACGTTATGAACATTTAACGATTAGATGTATGCAAATTACTTTTACATGTCATTTAGATATTTACATAGTCATAATACTTCTATGTTTTCTTAAATTTCATTTCTCATAATCTCATATTGTAATTGAACCCGAGACCTTCAACAAAATAGGTTTATTAATTAAAATATTTAAGTATCGTATAATAAAGTATGAATGTATATTTTAAAGTAGTTATTCTAGTATATTCGGACAACTAGTTAATAAGATAGGATGTAGTACTATGAGGTCTATTGCTCCTTTCGGCAATGTCAAAAAAATTTCAACTACCCCCAAATCAACTACATCAACTACATAATGTACCTCCCCCAACCTTATATTTTTTGCAAAATATCAACTACTATCAACTCCATCAACTTCATAAACTCAAATCAACTACATCAACTATCCATTGCCGAACGGAGCCTATGTTTCGGCTCCCACCAACAGTCTCTTTGATTTAAAAAGTGATTATTCTAGTTACACATTATAATCTTGAGAGTGTTTTTAATGATTTTCACTACTTCGTATTTTTTTTAAAAATAAATTTTTTTAGCTATATCGAATAAATTTTGACCCCCTCAAAATAAATTTCCGGTTCCGCCCTGTAACTAGGTAACTAATTATCTTTCTTTTCCTTTTTCACAGGTAAAACATAGTAGTATTGGGTGATTTGACAGAAATTCCATGTCCATGCACTATAATTGTCCCATTAATCAGAGATACTGAGCGGGAGAAGCTTGCTGCGTAACGTACGCGAAGTGTTCATCAATAAGGATCCCATCAACTGTGTGTGTAGCATTAAAAATATAGTGCTTGGCTTTTTAATTGTATAAAAGTCAGGGCCTACCTATGAATAAAAACTCTACTTGAGTACGTATTAAAAAAAATCCTGAATAGATATATTTTTATTATTACTAGTCTTGGTTTCCGTGTCCTGCACCGGATTTTATAATATTATTATATAATTTATTTGTATTTGTTAAATTTTGATTAAATTTATATAAGGAATGATATCTTTAAAAATTATACGTCTCTTATCTACAAAAAATTATCAATTTTTAAAATAATTACTGAAAATTAATATAGGGAAGAATTTTTTTTAAAACAACACATATCTTATCTAAAACATTATACTATCCAAAAATAAAACTAATATAATAATTATTTTGTTTAATATGTGAATATAACTAATTAAAAATAGTTTAATTAATTTCAACCAATCAGATTGATTTAAAAGAGATTGAGAATTTAATTTAATGTGGGGCCGTATTAAATATTATTTTAACCTCTTCTTTAGTATATAGTAATGGTATTTATTTTTTGAATAAAAGGTTCGACAAGAGTTTGTTTTTCATTATCCATATTGTTAGTGCACAAAAAAATCCGTCTTTAATGCACTAATTTATAACTCTTTTTTCACTTTCCGTTCCTATTGTTTATTCAACCTAAGACTTGTAAAACAATGGACAAAGGGGCAGGGACCCCCCAATCCAAGCCTAAGTTAAAAGAACATTCGTTGATTGAGCGTCATGGTAAATACAATAAAAGCTAGAAAACTCAGCGAATATAAGTTTTTCAGAACGAAAAGCTAAGAGAATATTATCCTGTTCAATCTCTGAATGTGTGTTTCAATATGTTCTTCATACACGGCGAAGACATGTACTTATAATGGAATAGAGAGTGCAGGGGGACTGAAAATCAACCCCCTAGGGCCGGCCCTAGTGCCTTGCAACCCAAGCAAGTGGTATCTTGCTCCCCACTCCAAGCGAAAGTTATATCTTTTCGTTAAGATAAAATCTTCTATTATTTTGCATAACCACCACATTTAATTTTATAAGAAAATACTAAAAGATATAAAAAACATAATAAATAAAATACATTTATGGCGTTGATAGAGAAAATAATTATGGTAGTCAAATTTTATCCGCTCACACATATAAAGACAATTTTATTAATAAAATATTTGAAATACGTAAGAATAGGTTTATTTTACGTTTTTAAGGACTTTGTAAATAACAATGATTTTATAACTATAATGAAGATCAAATCTTAATTCATTAAAAAGACTTCCTTGACATGAATCTTTTCATAGTGGAAACACTTGATCAACAAGCTCTATTAATCAAGTAAATAACCACTCTATTCCAAGTTCTCGCTTGGAAGGAATAAAAACCGTAGCTTTCTTTATTGACCTCTTGAATATGTTTACAAGATCTCTTGAATATGTTTACAAGAACAACCCGAGCTAACTCTACTCTCTCAATATGCTAGCACTAGTTTGAACCGAGTAAAACCCTACTCTCAATCAAATCTACGAGCCTAAGCTTTCTTCTTCTTCTTTCGAACTCTCAACGACTAGTTTTTCTTTTCACAAATGTAGAGTATGGAGTTCGTACTATCTTAACTTAATAACTATGCTTAAATAGACGAAACTAGGTTAGCTAGAGATATATTATCTTCCAATTCGGTTATTGAAAGATAATATAGATCTAGTCTTACAAGATCATCCTAAGCAAGTAAAGAAATCATAAGAAGATAAAGCTTAAGGCATAAGGCAGTTTCAACGCCTTAACACAATTGAAAAGATTCTATCCTTAAAGAATATCTAATCCGCAATATCTCACGCGTCTTGAAGATCTTCTCAGCTTGTCCTCACTTCAATTCAGGGAGATAACATATGTTGGCGACTTATTTCATAGTGTCGAAGTGGGCCACTTCACTTTCATTTGAAACCATCAAAATCAAAGCTTCGCTTTTTTCTAACAAATTCCTCCTTTTTGACGGCGACAAACTCCTTTAATCCTGATGAAAAATTTCACAACCAAACATCGACAATATATGCAATAAACTCAAAATTTCCAAAAAGTTTTCCATAAGTTGGATAACCTGCATAGCATTCAGTATAAATGATGTGACCTTGTTTCCGTTAGGATCCAAGAACGCCACGGATCGTGTAGTGGGTCTCAAGTTGGCGAAGCAAAAGTCTTGGTAACAATGGAGAGACCAACGTTATGGCTCTCAAGGTCCGATCCGGCCAACATTATGGAACGAACGAATTGGTTAATCTCAACGTGATGAGACTTGATGGGATCAATCCAACGTGATGGATGATCGGTTGTGTTTGAAGAACTTTGATTGAATCGAACAATGGGGAGATGTCCATGACTGAAATAAAGAGACAATCCCTACTTGAATTCGGTCGTGACGTACAAGACCGAAATAAGAAGTTCATTCACAGATTCATTTAGCAATATACTAGTTGTCCCTGTCGTGCCATGCACGACTATGACTCGATATTTTTTAGATATACTATAAAAGAGATATTAATAAATAAAAATATAATATAAAATTTAATGTAAGTAATTTGTTGATCGTAATATGTATAAAAATTATTTTGTTTGTTAAAATCAAATAAAAAAATTAAATTTAGATTATTAAGTTTAAATAATGAGAATAATATATACAATACTCATAAAATGTTATGGTAAAATTTCAAATTGTGAGTTGCAATAAAAGTAAAGTATTTTGACCAAACTTCTCATAAGGAAATATTTTGATTAAAAAACATAGATTTATCAAAATATGTATGCCTATAATTATCTGTTTGTATGAAATATTTTTTATAAGGAAAACATTCTTTATTATTATAGTTAAATATGACATGTAAGTAACGGGGTGATAATAATACAATGTGGCATATGACGTGTCAAAAATTACATGACATGACTTAAGGAAATGACGACATGTGGCAAAATCTGATGTGGCGTATTCTAGAAGCGACATGTGGACGAAACTGATGTGACACAAATTGCTTTTATACATATAGTAGATTTTTATAAGGAACATTTTTTCTTTTTTTATAAATTATTTGTTTTATTTTATAATTTTAGTAGTAAATAAAAAAATAGAAATTTTTATTGTAAAAATATCCAAAAGGATACCCTTACCATTAAATTTAAAGAATGACATTTTTTATTTTACTAACTTTTTTGGGACATGTGCAAATTCGCCTAAAATTAATTAGGCATACAATTTTTTTTTTTGATAAGGAAAGAAATTAGGGTGACCACTAACAGGCTAGTGATCGCCCTAGAGCATCCTGACGGATGAGGGTGAGAAACCCTGGGTCAAATGCGAGCGGGATGGAAGAGACGCGTCGGAAGGATCCCGCGATGAAGTCCGCCACAGAATTACAGTCCCGACCAGCATGCGAGATTGTCCAATCCTGAAACCGGGCCAATAGGCAGTGGATGTCCGCACGCAGAAGCTCAATTTCCCACGGGCACCGCCAGTCGCCAAGAACGGCCTTGACCAGCTGCAAATTATCGCCTTTGATTTGAATCCGGGAAATGCCATGTCGGATGGCCTCAAGAAGTCCCTGGCGCAAGGCGATGGTCTCAAAAGTTAAAACGGACTGCCGACCTATCAGTCCTCCGTCGAAGAAAGTGGGGCGACCTGCAGAGTCACGAAGAATGAATCCGAACGAAGCCACGCCATCTGCATTAACTGCACCATCAAAATTCAATTTTATAAAGTCCTTTTTGGGTTTTACCCATTTGTTGGGTTTTTGAGCTCCATTAGCCTTTGCACCGTGAGTACGGGGTTTGGGGGGAGTGGGATCATTGGCCAGTTTCAACTCTCTAACCTGGTTTCTGGTAAATTCGCTAATATTGCTGGGATTGTTTAAGTTTGTTTCATTGGTGCCATCGAAGACACGCTTGTTTCTGGAATACCATAGGCTCCACCATGTGATCGTGAGGAGTTCCATTTCCTCTTTTGAGGCCCGGGACCTAATTTCATCTAATACCTGGTGTGGTTGTTTGTCATTGGGGGTAATTTGGTTTGTAATCCGTCGTTGTTTAGGGCTAACGAGGTTAAGGTTTTCCCTCGTGAGAGGGCATGAAAGTAGAATGTGATTAGTGTCTTCAACTTGACTTTGACAAGCAGTGCAGCCTTGTGGTACCGATATGTGGTTGGCGGCCAGTCGTGCCTTGGTTGGTAGGCCGTTGCGAGCCACCTTCCATAGAAAGTTTTTCATTTTGGGCGGTATGTTGAGTTTGTTAATCCATTCCAAGTTGATTTTGGGTTCTCCTTTGGATTGGTGGATCCATTGTATTGTTGAGTGGGTAGAGTACCAGCCATTTTTGCTGGGTTGCCAGTACAACCTGTCCGGGATTTTGTTAATAGGATTAATTATTTCGGAAATCTTACTTAGGTCTTCATCCTTGACAACTTTTTCCAGTTTCTCTATGTTCCAAGAATTGTCATCGCGTAGGTAGTTTTCTACAGTTTCGTTCCAGTTGATGATGGTTTCGACTTCAGTCTTTGGTTGAAGAGGACCGTTTCCAATCCAGTTGTCTTTCCAGATGCGAATCGTTTTTCCATCTCCAACTTGCCAGATGAGCCCCTTAATGAACAGGTCTCGAAGGCTTAAGAGTTTGGACCATTGCCAGGAAGTATTATGTTTTTTCTTGTAGTTTAGGATGTTTTCCGTTTTGAGGTATTTTTCATAAACAATTTTAACCCACAGATTATGAGGTTCTGCTAAAATTTTCCATAGCAGTTTCATTTGGAGTGCTTTGTTCATTTCTTCCGCTTTGGTGATTCCCACCCCGCCGTGGCTGGTGGGGCGACAGATGGAGTTCCAGCTTATAAGTGGTTTATAGTTGTTTTCTTTGTTCCAGAAGAAATTCTTGTTGATTTGGTCAAGTTCTTTCAACGTTGCCTGGGGTAACATGAATGATTGCATGAGATAATTCGGTTGTGCGGAGAGGTTGGCTTTAATTAGCGTTTTGCGTCCTTCTTGTGAAAGGGCGTTCGCTTTCCATTTTGATAGTTGTGATTTTGTACGCATCGTGAGAGGTTTGAAGGTGTTTTGTGTAACTCTCCCGTTGATGATTGGACATCCAAGGTATTTTTCTAGAGCTGTTGTGTTTGCTATTTGGAGGATCTGTTTTATTTGTTCTTTGGTATTGTTGATCGTGTTTTTGGTAACCTGGAATGCGGATTTGTGGAAATTTACTTTCTGGCCAGAAATCTGGCAGTAGTCATCAATGATTTCTTTCATTTTCTTACACGTTTGGCCATTGGCTTTGGCAAAAATGATGATGTCATCTGCGAAAGCCAAGAATGGGATTTTTGTACCGTTTCTCGAGATTTGGATCCCGATTCCACTTTTTGAGTTGATGCTCTCATGGTGAATTTGTCTAGCTAGGATTTCAGCTGCGAGAATGAATAAGTATGGTGACAGGGGGTCCCCTTGTCTAAGTCCCCGCTGGGGGTAGAATTGTTTTGTTGGTCCGTTATTGACCAAGACAGAGAATGAGACTGTTTCCACACATTCGCGAATCCAACAAATGAATTTCTCGTGGAAACCGAATTTGTGAAGGATTGTGGTTAGGAACTCCCAGTTTATACGATCATAGGCTTTTTCCATGTCGAGTTTGACAGCGATCCATCCCTCACGACCACGTTTATTGCGGAAGGAGTGGAAAATTTCATGTGCTATAAGAGTGTTGTCTTGGATACTTCGATTTTGGATAAAAGCCCCTTGCATTGGGTGAATTAATTTGTTTAAATACATTTTTAAGGCGATTTGTAATAATTTTCAATATCAGTTTGTATATTGTATTGCACAAGCTGATCGGCCTATAGTGGTTGGTGGAATTGGGGTTTTCGCATTTGGGTAAAAGGGTGATGAAGGTGTGATTTACTTGTTTTAATATTTTACCAGAGTGAAAAAAGCTCTTAACAACTTTGGTGACATCCGGTCCAACGATATACCAGTATTTTTTATAAAAGCATGCTGGCATGCCATCCGGGCCAGGGGATTTGTCATCCCCAATGTCGAATAAAGCTGTCTTAATTTCCGAATTCGTTACTGGTTTAGTGAGTTCGACGTTGTCTGCTTCAGTAACTTCTTGGTGGATTGTTTGTGTCATGGATTGCAGTTTCCTACGGTTTATTTCCAAGGCTCTAAACCGGTTTTGGAAGTCTCTTTGAATTTCTGTTCTTATGTTTTCTACCCCAATGACTTGTGTACCTTCAGCAGTGTGGATCTCTTTGATGTTGGTTCTGTTTCTTCTACCAGTGGCAATTCGGTGGAAGTATTTGGTATTTTTGTCATTGAGTTTGATATGGGTGCTTTTTGCTCTTTGTTTCCAGTAGGAGCAATGAAAGTTCAAGAGGCAGGTACGCTTCCTCAACAGTCGTTCTTGTTTTTGGATTAGTTCTAGGTTTGCGTTTTCAATTATTTCCTTTTGGATTTCGATGAGCTCCTCGTCCAACTTTTTGATTTGTTCAAAGATGTTTCCAAAAGTTTGTTTATTCCATGCTTTAGCTTTGCTTTTTAAGAGTTGGGTCTTTTTGGTGAGGTTGTACATGTGCGATCCACCGGCGTTGAGCCGCCAAGCTTGTTTGATAACGTTTTGGAAGTCATGTCTCGTAGTCCACATCATTTCAAATTTGAATGGTTGCGCTTTGAAAGGAGTCCCTGTAGGGAGATCAAACGAAATAGGGTAGTGGTCTGAGGATGCAAAAGCATGGTTTTTCGTGGCAAGAGATGGGTACCATTGAATGATTTGATTGTTGACGAGAGTTCGATCCAGTTTTTCGAAGGTATTGTTGTCTAAGTTTTTGGATTTTCTCCATGTAAATTTATTTCCAATTGTGGGGATGTCACACATGTCGCACTCGTTTTTAAACTTAATGAGTCGTTCAAACCGGGAAGGGGCTGGATTTGCCCCTCCCAATTTCTCGTCTGGGTGTTGAATTTCATTAAGGTCTCCCATGAGAAGACATGGTAGGGTACATTGTTGAATGAGTTCTTTCAGTTTGTTCCAAAATGTGTCTTTTTCTTGTGCTTTTGGCGGAGCATAGGCTAAGATCAGAATCATTTCTCTGTTAGTTTCGAGATTTATGTAGTGGAAAGCAATAAAGCGATTGTCTTTATGAATGGTTTTAATAGTTTCGTTTGTGAGTATTGATCTCTTCCAAAGGACGCAGATACCGCCCCATAAATTCGAACGAATCGAATCCCGCTTTTTGCCAACATTTGTCGTCAGGCTGCGTTTGGGTTTTTGTTTCAACGAGTGCAATTAGGTTGATATGTTCCAAGCGGCAAAACGCATTGACCTCTGTCCAAAAGGATTTGCGTTTGATGCCCCGACAATTCCAAGTACAAATCTTCATATAACACCAGATTTGGTGTGGCTTTTGGCCGTTAGTAGCGGAGGGATCCACCAACGTTTTTGTAATTTCCTGTTGTTCGACTTCATCGTTAGGTTTTGGGTGTAGCTGTTTTTTGTGTTGTTCGTTATGCGTTTTGTGATGGGTTTCGTATTTTTGTTTGCTGATTCGGCACTTCCTTGAAACGTAGAAATCACCTTGGTTACTTTTGGTGAATGTATGTGTGTGAATTTCTTCCAAGAATTATGGCTTTTGGCCTCTAGAAGATCGGATTTACTCCAAGAATTTGATTTTGTCTTTTTATTTTTAATTTTGTTAAGGGTTTTGATTCCCCAATTATGAGTTAGGGGTTTGGTATCCCTTCTATTTGTGATTTTGGTATGTATATGGTGTTCACCGTGATTAGTAACATTTTTATTGATAGTATGGCTTTTAGGCCAGCAATTGGTTGACGCCAACGTGATCAAATTGTCACATTTGAGAAGCAGGATAATAAGCCTGAAACAACACTCCATGAATAGTATACAAGTGCAAGTAAAAGTGCGAAAACCAGGGTAATTCTTATACGGATTAAGTTGAGCTTTTACTCTCGTATAGTTGGTTTGATCGAAGAAGTACAAGGCAAGTACAAACACAGATGCATACGTTGTAGTGTAAAGGTTCAAGCATAAATGAAAACCCAGAACAGGTACATGTAATTTGATTTTCACAGTAAAGGTGTAATAAAAACGTGCTTTTAAGTAGCAAGACACACCACAACAGGTATTCAAATGAACATAATTAGAAGAGGACCATGCCAAAGCATTAGGTCTAAGAAGACCATTGTGTTCAGGTTTTGACTTGATAACATAGTTTTTTGTAGATTGGACGATCTTCGATTTTCTAATGTATAAGCTGCAAATCCAGAAATAGTAGATAAAATAGGCAAAGAGCCCGAAAAATTTGTAATCCCCAAAGGGAGATGAACGATTGGTTCTAAATTTGTGTTTATTCAACATATAAGTTGGTTTAACCAGGGCTATTGGATTTCGATTAACACAGAAGAACATTGTCGGAGGTGAACCTCTACCCAAAGGGACAAATCGTTTGAGCAAAAATTGGTCACAAGCACACATATGAAACGAGTTTCTCAAACAAACAGGATGAGCCATGGCCACAAGATTAGTAGGGGTTAAAGAGATTTGGAAGGAGGATACCAGTAGAATCGGTAAAGACAAGGCGGATAACAGGAGAGACGAGAGAAGACGAGCGCCATCACCAACCTCGCAACCGTCGCCAGACCGCCCGCCAAGAACCCGTCGCCACCTCCACCACTTGGGGATAAACCCCCATCTGCCGCTCCTTGATGAGGATCGCCTTCGAGTTCGCCGACACCAAAGAGTCATCTTGAGTGACGACCACCAGACCGGCGTGGACGGAAAGCACACATGCAAAGGCTGAGAGTGATAGATTCGTGTCGATTTGACCGAATTTTTGTTACTTTTGTGAATCCATCTTGGATGCTCTTGCAAACTGAGAAGATGATACAGGAGAAGAAGCCTGTAGATTTTCAAGCAGGGAGGTACTCCCAGATCTGATACACTTTTGTAGCCTTTTACTGTTGGACTTTTGAAAGGTGAGGCTCCCTTGAGGTGATTCATCCATTGAAGGTAAGTTCTGAGCCATTCTTGTGATGATTGTTGAGCGGACTTGGCGGATTCCGGTGGCGGCGGGACTGGTTTTAGGGTTATGTCTTGGTTGGGAGAAATAGTGAAGGCGCGTTTGGGCGCGTTCATTTTTTTGGGCTAATGGGGGACTCGACGGCGTTGAGTTTTCGTTAATTAGGCATCCAATAAAAACGTGTCTATACACTAATGAATAATTATGTTTTTATTTTTAACTAATTAGCAAAATCCCACATAAGGCCATAACTCGTGTGTAGTAGTAGTCTTTTATCATTCAAGTAAAGATGAAATTTAAATCTGCGAAATTGTTCAAGTACACCTACTAAAACCCCGTCCAAACACGTACCCCAATAACCCAATTAGTTAAAAAACGTACTTTTTTTTTCCCCTTTTGTTTGGTTCGTTGACGGTAACTCGTGCAGTAGTCTATTTTTTCCCCCTTGATGTCGGCAGGGGCGCGTACTACCACACAATATTACATAACAGGAAAAAAAGGAAAATTATATTTAGTTACACTTTATTTTACCCGTATTACAATTAACCATCCTTTATATTTTTTCTTACACTTAATCACCCCGTATTCGTAATTTTGTGCATTTGCCCAGCCAATTTAACGAAAAATATCATTTTCTCCGTTAAGTAAAGTAAATTACGTTTTTTCCATTCTTTTTAAAATTTATTTACTAATAAAATAACAAATTGTTATCCCCTTATTATGGAGAATATGTATCTATCAACTATATCTTATTATATATATATATATATATATTTCCCTATTGTTTGAAAATATTACTATATAAGTTATTTTTATTGATATTTATCTTTTTTTTATTTTCTTATAAAAGTATCTATTTTTAAATTGCAACTATAATATTTTGATGATATATGTGTATAAATTATTCTTTCATATTTATCTATTTTTATAAAGTTAATATGGACATATATTCATAGATACATTGGATTCGTAAATTTTAATATACATTATTTTTTTATACTTTTATCTCTTTTTATGTAAAATTATCTTTATAGATACATTAAACATTGTAAATAATATCAATAATTTAAAAACCAGAAGAGTCCGGTGCAAATGGTTTCTAGGGTGCGAAAAAAGGAATGATTTTGGGATGTCCACCTAAGCACATCTAACAGAGAGGGTGTTGCGCGTGTAAATTATAAAAATTAGGGATTGGAGAAAAAAATCTTAACCTAAAAACCGACTAACCGATCACTTTTTTCGGTTAACTATACCGAAAAAATATTCGGTTATGGTTAACCGACCGATACTTTTAATGGTTTATTTGTACGGATACGATTATTAGTATTTTCACATGCCGTTAACCGATAAACCAATATTATTACTATATATTATATTTTTTTAGAAAGAGAACTATATATCTAATTAGTTCTAGTGGATTATAGATGTACTTAATAAAAAAACAAAGTAACAAATACACTATTGTGTATACTAACTTTATATTCTAATTGGAGTATATAATTAATTATTAATCTTTTATTATATAATTTACTAAATATATTGCGTTCTATATTAAAATTCATAGGTATGAAGAAAATTGTTTTCAAGCAGCTCATGATATTAATGGACGAGTCTATTTCACTCACTAAATGCATGAGTTCTCGATTATGTATTTTAATATTGGGTAAATTACAGAAAATCATCCCTTATCTTACCTAGTTTACAAAAAACCACCCCTTATTTTACTTTTTTACAAAAAAAACACCCACTATAGAAATTCCGTTAGTTGATGAACCATACCGAAATTTGCGCTTAACCGACAACTAATGATATGATTATGTTTATTTAAATTAAAAATCGAAGTACCGATTAATCGAAACTCCGATTAATCAACCGTGTCCACCCCTAATAAGAATGTGTTAAAAGAAGTCACCCTCCTTTTTTTGTGTTTTCTACACGCACTATTTCACGGTTATAGTTACTTTTCCAAAACTTTTCATTTTACAAAAGCTCTCTTGAAGAAAGTACTCTCATTTCTCATCAAAACTCTTTCAGTGTTGCTTCGTAATCTCTCTTAATTCTAAGCGGTTTTGTAAGATTTCTTGAATTGATTCACAAGAAATTCAAAGAAAAATGAAACTGAAATCAAACATCATCAAAATAAGACAAAAGGAGATTCTAGCAATAACTCAAACGAAGGTTGGTAATTTTAAATTACATAATTTGCTTTGAAAACCCTAGTTTTTAGTTTTTTTTTTATATTTTTGTGTTCTTTTGTTGAATCTATATTTTAGTTTGATGAAACAAAAATTGTTCAACCTTCTTTCTACTATTTTGTGCAAAAACAAATTGGATAATTGTGCATCAAAACCAGTAATATTTATCTATGTTTCTGTATTTAGTGGAGCTATGGACCTACCACATGAAAAAATGATACATAAATCTTTGAGCATGTTCGTTTTAGAGTTTGATTCAAATGAAAAAACACTTAATTTTTTAAAAATGAAAAGAAATGTACTTTTCCTAGTTCGTAGTGCATTTTTCCTACTTTAGAGTACACTTTTTCGCATTTTCACTTTCGTACTTTGTAGTTCAGTTTTTATATTTTTTTAGTACACTTTTCGGATTGCACTTTTTGTATTTTGTAATGAACTTTTCGTACTTTTTAGTGCACTTTTCATTTCTCAGGATAAGAGTTTTTTTTAACCAAACTCGTTCATATTATGCTACTTTTAATGAAAAAAGACCCCACAAACATGAAAAAGTTCTAGATTTGGAAATATTTTGTGTCAAAAACACGATTTGCCCTTACTCTTAACGTTATGAGACTTAATGATGAAAGCGATGTTAATTGATTACTTGTTCTTTGTGTATACAAGACAGATCTGTTAATATGCATCCATACATGTTATTTGTGCATCACAAATTGTTAAATGCGCATCAAAACCATGTTTTTGCATTGAAAAACGAGTTAACGTGCATCAAAATATGTTATTTGTCAATCATAAGATGTTCTATCATGCATCAAAGTGAGTATACATGCATTTAAAAAATGGTAGTTCATCAAAACAATTATTTTCCATCAAAACATTTTATTATTGCATGCTTAGTTGTTCTCTTGTGCATAAAAAACCAATATATGTATTAAAAATGTGCAACGTAAACTGTTATTTGTGCATCAACCTTTTGTTAATTCTGCATCACAAAATGTTTGTTTGTCATCAACCTTTTGTCATTTGTGCATCATAAGTTGTTCTTTGTGCATCGTAAACTATTATTTGTGCATCAATATTTTATCATTTGTGCATCAAAAGGTCATGCATCACATAATATGTTTTATTTTTCACACATTTCACTTATACTGTATGTTGTTTTGATAAGAAGTTTCTTATTCATCACAAACAAAAGTGTTAAGAAGCAAGAAAGCCATGGGCAGTATTGAAGTTCGATCTAATGTTGAAGAATCATAAATTAATGATACATGTACACCACCAGATAAATCTAAAGAAGGTATGTATATGTGTTGCATCACTTTTTTGTACTTCTTGTACATCAGTGTTATTACATTATTATTAAATTATATAGAGTGCACTTGTTTGTATATGTACAACTTCCATCAAAGGCAGAACAAAAGATCAAGTGAGGAAGACAATAGTCCCGAGAGAGAGAGACCCTTATCTATTGTTATATCAACCTAGAAAAAGACTCTAGGTAAAAAGAAAGTCGTTGTCAATCATTGTATGGTTAGAAAAAAAATCCACGCATGATGAAAGGAAAAGACTTTATGTGTGATGAGATAGATGATGATAATATCCCTTTATCTCATTTGCGGTCTAAGAAGGATATAAAGATAAAAGAACTAGAAGCAATTGGGGTCAAAAGGGTGAAACACACTGCGTAAAAGCGCAAAAAAAGGATGATAATAAGGCATTGTTCATGGATGGTACAAATTATCTAGCTATTGAGAGTAATAAAGGGAATGAGAAGATTAAGATGAAAAACTTAAATGATGAGTACACGAGGTTGTCACAATGAGTTCCCCTTCTCTATTGTGCGAAATGATTGCTTTGTTTTTTTGATACCAAGAAAAATGTGAAAAAGGACATTCTTTTCACTACACTTCTAGCTTGGAACCTTTTAGAGATTCCAGGTAGAATGTGTTATAATTTTCTTGACCATTTCGATCTTGTTTCATGTACTTTGAAGATTGGGGAAGGCGGTCAAGGGATCAGGATAACCGCCAATGTTATTCACCACTACTTAGGACTTCCTTAAGGTGACCGAAAGATCAAAACTCCCAAAACTGTTAAAAACACAAGTTTGTTTTAGTCTATTATAAATTAGTTTGGCGAGCTAGAAGACAAGGATACCAGAGAGCAAAGGCAGTATGAGATGAATGAAATTAAGCCATCTCATCTTAGTTCATTACTCATTAACAATGACAATGCTTCATCCCGCTTTAGAAGGAATTTAATCATTCTGTTCAACCCTCTCCATGTTGAAAACAACCAAAATGGCTTAGTGAATTTAATGTTGTTGGAATTGATTCATCATACACAAAGGATAAAGTGGTATGATTGGTGCAACTATCATGTGGATAAGCTTGTTGAGCAAGCATAGGCCCCAAATATAGACCAGAATTCGGTTTTAGGGAGTATAGAGCAGGTCGGTTTTGTGTCGAACCTCTTGTGAGGAGAAGAGTAGCAGAGGAATTAGGAAAAAACGATTGGCCAATGGGGGGAGAGAGAGAGAGATTAGAAGGAGATGTGAGGAGGGGGGGGGGGGGGGGGGAGAAAGTGAACATAACAAGAGGAGTGACCTAAGGTTTCATCAAGAGACTGACCTGCACCGCCGCCGGACCATCAAGCGTTGTTGCGTGCTCCAGCTTAAAGCTTGGAATCAAGCTTCTTCTTCAACTTCCACACTTATATAGAGAGATGTAGATAGAGGGGGGATTTTGTGCGGCATCCTCTCCGAACTCTTTAATGGTGTCTTTATAATTGGTGTTGGCACAGTGCCCCCTCTCCGTCAAGGCCAATTGAAGAAGCATTAGAGCGAAATTGAAGAAAGTTGGATGAACTGTGTAAAAGAAGCTAAGGAAGAAATTGGAGGAGAGGAAGGTCTTTTTTCACACTGGAACTTCAAAGAAGGAGAAATTGAACACAAAAGAAATTGAAGAACGACATTGCAGACTTACAGTATGATTAAGCAAGCGTTTTACTGGAAGGAGGAGGTGAACCGATTTTTCTATTGCAGTTTTTTAACTCAAGTGATTGGTCCGGATGTCAATTTAACATTCTTCCACATGGCTAAATTTGCTCAATAAATAGATAGAAGAGATACATTAGTTCTTGGACCTTAATTAAAAATCTATCTATTTTTAAAAAACAAACCTTCAAAATAAAATAATAAATCCTAATATAGTTAAATATACCTAAATAAATAAAATCTAACTTGACTTTTTAAATAAGAATTGTTCAGTTAAAAAAAACTAAATTATTATTACTATTATTTATAATAAATTATTTAAGTAGGGGGGCGGCATGAGTCACTTTTAAGGCGAGGATATTTGAAATCAAACGGTTAATAGATGTAAATAGATAGATAGATAATGACTACAAATATCTTATACTACTTGAGTTTGTAGATCATTTCTCTAATCTTTATCTTTTCTTAGGGTACTTTTCTTTCTCCTATTAGGAGAGTTGCCAAAGATTAGGCATTTATTATGGAGACGTGGCAGCTTGAGAACAGTCCGATCACCCACTTTCTGTAAATGCATCAGATAAGATTCGTAAGACATTTTGCAAACAAGAACAGAGCATAAACGTTGGATGATTTGAAAATTAGATTTGTTGGTGAGCTGTCTCACAGATGATGATGCGATTCTACACTCGAATTTCCTGATACGCCAGTCTGTCACTAATTAATCCAGAATTCGTCAGACCACGAGTGAATACGCACTCTCACACTCTGGTAATTCTTGATGTTTCCTCTCAATCAAAACGCAGAGCTTTGTACCCTTACAAGTGTCATGTGGGAGGCAGACGCCGCGTTTCACTCCCACACGATTCATACACGCTTCTACTCTCTCCCTCCTCTATATAACCCACGTCTGTGCACCATCTTCTTCATAATTCATAAATCCTGCCCTGTTTCATATCTTTATTTAATATTTTACAGAGATTCACGTTAATTTCTTAAAAAAAAACTAAGAAAGAGAACAAGTCAAGAAAATGAGTACAGCTACATTCATTGACATAATCCTTGCTATTATCTTGCCTCCTCTTGGAGTCTTCTTTAGGTTCGGCTGCCAGGTAATTAATCTCCTCTCTCCATTTCTCCACCTCGTCTCTGTTCTCCATGAATCCATTTTTCTTCATCTTCTGAAATCCTTTTGCGAGAATCAATTAGCTAGGGCAATTGTAAATTGAGGGGTATGATATCATAGGATTTATTGTTTAGGTCACCTTGATTAATTTGGGCGCTTAGGGTATATGTTATTATTCAGGAAAAAAGTTTTAATCTTGACATGGTTTTTGCAGGTGGAGTTCTGGATCTGTTTGATTTTGACTCTGTTTGGTTGGCTGCCTGGAATCATTTACGCTCTCTGGGTTCTCACCAAGTGATTTTAAATCCCACTATGTAAGTTTCTTCTATTAATCCCTTCACTCTCTGCTTCTTACGCTTGCTTTTTATATATTCTGAGTTCCCATTTATCACCATAACTTGCAAACTTAAACTTTTAAGTCTTCATTTTCTAATGTTATATTTCATCCTCTTTTTATTGTCATATTAGACTTTGATAACATTATTAATAAGTTGTAGAGCACTATAATTTTTTGTAAAATTTATAAATTATTAAGAACCAATAATATTTTTAGGAAAAAAAATTACATTAAAAAGAATTAATAATATGTGCACTTTTTAATAACACATCTTGAAATTGACCTAAAGCGTAATGGAATAGGCAGATGGATTAGTGGCAAGAGAATCACTTGACTACAGGTATCTGCCTCTCAGGAATAGTCAAAAGTTTGATCAATCCCCTTTTTTTGGTAGAAAAATTGCTATTTTAGCTTATTATAGATATGTACTAACATAAACTCTAAAATGACAAAAATTTACTAACAAGATTTATGGAATAAAATGACAATCTTTTCTAGTATTAATTTTGAGCTCATTTTATCTACGTAGAGTTTGGGTTAGGGTTTAGGTTAGGGTATGTTTGGATTTACAAAATAATGTAACGTATTGTAATTAATTATATATTAAGTCTATAATGCAAAAATGTATTAAATTGATAAATAACGCATTAAACTATATTAAAATTTGAATTAAAATACTTTTATATAAAATAATGTATTATCTTTGAAATCAAACACACCTAGATTGAGTGCATATATGTATGTGATGATTTATACCATTTTCTAAAACCAAATGAATACATTAATACATTACATTAAAAGTAAAATGATAAAAAGAAAGACTTGAGCTAATCTTAACCTAGTTAATGCCTAAAATTTCGTCAGTTCAACCGATCGAATGTGAATATGTGATAGTTATATGATAGCTAAGATTTACATACTTTTAGAGTCTGTATAAAATGCTAACATATGTACATAAAATTACATAATTTAAGATTTAATTTGTAAAATAATCGAAATAGACCCTTAATCTCTTACGCTAACTCTACAAAGAAATTCTTGTCCTGCAGTAGCTGACAGTTGTACTTGTATTATCCACCACCCATAAACAAGAAATAAATATCTCAATCAATCAATCAATCAATTTGACAAAAGAAAAAACAAAAAAAGCAATCGATCATGATTTATTGCTGCGTTGTCATGTCGATTCAAAATGATTTGTCACATTATTGCCGGTCCCGTCTGACCTTGCAATGCAATAATAACAATAAGAAATTGAAACAAAAGCATGGACCATTTTAATCTGTTCTTAGCCAATATCGATCCGATTGGGATATATGGCCCCAATTTGTTTTATCCTCCCATACATAAACACAATTCAATCTAATCTAACTTCTAACCAATAAAAACATCTCATGCAATTCAATCCTAATATGTCTGAATTAATATATGTATGTATATGTAATTTGTGGTTGAGATTTTGGCTGACGATTTATGTTACTGCGAAGGTGGAGTTCTTCCAAGAGGAATAATGCATATGTGCAGAGTGCTAGTGTTGATGATGGAATAATAACGGCGTGGACAACATCCTTGCTATGTTTGAATGTGTTGTTGTTCTTCTCCTTCCTTCTCTTCTTAAGTGTTGTCGTTGTTACGTTGCTCTGACCATCCACTTCTCCTCATCTCTCCTTATCACATACCTTGTATTCTTTCTATTTTTAATTTTTTTTTTCTAGTAGTGTGTGGTTTGGTTTGGTTTCTTTCGGGCCCATCCGGCCCATTGTTATTGTTATTATGTATTTGAATCATGATTGTATATGGAGTTGAAGATTGCTATATATTGATCGATTTCATCTACTTAAGATGTTGTGTGTTAAGTTGAATATATTTCATATAAATTCAGAGATGTTTTAAGTGATTGGTGTTTTTTTTCTTTTAACAGATGTTTCAGCAAGTATACATGACACCAATCTGTGAACAAATTGACTAACACTTAAATTGAGAATAAATTTTTATCCTTTGCATAGCACATATTTCACACCTACACAATGGGACTGTATACATAGAATTTCGTATTATCTTTTATGGATACTCTTAACTAACACGGCATTTTTTTTAAAGAAACTGTGAGTTGAACCGAAAACCTCTTATTAGATGTCCCAAGGCTAACTAACACGTCAACGAATTGAATTAAAAAAATTATAATAAATGAAATGGAGAAAGTAAGCGAATGCAATTTAAATGCAAGCATTAGAAGAATCATTAAGAAAGTGTATGTGTCAAATTAAGTATTTGGGCCGCCCTTGCCATATCCAATTAAGTCTTTTTTTAGGAAAATTCTTATTACTACCTTCTTATTTTTTTACTTTTTTACTTGGTGTCCTATGAAATTTTTTTATTCCTATTAGTGCTTCTAGATTTTTCTATTTTGTTTGTCTCGTAACCTAATCCCTAATATGTTAAATTTCCAATATGTTATCTTTTGGCTAACCATTGCGTTCTTTGTAATGTTAACCGATATCGTCGTCACTTGTTGGACTCTCCAACTTGTCCACGATGTCAACATGAAGAATCTGAGCTTCATGCTCTCCGTGATTGCACTCGAATTCGGGTTATTTGGCAAGCCATCTATGGTAACTCGTGCCCTGCAAATTTTTTCTCTATCCAAAATTTGGTTGATTGGCTATTGATGGGAATTAAAACTCAGGATCGTTCTTCAACACAATTTGCTACCATGGTTTGGTACACTTGGAAGGCTCGGAATAAGTTGATTTTTGAAGGTGTTGATGATCACCTTCGGATTTCCACCACTGTTTGTGCTATTACTTGTAAGACCCGAGGCCTTAGAAGCGCTATCCCATGCCAACCCGAGAACTTTCCAGGAGGTCACCCATCCTAGTACTACTCTCGCCCTTGCACGATTAACTTCTAAGTTCTTTGTCCTCACTCGAACTTAGAAAAGGAAGAGCTCTTGTTGGCATGGGGAGCACCTCAATTCCTTATAAATTATCGGGGTGTTACAATCTCCCCCACTTAAGCACTTGGCGTCCTCGTCAAGGCCCATGGACCACCCTCCGAGTCGAGTGACCGCCCACTGGGCCAAGCCAACTCGTAACCCAGAGTCGGCTCTGATACCATTTGTAAGACCTGAGGCCTTAGAAGCGCTATCCCATGCCAACCCAAGAACTTCCCAGGAGGTCACCCATCCTAGTACTACTCTCGCCCTTGCACGCTTAACTTCTAAGTTCTTTGTCCTCACTCGAACTTAGAAAAGGAAGAGCTCTTGTTGACATGGGGAGCACCTCAATTCCTTATAAATTATCGGGGTGTTACATTACTGATGCATTTTGGGAGGCCAAACTTGGCGCTACTGCTGTCCCAACAACATCAGTACTGAATCCTTCTGCCTCTATTCCCGATCGTTGGTGCCCTCCGTTGCTTGACTAGTTTAAACTTAATGTTTATGGTTGCTCTAAGGGTAATCCGGGCATCGCGTCTGGTGATGGTATTATCCGAATTGGCGTTGCAATGTTATCCAAGGTTTCATATTTAGATTTGGGAGTTGCTCTGCTCTGACGGTGGAACTCGAAGCGATTCACTTTGGCTTGCTGCTGGCTTCCTCATTGCAACTCCCTCGGCTTGTTGTTGCAACTGATTCATTGGTGGCCTTTAAACTCCTTTCCACTGATGTGCTGCATATTCATCCCAATCTTGCTTTAATAGAACAGTGCCAAGCTTTGCTCAAGGATCAACAATGGGAAATTAAGCTCAATCACGTCCGACACTCTGTTAATATGGTGGCCGACAAACTTGCAAATGAGGCTCTATTAGTGATGAGGTATTTTCGGTGGTCGTTGACCTATCAAAGAAACCTTAGCTTAACCAACTCAGTAGAGTGGCAAGTAAGGGTCGATCCCACAGAGACTCGTGTATTAATGTTATTACTTAAATGCCAAGTAACTAATATGGGGGGATTTATGAATGATTAAGTAACTAACTAATCTAATATGCAAATTAAATCTAAGTATGAATGCAAATATGATTTAACTATATGAAGGACAAACATGTTCAACTAGTTAAATCCATCATAGATATGCTTATTGATCATTGATTCTCTTGATTCCCAATTCCCTTGAATAATCTACCGTGGATTATTATCCATAACTTTATATTTATTTGAAAGAGCTAACAGTCTGAAAAACCTAATCATCTAACAACCTAGAATAATGTCTAGATTCAATTAAACGACAACTTTAAGTTCAAAGTATCGACAGAAATAAATACTCAACGCAAACAGCTTATCAAGTTATATGTGGTTTATTCCCTCTACAACTGAATAGCCCGAACGAGTCTAAACAATTATAGTTGCTACTTTATCTAATCAATCCCGAACGGGACTTAATCAGATTAGTTGTAAATTAACCTAGAAATTCTATTAGGTGGCCAATCTAACAAAACCCTAGAATAACTTTGATTCAATTAAGCACATGGAATAAAATCTATTCAAGTTGTTGAGAATCAATCAAACCTCACAATATTATGCAATCTATGATTTCAATAACTAGTCAAACACAATGAATTTAGCAATGCATAATTAAATTGAGAAAAACTTACAAAAGGTTCAAAGTCTGCCTCCAAAGAGAAAACCCTAGCCACCAAAAGTTGATCAAAAGTTATGACAATGATTATCAAAGAGAAACTAAAAAAACAAGGTTTAAATACCCCTAAGATATCCAAAGATAAAAATATCTGAAATACAATAAAACACGTCGGTCAAGATCTATCTTAAGCCCATCTCGAAGCCCAAAAACTCGGCCCAACTCTCCCGTGGCAGAATGTGAGGCGCGGTCTCCTTCTTGGGTGACGCGGCCGAGGCACATGCCTTCCTAGCCCGCGGCACACTCGGTTCAGCATTTCAGGCGACATTTCAGAGGCTGTTTTCACCCCTTTCGAGTTGGAATTTGGACTTGGAGTAAAAAATATGAATTGTAGCTCTTTGAGTTATCTTTCCAGTGATAACAAATTGAGCTTCATCCGACCACTATAGCTCCCAAACCAAGCATAGCAAGATAGAGGTGTCAAAACAAGTCTCCAATGCATAGCTCTGGTTTAAGCGTTCTTTTCACACAAGCTCTTGGGTCTTGGTTCTTCCAATCTTCACTTGTATGACTCTAAACTTCCTCAAACTCCACCATAGTCCACTAAGATCCATCCTGTCCATGCTGATGAAACCCGAAATGACGACCCGCTAAAAGACATGAAATGGCAATGAACTCCATATATTCTCCATCTTCCACCTTGTGTTGTAGAGTTGACTCCTCAGCTTGGAACTCCATAAGCTCTTGATGTGAGAAGGTGGGGAAATTGAAGCATGGGATGTCAAGGCCTAACATAGGGTGCACCATGATAACGGGAACCTTAACAGGTGTATCATGTTGATTTTCTCCCTCATGGCTGTCTACTTCATCAGCAAAGAAGTCATCTTGGTCGACAAAAGAGTCTTCTTCCAAAACCATAAAATCCTCAAGCAATTTACTCCACGTGAGTGAAAATGACTCAGGCTCCCTAGGCTCTGTAAGAATCTCTATGTTAGCACAAACTTCTTTTGGCTCTGTGATGATCTGCTCAACTTGCCTTATAGGTGTGAATTTATGTTGGGCATCAAATTCATCTTCATACCCCACTTCAAGTGTAGTAGATTTCTCCTCAACTTGAATATGAGTGTCTGACTCATGATCGTTTGACTCCAATGTGATTCCACCACTTCTTTCACACAACTCAAAAGGGCATGAGATTGTGGAATGAAAACTTGAAGAACATGACTCACAGTGCTCCATGATTATAGCATCCGTCCCTTTTGAGAGATCCCTGATTATATCTTCAAGAGACGTATCAACCGGCTGGGGTGGTTGAGAAGATGACTCAACTCGAAAGCTTTAATGGCTCATAAAACAAAAGAAATCCCAGCATTTCTCAGGTCTCATAAATAAAAGCCTCTCATTGCTCATGTAGTCGGCCAACCCTCTTGTCTCAAAATTCATACCATGGATAACTCCCATGTTCACCTCCCTATCACTGTATTGTAATCCCCAAGCACCAAGTTCAAACACATGGTCTTGAAATCTTGAAAAATAGTCATGGAAGTGTTCATCCCGCAACTATCTACAATCGAAAAAAGCCATAGATTATTAGCACGGGTGTTATGAACCGTAAGATAGGTTCACAACACCAAGAATAGCACAAAAGTAAAAACACAAATAGCAACGAGTCCCCGACATCGACCCCAAATTTGATGAGGTATTTTCGGTGGTCGTTGATACCTATCAAAGAAACCTTATCTTAACCAACTCAGTAGCGTGGCAAGTAAGGGTCGATCCCACAGATACTCGTGTATTAATGTTGTTACTTAAATGCCAAGTAACTAATATGGGGTTTTTTATGAATGATTAAGTAACTAACTAATCTAATATGCAAATTAAATCTAAGTATGAATGCAAATATGATTTAACTATATGAAGGACAAACGTGTTCAACTAGTTAAATCCATCATAGATATGCTTATTGATCATTGATTCTCAATTCCCTTGAATAATCTACCGTGGATTATTATCCAGAAATTTATATTTAGTTGAAAGAGCTAACAGTCTGAACAACCCTAATCATTTAACAACCTAGAAAAACATCTAGATTCAATTAAATGACAACATTAAGTTCAAGGTATCGATAGAAACAAACACTCAACGCAAACAACTAATCAAGTTATACGTGGTTTATTCCCTCTACAACTGAATACCCCGAACGGGTCTAAAAAATTGTATTGCTACTTTATCTAATCAATCCCGAACGAGACTTAATCAGATTAGTTGTAAATTAACCTAGAAATTCTATTAGGTGGCCAATCTAACAAAACCCCAGAATAACTTTGATTCAATGAAGCACTGGGAATAAAACCTATTCAAGTTGTTGAGAATCAATCAAACCTCACAATATTATGCAATCTATGATTTCAATAACTAGTCAAACACAATGAATTTAGCAATGCATAATTAAATTGAGAAAAACATACAAAAGGTTCAAAGTCTGCCTCCAAAGAGAAAACCTAGCCTCCAAAAGTTGATCAAAAGTTATGACAATGATTATCAAAGAAAAACTAAAAAAACAAGGTTTAAATACCCCTAAGATATCCAAAGATAAAAATATCCGAAATACAATAAAACACGTCGGTCAAGATCTATCTTAATCCCATCTCGAAGCCCAAAAACTCGGCCCCACTCTCCCGCGGCAGAATGTGAGGCGCGGTCTCCTTCTTGGGTGACGCGGCCACGACACATGCCTTCCTAGCCCGCGATACTCTCGGTTCAGCATTTCAGGTGACACTTCAGAGGTTGTTTTCACCCCTTTCGAGTTGGAACTTAGACTCAGAGTAAAATATGAATTGTAGCTCTTCGAGTTAGCTTTGCAGTGATAATAAATTCAGCTTCATCCGACCACTATAGCTCCCAAACCAAGCATTGCAAGATAGATGTGTTAAAACAAGTCTCCAATGCATAGCCCGGGTTTAAGCGTTCTTTTCACACAAGCTCTTGGGTCTTGGTTCTTCCAATCTTCACTTGTATCACTCTAAGATTCCTCAAACTCCAGCATAGTCCACTAAGATCCATCCTGTCCATGCTGATGAAACCCGAAATGACGACCCGCTAAAAGACAAGGAACGAGGTTATTACTTTTGATAGTGCAAACACTTGCTTCTTTATTTATATCTCTCTTACAACGAGGTTACAAGCCGACGAGGCTGAAAAGCAATTAAGAATTACACCTTAGGCCTCCTAATGATTATCGACATATCGAGCTAACAATATTCGAGATCTCCTATTTTCTTAGAGGTTCTATCACCCCGGGGTAGGGTGATTGATCTTGTGTCGAGATCTGATACTGCGAGCGTGGTGTTGAGTCTTGCGAGATTGTGTAGCGAGGTCTCTAGTGTGAGCGGGATCTCTGAGTGACTTGAAGTCTTTTTGTGGACTCTTCTTATCTGTAGCGAGGTCTTTTAACGATGTTTCTATCACGTTGATCTTTAACGAACAAGATAGTTCTTGAGTTAAGATGTTTTTCGACCCCTTCTTCTTACGAGATCATTCTGTATTTATAGAGGATCGGGGAGCCGAGTTTTGGCAAAGATTCGATGTGGGATGCCCGAGATTAGGGACTTCTGATTGGTCCGAAGGTGAGGCAGCTGGTGATTGGCTTGGGGAAGCGGCATCAATGAGTGGTCCGTGTGGGTGGGTGTCAGTGGAGTCGGTGACGAGGTCTAGGCTTTGTTCCGAGGTCTAGGGTGGAGTCGGTTACGGGGTCTAGGACCTCGCGGGAGTAGGAACCTTCTTTTAAATAAATGAGGGATACGGGAGTGGGGTCCAGTGTCATCCGTTATTTTTCTGTACCCCGGGCCCACTTCTTACTCTTACTATTTTGGGCATCATCACAACCCCATGGCCTGGGGATCTCGCCCCGAGGGCCGCAGGGCATAAGTTTCCTGAGGTCGCGGGGTACTAGATTTTGGAGGCCAGGAAGGTATTTTGCGAGGTGTGGGGTTCCCGAGGTTGGGAAGGTATTTTGTGAGGTGTGGGGTTCTCGAGGTTGGGAAGGTATTTTGCGAGGTGTGGGGTTCTTGAGGTTGGGAAAGTGTTTTGCGGGGTTTTCCTCTCGCGAAGCTCCGTACTTGGCTTCTTCCGCTTGTATGGGCTAAGCTTCCTGGGACCGCTCCTTGTCTTTTGCTTAATGGGCCGTTCAGGAGGGACAAGCCCGATAAGCCTTTCAGGAGGGATAGGCCCAAACTCGCCCTTTATAAGAGCGTATTCTGCACGCTTTCTCTTCATCTTCTTCTCCACTATCTTCGCCCTTCGCCATTTCAGTTTCTCGTGAGCAGTTTCTCGTCAGTTCTTCGAGACGGTTTCCGACGAGCCCTTTTTGACTTCCTGGTTGCACCACCGTTTCTTCGACGCCGACTCTGAACAAGTAAGCCTTCGACCCTTCTCTTCTTGTCTTTTGGTGTTTGTTGCCTTGGGTTTTTTGTCGTTTGGCTTTCGTTCCTCGCTTCGGAGGGGCGGTGGCGCCTTGCCTGGTGTTTCGCGCCGGTGTCACGGTGGCGAAACGGCGAGGGTGGGGTCGCGCGTTTCCTCGCGTGTCGCCTTCATACTCTTTTTTTGCTTTTTACTGCCTTATTCCGTGCCTGGGCATTCGACGGTCAGTTTTTCGATTTTCCCCCCGCCGTCGTTATGGTGGCGAATCGGGGGTGGTGGTGGTAGCCCTCGTCTTGGTGCGGTGCCTTCACCACTTTCTTTGTTTTTTTCTTCTTTGTTTCTTGTTTTGGTTTGGTTCTTGGTACCTTTCGTCGGTGTAGTGGGGGCGAGACGGTGGGACAAGGGTGGCGACCGCCACGCCTTCGTGCCCCTTGTCTGCCAGTCGATGGTTGCATGCTCATCTTCCTTTTTTGCTTTCGAATTTTGAAGCCCTTGGGAGCCCAAACGTCATGATGTTTGACTGACGGGACGTTTGGGCTTCCACCGCTGGCTTCCACCTCTGGTTGGCCTTCTTCCTTCTCTTTCCTCCCTTTTGGCGCTTCAAATTCTTCTTCGCCGTCCTATCTTGTCAGAGTAGCCTCTAGGGTTCCACGTGGCTCCTGTCTCTTTTTATGACCTCGAACTTTCTCTTGGACGCTGTTGCAACCTCGTGATACTCTCCCTTTGTTACCTTAACGACCTCGTGTTATATTTTCTTGTCGCTACGCCGGCTTCGCGTTGGCTTCCCCCTTGGAGGTTATGACCTCGCGTTCCTCTTCCTTTTCTGTTGCCGTAACGACCTCGTGTTTACTTTTCCCTTGGGAGTTATGACCTCGCATTCCTCTTCCTTTACTGTTGTCGTGACCTCTTGTTGTTTTTTCCTGGCTGTTGTGCTCGATGCCTCAATCGTTTCTTTATTTTCCAGGTGCTCGCCTTTCGTGGCCAGGACGTCGCTCTTTCATGCCTAGGAAAGCTTCTGTGAGCCCCCCCGCCAGGCTTCGTGTTCAAAGTTCAAGAGGGCTTTTATCAGGAGGTTTCCGAGTCTGTGGGAAGCGTAGAGCCTAGCAATTCCCAGAACCCGAGGTCGCCTTCGCTGGTCTTTAGCGATCCTTCTTCTAGCACCTCCGAGGTTTCTATCAACTCCTTCTTTTCCCGACTTCGCGCGTCATCGGGTGTTGAAATTGCCGGGTCTTCTGTCTCCGACGAGGTTATTGTCGAGGTTGTTGCGACGTCGTCCCACTCCTATGAGCCCGCGGATTTCGAGGTGGCGTTATCAATGACGCCGTGTCCCGCGTCCCCGCTGTTCTTGAGGAGAGGATTCCTATGTCCTCGGATTCCAACGAGGATTTTATGTCTGGGGGAACGCCTACCGAGCTGAAGCTTGAGGATCTTGAGAAAATCGCCAAGGACTTCGCTTGGCCCGAGGGGGTTGAGCTAGTGCTTCCGGAAGAGGGGGGTAACCCCTGGGCGTCTTATGAAATGTGCGCGGTTGTGCATTAGTTCAGTCTTCAAGTAGGCTTTAAGTTGCCCCTGGCCCAACACATCGTCGACTTTCTGTGGGAGATGCAGATATGCCCCACACAGTTGTTTCCCAACGCCTGGAGGTTGTTGTGCGCCTACACGGTTCGCAGTCGTGAGCTCGGGGTTGGGCCGAACGTTAACGACATGTCGATGCTGTTTCTGGCAAGGAGGGACCCGAAGTCCTGTCTTGTCAACCTCAACTTGTCGGGCATCAAGATCACCGATAATGTCTCGAACGTTGGGCCATGGAAGAAGAATTGGTTCCTAGTTCGGGACGTCACCGGGAGGTATCTCAATTTCCCCACGGTGCCGAGCGACTTTGTTCGGCAAGTGGGTTCGCACACTGTCCCCCAACTCAAGGCGCTTAAGGCATGATTCGCCTTGGTGCGTCAGGCCCCACACCAGAAGTATCTGGCACAGGACCGGCTTGAGCGGGCTGGCCTGAGCCTTGTCCCTCCACCACGCGAGGGCAACGAGGGTATTTTATTCTTCTTTCTTTGTTGCATATGTATTTTTGTTTGTCCTCCTTTGGCAGATTACGAGGTTGACAACCACGCAATCCTAGTTTATTTCAACATCGTTTTTTTTGTTTTTTAGAAGCTTCGCTAATCTCAACTTGTTTCTCTGTCCTTTTTAACTTATTCTCATGTCTTTCTTTGCCAGTGGATCTTTTGCACGCTCTTACCTCGAAGTCAAAGGGGAAACAACCCATGACTTCTAGTTCTACGGCGCCGGTTTCCCGAGCTCCAAAGGGGATTGTTATCAAGGAACCAAACCCCGCGGTGAAACCGCCCTCCTCTCTAGCTAAACCTACCCCCCCTCGCTGCCGAAGACGTCCGGGGAGAAGGCCTCTAGGGAGGCCCCGCCAAAGGGAGACGTCGCGAAGACGTCTTCCCAAACCTCTCGGGGCTCTGGTGACGGAGCCGGGCACAAGAGGAAAGGCGGGGGTTCCCCTAGTAAGGAGAGGGGGAAGAAGCATAGTTCGGACGAGCAACGGGGTCCGTCGGGAAAGGACCAGCGAGGTCCGTCGGGAAATGACATCCACCGCTTCAACTTCGAAGGACGAGTAATCAACGCCGATGGTCCTTCACCTGGCAAGTTCCATTGCCTCGGCCCGGTTAGGGGTGTTGCGGCGAGGTGGGGCAAGGAGGAGTGGAAGGAGGAGGTCGCATGGGCCAACAACCTCACTGATGCAGCCCTTGACGAGGAGAATACCCGATACTCGGCCATGGTGAGTTTTGCTTTTGTGAACTTCGTTCTTGTTTCTTTCTTTTTTTCCTAATTATTTTTGCGAACTTTTGCAGCACTCCTTCTTTAATAATTACAACCGCAGCCGTATCACCCTCGCCCATAAGCAGATGGACAAGCTGGAGACGACGCTCAAAGCTCGCGTGGAGGAGTGCGAGCAGAAAGCGAGGGAGCTCGCTGCGGTTGAGAAGCGGGCTAGGGCAGCGGAGGATGCAACCCGAGATCAGGTGAAGGAGGTTGCGAAGGCGAAGGAAGGGGAGGCGAAGGCTAAGGAAGGGGAGGCGAAGGCTAAGGAGGGGGAGAGCAGGGCGAGGGAGGTCGCGGACAAAGCGAAGGAGGTTGCCGAGGCTTTGCAGCGGGAGAACGAGGAGCTCCGGGGTAAGCTCTCTGCCGAGCACAAGTTTTTTAAGGAGAAGGAGGCAGAGCTCTTGAGGTCTGAGGAGGAGATCACCCACCTTGAACGGCGTATTGTTGAGCTCAACGAGGAGGTTGAGGCCGCGGGTCCCAAGTATGTGGACTCGGAGGAGTATAAAGCGGAGCTGGTGGAGAGTGTGAGGAAGATGTTCCACCAAGCCGTTCGTATGGGCGTCAAGCAGGCGGTGGCCAAGTACGTGCACATTGATCCTCGCATCGTCTTCTTCAACCCCAACTACGAGGAGACCATGGGGAAGTTGGAAGCGGAGGAGCCCGAGGGAAAATGCGAGTTCTTTCTCAACGCGGACGAGACCGTGGCCAGCGAGACTCCTCCCGCGGTAGACCTTGTTCAGGAAAGCCCGGAGGTGGTCGCCATAGGCCCTCAGCCTGCGACCAACGCGCCTATCGACTCTGCTGCCGAAACCTCGAGGAATGAACCCGTTGACCTCACCGGTCCTGACGCCGAAGCCCCGAAGAGTTAAAGGATGTTGCTGCTGTTTTTTTTTATTTTTGTCTTGCTGGTAGCCCTACGGGGTTTGTATCTTGAACATCTTGGCCCTTGTGGCCTTTATTTTGGTGGCCCTGCGGGGTCTGTAATTAAACATCTCGGCCCTTGTGGCCTTTAGTCTATGCATATATCGGCCTTCTTGGCTTTTCGTTTTATGTCATCTCTCTCTCGTGGATTGTTTGTATGTTTTCAGGCTATTTGCTTTGATTTGCTTCTTGTATCCGTTCATCCATATCGATCCATCCATCCAACCCCATGGGTCGGGTGTCACAGCTATCGTGACACCCGGGCCACATCGAGTGTTTATTTTCCCATCGCGGATACGCCGAGGTTACGAGCCTCGCCTGGAACTTGCACATCGATTGTTACGATGGCGTCGTGGGCCTCGTTCGGATCCCGCATGAACTAATCGAGATTCTCTAACCCGAAGTAGGAAGCGAGGGGTGGACCAAACAAGATTCTCCAACTCCAAGCGGGAAGCGAGGGGTGGACCTTACGAGATTCTCCAACCTCAAGCGGGAAGCGAGGGGTGGACCAAACGAGGTTCTCCAACCCCAAGCGGGAAGCGAGGGGTGGACCTTACGAGATTCTCCAACCCCAAGCGAGAAGCGAGGGGTGGATCTTACGAGATTCTCCAAACCCAAGCGGGAAGCGAGGGGTGGACCAAACGAGATTCTCCAACCCCAAGCGGGAAGCGAGGGGTGGACCTTACGAGATTCTCCAACCCCAAGCGGGAAGCGAGGGGTGGACCTTGCAAGATTCTCCAACCCCAAGCGGGAAGCGAGGGGTGGACCTTACGAGATTCTCCAACCCCAAGCGGGAAGCGAGGGGTGGACCAAACGAGGTTCTCCAACCCCAAGCGGGAAGCGAGGGGTGGATCTTACGAGATTCTCCAACCCCAAGCAGGAAGCGAGGGGTGGATCTTACGAGATTCTCCAACTCCAAGCGGGAAGCGAGGGGTGGACCAAACGAGGTTCTCCAACCCCAAGAGGGAAGCGAGGGGTGGACCTTACGAGATTCTCCAACCCCAAGCGGGAAGCGAGAGGTGGACCTTACGAGATTCTCCAACCCCAAGCGGGAAGAGAGGGGTGGACCTTACGAGATTCTCCAACCCTAAGCGGGAAGCGAGGGGTGGACCAAACGAGGTTCTCCAACCCCAAGGGGGAAGCGAGGGGTGGACCTTACGAGATTCTCCAACCCCAAGCGGGAAGCGAGGGGTGGACCTTATGAGATTCTCCAACCCCAAGCGGGAAGCGAGGGGTGGACCTTGCGAGATTCTCCAACCCCAAACGGGAAGCGAGGGGTGGATCAAATGAGGTTCTCCAACCCCAAGCGGGAAGCGAGGGGTGGACCTTACGAGATTCTCCAACCCCAAGCGGGAAGCGAGGGGTGGATCTTATGAGATTCTCCAACCCCAAGAGGGAAGCGAGGGGTGGACCTTACGAGATTCTCCAACCCCAAGCGGGAAGCGAGGGGTGGACCTTGTGAGATTCTCCAACCCCAAGCGGGAAGCGAGGGGTGGATCAAATGAGGTTCTCCAACCCCAAGCGGGAAGCGAGGGGTGGACCTTACGAGATTCTCCAACCCCAAGCGGGAAGCGAGGGGTGGACCTTGCGAGATTCTCCAACCCCAAGCGGGAAGCGAGGGGTGGACCTTACGAGATTCTCCAACCCCAAGCGGGAAGCGAGGGGTGGATCTTATGAGATTCTCCAATCCCAAGCGGGAAGCGAGGGGTGGACCAAACGAGATTTTCCAACCCCAAGCGGGAAGCGAGAGGTGGACCTTATGAGATTCTCCAACCCCAGGCGGGAAACGAGGGGTGGACCTTACGAGATTCTCCAACCCCAAGCGGGAAGCGAGGGGTGGACCTTGCGAGATTCTACAACCCCAAGCGGGAAGCGAGGGGTGGATCAAATGAGGTTCTCCAACCCCAAGCGGGAAGCGAGGGGTGGACCTTACGAGATTCTCCAACCCCAAGCGGGAAGCGAGGGGTGGATCTTATGAGATTCTCCAACCCCAAGCGGGAAGCGAGGGGTGGACCAAACGAGGTTCTCCAACCCCAAGCGGGAAGCGAGGGGTGGACCTTACAAGATTCTCCAACCCCAAGCGGGAAGCGAGGGGTGGACCAAACGAGGTTCTCCAACCCCAAGCGGGAAGCGAGGGGTGGACCTAACGAGGTTCTCCGACCCCAAGCGGGAAGCGAGGGGTGGATCAAACGAGGTTCTCCAACCCCAAGCAGGAAGCGAGGGGTGGACCAAACGAGATCTCCGCTTCTGAGAGAGTTTTTTAAAAAGCCTGCAATCCTTTATTCATAAAAGCTTGTAGGGAACAAAGAGGTTTAGAGAGTTTACACATAGTACTTCTTGAGTCGAGTGACGTTCCATGTTTTGCTCAGGGTGCGTCCCTCACTGTCCTTGAGCTTAAAAGCCCCGGGCACGACCTCCTCGCCAAGGAGATACGGCCCCTCCCAGTTGGGATCCAACTTGCCACCTTCGGTGCGCCTCAGAACGAGGTTTCCCGTGGCCAAAAGGCGAGGTCTGACCTTTTTGTCGTGGTATACAACCACGCGACGCTTGTATTCTCTGGACCGTAGGTTTGCCACCTCACGCCACTCATCCCTGAATTGTAGCTCGACCTTGAGGTTGGCCTCGTTTTCTTTCTCGTCGAAGTTAAAGACTCTCGCCAATGGGACCAGAGTTTCCACGGGGACTAGCGCCTCTGCCCGGTATGTGAGAGCGAAGGGTGTTTCGCCCATTGCGCGACGCGCGGTCGTACGATACGTCCAGAGGACAAGTGGAAGCAGCTCTACCCAGCGACCCTGTGCCATGCCCAGGCGCTTCTTTAGGTCGGTCAGGATGCGGGCGTTGACATTCTCTACCTGGCCGTTGGACTAGGGATGAGCCACAGAGAAGAATTTGAGGGCTATGCCTAGGTCCGAGCAGAAAGCCCGAGTCTCTTCGGAGTCAAATTGGGGGCCATGATCGGTCATCGAAACGCCGAAACGAAAAACAAGGTTTTTCTATAAGAAGTCGCAGACCTTTGCCCCCGTGATTTTTGCCATAGCTTGCGCCTCGATCAACTTTGTGAAGTAATCGACAATGACCAAGATGTACTGTACTTGGCCAGCTGCCTTGGGAAAGGGTCCGAGGACGTCCATCCCCCACATCACGAATGGGCAGGGTGTGTGGATGGAGTGGAGGCGGGAGGTCGGAGCGTGCTGGACGTTCCCGTGTTTCTGACACCCTTCGCACCTTTGGACGTAGGCCTTTGCATCTTGTCGGAGAGTGGGCCAAAAGTATCCCAGATGGACGATCTTATGTGCTAGGGCCCGCCACCTCGGGTGGCCACCACAGACTCCCTCATGTGCCTCGTAGAGGATGTGATCCGTGACCTCGGGAGGTACACATAACAGGTTGGGCTCGGCATATCCTCGACGGTAGAGCTGGTTGCCAGTGACGTAGTAGCGGGCCACCTGTATTTTCAACTTCCTGGCCAGCGCGGGGTCCTCTGGGAGGACACCGCTCTGTACATACCTCGTTATAGGGAACCTCTAGTCCTCGGTTCTTATGGATAAGACCTTGCCATCTACACTTCGTGAGGTTTTCTCTCTACCATCACGCGGTTCCCTACTTCCAAGGGAAGCGCAGACCCCAACCTCGCGAGAGCATCCGCCTTTGTGTTCAAGGTTCGCGGAATTGACTCTACCGCGAAGGTTTCTAGGCATGACACTAAGGCCTTCACCTTCGCTCGGTAGGCAGGCAGAAATCCTGTCCTGGTGTCGTATTGGCCATTGAGTTGTCGTGCCACCATCTCAGAATCTGTGTAGACCCTGATTTTGCGGGCTCCGCTAAGGAGTGCCATCTCGATCCCGGCAATCATAGCCTCGTACTCAGCGTCGTTGTTGGTGGCTTCGAAGGTGAAGTTGAGGGCATACTCTGTCTCGATTGAGGGGACAACGAGGAACACGCCAGCCCCGCCGCCGGCATCACATCGTGAGCCGTCAACAAATACCTTCCATTCCTCCGAGCTTGTGTCGGTCTCGGGGAAGGTGACCTCCACCATGAAATCGGCGAGGGCCTATCCCTTCATTGCGGTCCTTGGGAGGTAACTGATGTCGAACTCGGAGAGCTCGACGGCCCACTTCGTCATACGCCCGGAGAGGGCGGGCTGATGGAGGATTTGACGGAGTGGGAGGTCGGAGAGGACTTGGATGGGATGCGCATGGAAGTAAGGGCGTAAGCGCCTCGTGGCGGTCACCACTGCCAGCGCCATTTTCTCCGCCGGGGAGTATCGCTGCTCCGCAGGTTTTAGCACGCGACTCACGAAGTACACTGGGTGCATGGCCTCCCTGGTGAGCACCGCACTGACTGTTTCAAGGCTCACCGCTACGTACAGTTGCAGGTCTTCGCCTGCCAGCGGAGGTGACAAGGTGGGGAGCTTTGTAAGGAAGGTCTTCAACTCGGAGAAAGCAGTCTCGAGCACCTCGTCCCAAACGAACTTGTCATTTTTCTTAAGGGCGGCGAAAAAGGGGAGAGATTTGTCCGCTAAACGGGAGCAAAACCTCCCCAGGTAATTTACAATGCCATTGAGCCGCTGCACCTCGGTTCGTGACCTTGGAGACCTCATTGAGAGGATCGACTCGACCTTAGCGGGGTTGACGTCGATCCTGCGCTCGCTGATCATGAAACCCAAGAACTTCCCTGATGACACGCCGAAGACGCACTTCTCGGGGTTTAGGCTGAGACGGTGATGCCTGAGGGTGGCGAAGACCTCGGCGAGGTCGGCAAGATGTTCTCCGGGATTTTTGCTTCGTATCACGATGTCATCGACGTAAGCCGACACATTTCTGTCCAGGTGGTTCTTGAAGACCCGGTCGACAAGGCGTTGAAAAGTGGCACCGGCGTTTTTAAGGCCAAATGGCATGACCTTGTAATAGTATGTTCCCCGCTGGGTGATGAAGGATGTCTCTTCCTCATCATGCAGATTCATCGAGATCTGATTGTATCCCGAATAAGTGTCGAGGAAGCTCAAGACCTCGTACCCCGCAGTCGAATCGACGAGTTCGTCAATCGATGGTAGAGGGTAGCTGTCTTTGGGACATGCCTTGTTGAGGTCCTTGAAGTCCACGCACATCCGTCACTTGCCGCTGGCCTTCTTGACCAATACGACGTTGGACAGCCATCTCGGGTACTGGACTTCGCGGATGAAATCCGCGGCTAGCAGCTTAGCCACCTCGTCGTTCGCGGCACTCGCCCTTTCTTCATTCATTTTTCTTCGTCGTTGTACCACAGGGCGAGTGGCGACATCAACGTTCAAGGAGTGCTGGGCCAATGTCCGAGGAACACCTCGGAGATCCTTCGTAGTCCAGGCGAACACGTCGCGGGACCCAACGAGCAAGGCTTCTTGTGACACCGCTGATGTCCCGGTGAGGCACTCCCCCAGATAGATTTTTTCGGATTTGTTTTCGAAGGGGGAGATCACCCTTCTTTCTACCTCGGGGGTGGGGACTGTGAAATCCCGGACTTCGAGGTCTGCTTCGCCGGAGGTCTCTACCATGAACACGGGGCACTTTTGTTTTGCCGAGGTCATGTAGCAGACGCGACCCTCGCTGGCTCGAACCCGCCAGCGAGGGTCCGCCCGAGATGGTATTGATGTACCCATCGGGCGTCGCGGCCTGCCCGGAGTGAGTCTGCATCGCGGGGGCGTGCTGCTCAACGTTGTAGGGTCGAGGCTGGGTTGGCAATTGCTGTACGAGGTTGGCTCCTGATGCAGGGTTGGCGCGCCCTCTTTCGTTCGGGTTGTATGCGGGGCCGCCTTTGCCGTTGTAACCCCATGGCCTTCCGCCGAAACAGCTCCAGCCTCCACTGCCATTTCCGCGGTTGTTGTAGCGGTTGTTGTTTCTATTGTCGTTGTTGTTTCTGTTGTTGCCCTTGTAGTCGGCGCGCCGGTCGTGAGTCTGCGTCATGTACGCATCCTTCGCGGCCGGTGTAGTCGCCTTTGACTTTCCCTTAGCCTCAGTCACGATTTCCTTGTCGGTCCTCGGTCGCGAGCTCTGGTTGGCGGCGTCCTCGGCGTAAACTTGGGCCTTGATCCAAGCACACAAGCTCTCGTACGTCGTCGGGTTTTTAAGAAAAATGCGATTCTTAAAAGCCCCTTGGGAAAGGTTGCCCATGAGGATGTCCCGCACCGATGACTCGTCGATGTGTGGGATCTCCGTGACCGCGGTGGTGAACCTCGTGAAGAAGGTACCGCATGTTGATGTCTCTTTATTTGGTGTTGTTTTAATATGATTCCCTTTGCAAATATGTTTCTTTTTCCCCTTTTCTTGTGTCTTTTGTTCCTTTTTAGCTTAGTTCCCCTATTTCTATGAGATTCGGAGACTATGCGCGTTTTATGTGTTTTGTAGGTGTTTTGGCATGGATCAAGGGTCGTTTTGAAGGAGAATCGGAACATGGAGCAAGGCCCGAGCTTAAGAGGGAACGAGAGGAGCAAGCCATGAAGAAGAACAAGAGAAAAGCCAACAAGAAGAAGGTGGAACGAGGTACGGATCGAGTTGGAACCAACGCCGGACCCGAGATGATTTTTCGACCTCGTACCGACTTGCCCAGTAAGTCGGGCCCGAGGTGCTCCGTGTCGGTCCGAGTCGGTCGCTGGCTGGATTGGGATCCAAGGCACGAAATTGTAAACTACCACTTTTGCCCCTCATCTATAAAGGCTCTCTTATCTTCTAATTGGAGGAGGTTCCCACACACTAGCAAGGAATCAACTCTCAAAAACTCTCAAGAGGATACTTGGAGAGCAAGGAAGAAGGAGAGGAGAAGGAGAAGAGAGGGAATCGGCATAGGAGAAGGAGATTTGATAGGTTTGGTTGATAGATTAGCTTTGCCTTTTTTTGATTTTGTGGATTTGGAAACCTTGTTTTGATTTTGTGGATTGCTTTTGATTTGTGAATGGAATTTGGCTTTGGTTTGAGATTGATGATGTTGATTGCTTTGCTTTGTGATTTGTTTGCTTTCTTTGTTTGCCATATGGAGTAGATCTCCTTGATCTTGGGTTATGGGGGAAAACTCTAGCTAGGTTGGGCTAGAAACCCCAATTCCATAAGCCTTGAGTGCTTGATCTAGGAACCCACTCTACATAGAGCTACAATTCCTTATGAAAGTAAGGAATCAAGGCTTGTGATTGGCAAAGTAACGAAAGTGAACATTTGTCCATCTCAAGACCTTGCTTCGAAGGGGATTTCCCCAATGATCGATGTGTAGAAGTGGTTGGAACGAGGGTGAAAGCACCTCGATCCTATTCCGATCATCACTTATTGCTTGAATTGGGGTGGAAAAGCCTTAATCTACTAGAGAAGGAACCCAAAAGCCCAAGATCTACTTTCAATCTTTGAGTTCGACAAAACCCAGCTACATCGGGCCCGACTTGCTCTACGTCGGTCCCGACTTCCTTCTTTGTCGCCAATATCGGGTCCGACGTGACACTTGTGTCAGTCCCAACTGTTCTCTTTGTTTTCCTTTGTTTTAAGTTCTCCTTTCCATCTTTCTAGTGTTTAGGCACCTCAATCGAGTAGATTTCCCGAGTGTTCGACACCCACCACGTGCTACAACGGGGTCGGGTTATAAATTGTATCTCTAGACCCTCGCATTCGTGAGCGATCAAAAGATTGGCGCCGTTGCCGGGGAATTCTAAGTGCATTGAGTGCCAATTTGGTGAGTTTCTTGTGTTTTGGTAGTGATTTGAGTGAGGGAATAGCCCAAACCCTTTGTTTGTTTTTGATTTGTTTTGGTTTGTGTCTTTGTTTCGTAGGTGTATGCGAGCTCGTTCCTCCCGAGGAACACTTGAGCTTGAGTTTGTGAGTGATCCGGAAAGTATTCTCAAAGAAGCCCGAAGAAGGAAAAGGATGGAGAATCAAGCTCTCCATGGTGATGAGGAGTTGGCTCGACTTAGGGCCGAAATGGCTAGATTGCAACTTGAGAAGGACAATCAAGAGGCGGTGACAAGAAGAGAACGGGAGCAACGGATGAGGGCCGAGGCTCAACTCAACGCTCTACCCCGGAATGCACGCCAATACATGCATCCGGAGTTGAGGGTACCCGAACCGGTTATTGTGCTTCCCGAGGTTGCCAAGAATTTTGAGATCAAGACGCAATTCATCTCCCTCATCAAGCGTGATCAATTCGAGGGCCGTCCACATGAGTGTCCCATAGAGCACGTCAAACGCTTTGTGGACATGTGTGAGACGATCTCTACTGACGAGGAGACGATGGAGTATGTGCTTCTAAAGGCGTTCAAGTGGTCACTTGGGGGCAAGGCCACACATTGGCTCGAGAGCCAAGCCCCTAGGTCGATCACAACTTGAAAGGCACTCCATGATGCTTTCTTGATGAAGTTCTTCCCGCCCTCAAAGACAACCGAGCTAAGAAGAAAAATTGCAAGCTTTCAACAAGGTCCGAATGAGCCTCTCTTCGAAGCATGGGACCGTTTCAAGGAGATGTTGCGCCAATGTCCTACTCATGGCCAACAACCATATGTGCTCCAAGACATCTTTTTCCAAGGCATCAATCCGGCAATGAAGGACAAGCTCAATCTCCACACCGATTGTGGGTTCATAGACTTGACACCGGATCAAGCTTGGGAGCTACTTGACAAGCTATCCGATTATGAGGCCATGTATGGGGTGAGTCAAGCTAGCAAAGAGGTGAAAGTTCAAGGTGAAGGTGCAAGGAAGTTATATGATCCAAAGGGAGAAGACATTGACAAGGATGTGAAGCTCCAATTCCTTGAAGGTGAAGTGAGCAAGCTTAAGAGGCAAGTCCACTACTACAAGCAAAATGCTAGAGCTTGTGAGGGGTGTGGATCCTTTGCACATGCTACACAAGTTTGTCCGAATGAGAGCCAAGTGCGCTTGGCCGAGCAAATTGAGGAGGCAAACTATGTTCGAGGAAATTTCGGTGGAAGAGGCAACTTCAACAATGGTGGTAATGGCCGGTGGAACAACGGTCAAGCTCAAGGCTACAACAACAACTTCAACCAAAACGAGCCAAGGGCGCTGCAACCACCACCATATAGGCCACCGGGATTCAATGAGCTACAATCATTGGCTCAAGAGATGAGGGATGGGTTCAAGGAGATGAGGACCCAATTCAATGAGTTTGGTGCATGGAGGAGGCAAGTCGATAATCAATTGGCCCAAATTGCAACTCAAGCCCCGAGAGAGAATGGGAGACTTCCGGGCCGACCCGAGGAGAACCCCCGAGCTCAAAACAATCAAAATGAAGTCCGGGCAATTGGATTGAGAAGTGGCCGAAACCTACCCGAGCCACACATACCTAAGAAGAATGAAGAGAGCCGGACCGACTTACCCAGCAAGTCGGGTCCGAGGTTCCCTGAAGTCGACCCAGCAGGAAGATCAACTCCTCTGCCTCGGACCGAGGTTGAGGGTAAGTCGGGCCCGACGTACCCAGATGTCGATCCGACTACTCTGCCTCAGCTCTGCCCCAGGACCGTGATACACGACATCGGGCCCGACGTGGTGCCTAAGTCGGTCCAACCAGGAAATGTTGCAAGTGAAGTGGGGAAGTCCAAGGAGGTTGATCCAAGCAAGATTCAAGGTGCAACAACTCTTCCATATCCCTCAAAGAAGCCGAAAGATGTTGTTGAGAACAAGTTCAAGAGGTTTCTCAAGCTCTTGCAAGGTTTGAACATCTCTATCCCGTTCACCGATGCATTGAGCGAGATGCCATCCTATTCCAAGTTTTTAAAGGAGATTTTGAGCAAGAAGAGGTCCATAGTTGAAATGCAAGATGAGGTCAAGACCTTGGAGTTACCGCAAAAGTTAGGAGATCCCGGTCGGTTTGCTATCACTATTGGTGTGGGGTCTCAAAACTTCCAAGCCTTATGTGACCTTGGGGCAAGTGTTTCGGTGATGCCCGCTAGTATTTGGAGAAGGGTAAATTTAGGTGAAATTGAGCCGGCCGATATGTCCCTAACTATGGCCGACGGTTCCATCATCAAGGCTAAGGGAATATCGGATGACGTGCCGGTGCGAGTTGGAAAGTACTTTGTTCCCGATGATTTCGTGATCTTGGACATGCACGAGGACCCCTTGGTCCCAATAATCTTAGGAAGACCATTCTTAGCTACGGCGGGGGAAAGTTTAATGTCAAAAACGGCAAAGTTTCCTTTGAGATTGGTGAAGAAAAGGTCGATTTTCACTTCAACAAGGCTTTGAATGAGCCGGACGCCTTGGCTATCCTCAAACTTGAAGAAAGTTCCAAGAGAAAAAGAGAAGAAGTGGAAGTTGCTAGAGAGGTCATTGTGTTGAGAAGTGATGAAGGGTTCAATAAACAAATACAAGCAAGGGAGTTGTTGGAGCAAGTTGAGGAACAAGATGAGTCAAGGATCAATGCTAGCCCAAGGAGAAATGAAGAGTATCCTTACTTATATCCTTTTGATGTTGGTGATGACCACAATTCTTTCCAAACTTTTGATTCCTACATTTGTTTAAGTGATTTGAAAGATGACTTAGGAGACTCCCACATTTGCCTTAGTGACTTGAAAGATGAATTGGTAGAATCTCCTAGGAATTCTTTGGATAACTTTGGTGTAGGAAAAGAGGAACATGATGGAGCAAGTAAGGAGGAGAAATCTCATTCGTTGGAGGAGTATGATGAGAGAGGCCCGAGATCGGAGAGCCATGCCTATATAGACCATCGTTGGTGGTTTTATGGGTATGAGGGCAATGGGAATGGGCACAACAATGGCGAGCAATTCACCGTGTTTCACCCGCCATGAGATTGAGGTTAGGAAGTCAAGCTAGTGACTCTAAACGAGCGCTTCTCGGGAGGCAACCCGAGCTAGTAGCTTTCTTTTCATAATTTTACTTTGATTTTTCTTAGTTTAGCCTAGCTTTTCTCTAACCAATCTCTATCTAGTGTTTTGTGGATTTTTGGTGTTGTGTATTCTTCAAGGTTGTGTAGGATTTGATGTGAAAAAAAAAATAAAAAAAATAAATGGAAATATGGAGAAAGAAATTGCAAGAGGATGGAGTAAAATTGGTGACCCGAACACCCCACATCGAGCCCAGGTAAGTCGGGCCCGACACAGGGACGTCGGTCCACGACGTCGGTCCGACCCGATCGGACTGGGTGGAATGTCATTTTTGCCCTTTGACCTAATTTGTCCCTTTCCCCCATTAAATGCCATCCCCCACCTACCTACCATCTTTATATTAATCACCATTCCCAAAATACAACCCATCTCCCTCACACTCTCAAAATCGGCCTCCCTCTCACCATACTCGATCCACACATCTCTCCCTTCCTTCATCTCGATCCAATTACAAAAAGGCCTCCCTAGCCCGATTCCAAAGAGAAATTTCGAGTTCAATCTCGTTCTTCATCCGCCATCTCGATCTAGGTTGAGAAAGTTTGAGTTCTAAGTAGATTGTTTGTTTAAAAGTTCAATACTCTTCAAATCCGGTACCATGGAGACTAGAGCTTCATCATCTCATGCGGAAAGGCCGAAGAAGAAGTGCAAGAAGTCAAGACAAGAGCCAAAGTTGGATGATGTTTACTTGGAGGATGATGCGCAAGTTGAGAGTTATGCAAGGTATATGGCGTTTAAGCATCACACAAGGTGGCTTGATTGGGAAACCGTGAGGAAGATGGACATGGATCAAGCTCTTCCAAGGTGCTACTCCCACATCGGTCTCAATGGGATGCTAAGGTGGGACAAGACCCACTATCCCGCCCTCACCTCGGAATTCATGGCCACTTTTGAATGCACTTATGATAATATGGAGGATGAGGAAGGGGCGGTCACCTTCCAATTGGGCAATGAGGACCACAATCTCTCTCTTAGGGACTTGGCTACCTACTTCGGGTTTCCATGTCCAAAAGAAGAGACCGACGTCGACAACGAGAAGGTGAACCAAGTGTGGCGGCATGTGTCCGGGAAGAGCGAGATGAGAAAGGGCGCCACCACAACCGAGATTGCTAGCCCTCTTTTTCGGGTCATGGTGCGAGTTTTGGGATGTGCAATCTATGCTCGTCATGAGTTGAACAAGCCGATGAAGGAAGAGATTATGTTGCTACATGAGATGCTCTTCCACACCGAGAAGCCCATGAACCTTGCATGGGAGTGGGTCAAGATGGTGCGAGACTTCCGAAGCTCCTCTTGGATCTACTTCGGCGGGATGATAGCAAGGCTAGCCGTGCGTCTAGGAGTCGACCTTAACAAGTATTCTCCGGCTCCGAATGGTGTTGAGTATATGAACATGAAGTATTTCAAGAAGGCCAACATCATCAAGGAGAAGCTTTACATGACTTCTTTGGCCCCTCACTCGAGCTATGATGGTGTGTCCATCCGGTTGGTGCCCAACCTCTATGATCTTTCTCGGTATCACAATTGGTACCAAGTGTGGGCCGTCAAGCCAAACTCATTTGGTGACCCCGAAGGTGCAAGAGAGGGGCGGCGACAACAACCTCAACACATTCGGTTTACCTCCCCTCCATCTTCACCGGATTTCGACCAAGATAACTTTGTGTTTGCACCTCGTGGGGAAGACATGGACGTCGATCAAGAGCAAAATGAAGAAGATGAGCGCTTCCAAGGCTTGATGGCCAACCTCTGAGCCACGCACCAAGCTCCAACATTGGCGGACCGAGGTACACACCACATCGGGCCCGACTTCCATCAAAGTCGGTCCGGTGCCTTCTATGGTGATGAGGTCCCGAGGCACTATGAGCATGGAGAGGGGAGTGGTGCAAGGAAAGAACAAGCTCAAGGTGGCGGTTATGAAGGCTACGCCCAATGGTATGGTCCGGGAATGGTGTTTCCCGAGCGACAACAAACGGTGGACATGTCCTTCTTGGACAACCAAATGGCCCATCTTCAACTTCAACAAGAGAATGTTCTTCCAGAGGTCCATCAAGTGAATCTTCAACAACAATACATGTACCGACAACAACAACAATTGCTTCAACAACAAGGTGCTTTCCAAGCTAGCCAAGAAGAGATGAACCGAGCCCTCGGCTACACTAGGCGAGAGGTGGATGAGCTTAGAGAGGTGGAGGATCAAAGGTGGCGGGTCCAAGATAGCTTCAACACATGGATGAGCGGGAACTTCCCTTCCCGTGAGGACCAATGGACGCGCCCGGATCCTCAACTCCAACCACCACCACAAGACTTCTACCAAGAGCAAGTGTACGAGAGGGAGCGGCAAGCGAGACTCCAAAGAGGATATAGGCGTGACAACCCCTTCGAGTGACTCTAGACATGCCATTGAAGAATAAAAACAATTGTGAGCTCTTTGTACTCTTCTCTCTTGCTTTTAAGTTTTGGTTTCCTTGTTTGATGGGGACATCAAAATTTTAAGTATGGGGTGGGGGTAAGTGTGCTCATGATTTCACGTGCTTGTGTTTTTTTGTTATTTTAAGGATATTTGGTTTTCGGTTTCTAGTTTGTGTTTGGGATGTTTGTTTCTTGGTTTGTGGAATGACATGGATGATTGATTTGGTTTTGAATGGATGAGTCTTTGTTTTTGGTTTTGTATAGAGAAATTTTTGCAAAAATCCATAAAAGTTTGAAAAATTGTGTTGAAAACAACAAAAAGATTTTGTGTTTTGTAGTTTTTGGACGAGAAATTCCCATCTTAGATGTCCAAATGAAAGCTAATGATGATGTGAGCATGTAAATTCCTTTGCATATTTTTGGATGGTTTAGCCTCTAAAAAGATGTTGCTTTTGATGTGATCATGATATCTTGCTTGTTTTATTGAACATGTGAGTTCTAGGATGAGTTCTTATGCAACTAAGTATGAGTAACCCTTGTGAGATTGATTTTTGGCCATTTTAGGGATGCTTGTTCATATTTGCATATCCCTCATGTTTCTTGTGTGATTAGCTCATGCATGCTTAGTAAAACTTGCTATTGCGGTGTTTATCTATTTTCCAAGACCGTCATTAGATTTGTCCTGGCATTGTCACATTGATTTTGAACTTTGTTCTTTTAGTCACATAAATGTTCCATATCCTACCATGAAGTGAATCCTTTGTTTGTAGCCCCGTTTTAGCCTAGGCCTTTGTTTGAAACTCCTCAAAAATATTATTCCTAGCCTTATATGACTTGACCCTTATGGGATTGGACTTTAGAAGAGAGGTTTGGATTGTATTTGAAGAGTTGAGATTCTCTTTGGTTTAAGGGCAAAGAATGGTGTTATGAATCATGTGGGTAGTGCATCTTTGTTGTGCAAAAAGAAAATGAAGAAGAAGGAAGAAAGAAAGAAAGAAAATGTTGGAAATGGAAAGTGGAATGAAGGTAAAGAGCTTAAGTGAAGAAAAAGGGTCCGACCGAGTTACACACCACATCGGGACCGATGTCATAAGAAAGTCGGTCCAGTGTAGGAAGTGTGGAAAATCCAACAAAAAGCCTAAGAGCAAAGATGAAGTGGAATGTTAAGTGAAATTTTGGGTTGAGAGGAAAAATGTTAAGTCTTTTGGATGAGTGTGAAATTTATTGTGGAATTTTGGTGAAGTTGGTGAGAGTTTAGGTTGTTCAATCCCCATTGTAAGCACCACAAGACCAAATAATTCCCACCTTGAGAAATACCAAAAGCCCCATTACAACCCGGCCGAATGGAGCCTCTTTGAGGACCTCCATTGAGCCAAGTTCGAATTCTTTGTGTACTTTGTATTAGGCATCTCTAGGTGGAGGATTTGGTGATATTAGCTTCAATAGTAAAGTCCTTACTTGCATGATTTTTGAGCTTGAGTGTTCATTGCTATACCCATACACACGATGAGTGATACACATTCACATATCCCTAAAGTGAGGCTTAGTTGCATTGACTCTATTCCTTGGAACACTTAATCATGTGTGATGACGTAATCTTGCTTGAATATCAATCACTTGTGCTTAAATGTGTTTTCATATGGGGCTTTACTTGAAGATTATGTTTCGGTCTTGCTTACATTGTTATTGCTTGAGGACAAGCAAGTTTAAGTATGGGGTATTTTGATGTCTCTTTATTTGGTGGTGTTTTATATATGATTCCCTTTGCAAATATGTTTCTTTTTCCCCTTTTCTTGTGTGTTTTGTTCCTTTTTAGCTTAGTTCACGTATTTCTATGAGATTCGGAGACTATGCGCGTTTTATGTGTTTTGTAGGTGTTTTGGCATGGATCAAGGGTCGTTTTGAAGGAGAATCGGAACATGGAGCAAGGCCTGAGCTTAAGAGGGAACGAGAGGAGCAAGCCATGAAGAAGAACAAGAGAAAAGCCAACAAGAAGAAGGTGGAACGAGGTACGGATCGAGTTGGAACCAACGCCGGACCCGAGATGATTTTTCGACCTCGGACCGACTTTCCCAGTAAGTCGGGCCCGAGGTGCTCCGTGTCGGTCCGAGTCGGTCGCTGGCTGGATTGGGCTCCAAGGCACGAAATTGTAAACTACCACTTTTACCCCTCATCTATAAAGGCTCTCTTATCTTCTAATTGGAGGAGATTCCCACACACTAGCAAGGAACCAACTCTCAAAAACTCTCAAGAGGATACTTGGAGAGCAAGGAGGAAGGAGAGGAGAAGGAGAAGAGAGGGAATCGGCATAGGAGAAGGAGATTTGATAGGTTTGGTTGATAGATTAGCTTTGCCTTGTTTTGATTTTGTGGATTTGGTAACCTTGTTTTGATTTTGTGGATTGCTTTTGATTTTGTGTTTAGGTCCTCATAGAAGCTTCCATTCGGCCGGGTTGTAATGGGGCTTGGTAAAGACAAATAGGCGTGGAAATATTTTGGTCATGTGGTGCTAATAATATCCGAGAATCAAAAGACTCCTAAAAACTCACATCTCACCAAAACTTTCATATAAGATAACATACCAAACTCACTCTTCTTTATGCACACTCATTTTCACTCACCCAATATCATCCTAGAAAGTCTCATAACAATTAAAAGAATCTCTGATATTATCTAGTAAACTCAAATGCACTTCAACTCTTCACCTCTTTTACCATTCTCCTTCTTTTTCTCCCTATTTTACTTCTTTTTTTTCTTTTTCTCTTTTACTCGTTGCCTCGTTAACGAGCCCATATCAGGGTCGTTAACGATCCACCGTACACTTCTTCTTCCTCTTTTCACTACATCCATCAAAAACTTTATTTTGTGCATTTTTTTTCTTATCAAGAGACCTTTCTTACATGTAATAACAAGAGACTTCCAATCTACCCTTCCCAAAATACCCTTCAATTTAAGCAAAATATAAGCAACTCTTCTCTTTTTAACACATCACAAAACTTACTCTCCAATCTAAGTCCTAATTCCCGGATAGGGTCAAGCTTATATCGGCTAGGTAATTATTTTGTGGAGCTAAAAATAAAAGGTTTCAGGCTAGAATTGGTTGTCAAAAAGAAGGAATAATGTAAAGGTAGATAGGGAATAATAGGGCTTATGAAAATAAATTCTCCATCATATGATCTTCACAAGTAATGAACTAAAAATCTTATAAGGGTCTCAAGAAATAGATAATCATCACAATTTCAAGAGATAATATGCATAAAGAGAGTAAATCACACAAGAAAAGAAAAGGGAATTTATGATTGTTCTCCCTATAAGGCCAAAAAAATATCTCACAAGGTAAATTTTGTTGGATTGCATCATCTATGCTATGAAGTATATGTGCTCAATTTCATCAAATGTTATTCTCTTCTAAAACCATTGATTTCAAGTTGAGAATCCGGCTATACTTTTTAAGACATGTTTGCAAGGAATTATATGATTAAGCTAGAGATTGCTATCATAGAACTTAAGAAGGGATATCTATCAATTCTAAAACTCTTTTTGGATTTTTCAAATTTTTTTTTTTTGATTTTTCAAATTTTTCGACATAAAGGAATAGAAAACACATAAACACCAACACATAAACACCTAGGACATAAGTTTTCTACTTTCTCCCACCCCATACTTAAAATTACAGTGTCCCCACTATAAGAAAAATAAGAAGAAGGAAAAGAAATAGAAAAGAAAACAAAAAATTAAAAGGAAAAAGACATAAAACTTACAAAGTTGTAAAAGTGGAAACAAGGAAAAACTTCATCTTCGAGCTGAATCAACGGTTCGGTGGAGGAAAGTAGTGCTCAAAGTTCCCCATGAAGTCATACATCGTCCTCCAACGCTCAGCATCCTCCGCCTCTCTCTGACGCTGCCTCTCATCCTCCATCGACATGCGAGCGGAATAGACAGTTTCCCATCTATCCATCCTCCGATGAATGTGATCCTGCTGGAGGTGAAGCTGCTGCATCCGTGCAGAAAGATCCTCGGCCCATGGTGGTGGTATACTCGATCCTGTGTACTCGGGCTGAGGAGGTGGTGGGTAGTGAGGCTGGAAATGGTCTTGATACATCACCGGGTTGTAAGGCATGAGTCCATAAGCAGGCGGGTCGACAGGAGCTAGTGGTGGGTCGACATGAGCTCTCGGCACCTCCTTAACGAAGCTGGGTACCTCGTTAACAGGGTTGGGATGGGGCTGGAAGTGGTCGTTAACGAGACTGGTGGGCTCGTCAATGAAGATGTTGCCTCCTAAAACCTCTGTGTCGATGTCTTCTTCCTCGAAATTGAGCTCTTCAGTGCCGCCCTCGGTGTCGGCTTCTTCGGTGTCATTGCCTACTACCTCGGTGTCCTCTTCTTCATCTTCTTCTTCATCCTCATCCATGTCATCCCGCTCAAATCGGGTTTCACATGGCCTAAGCGAAAGCTCGTCCTCCGGTTTTGGCTCCAATGGGTAGGGATGTCCCGTCCATGCCTCGTACCAATTCGGTACGTAGAGAAGCTCGTACATGTCGAGGGTGGGTATAACTACGCGATCTTGAACCTTCACCTTGTATCCTCCCTCGGCTTGAATGAAGATACCGGAACTATACCAATAGTTTTTGTTGAGGAGTTGGGCGTGAGCCGATGTGTAGCGGGTGAGATTGACTCCGAGATTCTTAGCCAAGAGGCTAACCAAATTGCCGCACCACACCTCCTTGGACTTGGTAGATTTCCCGAGGTAGTAGAGCCATTCGTACCCCAAATTCAAGGGGCCAGGCTCCTCAAAGAGGATGGTGCGGAAGCAAGCAACTTCCGTCCTTGTAGGCCGGTTCAACTCTTTCTTTGGCCAAAATGTTGCGGCGAGGACTCTCAGGATAATCCGGAAGATGGGGTTGACGATGTTTGCCCCGGATAGCGCCGCGGTGGAGGATTGAACCTCCCCGGTGATGTAGCTCCAAGTGCGGGTCACTCGGTAGTCCTTCAAGCTATAGTCTCTAGACGGGTTTGGGAGATCCAAGATTGCGTTGAACTCCGCCATTGTGAAGTCACGGTCCTCGTTACCGAGCCGGAACCGAATCCGTCCCGCCGAGGTCTTCGTCGAGAAGTTGGTCTCCAAGGTGGCCAAGAACTCGGATGTGAGGGCCGTATAGTGTGGCAAGCTCTCTTGCTTCAAAAGATGGGCGGCCCCAAGGATGATGAAAGCGTCCCTACATCCGTGTAGATTCCCGTGGTGACAACGCTAGACTTTGAGAACCATCAGGTGTAATGGTCCTTCTCCAGAAACTCTCGGTAGCGCCGTACTTGGCTCTGAATGCTCAAAATCACATCATGCACTCGGGGTGGAGATGGAGACCTATGGTTCCTCCTCTTCTTCTGAGCTCGGGTGGCGGGTCTGCTTGAACTAGCCATGGATCCTACAAAATAATCAAGATTTTTCCAAGATAAGATCCACTCAAAATAAATAGGTACGAGACCCCACACTTGGTCTCAAAATTAATCTCGGAATTATTCGTAAACTACCCAATTGGGTTGTTTACGATACTGGACTCGGATTGATCGATGAAGCATTGCAGGGTCGTTAACGAGCCTGGGTGGGTCGTTAACGAGCCGCCAAGAGCAAAACCAGAATTTTCCGAATTTTAATCTACCTTAAATTCAGCACAAATCAAGCATGCAATCTTCTATATTTTTCCACATATCCCTCATTGGGTATAAGCACCCCATACTTACTCAATTACCCATCCCGAACATGCTAAAATTACCTAAAATTTTGACATGCAAAGTTCGAACTTTAAGATTTAGAACAAGAAAAATTCATGCTTTCCTAACTAGAGGATTGCAATAGATAATCTAACATGAATAATCTTTCCTAAAACATGAACAACTAAGCATAATCAAGAAGTTTTATGGACAAAAATCAAGCATGCAATTTCGACCTTTCTAAGAACACGATTCAAGATAAGAAATTTCAACCCTAAAGATAATCAATCATGCAATTTCGAGCAAGGGTTTAGAAATCATACCAGAGAATCGAGAAATTGAAGAACAAGGGTCGGAATCGGGGTGGTTAACGAGCTTGCGGCCCGTCGGTGATTGGTTTCCGAGCTCCGGTAACGACGGCCTCTCGGTGGTCGGTGGTGTGGGGGATTCCGAATCGGTGGGAGAGAAGGGAGAGGGATTGAGAGCTTTTTGAGTTTGGGAGAGTATGAATTTGAGAGGGTAGTGGTAGATTTGTGGGTGGGGGTAAAAGGTGTTTATATACGAGGGGAAAGGGTAGAAGGGGGGGGGGGGGGCGGCTAGGGTAATAAGATAGATAGATTAGGTTAAAATTCTTACCTGCCCCGTTTCTTGACGAGTCGGGTCTTCGAACCGGGTCGTTAATGACCCTGGGTGGGTCGTTAACGAGCCACCGTGGCCTCTTTGAGTGATTTTTCGATCCCTTTCTCCTGAAATCTTGTTAGCTCAAAAATTCTAATTTCTATCCTAACTAAAACTAAAAAGAAAAACAAAAGAAAGCTAAGAAATAATCTAAAAAGAAAAAAAAGAAAAAAAAAGAAAAACTAAACCTATTCTAAAAAGCGGGTTGCCTCCCGTAAGCGCTATTTTTTAACGTCGTTAGCCCGACGATGTCCCTTGCTAGTCTGATGATATTAGAGCCATGTTGACTCTTATCTCTTCAGCTGGGTCAGTTTGCTCATGGAATTTCTTCAGCCTGTGTCCATTAACTTTGAAGATGATGCCTCGGTTATCGGTCAACTCTACTGCTCCATGAGGATAAATGTGATGAACCACAAATGGCCCACTCCATCGTGTCCTGAGCTTTCCTGGGAATAATCGGAGTCTAGAATTGAAGAGAAGTACCTTATCGCCGACTTGGTAAGTTTTGGGCACTAATTTCCGATCATGCCACCTTTTGGTGCGCTCCTTGTAGATTTCAGCATTTTCGTACGCCTTCAGCCTCAATTCTTCTAATGCTTGCAAGTCCATGAATCTTTTTGCTCCTGCCGCGTCGAGGTTCATGTTGAGCTCCTTGAGAGCCCATAATGCCTTATGCTCCATCTCGACCGGTAAATGACATGCCTTGCCATACACTAAATTATAGGGGGTGGTCCGGAGAGGCGTCTTGTATGCTGTCCTATATGCCCACAGAGCGTCATCCAATTTGGAGGACCAATCCTTCCTACAACGGGAAACTGTCTTCTCTAATATGCTCTTTATTTGCCTGTTTAAAACTTCAACTTGGCCACTCGTTTGGGGATGATAGGGCGTTGCCACCCGATGAAATACCCCATACTTAGCCAACAGTGCTTCAAAACTCTCAATGAAATGGGAACCACCATCGCTGATAAGGACTCTAGGAACGCCGAACCTGGGGAAAATATTGGTTTTAATGAATTTAGCCACAGTCTTGGCGTCGTTAGTCCGTGTAGCAACGACTTCCACCCACTTAGAGACATAATCAACCGCAACTAGGATGTACTTGTAGGGTCCTGAGGCAGGAAACGGTCCCATGAAGTCAATGCCCCACACATCAAATAGCTCAACTTCTAATATCCCAGTTAGTGGATTTTCATGTCTCCAAGTTATGTTGCCTGAACGCTGACATCCATCACATGCTGTCACATAAGCCTGCACATCTTTGAACATGGTTGGCCAATAGAGACCACTTTGAAGAATCTTCGCAGTAGTCTTGAATCCTTTTGCATGACCTCCAGTTGGAAGTGTGTGACATTGACGGATCACATCTTCAATTTAGGGGTGATCGCTCCCTTGTTTAAACAAGTAGGGGTCATCCCAATAGTATTGTTTCACATCATGGAGAAATTTCTTCTTCTTTTGTAGGGTAAGGCCCTCGAGAATTATGCCTCCTACAAGATAGTTAGCAAAATCCGCAAACCAAGGGGCTTTTGACCCTCTAATAGCATGGATTGATATTGAGGAAGAAGAAATGGAAGAAGGAGAAGGAGTAAAATTTCTTAGAAAAGACTCAGTTTCAGAAAACTTACCTGGATGGATCGTTAACGAGCTAGGATTTATTATTTGGACTTTGGTACCGACCTCTCGTGGCTCAGTAACGACCTAATGGACTAGTATGCCGACCGAATCTGAACATTTTCCCTTGTTATTTGTGTCTTCCAGCCTCGGCGCCTCGTTAACGACCCTGAAGGGGTCGGTGACGAGGGTCTTGTGGAGTTCGACCTCGTTCAGCAGGAGGTGTTCGTCGGGTCTGGAATCATTTATCGGCACCTCATTGTTAGACTCGGTGATATGCTCTACTGGCAACCTGGACAAGTGATCTGCCACTAGATTTTCAGCTCCCTTTTTGTCTCTTATTTCATGGTCAAATTCCTGCAGTAAGAGCATCCAACGAAGCAATCTAGGTTTGGCATCTTTTTTAGCCATTAAGTATCTAACAGCTTCATGGTCAGTATAAACAATCACTTTGGATCCAACAAGGTAGGACCGGAATTTCTCAAAGGCAAATACCACATCAAGGAATTCCTTCTCTGTTGTGGTATACTTACTCTACGCTTCATCCAACGTCTTGCTGGCATAATAGATGGCGTGGAGTTTTTTGTCCTTCCGTTGCCCTAAGACTGCGCAAACTGCATAGTCACTGACATCACACATAACCTCGAAGGGTAGTGTCCAATCTGGAGACTGCATAATGGGGGCAGACACGAGGGCAACTCTTAACCTGTAAAATGCTTCAAGACATTCTGGAGACATCTCAAACACTACATCTTTCATTAGTAGGTTAGTCAAAGGTTTAGCTATCTTAGAAAAATCCTGAATAAATCATCTGTAAAAGCCAGCATGCCCTAAAAAACTCCTAATGTCTCTTACAGAAGAAGGAGGAGGTAGTTTTTCAATAAGCTCAATTTTTGCTCTATCTACTTCTATCCCTCTTTTAGAGACAAGGTGTCCTAGTACTATCCCTTCTTGAACCATGAAATGACATTTTTCCCAGTTTAGCACAAGATTGGTTTTTTCACATCTTTTAAGCACTCGTGCAAGGTTAGCAAGACAAGAATCAAATGAAGAACCATAAATAGAAAAGTCATCCATGAAAACCTCTACAATATCCTCTATCATATCTGAAAAAATGGCCATCATACATCTCTGAAAGGTAGCAGGGGCATTGCAAAGCCCAAATGGCATTCTCTTATAAGCAAAGGCTCCATAGGGACACATAAAGGTTGTTTTCTCCTGATCATTAGGGTGAATAGGGATCTGCCAAAAACCGCTATAGCCATCTAGATAGAGAAATAATCATGCTAGGCTAAGCGTTCTAACACCTGATCTATGAAAGGAAGCGAAAAATGATCTTTTCTAGTAGCACTATTAAGCTTCCTATAATCGATGCACATTCTCCAACTAGTGGTGGTTCTAGTCGGAATAAGCTCTCCCTTTTCATTTTCTATCACCGTCATCCCCCCTTTCTTTGGGACTACATGGACCGGACTCACCCATTGGCTGTCCGAAATAGGAAATATGATCCCAGCATCAAGTAACTTAATAATTTCCTTTTTAACTACATCCTTCATATTAGGATTTAACCTACGTTGATGTTCTATGGTGGGTTTATGATTGTCCTCCATGTAAATCCTATGCATGCAAAGAGAAGGGGATATGACAGTTATATCATCTAGGGAGTAGCCTATGGCTTTTCTATGCATCTTAAGCACATTCAGGAGTTTTCCTACTTCCTCATCTGTTAATTCAGCATTAATGATGACAGGTAGAGTAGAATTAGGACCGAGGAATTCATACCTGAGGGAATCTGGCAGAGGTTTAAGTGTTGGGGACGGTTCAGCAGGGATTAGAATCGGCTCTTCTGGTTCCGTCTTCAACACTTCCTCAAAGCATTCAAAGGCTGAGATTTCGCTGTCTTCGGCTAGGGTCATTAACGAACCTAGAGTGGTCGTTAACGAGCCTGCATCTTCTGCCAGGAGAATCGGTAACGATGCTGGAGGACTCGTTACTGAAACTGCAGTGGTTATTTCTGCCCATCTTTGCCCTGAAATTTCATCACTGTATGCTGATCTTCCTATAGGGTCTCCACATTCAATGATCTCCTTGTGGATGTAGAGCATCTTGACTTCAGTTTTTTCGGACTCCTTGGATTGTTTGAATCGGAATTTCGTCACCTCATCCCCAATTTCGAAAGTTAGGAGTCCTCTCCTAACATCGATTATGGCTCCTGCTGTAGCAAGGAATGGTCTTCCCAAAATAATAGGCACAATCGGATCTTTGGGCATTGTCATAACGATGAAGTTGTTAGGAACAAAGAAATTACCCACTTGAACTGGAAAGTCTTCTATCAGCCTTGTTGGTTTGATGCAAGATCCGTCTTCCATATAAAGCCGCATGTTGATGGGCTCTAGTGGTCCCATATTAGCTTTAGACCAGATTGAGAGCGGAACGAGACTAGCACTGGCACCTAGATCACATAAAGCCTTGAACTTGTGGTTGCCTATGCCGATCGTTATTGCAAACCTTCCTGGATCTCCTAGCTTTTCCAGTAGAGCTATTGATCTGACTTCATCTTGCAGCTCTGTAATGGACCTTTTCTTGCTAAGAATATCTTTCAAAAATTTTGTGTAAGCCGGCATTTCGCTTAGGGCCTCAGCGAATGGGATGGAAATATTAATGCCCTGAAGAATCTTAACGAAACGCTTGAACTTACTCTCAGTAGAGTCCATAGATTTCTTAGTAGGAAATGGAAGAGATTTCACCATTCTCGGAACCAAGTTAGGCTCGAGAGGTGAGAGTACCGGGTCGACACTAGGGTCGATTGATGTCCTCGGCGGGTTGTTACCGACCCTGGTGGGGTCGTTAACTACCCTGGGGTTGAGAGGAAGGCTCGGTTTAGAGAACTTACCTGGGGTAGGATCGTCAGGAATCCTCGGAGCCTCGTCATCCTTGTTTGTAGGCTTGGTATGTGCTCTCTCTGGCTCGTTAACGAGCTGGTTGGCGAGATCTTGTTCCGCCTTCTCTTCATCTTGAATTCTCTCCGGTAGTGTCTTCCCACTCCTGAGGTGTACCGCTGCTATTTGGCCCCTAGGGTTCTCCTCGGGGCGGTCCGGGAGTTGCCCTTGTGGTCTTGGAATTCGTGCAGCTAGGTCCCCTAGTTGGGAATCAACACTCCTCTTCCAAATATCGAACTCTCCCCATCTTTTATCTTGTCGGTTCAGTTTGGCTTGAACGACATCAACTTTGTTGTTCACTCCGTTGATGCTCTCCTTTATCTCCTGAACCCATGATGGCGTCTCCTGATGGCCTGGAGGTCGATATGGTGCAGGTCGTCTATCTGGTGGGGGCCCTTCATAGTTTTGACTTGTATTCTGATTGCCTCATGGTTGATAGTTGTTTGACTTGTCATTATAATTAGGCTGGTTCCTGTATGGTCCCCTCATATAGTTCATCTCAGCTATTGTCTTAGCGATTCTTACCTGCTCAATGTTAGTGCAAGCCGAAGTACTATGTGCAGAAGAACAACATTCTTGACATGATTGAGAGGATTTCAGAAAACTTACCTGTTTCCTTAGACGGTTGACCTCATCTTGTAAGAATTGATTTTTAACGTCGAGGTCAACTTCATCTCGATTGGGTACATAGAGACGTTTTTGAGTTTGTGGAGTCTGCTGGGTTCCATACATAGCATCGTAATTTTCCAGCTTATCCAACAGTTCCCACGCCTCTGTCGGGTTCATCTTTATAAAACCTCACGCAGTATGCGTGTTGATGCGGTTCTTGGTCTCTGCGTTGATGCCCTGGAAAAAGATTTCTTGCAAAACATATAAAGGTTGACCATGAGTAGGGCACTGTCTAAGCATCTCTTTGAATCTTTCCCATGTTTCAACAAATGTTTCATTAGGCAACTGGTGATAAGAGGTTATGCGTTTCCTCAATTATGTTGTCTTAGCAGGAGGGAAAAACTTTGTAAGAAATTGATCATACAAAGCTTTCCAAGTCCTGATAGACTTAGAAGGTAGGCTCTCCAACCAGTTCAGGGCCTTTCCAGTAAGAGACCATCTAAAAGCTTTTAATAGAACATATTCTAACGAGACACCTTCAGCAGCTATGGTATCACATAAATCAAGAAAGTTTCTAATATGCTCCATAGGGCACTCAGAAAGTTTCCCTTCAAACTGAGCCCGTTTGATTAAGGATATAAATTGAGACTTGATCTCAAAAGGTTTCTCTATCGTTGGAAGCACAATAGGAGATTCTGGCACCCTGAGTTCCGGATGCATGTATTGTTTGGCATTCCTTGGATAGGCATCTAGCTCTTCTTGTAGTCGAGCCTTGTCAGCTCGTTGACGCTCAGCTTCTGCGTCTGCGCCGTCCTTCTCGGCTTTCAGTGCCTCCATCTGGCTCTGGAGGATCTCTAACTCGCGAGCCATCTCTTCTGCTGTGGCCATGGCTCGGTTTTCTCGACGGTGCAGGGAACGTTCTGGTTCTGAGTAATAACCTGTGTTATCAAACTGAAGCCTTCTTCGTCCTACCGGCATACACTGAGAAAACAGACAAAGAAAACAAAAATTAAAAACAAAAACGGGGTCGGGCTATTCCCGAACCCAAAGATAAACTAACAAACTCGTTGCTTCCCCAGCAACGGCGCCAATTTGTTGAGAGGGTTTCTCGGCCAACAAATAAATTTGTAAGTCAAGACCCCGCTGAGTATAGCAGAGTCAGGAACGTTCCACAGGAAGCAAGGTTGTTCGTCTATCGATCTATTAAAATGCAAACAAAAACAATAAAAACACCGAACACTTCAACTAACGACGTTGTAAGCAGCCTCGTTAACGACGTTGTGAGGGTCGTTAACGAACCACCGAACACAAAAACACTTCAACTAACGACCTAATTAAAATCTAATTAAATTCGGTACCGAGGCAAGTACTCAGCAACGAAAATTCACTAGAAATAATTCAAATAAAACAAAGATCTAGGACTAGGGACACCACAACATAGCCAAACATAAAAATTCGTAAGAAGATAAGATCATGCCTTTAAACAGATAGAGTCATCAACTTTCGTTGACTTAGCAAGTAAATTAACAAACTTTCGTATCCTAATTCACTTAATTGCTTGTTTTGGATCTAAAGCTTGAAACTTTCGTATTCAAACAATATCAACCTTCAAGTTACTAACTTTCTCTTTCAATCAAGTTAAAAACTCAAATTACCTCGACTTTCGTTTCGGTATAAGCACAACAAACAATTCTCAATCAAAGATAAAAGGCATTCACAACACAATCCTACTCATCAAACACGCTCAACTATGCCGGGCTTAACCCCGATCCTAGAAAAGGAAACTACTCACTAATCATATCTAAGAAACTAAAAATCTCAAAAAGAAACATTGAAAACAAAACAAAACTCGAATTAATAAGAAAATATCGTCTTACAGAGATTCAGAAGAAACCGAAAAACATCAAAATATCGAACCACAATCGCGACCAACGACCTCGGTGATTGTCGTCTACCGAGCCTCCTCGATCCTCTCCGATCCGACTTTCTCTCTCTCGGCCCTTCGAAAATCTCTTCCTCTAAAAATTCTCCTCCAAAAAAACTTTCTCCCTTTTCCTATGCTAGATAGAAGGGTATTTATACTAAAATGCTAAAAACTAAAAAGGCTAAAAGATATAAACTTTCCTAAAAAGATAAAAACAAACCCTAAAAGATAGAAATAAAAATCTAAAAAGATATTAAGACCTAAAAATACATATTCTAATAACCCCAAAAGATTCTAAAAAGATACTCAACCGACACGGAAATAAATTCCCGCTCCAGGATCGGTGAATTATAAAACAAATATTTCAAATGTTCTTCTTCGTGGCCTCGTTCACGAGCCCTCACAGCCTCGTTAACGAGCCTGGGCTTTGTTTTCTTCCACACTTCCTCTTGTGATCTCGAGCTCTGACTTCTTCAATTCTGCACTCCTCCGTCTTTTGCTGTAATGCTCCAAATTCAACTCCATTTAGCTCCTTTCCTCGCTAAAAACTACAAAATTCACAAAATAGCGTAGATTCCACTCTTTTCACAGAAATATGCAAAACTATCTAAAAACACTCAAAACTAAACCTAAACTGAACAAAACTAAACCTATTAAGCAAAGAAAACCTACTAAAAACTATACTAAAAATGCGAACATCACGCGGGTACGTATTCGGAGTGAGGTTGTCCCTGAGCAGGCATGGGGACGTATGGGGGGGTGACCTTGCTGGTACTGTTCGTAACTTGGGTAGGGATACGGAACCGGGGGCACACCGCCCTGCTCATACCCTTGGAATGGGTAGGGGTTCTGGGGAGCATTGTATGTCCAGCTTGGAGGAACCACGAAAGGGCATCCCGGAGGTCCCGCGGCCATCCATTGCGGGGTCTCAGCCTGAGACCCCGCAATGGATGGGGAAAGAAGTTGTTTGGGCATATTGTCGGGATGTTGGGGAAAGAAGTTGTTTGGGCAAGCCATTTTGGGAGGTTCAAAAGTCAAGGTTTGCACTAATCGGGGGGCTACTTAGGATGAAGACTTTCCCACAGACAGCGCCAATGATGAAACCCGAAATGACGACCCGCTAAAAGACAAGGAACGAGGTTATTACTTTTGATAGTGCAAACACTTGCTTCTTTATTTATATCTCTCTTACAACGAGGTTACAAGCCGACGAGGCTAACAAGCAATTAAGAATTACACCTTAGGCCTCCTACGGGTTATCGAGATCTCGAGCTAACAATATTTGAGATCTCCTATTTTCTAAGAGGTTCTTTCACCCCGAGGTAGGGTGATTGATCTTATGTCGATATCTGATACTACGAGCGTGGTGTTGAGTCTTGCGAGATTGTGTAGCGAGGTCTCTAGTGTGAGCGGGATCTCTGAGTGACTTGAAGTCTTTTTGTGGACTCTTCTTATCTGTAGCGAGGTCTTTTAACGATGTTTCTATCACGTCGATCTTTAACGAACAAGATTGTTCTTGAGTTAAGATGTTTTTCGACCCCTTCTTCTTACGAGATCATTCTCTATTTATAGAGGATCGGGGAGCCGAGTTTTGGCAAAGGTTCGATGTGGGATGCCCAAGATTAGGGACTTCTGATTGGTCCGAAGGTGAGGCGGCTGGTGATTGGCTTGGGGAAGCAGCATCAATGAGTGGTCCGTGTGGGCGGGTGTCTGTGGAGTCGGTGACGAGGTCTAGGCCTCGTTCCGAGGTCTAGGGTGGAGTCGGTTACGGGGTCTAGGACCTCGCGGGAGTAGGAACCTTGTTTTAAATAAACGAGGGATACGAGAGTGGGGTCCAGTGTCATCCGTTCATTTTCGGTACCCCGGGCCCACTTCTTACTCTTACTATTTTGGGCATCATCACATGCTTGTTTACCTAAAGATCTGCAAAACCGAACAAAACAAGCGCAAAACCCGAATTTCCTAGAAAACCTAAAAACCTAAAAACTACCCTAAACTAAGCTAAAACACATGCAAAACAAACATAAATATGCATCGTAAGCTATACCTAAATGCAAGCTATCAATTAGCTGATTCTAATGATGTTGTTTTTTATTCTCCTCCATATTCCATTTCTACTTTGTTAGATGCTGATGCTATTTTGTATGTTGAACAAGCTTAATTTTTATTAATATCGCAGAGGCTTGCCTCGTTTCCTGATCAAAAAAAAAGGGAAAAGAAAAAATACGTTAAAAGTTAAAAGAATTATGCAGCTTAATTTCATGAAGCAAAACAAAATCGCCACAATTCTGATACAAACCAAATTAACGAACAAAGCTAATGCGAATTTGAGCATGATTCTCATCCTACCCTTCTCGATGTCGACAGTGAGCAACGATTTCGACTCGATTACCATTTTATTGTGGATCGAGGACACAAATAGCAGTATTGCTGAGGAGAATTTAGATGAACCCAAATCCAAATAGCAACAAGGGAAGAGCTTTGTTAAAGGAGTTGTACGGAATATGCCTTCATAGTCGATTGTGCGCATCAGGACTATGCTAAAGTAGAAGGCATTGGGTAACTTTCGATGTTTGAAAACTTATTTTGGTTTAGACTGAATATCAGAAGTCAGCTCTGGTGACTAAGTAGAGTAAGGGTGCGTATGTGACTAGTGTTTTTGGAGCTTCTTTCCAGTAGCATAGCTGAAAATTTTCAAATTCTGCACCCTCCTAACCCAAAGAAGAAAGCATTTCAGCTAACTTGTTAGGGGTATTGGAAGAAAACTCCCGAGCTGCAGAACGAAGCCTAAGATGAAGTGCGCATTGTCGAATCATTTCAGCTAACTTGACGTCATGCCTTAAGGCTGGCTAGCCCATCAATAGTTGTCCGAACAAGCTCCCATACCATGTTAAATTCCGGTGAGCCAATACAACGTGGGGTACACACATTCATTTATGCGCATATGCGCGTTAAGCCCAACACACAAGCTCATGGGGTTCCATCCTAAAACCAATGGATAATAGGAGTAGTCCAAGGTATATATGTTGCGCAAGTTATATTTGAATTCCCGATATGGGATAACATTCTTTCACACTTACAAAAGAAACAAAATAAATAGTTTAGGAATACCAATAGGAATAAGAAGTTTCATAGGGCACCAAGTATAAAAGCTAAAAATTCAAGGATACTAACATGATTTTTTTTTAACTACAATTACAACATGAAAGTCATAGAACAATTATTTCAACCATTATAGTTGTGCGTTCATTTAAATTTGGCGTCCATCATTTTTGATAGAATTTTTTTTTGGCATGCATCATGAAATACATCATGTATGATTTAGTATAGTGAGTAAACTCTTAAGGCAAACTGGACGACCCCGGTGGGAGTTGAGCTAACATTCCTAACAAGGAGGGCCGAGGCCCGTAAAATCAACCATACACGTTAAGCCCAAATATCTTTACATCCAATCAGGAGAAGGCCCAAAGTGGTGGACAGGAGACTACGTGTAGTCTGATGGAGATGGCCCGACAAGATCAACTTTTAAAAATGAATCAACACCTTCAAGTAGAGCTGTCAAAAACTGACCTAAACAGCTAACCTGATCAGAATTGCCCGATACTTTTAGGGTCAAGACCCGAAAATTTGAACCCGAAACTCGAAATCAACCGAACCCGAAGCCATTGGGTTGAAACCCGAAACCCGTTGAGTTGACCGATTTAGTATATTTATAGAATTTTTTAATTTTATTTTGAAAATTAGAATATATTTTACTATTAAAATAAATAAAAATACTATATTATAATTAAATATTATTATTTAATTATAAATTGATTTTAATAATCATAAAAAAAAAGATATTTTAGACCCATTGGTCAACCCGACCCGATCGAAAACACGCTACAACCTGACCCGATTGACCCGTGACCCATAACAAAACCGAACTCGATTTAAACCGAACCCCAAACCCGTCCGGTCCGACCCGATTGAAAGGTCTACCTGCAAGCAATATGATTTATGGATCATCGACTGTAGACTTGCAGTACTGGGATTAATTAGAACAAGAAAAATTCCGGTTGGTACCCTCAAGTTTTTGACTTTTTTATATGATGCCCTAAAAAAACTTATTTTGGGTGGTTCTCCCAAAAGTTCGGTTGGTGCTCTTTCTTATGAATTTTCGTTAGTTTTTAACTAAATTAGTATATTTTCTAATAAAAAATATTTTTTATTTAATTAAATTAAAACAAATTTTAGTTTAATAACAACTAAAATAAATCATATAAAATATTAAACTAAAAATATTATATCATATCATATATATATATACTTTTAGTTTAATATGATTGAGATTGTGTGTTGTATAATTTAAAAAATAAAAGTTAAAACAAAAATTATTAAAAATATTTATAGTAAAATAAATATATTACTTAATTAAAATTTCCAGGTAGGTTTTATGTAATAATTTTGACAATTTTGTTAAAGAAACTAATAGAAATTTCGTTATGGCACTCTAGACTTATATTAGAGTTTTAAGTTCTAGTAATTTTATAAAAAATTTCAAAGTTACTATTTTCAAGCAAAAGATTATAAACAATTTTGGGCCTAAAGATTATAAGCGGAAGATCACGTTGATAATTTTGGGCCAAAAGAAATAACATGCTAAAGGTGAAGTTCCCCAGAAAGACTATAAACAATTTTCAAGGAAAGAGCAACTATTAAGATGAAATTTGCTAACACACATTTTCCTAGTCATTCCATATCTAAACTAGTCAATCATCAAGAGAAAAGATGGATCGGGACTTGTTTAATTTTAGAGAATCATCCCTAAGAGCATTCGAAGACGCTCAAAGGGTTGTCTGTCCAATGTTTTGGTGAAATATATTTGCAACGTGATCTTCGGTTCTACAATGTTCAATCTCGATGGAACCTTTTTGATGCACCACATGCACTCATGACTCCACAAGACATCGAGGACTTGGCTCATATTCCCTTTGATGGACTAATCACTAGAGACCGAGCCAAGAAGTTGAAGAAAGCTACAATGGTTCTTCTAGCTGGTATTCCGGCTATGGTGGACGAGCCTAAGGAGTCAAGATGGGTTACTTCTATTCACCATGTTCAAGCTTGACTTGGACACGCTCACATGCAAGAGTTGTTTGCATGCTTATCCTAGACTTACTATTTATAGTGCTTTCTAAATATGCTTTTATTTTTAATAGGATTTTCTACATATATGGACCATGTGTTATGGGCCATATTATGTGAGCTTATGGTTTTTCGAGTTAAGAAACATATTATTTTATCAATTTGGATCATGCAAGATTTGTGGGACAAATTTGGAAAGTAATATGGATCTTACTTGGAGCCTAAGTTATTAGTTGTCTTGCAATAATATCTTTTAATTAATGATAATTTATATTAGGAAACAATATATTTTAAGAATAGCATAGGATAGTTGGCTATCTATGTCTATTTAAACCCTTGTAATCTTTATTTTCAAGACATGTTGAATTAAATATTTGGAAAAAAAACTTTGTTTCTTATTCCAAGGACCTTCAACCCAAAACTATCTCTGGCTCTCTTATGATTTTCATCCACCTTCACAACACCTCAAATTTTGAAATTCATCCACTCAGTTGTCCAATTCAATTCTCAAACACAAATCAATCTCAACCATATTCAATTGAGTTATTACTTGTTCTTTAAGCAATCAATTTACAAACCTTGTTGCTTTGCAAACCAAGGAAGTGATTGAGAACATTAAAGTTTGAGTCTTCTCAAACAAAGTTCAAATCTTGCATGTAAAAGAAGAAGAGGATTAAAGCTGACAAGATCGGGACCTGGAAAACAAATGAAAACGAAACGCGCGAGCTCATCAATTCCGTATCAAGTGGTACTCAGAGACCAGTGTACACGGATTATCAAGTGGTATTAGATTCTCCTTGTTTAGTCAAGTTTTAAATTGCTTTTCAAATTTACTTGCATAATCAGTTTTTACCCTTAGTTTTTCATAATTTTCTTGTTCAAACTCTTAAAAAGTCACCAAAACCCTAACCTAAGGCACCCTTGTGCCGCCACCACCAACCACTGTCGGCAACCACCCATCCACCACCGAATTCCGCCACCACACCCTTGTCTTGGTGCACGCCCCTCCCCCTTGCTTGTGTGCCAAGTTACTTGCTTTCCCTTGTGGCCCAAGTTTGTTTAAACATACATTCCTTAGATTAAGATCTTGCTAGTTTTTCTTTCCTTATTGAAAAGATTATATCTTTAATTGCACGTTTGACTTGCTTTGCATTAATTCCACCATATTTGCTTGCCTTGAATACTTATTCTTTCCACAAATGGGTTTACTACAATTTTGGTGAATTGTTTGCTTTCATGTTCATGCATATTACAGTCTCTTTGTTTTCCACAAAAATTAGCCAATTCCCCTCCTTTTTATTTTTGCTTCTAAGTAGTGTCATTGGTGTTTATAAATTCTGAAGAAAAAAAAACCCCAAAATTGATTCTTCAACAAGGATCACCAAAAATATCATCTTCATTCTAGTAGTTAATTTGCATTCTTCTTGCTTTGCCTTGCTTACAGTGGCATATAAAGTTGGAGTTTGGTTCAAATGAAACAAACTCTTATCCTGAAACGAATGCACTTTTTGTAGTTAGTAGTACACTTTTCCTACTTTGGAGTGCACTTTTTCGCATTTGCGCTTTTCGTACTTTGTAGTTCACTTTTTGTAGTGCACTTTTTCGTATTGCACTTTTTGTATTTTTCAATGCACTTTTGTATGAAAAGTGCACTAGTAACTAGAAAAAGTGCATTTGTTTCACGTTTTAGGATAAGAGTTTGTTTCATTTGAACCAAACTCTATAAAGTTGTGCTTGCTTTGCTCATAATAACACCCTAGTTAGTTGAAGCATCACAAAAGATCCCCTTGTGCATTGCATTGTTGTGCCTAAAACTGGAACTTGCATGCGCCCTTGTTCTCTTCTTGTCGTGCACTTGCGTCTTAGTAATTCTCTTTCATTAATTTGTGCACTTTGCTAGCCAAAATCTGAAATTTTAGCCTTGTGTGTCTTGATTGCTTGCTTTTACATTGAATTAGTAGTATCTGCTACTTGTTTAAAGTATTTGGTTTGCATAAGGAACTTGTTTGCTTGTCAACTTGCATCTTCCTTTCTATATTCTTTGAGGCTGAAATTCTACTTGATCTTTTAGGACTAAACCTTTCATTCACTTGCCTAATAGGTTGGTTTCACTAACTGATTTATGCTTGTGAATTGATTAGCTCCTTGCTAAAATAAGGTGTTCGTCCCTTGATTACACTTTTTTTGCTTGTTAGTGCTGCTCGTTTTCCCTCTTTGTTCAGGAACGATGTCTCAACACAGTGATAATGCCTCTTCTGTGGATGGCCAAGATGGTGTCCTTAATGCCAATCTCATTGAAACCATTCAAAACATGGTCCAAACGGCCATGACAGAATCTGAATGACAACAAGAAGCACGTGATCGAACCTTGAATGCTCGGTTCGAACAATTGGCCAATGCTATTGCGGCCCTCTCTACTTCAAATCAACAATCCCCAGAGTCGGCCAAAAGCCTAACCATGGCCGAACATACTACTCAATCGGTGGATCCTCACATGGCTTCAACTAGCAACAAAGGTAAGTCTCAAATCCCTGCTCGAATCCAGCTTTCTTCTGACCCGGTTGCTAGTTTGGTGGATCCTGGGTCCAAGGTATCACAAGTTCCTCCTAATGTGGTTCATCCTTCCAATCAACCCAAGTAGAAAACAAATTCTAGGAATGGAGCACCGCTTGAGGATGATCTTAATGAATTCCATGAAGCACAACGCTATGAAGACGAATATCAACCTCCCATTATGGATTGGTTCTAAGAAGTCAATGAGGTTGATCATGATTTGCCCCCCGCCTGCCTCGGGCTTGCTCAAAGGAATGTCCAACAAGCCAACCCAATGGCTAACCGAAGAGACATTAAGATCAAACTTGAGACCTTTTCCGGCGAGAAGGACCTAGAGAAGTGTCTTGAATGGGAGCAACACACCGATTACACCTTTGACCATTTGGGGTATGAAGAATATGAGAAACTAGAAGTGGTTACTCTCCATTTTACCGGGAAAGCTAGAAGTTGGTGGTACCGCACGAGAGCTGACCGTGCGCGCCAAGGATTGGATCCTAATGGGACGTGGCCCCAACTACGTTTTCTTTTGAAGAAGAAGCATGTTCCTGAAGAACATATTGAGACTATGAGGCTTAGAGTGGCTTCTTATAAGCAAGGTTCTCGGTCCCCAATCAAATGCTTCAACGACCTTGAATACTTAACTTACAAAGCCAACATTGACCAATCACAACAGTCCCTACAGACTCAAATCATGGTAGGCCTCAACATTCAAATTCGGGATGCTCTTGAAATCCAAAGCATAAGGGATACCAACACTCTTGTTCACAAAGATCAATTGATTTATAATCAAATCCAAAGGAAGAAGAAAGAAGCTTAGAATTCCACCAATAAAAGGTACACCTCTTACCCTTCTAATTCGGTTTCTTCTAATTCATCTTATTCTTCTCAGCCACGGGGTGTTCCCAACACCACCAAGGCTCCTTCTTAGAACCCTTCTCGTCCTACATCATCCCCGACCCCAAAGTAAATAGCACATAACGTTCGTTGCTAAAAATGCCAAGGAAGAGGGCATGTGTCCAAAGATTGCCCAAATTCTAAGAAAGTGCTCTTCACCCACCAAGGCTATGTGTCGGATGGAGAGGATAAATCCAAAGATGTAGGTCTAGCTCAAGTGGAGGAGGAGATCTAGCACAATGATGAGGATAGTGAGTATATCGCCCCGGATACTTCAATACAACCCCTTGTGTTGGTGACAATGTGCACTCTTCATCTCCATGAGTCTCCACCAGCGGACCAAAGAGAGAACATCTTCCACACCCATTGCACCGTTAAAGGTCAAACTTTATGTGCTAGTGTTGATGGTGGTAGTTGTTATAATTTGATTAATAAGAAAGTTGTTGAACACTTGCAATTGCCAACTACACAAAGATCGACCTCTTATAGTTTAAACGGGATTAATGAGGCTAAAGATGAAAACTTGATTACTCACCAATGCCTTGTTAACTTTGCTATTGGTCCTTATAATGATAGTGTTATTTGTGATGTTACCGAAATGGATTGCACTCATCTCCTCTTAGGTAGATCTTGGATGTTTGATAGACGTGTTATTCATGACGGTTATTTGAATCGCTATTGTTTTAACCATAATGGGAGGAGAGTTACTCTTCTACCCATGTCTTATCAAGAAGTTTTACATGATCAAGTACTTAGAAATCAAGCTAAGGCGCTTCGGGAGGCCCAACAAAATAAGTACAAGCCATCCCCGATGTCAAAACAAGGGCCAACGAAGAAGTCTAGCCCTCAGCAGGCCGGTCACGATCGTGAGCCACCCATCACGACCCGTGACTAGCCAACTGCGGCTCCCAACAGCTCCGCCACGACCAGTAAGCCCCATCACGATCGAGTCACGACCCGTGATGGTCTGTTCACACCCCGTGACAGCCTTCACGACTGGCTTTCTAGCCCTAGTCAGCCCATCACGACCGACTTTCTAGCCCCAGTCAGCCCATCACGACCCGTGACCCCAAGGTCACGAGTCATGACACCTTCTCTGAGGCCTCTAGGCATCCCGTGACGACCCGTGACCCCTCCGTCACAACCCCCTCCCTTCTCTTGCCTCGGAGTTGTGGGTTATGCCTTATAAGCCTCCGAACAAGTGTGAATGGCGTCCCAAAGACGAGTCTAAATCGGCAATTGAAGGAGGAGTTAAAAGAAGAGTTCTCCTTGCCCATCCAAGAGATGTTCACCAAGCATTCAAGGGAGGTTCTTTATGTCTTCTTCTTTTTAGGAATGATGTTTTACTTTAATGTGGATTTGACTACCATTACTTCTCCTATCTCTTCCTTGTTACAAGATTTCATGGACTTGTTCCCCGAAGAGTTGCCACCCGGTCTTCCACCCGTGATAGGAATTGAGCACCAAATTGACTTGGTTCCGGGCGCTACTCTCCCAAACCGAACTGCTTATAGAGAAAGCCTTGAAGAGACTAAGGAGTTACAATGACAAGTTCAAGATTTGATGGAAAAAGGCTATGTCAGAGAGAGCTTAAGTCCTTGCACCGTCCCGATCATTCTAGTTCCTAAGACAGATGGATCTTGACGTATGTGTGTGGATTGCCGTGCCATCAACCAAATAACAGTAAAGTATCGTCACCCTATACCTCATTTTGATGATATGCTTGATGAATTGCATGGTTCTGTTTTGTTTACAAAGAAAGATCTTAGGAGTGGCTATCATCAAATTAGAATGAAAGAGGGTGATGAATGGAAAACTGCTTAAGACAAAATATCGTTTATTTGAGTGGCTTGTCATGAGAAGAAGAGGATTAAAGCTGACAATATCGGGACCAAGAAAACAAACCGAAATGAAGTGCGTGAGCTCATCAATTCCATAGCACTTTCTCTATGTGATCACGTAGAAATGGTGCTTAATCTCAATGTACTTTTTGATCACGTAGGAAAGAGTTTTGTCGATGGAACCTCATTGATAGCCTTTGGATAATAAGAACAATACAAATATGTCATACCATGCTCGAGGAGCTTGCTTGAGTCCATACAAAGCTCTTTCAAGAGAGTAAACATGATCTGGGTTGCTTTCATCTTCAAATCTAGGCGGTTGTTTGACATAGACTTCTTCTTGAAGATAAACATTGAGAAAGGTTGTCTTCACATCTATTTGGGAACAATTTAAACCCTTTGAAAGTGGAAAAGGCAGTAAGTAGACATATTTTTTTGATTCGAGCCATTCGAGCAAACGTTTCCTCCTAGTCGATGCCTTCCTTCTGGTTATATCCTTGAGCAACAAGACGAGCTTTGTTTCTGGACATTTTTTTCAGATTCATCTAGTTTGTTTCGGAACACCCATCGAGTTCCTATAATGTTTTTGTCCCTTGGCCTTGGAAGCAATTTCAACACCTTGTTCCTCTCAATTGATTAAGCTCTTCCTGCATTGCCTGAATCCAATTTGAGTCTTGTAGTGCTTCTTTCACATTCTTAGGTTCAATAAGAGAAACAAAAGCATTAAAAGCACAAAAGTTTTGAATTGAAGAGCAAGTTTGTACTCCCCTTTCATATGGGGTGATGATGTTCTTCATGGGGTGATTCTTTTTCTATTGAAAGTTCTTGATTGATGTAGGATCAGGGGTTTGAAGTCCCCCCCCCCCCCCCCCCCCGAGCACTAAAACTAGCCACAATTGTGGCATCTTGAGCACTAGTATTGGGCAATATGGATGTGGCATCTAGATTGATCCCAAGGTCTGAATCTTCTAAAGGAGTTTCAGACTAGGAATCATCTCTAGTTGGTGAGTACGAAGCGGGATCGTCAAAGTGCTCAATTGTATCTTCATCTTCATTGCCAACAACATCATTTGATTCTAGAGGTGAGGAAATGTTTCATGTGATAGTCAGAGTCGTCTTTTCTTGGATCATCATCATCGTTTGGTTCCCCTACTAGAATAGAAAAGGATTTGACAATCTTTGTAGGAACATGGTTTGGGGAACTGTTCCATGTTGAATGAACTCTTAATCAAATACGACATGTATACTTTCCTTAAACTTCTTGGTCCTTTTGTTGAAGACTTTGTATCCCTTGCTTTGTAGTGAGTATCTAATGAAAATTCTCTCATCACTTATTGGGTTGAATTTTCCCAAGGCATCTTTCCCATTGTTATGAATGTAACACCTGCATCCAAAGACCTTCAGGTGGAAAATGTTTGGTTTCCTACCTCTCATTAGTTCATAAGAAGTTTTCAACAAAATATGATGAATCAAAGCCTTGTTAAGGATATACATGGTTGTAGAGATTTCTTCTATCTAGAAGTTTTGTGCAATTCCACTTTCAAGCATCACATCACTAGCCATGTTCTCCAAGGTTTTGTTCTTTCGTTCTACCACTTCGTTTTGCTGAGGAGTTCTTGGTGCAAAAAAGTTGTGGGAAACGCCATTATTGTTCCAAAAGGTTAGGAACTCAAAGTTATCAAACTCAGTCCCATGATCCGATCTTATGGCCTTCAACTTTGTTCCCAAGCTTACTTCAGTTCTCTTGATGAAGATCTCGAATTATTTGAACGTTGTTCCTTTAGAAGAAAAAAAGATAACCTAGGTAAAACGACAAAAATCATCAATAATAACGAACATATATATTTTTCCACCATAGCTACTGGTTCGCATTAGACCACACAAATCCATGTGAATCATTTCTTGAGGATTTGAAGTGCTAACCACCTTCTTTGGTTTGAAGGAACTTCTAGTTTGCTTCTCTCTCACACATGTGTCACACATTTTTCCTATTTCTGGATTGATTCTTGGTAATCTCACAACAAGATCTTGTAGGAACGGTTTTTGGATTAAGTTTAAACCAGCATTTCCTCGGTGGTTGAAATTCCGAATCAACAATATAGACATTGTTTGAGTGTTTCCCTCTGAGTATAACATTGTTGGTCTCTTTATTTACTACCAAACATTCATTAGAATCAAAGTAAACAATGTTGTTCTCTTGATAACACAACTGTTCCACACACAAGAGATTGTATCCAAGATTTGTTACAAGATTTACATTGCTTATTTTGATTGATTTGTTGAGTTTGACTTCTCCCGATCCTTGAATTGCTACTTTGTTTTTGTTGCCAAAGGAAACATTTCCTCCTTCAACTTGGGTGTTAAGCAAGGCTAGATTGCTTTTGTTTCCTATCATGGGGTTGGAGCATGCACTATCAATTAACCACATACAGTTCTCCCTCGCTTTTACCTGCAAAACAATCAATGTTTGATTACCCAAGAAAGATGTTCCTTGCCTTGTTCATTACAGGGATAGTAGTCAAGATAATCAACAATATTGACATCATAAGCATTATTGTTGCTGGAGTTCTAAGAGTAAGCAAAGTTGTTATGATGCATTCCGTTGTTGTTCTATTTCGTGTGATTTACCGAGGAACTAACTTTTCCTTTTTGACATTGTTCCTTATAATGCCCATGGTTTCCACAAAACCAACAATTTTTGTAGTACTCACCTAGGTAAATTTTGGGATGTGGCCTTTGGATTCTATTTTTCTCAACAGTTTCCTTGCTAGGCACCTTGTAACCATTTCCCCTGGCTATTTTGACATAGATTTTGTGACAATTATTCCTAGTGTAGTAGTCCCTTTTTCCTTTGGTTCCACTCTCCAAGACTCTAATCCTTTCCTCTAGGTGTGAGTTTTTGTTTTTTCGGTTTGGAGTTCTAGGGCTCTACTCTCACTTAACTCTCTTAGAGTCAGGGATTTCAAGTTGTTGTCAAAGGTATTTTTAAAGTATCCAATCCCATGTTTGGGAGGAACAAAGGTCATGTTAGGAACTTCAACTATTTTCTTCCCCTCACTTTTCTCAAGTTTTTTAAGGAGACCGTCCTTTTCTAGGATAATTGCTTCAATTTCAGTTATGAGGTCGTTTTTGGTGATCTTTAAGGAGTCAAGTTCCTTTTTAAGTTCATCACACATGGAACAAATCAACAAATTTTGCATTTTCCAAGTTGAAACAATGTTCCTCAACTTTGTTCATTTTCCTTTTCAAGTTTCATGTTATCATAGAATACGAATTAGACTAGGCTTGTCATACATGTCAGAATAATTTGTCAAGGTTTGAGCACTTACTTCCTCATGTGATTCCCGTGAGTCGCCTTTGATAGCCATTGCACACATGTTTGGTGTAGTCCATGCCTCAGGGTCTTCATCTTCAGAATCATCTACGGTTGCTATGTAAGCCTTGTTTCCAAACTTCTTTTCTTCATTTCCTAGTGGGCATACTTTTGCAATGTGACACTTCTTGAAGCATTTGATGCAGGTAATGTCCTTCACATCCTTCTCTCCTGACTTGTTGTAGTCCCTTGAGAAGTTGATTCCTCCATATTTCTTTTGGAACTTCCTTTTCTTGTAATGGTTTCAATGTGCATTTGTGATAAGCACTATGTCATCATCTTCTTCTTCTTCCGAATCTTCACACTATTCTTGGACTGATTTGAGTACCTTCTCCAACTTGAGTGTGATCCCTTTCCCAGGTTTGTCCAGTGCCTTGTCCACACTTCTCCTGGTCTCATAGGATTTCAGTTTCTTGAAGATCTCATGAAGTAGGAGACTCTTGTTGGCGGGGTTCCATCGTGGGACCATTCACGTGTGACTTCTTCCTTCATGATTACCAAACCAGAGAGCTTGGTTAGTACGCTTTCGAAGCAAGACTGGTATGAGGAAACGCTTTCTCCATGTTCCATCCTGAAGTTGTAGAACTCAAGACGAACATCCATCTGGTGACCCTCCTTGAGATCTGAGCTTCCCATCTGCATATGTTCTATGGCTGCCCACACTTTTGATACCCCTTATGGGTCTAGTTGCATATTAATTTAGGTCATATTCATGCATATTTCTCATATTTTATATTTATTTTATTTTATTTTGCATTCGAAATCTACACCCGTATTTTTATATTATTTTAGGTATTAAGGCTAATATTTGGAAGAATTAGAGAGCAATTTCGAGATGTCAAGTGAATCATGGAACTCTTCGGTTTTATTGATGAGGCCTGCATCTAAATGGAAGACAACTACGTAATGGCCTAGTATTATTATCTGAGTTATCCAGCCCATTGGTGGAGTGGGCCTAATGGAGGATGTGTAGCCCAATTTAATATAGACAAGTGTGATCTTCTATCCATATATTTCACGTTAAAGATTTCAGATAGATGAGGGAGGAGATACATTATTATATATATATATATATATAGCTTTAGTTTTTAGAGAGTGAGAGGATAAATTAGGTTAGCTTTCGTTAGTTTTAGAGGGTCGCACATTAGTTTGAACGAAGCTTTTCAGGAGTGAATTCGGTCGGTGTGATTTGAAGATTTTGTTGTTCAAGACTCTAGCCTTTTATTTGGATTATTTTCTTAGTCTCAAAAATTGTATTGAATAATTCTTGAATAGTTTATATATTTTGATTATGTCTTCAATCATGTATTATTAAATTCCTAGTTCTAGGATTTTTGTGATTCATTCAATATGTATTTAATTAAAGTTATATTCTTTGCCTGAATTGAAATATTTTTTATTTAATCTTAGATGCTTTATGCTTTATTAACTTTTGTGAATGTAAACTTGTCAAAGTTTCTGACTGAAAGGTAATAACTTTAATAAGTAGACAGACAAAGAATTGAGACTGAAAAGTATTTTTTTCTGTCGGAACCCTAGGATTTGAACCGGAGATTTCTTTATTGCGAAAGTGTTTTGATTTCTCTTCTGGAATAATAGTTGTCATAGAAACCTTAAGGTTGGGTTGAGTTAGCAAGTCGAAAGCGGATGTTGATTCAATTTAATCTTAAATTCTAAGTGCTAAATGGTCTAGATTTCAATTGACAAGTCGCGAAAGCGGATGTTGGTTGGGTTTAGGCACGTTGCTATCGTTCGAAAGGACTTAGTGATTACCTTAGATAACTACCTTCAAATAATTGAAAATAGATTCAGGCATGACATAATTTTATTTATTGAAACATTGTTGTGGTGATCCTTAACCTTAGACACATCTATCCTGTTGGTTTTATCTCATACTTATTATCATTACTTGTTATCTTAGACCTAGATTACCCATATTCTTTATATTTTGGCCTAATTTACCAGTAGAGCTTCAATTGGTATTACATTGGTCCTTGTGGGATCGACACTTGAGGTACTACGATTGACCTTGTTCGCTTGCGGGTTAGTTTTAGCTACAAAAAGATTTTGGCTCCGTTGTTGGGGACCAATTTGTTAATATCGATTGCCATCTCTTATCTAGTAAAGTTTAGGTCTTTCTTTTTGCTTTGATTTTTATTTTATTTTTTTATTTCAGGCTAATAAATAGAGTTGAATAAATGGATTGTTCATGTATATATGAGGTAAGTTCTTTTTCCTCTCTTTCTCCTAGATTTAATACATGTACTCAGAGGTATGATTATTTTAATCCTAATTTGGGTTTTTCAAACCCAAATACTTCTAACCTCTTCTGTGAGTCTTGTGGAGCTGCAGATCATTATACAGGTTGTCATATAATTTTGGGGAATGTGAATGAGGCCAATTCAAATTCCCACCGTCTTAGTTGGGTGACACCGCTCCAAAATGTTTTCGAAATAGTTGCAAAAGCCCTTGGGTTAATCAAAAGTCAAGCTACAGAGTTGTCTAATCTTAAAGGTGAAGTGAACCTTTCGAAGACTCAAGTTGGTACTTTGACCACACAAAATAAGATGCTAGAAGATCAGATTGCTCAATTGGTTAGTCTAGAGTTGCCTATTGATCCTTCAAAGGTGCACCGCATCGAATATTGCACTGCTATATTTTTAAGGGGTGAGAAAGAGTGGGATGACCCACAAGTTGACAAAAGAGAGCCTACTTAAGTGACGAAGGAGGAACCAATGATTGATGAATTTGATATGCTTCAAAAGGCTACCCCGACCATTAGAGAGACATGTTCTGAGATCCAGGTTAAGCTTCCTGAAATATTGCCTGATGTAGTATTGGTACCAAAAACTACATTAGATATACAGGACCAAAAGGTAGAAGCAATTCAAGAAAAGAAGAGTAGAGTAGATGGAAAAAGAGAAAAAGAAGTGTTGCTAGTGACCGGGCACAAGTTGAATTCAAGCCAGGGGATCAAGTGATTCTCTATCACCATAAATCGAATATGTTCCGGGAAGTAAAAGAACAAGAAGGTCCGGTCTATACCTCCTGAATCGAGTTCTTAGGGGATGATGTTGTTGAGCTTTGGCATTAGAACTCGGGATATATCAAAGTCAGAAAAATTCAACTGAAGCCTTACAAGGAGCCTAATCCGATTCAGATGGGTACTACCGACCCTCCCGATCCGAAAATCTAACATGGGTGGAAGGTCAAGCTTCGACCTTAGGAGGCAACCCAATTGTATATAGTTAAAAAAACCAGGATCCAATATGCACGTCCTTAGCCGTTAATTGGTCCTTATCGCAATTTCCTTTGCAGTCTCTAGGTTCCCCACCTTCGTTGCATCCATCTCGCTCATGGAATTGTTGATGCACATCTTGGCTTTATAGTTCGCCTCCATACAGTTCTACTCATTTAGACCCCATTTTGACAAGTCATGCCTGAGGGCCTTTTTGATGACGAAGTTCCCTTTCTCAGTGACTACCCAAGCCTGGTAATTGTGACTGCGCATCGAGTCTTTCATCAGTCCCTACCATCATTCGAATCATCCTTCGATCAATCTGGGTGGTTTGTTGTTCCCATGTCTGATAGCATTCAGTTCCGTTGACATCTTGCAACTCATAGTCAATCTAAGGCACCAGGATCTGATACCAATTGTAGGATCTTAGATTTGAGTTAGTTCAAAACAGTTGAGAATTGTTCCAACGACAGTTCCTTTATGCAGCAGAATAATTAAACACGGAATGTAAGAAACTAAAACAGTAAGTAGATACGATTCCTTATAGAGAAACCTCACTTTAGCCAACAAGCTAAATGAGTAAACTTCTACCTCCCATGGAGGATTTTGAACAGAAAATATATTAATTTGATGAATCCTTAGTTACAAGATACAAAGAAGAACTTCTCTATTGTTTGCAATTACCAAATTCAGACAATACTATCGAATTGATCTATCTTGTTCCTATGTCGGCTAAACACAAATAAGAATAGTGCCCGAACTCACTCGTTCCTTGTGCAGTTCCCTTTAGTACAAAACAACCTTCCAAGTCGATTTTGAGCTCACGTACTCTCCATCCATTGGATCTGGACTCCCTCCTTCAGAAACGGATTGTTGATTGCTCTTGTGTTGCTCTAGGCTCTCTCTCTCTCTCTCTCTCTCTCTCTCTCTCTCTCTCTCTCTCTCTCTCTCTCTCTCAGAACTTCTTGCTTCCTTCTAGAGATTATTGTTCATTCGGATAAAAGAGCTACTTGACCTAGCTCAATCGCTTTCCTCTTATAGTAGTTGTTGTGTTTGTCAAATGACACATCTGTCCTTTTGTTCTTGGGAGCACGATATTGTTCCAATGAACTGTGTAACCCTGAGGTGCATTTATTCATTATCACATTTTTATCCTCTTGTGCTTGCAGCCCAAGTTTGGAACAAATAGACCCTTTTGTCCTTCATTAACTTGCCACGTACTCTAGTAGGTATGGAGAACGATTCCCATGTTTTTTCCTGTGAATTTGTGTCTTTCTTGAAATCACTTGAATGGGGACTTAGTTCCAAATATTTGTTATCATCAAAACTTCGAAAACTCGAATGGATGAAACCGTTGTTCTAATATTAATTAGGAACTCACATTGATCCTACACTTTGCAACATAGATTCTCATTTCTTTTATACATTTGGATGAAAATTTGTTTAATTAGTCATTTAATAAAATATAATTACTTTTTTATATCTGTTTAATTTTTTTATTTACTTTCTAAGATATTTAAGATTAGTAATCTATACAGGAACATATAATTAGTTGCATAACATATAGTCCTGTCAATCGGGTCGAGTCGGGCGGGTTTGGGTTCAGTCGATTCAAGTTCGGGTTAAATTGGGTTCGGTTTCGTTATAGGTCACAGATCAATCGGGTCGGGTTGTAACATGTTTTCGGTCGGGTCGGGTTGACCAGGGGTCTAAAATATCCTTTTTTATGATTATTAAAATCAATTTTTAATTAAATAATAATATTTCATTATAATATATTTTTTTCATTTATTTTAATAATAAAATATATTATAATTTTAAAAATAAATTTTAAAAATTCTATAAATATACTAAATCGGTCAACCCAACGGGTTTCAGGTTTCGGATTTCAACCCAACGGGTTTCAGGTTCTATCGGGTTTAGTTGATTTTGGGTTTCGGGTTCAAATTTTCGGGTCTTGACCCTAAATCTATCAGGCGATTCGGGTCGGGTTGGCGGGTTTCGGTCAGCTTTTGACAACTCTAGTAACATATAAAGAAAGAATTTGATAAAAATTATAAAAAAAGAATTTGATCTATTTAAACGGTTTTTCTATCCTATGTCCTAAGGGCATAGGTTTAGAATACTAGATTTAGAAACTAAAACCTACTCCCTCCGTTCTATTCTACTTGTCACTTTAGTCTTAATTTTATGTTCCATAAAACATGTCATTTTTTATATTTTATTCATAATTTTCCAAATATACCCCTTCATTTATTATCTAAATCTCTCTCCCAACTTAATTATATTTCAATTTTCTATGAACAACTATTATGTGGATCAATTTTATTGGTTAAAAAAAGAAAATGAATAATAATGTAAGTTGTATTTAATAGGGACATTTTAGTAAGATATTATAGTGTCTTAATATGCGTAAATTTAGCTAAAATGACAAGTACAATAGAACGGAGGGAGTATTAAAAAATTAATAAACCCATATAAAAAAAAAGTCAAAATAACCTTAAATAATAAAATTTAATAAATAATTCCCCTTTTAAGCTTCTTAAATTATGCCATTAATTCATAGGTTAGAAAAATTATTATTTAAATTATTGAGTTAGTATTATCTAAACATGAATGGAATACGAAATTAAATTTCTATAATTATACCTAGATTAATTAATTGAACTTTCGATTTTGTAGGGTTTACGTAACAATTTCTAATTATGTGTTAGTATTATTCTATATAAGGATTAATATATAAATCGTAATAATAATAATAATTTTCGATCGCTCTCACTATGTCATCCCGCATGTTACAACCTATTATTATCACAACTAAATTAAATCTCTCCCATTCAAGTTTTTCTAGTTCCACCACTATATCTAAGTGACAATTGGTCCAAATAATTACTACTTAAGGGAACGTGTTGAGAGTTTTTTATATAAAAAAATTGAAGTTAAAATTTCTTAATTAATATATAATTTATAAGTTACCTTATCAGTTGTCCTATGCTTTTAGGTTCGAACATTATTAGCTAGGCTTGTATACTTGTATACTAAGTTTGTTATATGCACCACCTCCAATTTATCGACTCACTGGTAGATTGAAGAATCTAAAATCAGTTGTTTGAAAGATAATAAGTATTTCAAAGACTCGAATATTGTGTTGAAGCACTATATGTGATACTTGGAAGACTCAAATATTGTTTGAAAGCACCATGTGAAAAAAATAATGCAGGGAATAATTTTGTTAAGCAAAGGAAGGAAGATTATTTGTTGGGTTGTTAATCAGATGATTGTTGGTTGATTAAAGTTGAGTGGAAGAGAGTCGGTACTTGATCAGTAAATGATGAGAGGCGTACTTTAAAGTGATCGACAACAAATTAGAGAATGGAAAAGGTTGCTTAATGTTAGTGTTGGGGATGGAATAAGATGAAACATAGGACCATCAACATGGTTGGTTGAAACGATGAAGGAGCAAAAGAGAGACAAAGCACACAACAGCCCACATGGTAAAAGTTAAATTTCAACAAGCTAGAGACTGAAACGACACTTGTTCCTGAAGCTTCGGCCCCTACACTACTTTTCTTACAAAATTGGATGGTCGTCCTTGAATTCAACAAACATCTTTTTAGCCTTCATTCCTTCCTTCTCTCCATATAATTTGAAGCAAGATGGATGGTGTGCTTCAGAATACACCTTCCTTTGCTTCTGCTTCTTCTAGTTAATCTATAGCTATTCCACTTTTTCTTGCCTCCCCCGAATTCGGTGGATCAAACTAGCTAGCTCTGCACCAATCGTAGTAACTTTAAACATACTGTTTATGTGTGCCAAATTGATTTTGTAATGGATACTGTCCATGTGAATCTAAACAAAGACCTGGAAGTACTATTCTATTCTAAAAGCTTAACCACTATTTTTTTAACCCGTAAAAATTAGGAGGTCCTTCTTGCAGAGGGCATCCTAGAGCATTTTTGTGGATGCGAACTAAAAATTCTTTGTAATTCATAATGGAGACCGACAGAATGGTATGGCCCAGCCTAGCAATTTTATTGGCCACAACATTACGATTTCTACTAACATATATGGTTGATAAGTAAAGAATCAAACCACGAGAGCGAAAACAAGATATATGACCCTGTTTTCGAAAGATATTTATGATTGTCAAGTATTAGAGGATATTGTGTATATTAGAAGATATTGCATATCCCGTAAATCTCGTAATTATATATTGTTAATATTCTTTCCTAGTTTGTAGGTTAGTCAGTAGTTTGTATATAAACTCTTTTTACGTAATAACAATTCAGTCTTTTACGCTGCAATATTCTTTATGGTATCAGAGCGTCGGGAAATTTTGCGATCCCAAACCTAATCTTGTACCACCACTCTCTTGGCCGCCTCTCATCACCGATTTCTTAATCGGACCTCCACAAATTTCACCGCCCTCTCGGCCTAAACCTCTCCTCCCCGTGTGCGAATATGCCAGGCAAGGAAGACAGCCTTAAACCGAATTCTCCATATTATCTCCATCCGTCGGATCATCCCGGGATGAAGATTTGTCCTGTCGTTCTTCGTGGCGACAATTATCAAGAGATATCTGACCCTGTTTTCGAAAGATATTTATGATTGTAGGGTTATCACCTTCTTTTAAATTATAAAGTTTTATCTATTTAGAATTTTAAATATTTTTATAGATTATATTTTTTGAATTTATTTTAATTTTTTCAAATTAGAATTGGGTATTAAATTAAAAAATATAAAAAAATGTATTGTAAAGAAAACAATTTTTCTTATAATTCTAACAAAAATCATAGCTAAGACATGAACCAAACTAATTCAAGTGTTCAAGAGTATCATCTAAAATAGTTTTCTAAGGTACTGCCCGAAAAAGAAAAAAAAAACCCTTTGGAGGTACCAAACGGAATTTCTTTGAATATTACTATTTTTTAATATTATATTTTTTGATGTAAACTAATACTGGTGTTACTATTGTTTCTTGTGTTTCTGAAATAAATTTTTCTCCGACACCAACAAAAAAAGTAAAAAATTAGGTATCAAATGGAGTTTCCCAAAAAATATATTCATATACTGTTGTACCGATTTAGCAATCTACGTACCGATGTAGAGTATAGCCGTATATGTACACCTTATGTAGATCACAAGTAGTTAAAATAGAGGATGACGTTGCTATCAACTTATACATGATTAAAGAGAATCACTGATCGATCGATGCAGTTGGACTCCGTACGTACATACATACGTACATCTTATGATTGAAATTTCATATACGTATATGTGTATTATATTGATTTAATTATGTACGTGTAACGTGTCGATGAGAATGTGCTTAATCAATCGGCCATATGCAATGTTCAAATCATGTCACATACATACGTATCTTGTCAAATCGCGTTTGGCATGGGAGCAAATATATTTTATTAGGCAGCCTGTAACATGCATGAACTGATTGATTTGCTCCTTCAATTCGATTATATAAATATACTTTGATATTGGTTGGTTTTGATCATTCGATGCTCTTAATTATCAATGAATGACAGATTAGGGGGTTGGTGTTCTCTCCGAGATGTCTTGGCAAAGTTAAATGGTTTTTAATTCTCAGCCATCGATGATTACGGCTTATGCTTCTTTATGTCCGAATCACAAAAAGGCTACTACCTTGATCCAAAGTTGACGGCCAATGTAAATGTCCTAGCTGTCTTAGCTTGATACTTGCATGTTAAATTGGCTTTAATTAATTAATTGGCTACTACTGGCCGGTAAGGTTGTCCATTCATTCCATAGTAAAACTAAAGTTGTAATTTAAATTCCTTTATAGAATAAATCTATTCCAAATTGCCAATAGTCACCAGATCTCTTATTCAACAAATTCCAACACTAAATTTTTCTTCTCTTTTTTTTTAATTATTTGTCTATTTTTTTAAAAATTACTAAAGACTACTGTAATTTTTATTTTTATTTTAATGTATTTAATTTAAAAAATCAATCATGCCGGAGTGAAGTATGCGTGGTTATAATGTTCCGAATAAGTGATCTCATTTGAGCTAACCAATTATTAATGCTTTGATGTAATGTATACATCCATGATACAAACATATATATAGGCTTAGTAAAACTCATTATGATATAACCAATTAGTAGAATGTAAAGCATTAAGACCGGTTGGGAAGCACTATCTAGTCTCAATGGAATGAATTACTTTTATAATTAATATGTTATAATAGTAATGCGTAAGGAGTTGTATTATCAGATTTTGTTATCTAGCTTTCACCTTAAACTCAAAGAAACAAGATCTTTCTAGCTATAAAGTGAAAAACATTTTTAGTTTCAACATTATTCGATGCCATCTCATCGATAGTTAATAGAGAGAAAAATACCAGGATAGTCCTAGTTTCAATTATTTATTCCAAAAATATACCCCCACCCTATATTATTTCTAAAATTACACCTTTTTATTATAAGTTCCAAACTACCCTTTCTCTAAAAAAAAACAAGTTTCAAACTCCCCTCTATAATCGTACAGATAACAGATCCCTAATTAATAGCTCCTCTTCTTATTAACCATTTTTCTCTATCCATTATCCCTCACGATCACAACCGATTTTTTCTCTTTTAATGGCTTTAAATTTTTTTGGTTAGTTACTAGTTAGAAAAAGTAAAAGACGGCAACTTCTACATTAAGGAAAAAATAAAATAAAAACTCTAAAATTTATATATCTTCTACATTAATTTATGTCACAAAATTGCCTTATATTTATTACTTTACACAAAAATTACCTACGTAAAATTTATATAACAACTTTGATGTCATAATTTTTAATCTACAAGTTATTTTACATTAATTAATGTAATAAAATTAGTGGAATAAAATTAAATTACATGAATTAATTTACACAAATTTACTTACATTAATTAGTGTAATATGTAACAATATTTAATCTACATTAATTAATTTAACAAAATTGTCTTGCATTAATCAGTATAATAAAATTACTTTACATGAATTAATTTACATAAAATTAGTTACATTAATTAGTGTAATAAAATTAACTTACACGAATTAATTTACATAAAATTAGTTACATTAATTAGTGTAACAACTTTATGTAACAACATTTAATCTACATTAATTAATTTAACAAAATTGCCTTACATTAATTAGTGTAATAAAATTAACTTACACGAATTAACAAAATTACCTACATAAAATTTATGTAATAATTTTTATGTAATATATAATATTTAACCTACAAGAGTTATTCTATACATTAATTAATGTAAAAAAGTTGTCTTACATTAATTTATGTAACAATTTTTATATAACAATATTTAAACTACAAGAATTATTCTACAATAATTTATGTCATAAAAATATTGTAATAAAATTAAATAACTAATTAATTTACATAACCCTATAGAACAATTTCACTACAATAATTAATGTAACAGTTACAATGCAAAAATTAATGTAACAAAACCCTAATAAATTACTATTGTATCAAATTGATAACTACTCCGGTGAGGAGAGAAGCGGCGCCCAACGGTGGTCGTCGGCGAGGGTCGTAGTTGTGGTCGGCGAGGAAGGTAGCGACGTCCCTAACAATGGTGGTTGACGGGAGGGCGGCGGCCCTATGGAGGCGCGAAGAGCGCCGACGATATGATGGCCCTGTGGCGGGTAAAATCCGGCGAGATTGGCTAGTGGGTAGTGGTAGGCTGGAGAAGGAGATCGTGAAAATGGAGGTTTTGGTGAAAATGAAGGTTTTTTTAGGAGATACGATTTGAGAGGTAGAGATTGGTAGGGTATTATAGGGGTAATTTTGTCTAATTATATGTAATAGGTTATTTTGGAAAAATATTAATGTGTATAATATAATTTATATAGCGACACAGCAACAATGACTGGGTTAGTACGTCGTAGATTTAGAAGGATTGATATAACGAAGATAAACAAGAATATCAGTTAATTCGCCAGATATCTTTAGTATTACTGTAAAAAACACAAGTGGATACGAAATTATCTATAAATATAATAATATAATATTATATAGGATATGATATCAGTTAATTCGCCAAATATCTTTAGTGTTACTTTTAAAAAAAGAGTGAAGATGGAGATACGAAATTATTTGTATAAATAATACTATAATTACTATATACAATATAATACTTTTAATCAGTACTTTTGTTCGCGCGCAAGGTACGGGATATATGCGTTTGTAGGCCATGGACTCGCTAATAATAATATTTCATCCCCAGAAAGATCAACTTTCCTTGGCGTTCACTTATGACTGATCGACAAGTGCATGATCGAGTATTGAATATTTACTGACAGATTTTTCAAATCTTTAATTTACTAATCTCAACTGAAATCTAATTCACCTAGCTCCTGTATTGTGGGTTTATGATGAAAAGTATAATAATATTACGATCATTGATAAAACAAAATCACGAAAATAGCTATAAACAAACCGGAGAGTTTTTATTGATAGATCACAGATGCATCAATCATAACAGGACTAGTACGTTGCTAGCTAGCAATTCAATTAAGTCACGTACACTTTACAAGTTGGCTAGAGTAAACGAAAATACAGATTACAGTAACATACAATCTAGCTAGCTAATAATATAATAATAAATTACTATGTTCATGGTGGTAATTAAACTAATTAACTAGTTGTTGGGGTTAATAGACATGGTCTGAACCTCGGAGAGCCTGGCTTCATGGAACTTGGCGATGAAGGCCGAAGCCCTACGGTCGATCCCGGGCTCAGCAACCCAGCAGTACCTTTGGTCTTCGTCGCTCGGGTACACTTTTCGTGTTGCCCAAGCGCCGTCCTCCCACGGATGGTTGCTTGTGGTTCTCCTGCTGCTCTTGAACATTGAAAACAGAGAGAAGGAGGACTTCCTTTGTCTAGTGCTGCTCTTTCCAGCCATGTTTAATGAATGAATTGAAAAGGATGGAGTGTTTTAATTTGAGAGTGGTTTTGGGGGGCGTACGTACGTTGGTGTATGCGAGATATGGTTTGGTGTGTGGCTGCTCTATGTGTGTGTCTTCCCCTCTGCCTCTGAATTTATAGCAGGATTTGGTGTGTTGCGATGGTGGGGGAGGTTGTTGGGTGGCTGTCCTGAAGGAATCTTCAAATCTAGGCCGTTGGATTGGTTTTTTTATATTTTACAATGGCTGTGATCGGATCAGCCTTCACTAGTTCATAACTACGTACTATCCGATCGACTTGGCCAATATGTATAATGTGGGGGTCTACACCTTCGTCTGTATACATAAGCATATTACGTTAGATACACAAATTTAGTGAATTTTTTGTTGGATTGTACGTGTAAATCGAGAGTTGGGAATAATAGTTTGTTCTAATGGGATTCGTCTATAAAGGAACTGTGTCTTATCTTCCAAGCATAAATACCTAAACACAAGTATAACAAACACAGATAAGACACAATTCCTTTAAAGAGGAACCCACTACAACCAACTAGTTGTATGTGTAAACCCTTACCTCTACTTGGAAGATTTTGAATGACTTTCTTCTTTTATTGATTGTTTCCTTATCTACTACAAGACAAAGTTCAAACTTCTCTATTCATGATAGTCTACGAACTATAGGAACACTAATGAACTTCTCAACCTAAGTACTGAGACAACAACTCAACTAAAATAAGAAAATCAAACCTTACAGTCTTCTCTATATCTCTACTTGATGTTCGCATTTTTGGTATAGTTTTTGATAGGTTTTCTTTGCTTATTAGGATTAATTTTGTCTAGTTTAGGTTTAGTTTTAAGTGTTTTTAGTTAGTTTTGCATAAATCTACGAAAAGGGTAGAATCTACGCTATTTTGTGTATTTTGCAGGTTTTAGCTAGGAAAGGAGCTAAATGGAGCTAAATTTGGAGCATCACAGTGAAGGACGGGAAAGTGCAAGATTTAAGAAGTCAACGCTCAAGAAAACGAGAGGAGGTGTTGAAGAAAACAAAACCCCAGGCTCGTTAACGAGGCTTTGAAGGGTCGTTAACGAGGCCACGAAGAAGAAGATTTCGGAGTATTATTTTATTATTCACCGATCCTGAGCGGGAATTTATTTCCGTATCGGTTGAGTATCTTTTAGAATCTTTATGGGTGATCAGAATATGTATTTTAGGGTTTAATATCTTTCTAGATTTTATTTCTATCTTTTAGAGATTGTTTCTATCTTTTTAGGAAAGTTTTTATCTTTTAGCCTTTTTAGTTTTTTAGGATTTTCTATAAATACCCTTCTATCTAGCATAGAAAGGGGGGGGGGGGGGTCGAATTTTGGAGTGGAGTTTTAGAGCTAGTTTTGGAGGAGAAGGAAGGCCGAAGGAGAGGCTGCTGGATCGGAAGTCGGTGACGAGGTTCGGTGACGACGGTTTCCGAGGTTCGTTGATCGAGTTTGTGGTTCGGTGATTGTTTTGTTTTGGTTTTTCTCTGATTCTCTGTAAGACGATATTTTTGTTATTAATTTAAAGTTTGAGTTTTTGTTTCAATGTTTGTTTTTATGGAAGTTTTTAGTTTGTTTATCATGAGTAGTGAGTAGTCTATTTTTCTTGGGTCGGGGTTAAGCCCGGCATAGTTGAGCATGTTTGATGAAGTAAGATAGTGTTTTGAATGCCTTTTATCTTTATTGAAATTGTTTGTTGTGCTTAATACCGAAACGGGAGTTGAGGTAATTTGAGTTTTAACTTGATTGAAAGAGAAAGTTAGTAACTTGAAGGTTGATATTGTTTGCAAACGGAAGTTTCAAGCTTTAGATCCAAAACAAGCAATTGAGTGAGTTAGTTTATGAAAATAGATTAATTTACTTGTCTAGTCAATGAAAGTTGATGACTCTATCTATTTAAAGGCATAATCTTATCTTCTTATGAATTCTTATGCTTGGCTATGTTGTGGTGTCCCTTATCCTAGATATTTGTTTTTATTGAATTATTTTTGATAAATCTTCGTTGCTGAATACTTGCTTCGGTACCGAGTGTTAGTTAGAATTTTATTAGCTCGTTAATTGGTGTTTTTGTGTTCGGTGGTTCGGTAACGATCCTGACAAGGTCGTTAACGAGGCATCTCGTTAGTGTTTTGCTTGATTTTATTTGAATTTTTATTAGATTGATAGACAAGCAACCTTGCTTCCTGTGGAACGATCCTGACTCCACTGTACTCAGCGGGGTCTTGACTTACAAATTTATTTGTTGGCCGAGAAACCCTATCAACAAATTGGCGCCGTTGCCGGGGAAGCAACGAGTTGTTAGTTTATCTTTGGGATCGGGACTAGCCCGACCCCGTTTTTTGTTTTTAATTTTTTTTTCTTTGTTTGTTTTCTCAGTATATGCCGGTAGGACGAAGAAGGCTTCAGTTTGATAGCTCCAGTTATTACTCAGAACCCGAACGTTCCCTGCATCGACGACTCCGAGAAAACCGAGCCATGGCCACAGCTGAAGAGATGGCTCGAGAGCTAGAGATCCTCCGGACCCAGATGGAGGCACTGAGAGCCGAGAAGGACGGCGCTGATGTAGACAAGGCTCGACTGCAAGAAGAGCTAAACGCCTATCCAAGGAATGCCAAGCAATACATGCATCCGGAACTGAGGGTGCCAGAATCTCCTATTGTGCTTCCTGCGATAGAGAAACCTTTTGAGATCAAGTCTCAATTTATATCCTTGATTAAACGGGCTCAGTTTGAAGGGAAACCTGTTGAGTGCCCTATGGAACATATTAGAAATTTTCTTGATTTATGTGACACCATAGCTGCTGAAGGTGTCTCACTAGAATATGTTCTGTTGAAAGCTTTTAGATGGTCACTTACTGGAAAGGCCCTGAAATGGTTAGAGAGCCTACCTTCTAAGTCTATCAGGACTTGGAAAGCTTTGTATGATCAAATTCTTACAAAGTTTTTCCCTCCTGCTAAGACAACGGAGTTAAGGAAACGTATCACCTCTTATCACCAGTTGCCTAATGAGACATTTGTTGAAACATGGGAAAGATTTAAAGAGATGCTTAGACAATGCCCTACTCATGGGCAACCATTATATGTATTGCAAGAAATCTTTTTCCAAGGTATCAACGCAGAGACCAAGAACCGCATCAACACGCATACTGCGTGCGGTTTTATAGAGATAAACCCGACAGAGGCGTGGGAACTGTTGGACAAGCTGGCGAATTACGATGCTATGTACGGAACCCAGCAGGCTCCACAAACTCAAAAACGTCTCTATGTGCCTAATCGAGATGAAGTTGACCCCGATGTTAAAAATCAATTCTTACAAGATGAGGTCAACCGTTTGAGGAAACAGGTAAGTTTTCTGAAATCCTCTCAATCATGTCAAGAATGTGGTTCTTCTGCGCATAGTACTTCGGCTTGCACTAACATTGAGCAGGTTAGAACCGCTGAGACGATAGCTGAGATGAATTACATGAGAGGACCCTACAAGAACCAACCTAATTATAATGACAGGTCGAACAACTATCAATCATGGGGCAATCAGAATGCAAATCATAATTACACAGGGCCCCCGCAAGATAGACGGCCTGCACCATATCGATCTCCAGGCCATCAGGAGACACCATCATAGACTCAAGAGATTAAAGAGGGCATCAATGGATTGGATAAAAGATGGGGAGTGTTCGATATTTGGAAGAAGAGTGTTGATTCCCAACTAGGAGACCTTGCTGCACGGATTTCCAAGACCACAAGGGCAACTCCCGGGTCGTACCGAAGAGAACCCTAGAGGCCAAATAGCAGCAGTACACCTTAGAAGCGGGAAGACACTACCAGAGAGAATTCCAGCTGAAGAGAAGGAGGAACAAGATCTCGCCAGCCAGCTCGTTAACGAGCCAGCGAGAGCTAGTACCGAGCCTACAAGCCAGGATGACGAGGCTCCGAGGATTCCTAACGAGCCCAGCCCAGGTAAGTTTTCTAAACCGAGCCCTCCTCTCGATCCCAGGGTAGTTAACGACCCCACCAAGGTCGGTAACGACCCGCCGAGGACACCGAACGACCCTAGTGTCGACCCGGTACTCTCACCTCTCGAGCCTAACTTGGTTTCGAGAATGGTGAAAACTCTTCCATTTCCAGTTAAGAAATCTATGGACTCTACTGAGAGTAAGTTCAAGCGTTTCGTTAAGATTCTTCAGGGCATTAATATTTCCATCCCATTCGCTGAGGCCCTAAGCGAAATGCCAGCTTACACAAAATTTTTGAAAGATATTCTTAGGCAACCACAAGTTCAAAGCTTTATGCGATCTTGGTGCCAGTGCTAGTCTTGTTCCACTCTCAATCTGGTCTAGAGCAAATATGGGACCATTAGAGCCTGTCAACATGCGGCTTTATATGGCAGATGGATCTTGCATCAAACCAACAGGGCTGCTAGAAGATTTCCCAGTTCAAGTGGGTAATTTCTTCGTTCCGAATGACTTCATCGTGATGGCAATGCCCGAAGATCCAGTTGTGCCTATTATTTTGGGAAGACCATTCCTCGCCACAGCAAGAGCTATAATCGATGTTAGGAGAGGACTCCTAACTTTCAAAATTGGGGATGAGGTGACGGAATTCCGATTCAAGCAATCCAGGGAGTCCGACAAAGCTGAAATCAAGATGCTCTACGCCCACGAGGAGATCATTGAATGTGGAGACCCCATAGGAAGATCAGCATGCAATGATGACATTTCAGGGCAAAGATGGGCAGAAATAACCACTGCAGTCTCAGTAACGAGTCCTCCAACATCGTTACCGATTCTCCTGGCAGAAGATGCAGGCTCGTTAACGACCCACTCACGTTCGTTAACGACCCTTGCCGAAGATGGCGAGATCTCAGCTTTCGAATGCTTTCATGAAGTATTGAAGACGGAACTAGAAGAGCCCATTCTAATTCCTGCCGAACCGTCCCCAACACTTAAACCCTTGCCAGATTCCCTCAGGTATGAATTCCTCGGCCCAAATTCTACTCTTCCTTTCATCATTAATGCTGGATTAAAAGATGAAGAAGTAGAAAAACTCCTAAGTGTGCTTAAGATGCATAGAAAAGCCATAGGCTACTTCCTAGATGATATAACTGGCATATCCCCTTCTCTTTGCATGCATAGGATTTACATGGAGGACAATCATAAACCCACCATAGAGCATCAACGTAGATTAAATCCTAACATGAAAGATGTAGTTAAAAAGGAAATTATTAAACTACTTGATGCAGGGATCATATTTCCTATTTCGGACAGCCAATGGGTGAGTCCGGTCCATGTAGTCCCTAAGAAAGGGGGGATGACTATGATAGAAAATGAAAAGGGAGAGCTTATTCCGACTAGAACCACCACTAGTTGGAGGATGTGCATTGATTATAGGAAGCTCAATAGCGCTACTAGAAAAGATCATTTTCCGCTTCCTTTCATAGATCAAGTTTTAGAACGCTTAGCCCAACATGATTACTTCTGTTATTTAGATGGCTATAGCGGCTTTTGCCAGATTCCCATTCATCCTGATGACCAAGAGAAAACAACTTTTACATGTCCCTATGGAACCTTTGCTTATAAAAGAATGCCATTTGGGCTTTGCAATGCCCCCGCTACTTTTCAAAGATGTATGATGGCTATTTTTTCTTATATGATAGAGGATATTGTAGAGGTTTTTATGGATGATTTTTCTGTTTATGGTTCTTCATTTGATTCTTGTCTTGCTAACCTTGCACGAGTGCTTAAACGATGTGAAGAAACCAATCTTGTACTGAATTGGGAAAAGTGTCACTTTATGGTTCAAGAGGGGATAGTACTAGGACACCTTGTCTCTAAAAGAGGGATAGAAGTAGATAAGGCAAAAATTGAGCTTATTGAAAAACTACCTCCTCCCTCTTCTGTGAGAGACATTAGGAGTTTTTTAGGGCATGCTGGCTTTTACAGGCGATTTATTCAGGATTTTTCTAAGATAGCTAAACCTTTGACTAACCTACTAATGAAAGATGTAGTGTTTGAGCTGTCTCCAGAATGTCTTGAAGCATTTTACAGGTTAAGAGTTGCCCTTGTGTCCGCCCCCATCATGCAATCCCCAGACTGGGCATTACCCTTTGAGATCATGTGCGATGCCAGTGACTATGCAGTTGGCGCAGTTTTAGGGCAACGGAAGGATAAGAAACTCCACGACATTTACTACGCCAGTAAGACGCTGGATGAGGCGCAGAGTAAGTATACCACAACGGAGAAGGAATTCCTTGTTGTGGTATTTGCTTTTGAAAAATTTCGGTCCTATCTTGTTGGATCCAAAGTGATTGTTTATACTGACCATGGGGCTGTTAGATACCTAATGGCTAAAAAAGATGCAAAACCTAGATTGCTTCGTTGGATGCTCTTACTGCAGGAATTCGATCATGAAATAAGAGACAAGAAGGGAGCAAAAAATCTAGTGGCGGATCATTTATCCAGGTTGCCAGTTGAGCATATCACCGAGTCCAATAATGACGTTCCGATAAATGATTCCACACCCGACGAACACCTCCTGCTGAACGAGGTTGAGCTCTGCAAGACCCTCGTTACCGACCCCTTCAGGATCGTTAATGAGGTGTCGAGGCTGGAAGACACAAATAAAAAGGGAGAATGTTCAAGTTTGGTCGACAATCAAGCCAATGGGGTCGTTACTAAGCTACGGGAGGTCGGTACCGAGGTCAATAAATGGAAACCTAGCTCGTTAACGACCCACCCAGGTAAGATTTCTGAACCTAAGTCTTCTCAATTAAAATCCATCCCCTCTCCTTCTTCAATTTCTTCTTCCTCAATATCAATCCATGCCATTAGAGGGCCAAAAGCTCCTTGGTTTGCGGATTTCGCTAACTATCTTGTAGGAGGCATAATTCCCGAGGGCCTTACCCCACAAAAGAAGAAGAAATTTCTCCAGGATGTGAAACAATACTATTGGGACGATCCCTACTTGTTTAAACAAGGAAGTGATCACCTCTTTAGGCGTTGTATCCCAGAAGAGGAGATTGAAAACGTGATCCGTCAATGCCACACACTGCCAATTGGAGGTCATGCAAAAGGATTCAAGACTACTGCAAAGATTCTTCAAAGTGGTCTCTATTGGCCCACCATATTCAAAGATGTGCAAGCTTATGTGACAGCATGTGATGGATGCCAACGCTCAGGCAACATAACTTGGAGACATGAAAATCCACTAACTGGGATATTAGAAGTTGAGCTATTTGATGTATGGGGCATTGGTTTCATGGGACCATTTCCCGCCTCAGGACACTACAAGTACATCTTAGTTGCGGTTGATTATGTTTCCAAGTGGGTGGAAGCTGTTGCTACAAGGACTAACGACGCCAAGACTGTTGCTAAATTCATCAAGACCAATATTTTCCCCAGATTCGGCGTTCCAAGAGTCCTAATCAGTGATGGTGGCTCCCATTTCATCGAGCGGAGTTTTGAAGCCCTTTTGGCTAAGTATGGGGTATCTCATCGGGTGGCAACACCATATCATCCCCAAACAAGTGGCCAAGTTGAAGTTTCAAACAGGCAAATCAAGAGCATATTAGAGAAAACAGTTTCCCATTCTAGAAAAGATTGGTCCTCCAAATTGGATGACGCTCTATGGGCATATAGGACAGCATACAAGACACCTCTACGCACCACCCCCTATAATCTAGTGTATGGCAAGGCATGTCATTTACCGGTCGAAATGGAGCATATAGCGTTATGGGCTCTCAAGGAGCTCAACATGAACCTCGACACGGCTGGAGCAAAAAGATTCATGGACTTGCAAGCATTAGAAGAATTGAGGCTGAAGGCGTACGAAAATGCTGAAATATACAAGGAGCGCACGAAAAGGTGGCATGATCGGAAATTGGTGCCAAAAACTTACCACATCGGCGATAAGGTACTTCTATTCAACTCTAGACTCCGATTATTCCCAGGGAAGCTAAGGACACGATGGAGTGGTCCATTTGTGGTTCATCACATTTATCCTCACGGAGCAGTAAAGTTGACTGATAACCGAGGCGTCATTTTCAAAGTTAATGGACACCGGTTGAAGAAATTCCATGAGCAGCCTGATCCTGATGAAGAAATAAGAGTCACCAGGGCTCTCACACCATGAGACTAGCAAGAGAGCTCGTCGGGCTAACGACGTTAAACATAGCGCTTACGGGAGGCAACCCGCTTTTTTAGAATATGTTTAGTTTATTTTATTTTCTTTTTTATTTTAGATTATTTCCTAGCTTTCTTTTATTTTTATTTTTAGTTTTACATAGGATAGAAATAAGATTTTTGAGCTAACAAGATTTCAGGAAAAAAGGGGTCGAAATTCACTCAAGGAGGCTACGGTGGCTCGTTAACGACCCACCCAGGGTCGTTAACGACCCAGTTCGGACGACCCGATTCGTCACAATACGGGGCAGGTAAGTAACTCTAACCTAGTTAACTGTTCTAACCCTAGCCGCCACCCCCTCTATCTTTACCCCTCCTATAAAAACCCTTCTACCCCTCCCAAAATTCTACCACAATCTCTCCCACATTCACTCTCAAACCCAAAACTCTCTCAAGCCCCTTTCCCTTTTTCTCCCACCGAGTCGGAAATCCCACGCTAACGACCACCGGAGACGCCATTGTTACCGGAGTTCGAAGGCCTTTTCACCGTCGACGACGAGCTCGTTAACCTACCCCGATTCCGACCCTTGTCCTTTTAATTCCCGGTTCTCCGGTATGATTTCTAAACCCTTGCTTGAATTTGCATGATTGATTATCTATAGGGTTAAATTTCATATCTTGAATCATGATTTTTAGGGAGATCGATGAGCATGCCTAAATTCCGTTCTAAAAATTCTTGATTGTGCTTAGTTGTTCATGTTTTAGGAAGGATTATTCATGATAGATTAGATATTGTAACCCTTTAGTTAAGAAAGCATGAATTTTTCTTGTTCTAGATCTAAAAGTTCGAACTTTGCATGTCAAAATTCCGGGAAATTTGTAGCATGTTCGGGATGGGTAATTGAGTAAGTATGGGGTGCTTTTAACCAATGAGGGAATTGTGGAGAATAATAGAAGATCGCATGCTTGATTTGTGCTGAATTAGAGGTAGATTTAATTTCGGAAATTACTGGTTTTGCTCTCGGCGGGTCGTTAACGACCCACCCAGGCTCGTTAACGACCCTGCACTTCATTAATGCTTGATCCGAGCCCAAACTCGTGAACAACCCAATTGGGTAGTTTATGAATAATTCCGAGGTTAATTTTGAGACCAAGTATGGGGTCTCGTACCTATTATTTTTGAGTGGATCTTATCTTGGAAAATTGTCGATTATTTTATAGGATCCATGGCTAGTTCAAGCAGACCTGCTACCCGAGCCCAGAAGAAGAGGAGGAACCACAGGTCTCCATCTCCATCCCGGGTGGACGATGTGATTTTGAGCAGTCAAAGCCAAGTACGACGCTACCGGGATTTCTTGGAGAAGGACCATTACACCCGATGGTTCTCGAAGTCTAGCGCCGTCTCTACGGACATCTACACGGATGTCAAGAACGCCTTTGTCATCCTTGGGGCCGCGCACTTATTGAAGCAAGAGAGCTTGCCACATTATCCGGCCCTCACATCCGAGTTCTTGGCCACCTTGGAGACCAACTTCTCGTCGAAGATCTCGGCGGGACGCATTCGGTTCCGGCTCGGTAACGAGGACCGTGACTTCACCATGGCAGAGTTCAATGCAATCTTGGAGCTCCCAAACCCGTCTAGAGACTATAGCTTGAAGGACTACCGAGTGACCCGCACTTGGAGCTACATCACCGGAGAGGTTCAATCCTCCACCGCGGCGCTATCCGGGGCAACCATAGTCAACCCCATCTTCCGGATCATCTTGAGAGTCCTCGCCGCACTATTCTGGTCGAAGAAGGAGTTGAACCGGTCTACAAGGACGGAGGTCGCTTGCTTCCCCATCATCCTCTTCGAGGAGCCCGGCCCCTTGAATTTGGGGTACGAATGGTTCTACTACGTCGAGAAGTCCCACAAGTCCAAGGAGGTATGGTGTGGCAATTTGGTTAGCCTCTTGGCTAAGAATCTTGGAGTGGATCTCACCCGCTACACACCGGCCCACGCTCAACTCCTCAACAAGAACTATTGGTACAGTGCCGGGATTTTCGTGCAAGCCGAGGGAGGCTACAAAGTGAAGGTTCGAGATCAAGTTGTCATACCTTCCCTCGACATGTACGAGCTACTCTAAAGAACCGAATTGGTACGAGGTGTGGACGGGCCAGCCTTACCCATTGGAGCCAAAACCGGAAGATGAGCTCTCACTTAGGCCATGTCACACCCGGTTTGAGCGGGATGATGTGGACGAATATGAAGAAGAAGATGAGCAAGAGGATACCGAGGTCGTAGGCAATGACACCGAGGAAGCCGACACCGAGGACGGCACTGAGGAGCTCAACTTTACCGAAGAAGACATGGAGACGGAGGAATTAGGAGGCAACATCTTCGTCAACGAGCCAACCAGGGTCGTTAACGACCATTTCCAGCCACCGCCCAACACTGTTAACGAGGCAACCAGCTTCGTTAACGAGGTGCCGCAAGCTCCTGTCGACCCTCCACCAGCTCTTGTCGACCCTCATGCATATGGCTTAATGCCTTACACCCCGGTGATGTACCAAGATCATTTCCAGACTCACTACCCACCACCTCCTCATCCCGAGTACACAGGATCGAGCATACCACCACCATGGGCCGAGGATCTTTCTGCACGGATGCAGCAGCTTCACCTCCAGACCGATCACATTCATCGGAGGATGGATAGATGGGAAACCGTCTACTCCGCACGCATGTCGAGGGAGGACGAGCGGCAACGTCAGAGAGAGGCGGAGGATGCTGAGCGTTGGAGGACGATGTATGACTTCATGGGGAACTTTGAGCACTATTTTCCTCCACAGAGCCGTTGATCAAGCTCAAGATGAAGTTTCCTTTCCTTGTTTCCACTTTTGTAAGTTTTATATCTTTCTTTTTCTTTTAATTTTTTTTTTTTGTGTGTTTTCTATTTCTTTTCCCTCTTCTTGTTATCTTTCTTACAGTGGGGACACTGTAATTTTAAGTATGGGGTGGGAGAAAGTAGAAAAAATTATGTCCTAGGTGTTTTTTATGTTCTATGTAGTTGTTACTTTTGTTAAAAAGAAAAAAGAAAAAAAAACAAAAACAAAAAAAATTGAAAAATTTGAAAAATTCAAAAAAAAGAGTTTAGAATTGATAGATATTCCTTCTTAAAAAGTTCTATGATAGCAATCACTAGTTTGACCATTTAATCCCTTGCAAACATGTCTTGAAAGTATAGCCGGATTCTTAAAAATTGAAATTATTGTTTTATTAGAAAGAAATAGCATTAGATGAAATTGAGCACATATACTTTATAGCATAGATGATGCAATCCAACAAAACTTACCTTGTGAGAAATTTTTGGCCTTATAGGGAGAACATTTATAAATCCCTCTTCTTTTTTGTGTGATTTACTCTCCTTATGCATATTATCTCTTGGAATTGTGATGGTTATCTATTTCTTGAGACCCTTATATGATTTTTTAGTTCATTACTTGTGAAGATCATATGATAGAGAACTTATTTTTATGAGCCCCATTATTCCCTATCTACCTTTACATTATTCCTTCTTTTTGATAACCAATTCTGGCCTGAAACCTTTTATTTTTAGCTCCACAAAAATTGTTCCCTAGCCGAGATAAGCTTGACCCTATCTGGGAATTAGGACTTAGATTGGAGAGGTAAAGTCTTGTGTTTTGTTGAAAAGAAAAGAGTTTCTATTTTGCTTGAATTAAAGGGTATTTGGGAAGGGTAGATTGGAAGTCTCTTGTTATTTTATGTGAGAAAGGTCTCTTGATTAAAAAAGATGCACAAAATAAAGCTTGAAGGGAAGAAAATGTATACGATGGATCGTTAACGACCCGGATGTGGGTTCGTTAACGAGGCAGCAAAAGAAAAAAAAAGAGAAAAAAAATGAATAAAAAAAGAAAGAGGAATAGTTGAAGTGCATTTGTGTTTAAAGATAATATCAAGAGATTCTTTTATTTTTGGTTATGAGACTTTCTAGGATGATAAATGGGTGAGTGAAAATAAATGTGCATAATATGAGAGTAAGTTTGGTTATCTTATATGAGAGTTTTGATGTTATGTGTGAGTTTTTAGGAGTCTTTGATTCCCGGATATTATTAGCACCACATGACCAAAATATTTCCATACCCTATTGTTATTACCAAGCCCCATTACAACCCGGCCGAATGGAAACTTCTATGAAGTTTTTCATTGAGCCTAAGTTCTCTTGATGATTCTTTGCTTGTTTTGACAAATCTTGGGTGGAGAGTATTGGTGATATAAGTTCCAATTTCTATGAATTTTTGTATATAGGATGAGTTGAGAGATTGAAATTATAAGCCCAAACACATGAGAGTGGAGTGAAACACATTATATCCCTTGAGAGGTTGGATTGTATTATTTTATGTCTATTTAAGTGCATATATGTGTGAGGATGTTAATAGTCTTTTACTATAATTTTCTTATGTGTAGATGTTGCTTTTTGAAGATGGCTATGTCTTGATAAGCATGATTTGTTTTGGTTTTGGTTAATATCTTGATTATTGCTTGAGGACAAGCAAGTCTAAGTATGGGGTATTTTGATGTTCGCATTTTTGGTATAGTTTTTGATAGGTTTTCTTTGCTTATTAGGATTAATTTTGTCTAGTTTAGGTTTAGTTTTAAGTGTTTTTAGTTAGTTTTGCATAAATCTACGAAAAGGGTGGAATCTACGCTATTTTGTGTATTTTGCAGGTTTTAGCTAGGAAAGGAGCTAAATGGAGCTAAATTTGGAGCATCACAGTGAAGGACGGGAAAGTGCAAGATTTAAGAAGTCAAAGCTCAAGAAAACGAGAGGAGGTGTTGAAGAAAACAAAACCCCAGGCTCGTTAACGAGGCTGTGAAGGGTCGTTAACGAGGCCACGAAGAAGAAGATTTCGGAGTATTATTTTATTATTCACCGATCCTGAGCGGGAATTTATTTCCGTATCGGTTGAGTATCTTTTAGAATCTTTATGGGTGATCAGAATATGTATTTTAGGGTTTAATATATTTCTAGATTTTATTTCTATCTTTTAGAGATTGTTTCTATCTTTTTAGGAAAGTTTTTATCTTTTAGCCTTTTTAGTTTTTTAGGATTTTCTATAAATACCCTTCTATCTAGCATAGAAAGGGGTGGTCGAATTTTGGAGTGGAGTTTTAGAGCTAGTTTTGGAGGAGAAGGAAGGCCGAAGGAGAGGCTGCCGGATCGGAAGTCGGTGACGACGGTTTCCGAGGTTCGTTGATCGAGTTTGTGGTTCGGTGATTGTTTTGTTTTGGTTTTTCTCTGATTCTCTGTAAGACGATATTTTTGTTATTAATTTAAAGTTTGAGTTTTTGTTTCAATGTTTGTTTTTATGGAAGTTTTTAGTTTGTTTATCATGAGTAGTGAGTAGTCTATTTTTCTAGGGTCGGGGTTAAGCCCGGCATAGTTGAGCATGTTTGATGAAGTAAGATAGTGTTTTGAATGCCTTTTATCTTTATTGAAATTGTTTGTTGTGCTTAATACCGAAACGGGAGTTGAGGTAATTTGAGTTTTAACTTGATTGAAAGAGAAAGTTAGTAACTTGAAGGTTGATATTGTTTGCAAACGGAAGTTTCAAGCTTTAGATCCAAAACAAGCAATTGAGTGAGTTAGTTTATGAAAATAGATTAATTTACTTGTCTAGTCAATGAATGTTGATGACTCTATCTATTTAAACGCATGATCTTATCTTCTTATGAATTCTTATGCTTGGCTATGTTGTGGTGTCCCTTATCCTAGATATTTGTTTTTATTGAATTATTTCTGATAAATCTTCGTTGCTGAATACTTGCTTCAGTACCGAGTGTTAGTTAGAATTTTATTAGCTCGTTAATTGGTGTTTTTGTGTTCGGTGGTTCGGTAACGATCCTGACAAGGTCGTTAACGAGGCATCTCGTTAGTGTTTTGCTTGATTTTATTTAAATTTTTATTAGATTGATAGACAAACAACCTTGCTTCCTGTGGAACGATCCTGACTCCACTGTACTCAGCGGGGTCTTGACTTACAAATTTATTTGTTGGCCGAGAAACCCTATCAACACTACTCAGTTCCCTAGCTTTAGAGAACACAACCTTCACCATCGTCGAGATCAGACACTTGCCGTCAGGAACTTATCTGGGTTTCTTCTTCTTACCTGACTTGGCTCTTTAGGGTTTCCTTGAGGCTTTGTGAGAAGTGAAGTGCAAGACCACTATTCATGAGCATATATAGGTATATGATGCTTGGGGCTCAATCTTATCTTCTTTATGCTTTTGATCAAATTGCCCTTGACTTTCTCTCTAAGTATGTGTACTTCCTTCTCATGTGATTCATTTTGAATTTTGTCAACTCTTGAAGCTAATCGGATCGTTGGATCAATTTACTCAGTCTGAGGAACAAACAGCGCCTCTATTTTGTTTGGAACAAACTTCCTCATTTCACGCTGAGTTGTCTTTCTCTTCACATGTGAGTTCCCTTATCACTGGAACTTGTCACTCATGAGTTCCCTTGATGGGAGGTTCTTCATTTAGCTTGATGAGATTTTTCTCTTGAGTTCCATTCTGTTTTACCTAGAATTCCCTTGAAATACTTGAAGATAACACATTAGGTCCATAATGGTGTTTGCCATTATCAAAACTGGAGAGTTCGATTGTTGTTCCAATGTTGTTCTTGAGTTCCCAACATTGTCCTAGAAATTTTCCCCTTTTGTATGCTGACAAACCCTATTATAGAATGGCAAGTATTTCAGTGCAAGTGATAAGAAAAAGATGCACTGAAGTTCCCTAAAAAATTTCTAATGCAATGCATGTCATGATAAACTTTACAGGGAATGCCGCTTCCATAGACAAAGTAGTTTCTACATAGAATTTTAAGTAAAAATTTCCCGCTTAGAAAAAGCACTTCTACGATAACTTTAAACAACACATCTCTTCAGAATTTGTACTTCCCCTTTTGGCATCGAAAAGTGAAAAGCAATAAATGAGAGAGCAATAGAAACACGCAGTCAAACTAAAGGACCATTCATTGCTTAGGCAAAAATTTGTACAAAATGGAATAATAGATAATTACATTTGAGGAGGAGATGGGTAAGGGAACAAGAGGGACAAAATCTTGGGAGTTGAGCTTTGAGAAGGTCCCTAACTTCAACTAGAACTTCCAGTACATGATCAATGGTGACGGCAAGGGGGTGAAGCAATGAGGTGTTCCCAACCTTTGCCTCAACTGCTAGAAGATTGGTCGTTTGTTGTTTCGCTGGTTGCTCATAGTGGCGGAGCTTCTGAATTATGGTCTAGTCTAGTTCTTGACTAAGTTCCACTTCCTCTTTGATGGAGTCGTAGAGATCTTCCTTCTTGAGGAGTTTCTTCACAAGGTAAGCATAAGGAAGAGAGTGAGAGGGCAGACACATACACTTGTCCATGTACCCAAGGATGAAGGATGAGTTTAGGCAGATTGATAGGCTCATAGTGGAGGAAGAGATCCAAAAGAATGGTGTCATGGATGTTCATGGTAATCTGTTTCTCCTGCTGAGGGATCATCACCATGATGATGAACTAATGTGCCAGCTTTACAATGAGAGAGAGGTTGTGGGTTGGCAGACCCTTGCTGGGAACTCATCTTTCGTACAGACGATGCAGGATGACGTCTTTGTTGAAGACGTCCTAGTTCTTTATCGGAAGGGAGTCCAACCCTTCACCAGGAATGTTCATCATTTGGTGGATGTTGGTCGTGGTAAAGAGATACTCATCTCCCTTGATGGTGAAGGAGCCTTTTGTACCGTCTTTGAAGAGATAGAAAGAGGAGTAGAAAAGTAGAACCTGGTCAGGGTCGACGATGGTAGGCTCACAATATAGTTGTTCCTAGCCTTGGGCCTTGATGAGTTCCCATAATCCACCAAGCCCATTGTCGTTCAAAAATTGAGCAGAAAGGACAAGGGGAGTAATCAACTTACGTTCCCCTGAAGCGGAGGCCTTGAGTGCCCCTATTTCATTGTCATGTGCATCAGTTGTGCCCGTTTCCTCGATCCTCAGTTTCTTGTGGCCCTTGTTCTTTTTTTTCTTCTTTTTTGGGTACGGGTTGTTTTCCAGCATGAGAAGGAGTTCCCTTTCCCTAGGAACAACATTGGATGCATTCGAGACGACGAGCTGATGGTCGTCGGATTAGAACACGTGGGCATGTCTTTCGTCACCATCGGCATCCAAGATTGCATGATACTCGGCGACAAGATCAGTCACATCGAGTACTTCAGTGTCATTGTCTTCAACTGAGTTCCCATCTGAGGCGTCATCCATTGCCCCATTGTCTTCTTCGGTGCCTAGTTCCGCACAATCAACTTCTTTGGCCTTATCGGTCTCCTCCTCTTCTTCTTCTTCTTCTTCTTCTTCTTCTTCTTCGCCAATCTCCCTTGGTCTTTTCTTGGAGACCTTGGGTGGGGAAGGGTTGGAGATGGTGGCGTTGAGCTCAACTTATGAAACAAACACACAAATCTAGAGCAAACCCGCCATGATACTAATTGTTGGATCGTACGTGTTAGTCGAAAGTTGGGAACAATAGTTAGGTTGTTCCCAAGTTAGCGGAAATACGTAACCACAAGTATAACAAACACAGATAAGACACAATTTCTTTATAGAAGAACCCCACTACAACCAAGTAGTTGTATGGGTAAACCTTTACCTCTACTTGGAGGATTTTGAATGACTTTCTTCTTTTATTGATTGTTCCCTTAACTACTATAAGACAAAGTTCAAACTTCTCTATTCCTAACAGTTTTCGAACCAAAAGAACACTAATGAACTTTCTCAACCCAAGTACTAAGACAATAACTCAACTAAAATAAGAAAACGATCGAAACCTTACACTCTTCGTTTAATCTGTACTCAGTTCCCTAGCTTCAGGGAACACACTTTTCACCGTCACCAAGATCAAACACTTGTTGTCAGGGACTTCTCTGGATTGCTTCTTCTTCTTCTTCTTCTTCTTCTTCTTCTTCTTCTTCTTCTTCTTCTTTATTGACTTGGCTCCTTTAGGCTTTGCTTGAGGCTTTTGCGTGAAGTAATTTGAAAGAGTACTATTCATGAGCTTATATAGGCAATTGATGCTTAGTATTCTTGTCAAAACTTGACCCGACCTGACTCGCCCGAACTTTTTTTGGGTTGAAACCCGACCCAGAAATCAATGGGTCAAGAGTAATCCGAACCCGGTTGACCCGAAAAAAACTGGTTTGGGTCACCAACCCGTTGGGTTGACCCATCCAACCCGATAAAGTATTATTTCAATTAAAAATTAAATATTTATTATAATTTTGTATGAATTGATTATTTTATTATTATTAAATAATATTTTATATAATATAATATTCATAATTTTAATAAACATAAAAAATAAAGGTTAACAAAATTGACAATCGTGACTTGTTGGATCAACCCGAACCCCGTACCAAACACGTAACAACCCGGTCCATATGAACCCATGAATTTAACGACCCGGCGACCCGAGACCCATTTTAACCCGAACCCGACCCACCCGACCCATTTGACAGGTCTAATGCTTAGGGTTCTATCTTATCTCTTTGTGCTCTTGTCTGAAATACTCTTATCTTGCTCTCCAGGTATGTGTATTTTTCTCGCATGTGATTCTATTTGAATTTCATCAAGTACTGAAGTTCATTGGATTGTTAGATCAATTAGCTCAGTCTGATGAACAGACTGTGCCTCTGTTTTGTTTGGAACAAGCTTTCGCATTTTATGTTGAGTTGTCTGTCTTCACATGTGAATTTCCTTATCTTGGGAACTTGTCTTTCATGAGTTCGCTTGTTGGGAACTTCTTCTTTTAGCTTTCATTCAGTTTGTTGTAGGCATGCTCTTGAGTTCCCTTGAGGAAATATTTGTTTGACGTGGAGTTCTCTTGAAATACTTGGAGTTAAAACTGGAGAATTCGATCGTTATTCAAATGTTATAGAACCTGAGTTCATATAAATTGAATAAGAGGCGATAATGAATTCAGAAAACGAATGCTTTAATAGAGAGATCTAAAGGTGCAACATACACTTATCTTGTATATTTAACTACTTCACATTTAACATTTTCTAAATTAATTAATCAGGTCGAAGTGTAGAGCACGGACTCGATCGATGACACTTGCAAGGTGTTAAACAGCTATTTTCCGGCGATGGAAATGAGTAATGAAACATTGTCTAAAATATTAATGAGGTACAAATCATTAATTATTAAGAAATATTTATGGTAAATTTACATATATTTTACATGATTGATAGAGTAAGCGAACATACTAACTTATATACAACATATATAGCTAAAAATGGTAGAACTAATTAAACTGAACAAACTCCTCCGCGCACATGTGTCGATGAGCAGAGAAGTATTGAAATACAGCTGAATATGGACTATGTTCATCCTGATGGTAATTTTATTAGTTGTTATGAATCTCTGACAGCCTGGCTTCATGGAACCTGGCGATGAAGGCCGAAGCCCTACGGTCGATCCCGGGCTCAGCAACCCAGCAGTACCTTCGGTCTTCATCGCTCGGGTACACTTTTCTTGCCCACGCGCCGTCCTCCCATGAGTCGCGACTTGTTGTTTTCCTGCTCTTGAACATTGAAAACAGAGAGAAGGAGGACTTCCTTTGCCTGCTGCTGCTCTTTCCAGCCATATTTTATATTTATGAAGGAAAAGAATGGAGGATTGATTGAGGGTTTTAATTTGAGAGTGATTTGGTGGTGTTGGTGTATGAGTGAGTGAATTGGGGAATTTGGTTTGGTTTGGTTTGTGTTTCCCCTGCCCCTGAATTTATAGGAGGAGTTTGCGTGTTGCAATGGTGGGGATTGTTGTTGGGTTGCTTTCTTGAAAGAATCTTCAAATCTCGGCCAGTGGATTGGCTCCTGTGCTCTTCATTGGTTGTGATTGATTCAACATGCACAATTTCACAACTACGTACTAGCCGATCAAGTTGTCG